>CAWUFW010007890.1:0-600000 GCA_963921515.1 Calotriton arnoldi | reverse complement strand
GTTGTGGAACAAACATTTTAATATATACATCACTATCAATTTAAATTAAAAGCTGACAAGTATCCATGTGTTTACAGTGTGCCTATGCAATGCCAATGTTTGGGGCTGGGAGGGCATCCTACAGCTTTGTTTGGGATGATCATTATGAAAATATTCCAGCCAGGGTCCCTGTATACGTGTGAAACCACTTCCCTTGCCTGGTCCATGGCAGGGCATCATTTTGCAGAGGGCAATGGCAGCACATAGTTGTGTGACTTACTGCCGAATTAGTCCATGATGGAGTGAGTTTTGAATGTGGTCGAGTAGGTACAGCAGCTGTGGAGGTTGGACCACCACGCCGGATGTGAGACAACTCATAATTGGACAGGCTTATTCACTGGCGGTCCGAGTCCCCCACAGCTTCATTGGCCCGCTTCACCACTGCCGCACTTAGAGTACAGTAGTGGTGTCAGCGTTCAGTGGTGGTGTTCATGAAGTCAATCCTCCTAACTCGTAACAGGGTGGTCAGATCGACAAGCTCACAGTGGTCATACCTACACTGCTGGCACGGCGGTCCACATACTCCAAAACTCATAATCAGCCCCTTAGTTTTAAAATTGTTGAGTTGTTCTGAGCCAAGCTGACGTAATCCTGCTATACTGCTAGAAATCATGCGAGATCATGATGGCAGCACCAGTTAAACTCAACCCTCATCCTCATTCCAGCTCAGGCGTTATCCCATCCCAGCCTGTATTTAGATAACCTCGTTGAGCCTCTCTGCATGGCATCTTCTGGCCTGGTTAACCTGAAGTCTGACTGATATACAGGTGGATATCTAGTCCGCTGTGACCTTCGTATTTATCTCCTTTTTTTCTCCTTTTTCTCTTTTTTCTTCCTTTGTCCGGGGTCTTTTGAACTGTTTTTCTTCAGCTATGCGAGCAGTATTTCTTTATATTTGTCTTTATTTATTCTCTTACTTCTGAATTTGTTTAATGTCTATGGTTTTGAACTCAGACGTTTCTTCACTGTCTTTCTGCCTACTACAGGTGTGATTATGTTTGTTTCCTTTTCTTCATGTTTGATTGTGCACATGTATTGTTTCATCTTCCTCTTGAATAGAACCTTCTTTTATCTATTGTCCGTATCAACAGTGCCGTAAGAATAGTGTATCATGTTATTATATTTGTTCAATTTAATTAGTCTGTTATTCTGATTTTGTGATTTATGCATGTTAATGTCTAATGGTCATTGTAACCAGCTGTAGTATTGTATTGTATATTATCATATGTTTATTTATTTTCAGAAATTCTCCCACCACCTCACTGTTGTGGTATCCACGTCCTGATGAATGTGTTTGGCCACGTCCGGCTTGTACACCGAAACGCGCGTCGGCATTTGTGATACTCCTACGCTTGTTTTAGTGTCGTGTTATTGTATTTATGATATGTACTGAACATACTGGTTCCTTTCAAAATATTCTGATTTATACCTCTAAGGAAATCTGGGGTCCATTTTTTTGTGTATATTGTTTTGTTGTGTTGCTTTAGTTATTGTATGTATGTTGGTTGCTTGTACGAAAGAGGTATGATAGTATGTTTGCATATGTGAATGTGTTTGAATGAGTGGTGGGATTATGTATATATATATATTTATTTGATAATCGTTGTTGTATTATATTTGAGTATTTTGTATTTCTATTGGAAAAATAAATTTATTTTGTGATACTTCTGTTTCTTCTATTCTCCAGCACTGTTCAGACTTTTATATCATATGACGTAAAGCATATTGTTAAACAAATAGGTAGGGGTTTTTGCTTGTTTGATTGTCCCTTTGTTTCCCCTATGATCCCACTACCTTTATCCGTTCAGATAGGGGCCCCCTTTGTGTGAGTAGCCTGTTTCTCCCAGCCCTGTGGGGGTGTGCCGTTTATTTTGTTCTATTGCGTTTGGAACCTGTGCACGTCTCTCTATTTTACTTTTTTCATCTATTGAAAAACATCTTCTTTCTTTTACCTTAGGATTTTTCTTCCTTATTTCCTTACTTTTGTGTGTCTTTATCACTAATTTGTTTTGTCTGATGAACGCCTTTTTAATTTTTGCTTAGTTTCTTAGTTAGTAAGAATTTTCTCTGATGTCCTCCTTTTGCTCCCCTTCTGTTTATCTTTTGAATCGTCTGGCTTGATTCATGTCGACTGAAAGCATTAAAACCTTTGGCTTCACCGACGATGATCTAGCTCGACTCATAGGCCCCACTTTGGCAAATGATCAACTTTTTTCGTTGCCCAAGGGATCCAACGAAGAATGGACTAAACTTTTTAATTTGAAAAAGAAGTCCAAACGTACTGAATCACACGCTTATTTTATACTAGAATACTTAAAAGCGGGTACTATACCCATTGGACTGAAGGTTCGCAACATCCCGGGCCTTTTCGTCGAGATCAGACAGTTCCTGGAGAAGTGGGCTCTTATTTCTAACCGCTGCTCCAGGGACTGGATGATACTCATTATCGAGACGGCCCGGGAGGTTGTTGAACTTCTCAATAAAGAGATCCAGGAGTTGGAGGAAAAACTGAAACAGTCCCAGGGTGTGGAAGAGGCTAAAAAGAAACTCGAGGAAATTTCTTATGAACTGGATTCATTTAGCGAATATCTCCTTAAGAGAAAAACTGAAAAGTTAAGAAAAGATATACGCCTATTCACACAAGAACGTACCTACCCCTTCCCTTCTGAAGGCTTCTATAATATGCACAGTGACTTCGCGGTGGGCAACAGTACTACTAACCGTGGATACCCTCGAGTGACTACTTTTTCGGACACCACCGACTCAGAAGGTGAGGGGCCCTCATACCAGAACTACCAATCTAGATATCATACTGATAGATCAGGTTCTGAGAACCATTTTTTAGGCAACTGACGGTCCAATTTTCGCACAAGATTTCGAGGACAACAACAGCAACGGGGATACCAATCAGGTCACCAACAGAGAGGGACTTTCCCCAGCCGGGGACAAGCACAAAGGACGCATTTTGAGGACCAGGAACCAGCTCAAAAATACATCCAGACTCGACAACACCAATATTGGCGAACCTAGACATGATTCCCATTTTCAATTTGTCTGCTAGCCCACTGGATCCACACTCGGGAAGTTTATTAACCAAGGGGCTGTCTTTTGTCCCCACCACTTACTTTAACGAATTTGAGCTCATGAGCGATTTACATTCCTTTTTTCGTAAAATTCGTCTAAAAAAATTCTTTGTCCAGAGAGACGCTGCGCCCAGTGAAGAGAACCTATCAGGCCTTAAACCCCCGTCCACCTTTTGCCTCGAAATAGACCAGGTGGGAGCTGAGGTTGATATGTTCGAAAGAGCTGTCCTCAAAAAAATTAAGCAAGCCATCAAATTCATCCCCAAACCTATTTTTAATATTTCTAAGGAAGAACACCTTGCCCTCAAGAAACTCAAAGATGACACCTCGCTCACTATCAAACCTTGCGACAAAGGTGGAGGAATTGTCATCTTTGACTCTGACAAATACAAAACTAAAATGGAGGGCCTTTTAAGCTCCCCAAGACACTATGCTAAGATTATGACCAATCCTGAACCCCATCTCAAACGCCGGATTTTGAATATGGTTGAGGCAGCTGTGGAAAGGGGGGAAATTTGTCAGAAAGAGGCTGAATTCCTCACACCGACCTACACCCGCATTCCAATAATCTATGGGGTGCCAAAGACTCATAAGAACCGAATTGATCCCCCCCTTAGACCTATTGTTTCCACCATTGGGGCGGCCACTGAACCCCTCTCTAAGTACGTGGACCAATTTTTAAAACCTTTGGTTGCCACGCTTCCTTCGTATATTAAGGACACGGGTCATTTTATCTCTCAGATTGAAGGCCTTCCATATAACAAGATCCAGGAGATCCTGGTTACTATGGACCTGGAATCTCTTTACTCTAACATCCCCCAAAAGGAAGCCTTAGGGGTTATCAAGAATACGCTAGAGGAAGACCATCTTTTTTCTAACTCTTCTTTTATTCTTCAACTTCTTGATATTGTTCTATCAGAAAATTTCTTCGAGTTTGATAACTCTTTCTTCCATCAGATTAAGGGGGTTAGTATGGGCGCTGCTTGTGCTCCTAGTGTGGCCTGCTTGTATATGGGGAACTTCGAGAAGTGCAACATATACAATGAAGTGGCCCCCTTTTATGAGAATGTTCATCACTGGTCCCGCTTCATTGACGATATCTTTTTTATCTTGCGAGGAGACCAGGACACACTCAATGAATTCATAGCTTGGATCAATCTAGCAGATCCCAATCTGACCTTCACCGCCCACACCAGTACCCAAAAATTGGAGTTTCTGGATGTGTGGATTGAGGCATGTGAGCACAAACTAATGGTTTCGCTTTATACGAAACCCACTGCCAGAAATACTTTGCTACATTACCAGAGCTTTCACCCCAAGTGCCAAAAAGAGGGAATTCCATTCAGCCAGTTCCTTAGATATCGGAGGAACTGTACCACCATCAGTGAATTCATGTACCATGCTGAGAATCTTAAGAGCAAACTCATTAATCGAGGCTATCCTCCCAAACTTGTCAAGAATGCTCTAAAAAGGGCGGAATACTATGATCGGGATTCCATGTTCCAAGCTAAAGCGACCAATAAGCTTGAGCAGTTGGTATGTGTTACTAAACACTCCTGGTTTAATAACAAAATGCGCCAAATCGTCAACTCCCAATGGCACCTTCTGAATCTGGACCATTCCACGCCGTCCATCAGTAAACCCATCTTTTCGTTTAAAAGGAATAAAAATCTGAGGAATATGTTAGTACGTGCTAAAAGACCCTATAGGTCCCACAACACACAGCTCTCCCTCACGGGAGGAATTCCAGTCCAGGACAACCACAGATGTGGTAACTCTCAAGCATGCCAAAATGCGATTGTGGGCGATCATATTTCCATCAACTCACGCACTGTCTATCTCAAGGAAATGACCAACTGCCGCTCTACCAACATAGTATATGCCATTCTATGCCCGTGCGATCTGGCATACATCGGAGAGACAGCTAGGGAATGTCGAGTGCGCATTGGTGAGCATAAATCGAACATCAGGCTTCTCAAACACTCGGCACCACTAGTTAAACATTGGGCGCAGCAAAAACACAGCGAAAAAGATCTACGCTGGACTATCTTGGAAAAGATACGTAGCTTCACTGGCACTGATGTGACCGCCATTCGCCGTAAACGCGAATTATTCTGGATGTTTTCTCTTAACACCAAGGACCAAGGACTTAATGAAAGCCTTCAGTGGGAACATGCCTTTCTCTAATTTGGCATCTTTCTCTTTTTTCTCTTTTTTCACTGTTATTGAAACTTATTTAGTATCCCTTTGACTTTATAATAATTTTTCCCTTTTTTCATTTTTTTCTATTTGTATTGTAGCATTATGGGTCTCTATAACCAGTTGCCTATCTGCTAGATTCTATGAATCTGTATTCTTTTGTTACATCTGTGGATATCTATACACTCGTCTTGGTTGCCATTTACCTTTGGCACCTGATCCTATCTAACCTTTATCTGACCCGGTGGGTGTTTTTCGTGTTTCGTTTCTCTACTAATATGCATCTGCTTTCTCTCCGCATTGTTCCCTGCTCCTTGATTGTGTTGTGCATTTCTGGAATTTCAGTTTAAAACTTTTAAATTACCCGGGCGGTGGTTCTCTCCAATTAGCCTCGCCATATGTCTGTTGCATGTCTTCGTGGCGTTCGTCCTTTCAGCATTTGAATCCAGTTCGTATTTTGAATTTCTCTGTGTTTTTCTGTTTGGGTCAGATGACCTCACGAACCCATTTTATTGGCCTTCTCTCCTTTCACTTTACATTTAAATTCTGGCGTTTCTCTGTTTTTGTGTTTGCGATACCCTCCATCAGTCACTAAGGAACGACCATCATGTCGCCGTTTATATTAACCTAATCCGAGTAAGTTGCGGTCCGCTTTGAGTTAGTGCTTTGTTTTACCGAACTGGATATCTGTCTGATGGCCCTGCCTCAGCATTTCTGTGCTTTCACAATTATAGGTTCTTCCCGTATCCCGAGGAAAGGGCTCCAGCGAGTGCCTGCACCTTTCTCTTGGCATTTATTCCTCCCGACTGGTAGACACTCGACTTTCTAGGTATCTAGCTATGTTTATATATGATTTAGTTCAAATGGGTTTTTCTCTGCCTCTCTTGCGTTGTACCCCAGCGCTGTTTATACAGCTGTCACATACAGAGGCAGAGCTTTATTCATTCATCTATTTATTATCTGTCCGTTTTTCGCTCTTTGCCCTGCATTGTGTCTGAAGGGCCTATGTTGCACTGTAAGCTCCCTCATAGAGTTTGTGTGTTTTGAATTTCTCGCCTTTAGAAATTATGTTTTGTATTTATGTCTTTATTTTATTTTTTTATTGAATCCCCATGTTGTTATTGTTGTTTGCCGCGGCCGCAGCTAAGGGATTTATTAGCGACACTACATTGTGAGTCCACAATGCTCATTTGATTCTTTCGCGCCTACAGCTGCCTTTGTTTTTTATTTTACAGCAATTATCGGGTCTCCTCTGATTTTTGCCAGACGAGCTTCTTCCTGGCTTCAGCGCTTTGCTGCTGTTTACTGAATATCATTCTGCAGGTAACCAGGAAGAATGTTACTCCTGCTATCCTTTATTACATGTATCTCTAAGGCGAGGCAATTATTGTTCTCTTGGAAATAGATTTCTCATGTTATAGTTGTTCTCAGCGCCTTATAGCATCTGTTTCATTATATCTATTTCAGATCCTGTTTGCTACTTTTGGAAACCCCAGGGCACGTATTTATTGAGTACAACGGCGGCCGTTTTCATCTTAATGTAGCTTTTTGCCTGCAATTTGACCCTCATCCTCATTCCAGCTCAGGCGTTATCCCATCCCAGCCTGTATTTAGATAACCTCGTTGAGCCTCTCTGCATGGCATCTTCTGGCCTGGTTAACCAGAAGTCTGACTGATATACAGGTGGATATCTAGTCCGCTGTGACCTTCGTATTTATCTCCTTTTTTTCTCCTTTTTCTCTTTTTTCTTCCTTTGTCCGGGGTCTTTTGAACGGTTTTTCTTCAGCTATGCTAGCAGTATTTCTTTATATTTGTTTTTATTTATTCTCTTACTTCTGAATTTGTTTAATGTCTATGGTTTTGAATTCAGACGTTTCCTCACTGTCTTTCTGCCTACTACAGGTGTGATTATGTTTGTTTCCTTTTCTTCATGTTTGATTGTGCACATGTATTGTTTCATCTTCCTCTTGAATAGAACCTTCTTTTATCTATTGTCCGTATCAACTGTGCCGTAAGAATAGTGTATCATGTTATTATATTTGTTCAATTTAATTAGTCTGTTATTCTGATTTTGTGATTTATGCATGTTAATGTCTAATGGTCATTGTAACCAGCTGTAGTATTGTATTGTATATTATCATATGTTTATTTATTTTCAGAAATTCTCCCACCACCTCACTGTTGTGGTATCCACGCCCTGATGAAGGTGTTTGGCCACGTCCGGCTTGTACACCGAAACGCGCGTCGGCGTTTGTGATACTCCTACGCTTGTTTGAGTGTCGTGTTATTGTATTTATGATATGTACTGAACATACTGGTACCTTTCAAAATATTCTGATTTATACCTCTAAGGAAATCTGGGGTCCATTTTTTTGTGTATATTGTTTTGTTGTGTTGCTTTAGTTATTGTATGTATGTTGGTTGCTTGTACGAAAGAGGTATGATAGTATGTTTGCATATGTGAATGTGTTTGAATGAGTGGTGGGATTATGTATATATATATATTTATTTAATAATCGTTGTTGTATTATATTTGAGTATTTTGTATTTCTATTGGAAAAATAAATTTATTTTGTGATACTTCTGTTTCTTCTATTCTCCAGCACTGTTCAGACTTTTATATCATATGACGTAAAGCATATTGTTAAACAAATAGGTAGGGGTTTTTGCTTGTTTGATTGTCCCTTCGTTTCCCCTATGATCCCACTACCTTTATCCGTTCAGATAGGGGCCCCCTTTGTGTGAGTAGCCTGTTTCTCCCAGCCCTGTGCTGTGGGGGTGTGCCGTTTATTTTGTTCTATTGCGTTTGGAACCTGTGCACGTCTCTCTATTTTACTTTTTTCATCTATTGAAAAACATCTTCTTTCTTTTACCTTAGGATTTTTTCTTCCTTATTTCCTTACTTTTGTGTGTCTTTATCACTAATTTGTTTTGTCTGATGAACGCCTTTTTAATTTTTGCTTAGTTTCTTAGTTAGTAAGAATTTTCTCTGATGTCCTCCTTTTGCTCCCTTCTGTTTATCTTTTGAATCGTCTGGCTTGATTCATGTCGACTGAAAGCATTAAAACCTTTGGCTTCATCGACGATGATCTAGCTCGACTCATAGGCCCCACTTTGGCAAATGATCAACTTTTTTCGTTGCCCAAGGGATCCAACGAAGAATGGACTAAACTTTTTAATTTGAAAAAGAAGTCCAAACGTACTGAATCACACGCTTATGTTATATTAGAATACTTAAAAGCGGGTACTATACCCATTGGACTGAAGGTTCGCAACATCCCGGGCCTATTCGTCGAGATCAGACAGTTCCTGGAGAAGTGGGCTCTTATTTCTAACCGCTGCTCCAGGGACTGGATGATACTCATTATCGAGACGGCCCGGGAGGTTGTTGAACTTCTCAATAAAGAGATCCAGGAGTTGGAGGAAAAACTGAAACAGTCCCAGGGTGTGGAAGAGGCTAAAAAGAAACTCGAGGAAATTTCTTATGAACTGGATTCATTTAGCGAATATCTCCTTAAGAGAAAAACTGAAAAGTTAAGAAAAGATATACGCCTATTCACACAAGAACGTACCTACCCCTTCCTTTCTGAAGGCTTCTATAATATGCACAGTGACTCCGCGGTGGGCAACAGTACTACTAACCGTGGATACCCTCGAGTGACTACTTTTTCGGACACCACCGACTCAGAAGGTGAGGGGCCCTCATACCAGAACTACCAATCTAGATATCACACTGATAGATCAGGTTCTGAGAACCATTTTTTAGGCAACCGACGGGGCAATTTTCGCCCAAGATTTCGAGGACAACAACAGCAATGGGGATACCAATCAGGTCACCAACGGAGAGGGACTTTCCCCAGCCGGGGACAAGCACAAAGGACGCATTTCGAGGACCAGGAACCAGCTCAAAAATACATCCAGACTCGACAACACCAATATTGGCGCACCTAGACATGATTCCCATTTTCAATTTGTCTGCTAGCCCACTGGATCCACACTCGGGAAGTTTATTAACCAAGGGGCTGTATTTTGTCCCCACCAGCTACTTTAACGAATTTGAGCTCATGAGCGATTTACATTCCTTTTCTCGTAAAATTCGTCTAAAAAAATTCTTTCTCCAGTGAGACGCTGCGCCCAGTGAAGAGAACCTATCAGGCCTTAAACCCCCGTCCACCTTTTGCCTCGAAATAGACCAGGTGGGAGCTGAGGTTGATATGTTCGAAAGAGCTGTCCACAAAAAAATTAAGCAAGCCATCAAATTCATCCCCAAACCTATTTTTAATATTTCTAAGGAAGAACACCTTGCCCTCAAGAAACTCAAAGATGACACCTCGCTCACTATCAAACCTTGCGACAAAGGTGGAGGAATTGTCATCTTTGACTCTGACAAATACAAAACTAAAATGGAGGGCCTTTTAAGCTCCCCAAGACACTATGCTAAGATTATGACCAATCCTGAACCCCATCTCAAACGCCGGATTTTGAATATGGTTGAGGCAGCTGTGGAAAGGGGGGAAATTTGTCAGAAAGAGGCTGAATTCCTCACACCCACCTACACCCACATTCCAATAATCTATGGGGTGCCAAAGACTCATAAGAACCAAATTGATCCCCCCCTTAGACCTATTGTTTCCACCATTGGGGCGGCCACTGAACCCCTCTCTAAGTACGTGGACCAATTTTTAAAACCTTTGGTTGCCACGCTTCCTTCGTATACTAAGGACACGGGTCATTTTATCTCTCAGATTGAAGGCCTTCCATATAACAATATCCAGGAGATCCTGGTTACTATGGACCTGGAATCTCTTTACTCTAACATCCCCCAAAAGGAAGCCTTAGGGGTTATCAAGAATACGCTAGAGGAAGACCATCTTTTTTCTAACTCTTCTTTTATTCTTCAACTTCTTGATATTGTTCTATCAGAAAATTTCTTTGAGTTTCATAACTCTTTCTTCCATCAGATTAAGGGGGTTAGTATGGGAGCTGCATGTGCTCCTAGTGTGGCCTGTTTGTATATGGGGACCTTCGAGAAGTGCAACATATACAATGAAGTGGCCCCCTTTTATGAGAATGTTCATCACTGGTCCCGCTTCATTGACAATATCTTTTTTATCTGGCGAGGAGACCAGGACACACTCAATGAATTCATAGCTTGGATCAATCTAGCAGATCCCAATCTGACCTTCACCGCCCACACCAGTACCCAAAAATTGGAGTTTCTGGATGTGTGGATCGAGGCATGTGACCACAAACTAATGGTTTCGCTTTATACGAAACCCACTGCCAGAAATACTTTGCTACATTACCAGAGCTTTCACCCCAAGTGCCAAAAAGAGGGAATTCCATTCAGCCAGTTCCTTAGATATCGGAGGAACTGTACCACCATCAGTGAATTCATGTACCATGCTGAGAATCTTAAGAGCAAACTCATTAATCGAGGCTATCCTCCCAAACTTGTCAAGAATGCTCTAAAAAGGGCGGAATACTATGATCGGGATTCCATGTTCCAACATAAAGCGACCAATAAGCTTGAGCAGTTGGTATGTGTTACTAAACACTCCTGGTTTAATAACAAAATGCGCCAAATCGTCAACTCCCAATGGCACCTTCTGAATCTGGACCATTCCACGCCGTCCATCAGTAAACCCATCTTTTCGTTTAAAAGGAATAAAAATCTGAGGAATATGTCAGTACGTGCTAAAAGACCCTATAGGTCCCACCACACGGAGCTCTCCCTCACGGGAGGAATTCCAGTCCAGGGCAACCACAGATGTGGTAACTGTCAAGCATGCCAAAATGCGATTGTGGGCGATCATATTTCCATCAACTCACGCACTGTCTATCTCAAGGAAATGACCAACTGCCGCTCTACCAACATAGTATATGCCATTCTATGCCCGTGCGATCTGGCATACATCGGAGAGACAGCTAGGGAATGTCGAGTGCGCATTGGTGAGCATAAATCGAACATCAGGCTTCTCAAACACTCAGCACCACTAGTTAAACATTGGGCGCAGCAAAAACAAAGCGAAAAAGATCTACGTTGGACTATCTTGGAAAAGATACGTAGCTTCACTGGCACTGATGTGACCGCCATTCGCCGTAAATGCGAATTATTCTGGATGTTTTCTCTTAACACCAAGGACCAAGGACTTTATGAAAGCCTTCAGTGGGAACATGCCTTTCTCTAATATGGCATTTTTCTCTTTTTTCTCTTTTTTCACTGTTATTGAAACTTATTTAGTATCCCTTTGACTTTATAATAATTTTTCCCTTTTTTCATTTTTTCTATTTGTATTGTAGCATTATGGGTCTCTATAACCAGTTGCCTATCTGCTAGATTCTATGAATCTGTAATCTTTTGTTACATCTGTGGATATCTATACACTCGTCTTGGTTGCCATTTACCTTTGGCACCTGAGCCTATCTAACCTTTATCTGACCCGGTGGGTGTTTTTCGTGTTTCGTTTCTCTACTAATATGCATCTGCTTTCTCTCCGCATTGTTCCCTGCTCCTTGATTGTGTTGTGCATTTCTGGAATTTCAGTTTAAAACTTTTAAATTACCCGGGCGGTGGTTCTCTCCAATTAGCCTCGCCATATGTCTGTTGCATGTCTTCGTGGCGTTCGTCCTTTCAGCATTTGAATCCAGTTCGTATTTTGAATTTCTCTGTGTTTTTCTGTTTGGGTCAGATGACCTCACGAACCCATTTTATTGGCCTGCTCTCCTTTCACTTTACATTTAAATTCTGGCGTTTCTCTGTTTTTGTGTTTGCGATACCCTCCATCAGTCACTAAGGAACGACCATCATGTCGCCGTTTATATTAACCTAATCCGAGTAAGTTGCGGTCCGCTTTGAGTTAGTGCTTTGTTTTACCGAACTGGATATCTGTCTGATGGCCCTGCCTCAGCATTTCTGTGCTTTCACAATTATAGGTTCTTCCCGTATCCCGAGGAAAGGGCTCCAGCGAGTGCCTGCACCTTTCTCTTGGCATTTATTCCTCCCGACTGGTAGACACTCGACTTTCTAGGTATCTAGCTATGTTTATATATGATTTAGTTCAAATGGGTTTTTCTCTGCCTTTCTTGCGTTGTACCCCAGCGCTGTTTATACAGCTGTCACATACAGAGGCAGAGCTTTATTCATTCATCTATTTATTATCTGTCCGTTTTTCGCTCTTTGCCCTGCATTGTGTCTGAAGGGCCTATGTTGCACTGTAAGCTCCCTCATAGAGTTTGTGTGTTTTGAATTTCTCGCCTTTAGAAATTATGTTTCGTATTTATGTCTTTATTTTATTTTTTTATTGAATCCCCATGTTGTTATTGTTGTTTGCCGCGGCCGCAGCTAAGGGATTTATTAGCGACACTACATTGTGAGTCCACAATGCTCATTTGATTCTTTCGCGCCTACAGCTGCCTTTGTTTTTTATTTTACAGCAATTATCGGGTCTCCTCTGATTTTTGCCAGACGAGCTTCTTCCTGGCTTCAGCGCTTTGCTGCTGTTTACTGAATATCATCCTGCAGGTAACCAGGAAGAATGTTACTCCTGCTATCCTTTATTACATGTATCTCTAAGGCGAGGCAATTATTGTTCTCTTGGAAATAGATTTCTCATGTTATAGTTGTTCTCAGCGCCTTATAGCATCTGTTTCATTATATCTATTTCAGATCCTGTTTGCTACTTTTGGAAACCCCAGGGCACGTATTTATTGAGTACAACGGCGGCCGTTTTCATCTTAATGTAGCTTTTTGCCTGCAATTTGACCCTCATCCTCATTCCAGCTCAGGCGTTATCCCATCCCAGCCTGTATTTAGATAACCTCGTTGAGCCTCTCTGCATGGCATCTTCTGGCCTGGTTAACCAGAAGTCTGACTGATATACAGGTGGATATCTAGTCCGCTGTGACCTTCGTATTTATCTCCTTTTTTCTCCTTTTTCTCTTTTTCTTCCTTTGTCCGGGGTCTTTTGAACGGTTTTTCTTCAGCTATGCTAGCAGTATTTCTTTATATTTGTTTTTATTTATTCTCTTACTTCTGAATTTGTTTAATGTCTATGGTTTTGAATTCAGACGTTTCCTCACTGTCTTTCTGCCTACTACAGGTGTGATTATGTTTGTTTCCTTTTCTTCATGTTTGATTGTGCACATGTATTGTTTCATCTTCCTCTTGAATAGAACCTTCTTTTATCTATTGTCCGTATCAACTGTGCCGTAAGAATAGTGTATCATGTTATTATATTTGTTCAATTTAATTAGTCTGTTATTCTGATTTTGTGATTTATGCATGTTAATGTCTAATGGTCATTGTAACCAGCTGTAGTATTGTATTGTATATTATCATATGTTTATTTATTTTCAGAAATTCTCCCACCACCTCACTGTTGTGGTATCCACGCCCTGATGAAGGTGTTTGGCCACGTCCGGCTTGTACACCGAAACGCGCGTCGGCGTTTGTGATACTCCTACGCTTGTTTGAGTGTCGTGTTATTGTATTTATGATATGTACTGAACATACTGGTACCTTTCAAAATATTCTGATTTATACCTCTAAGGAAATCTGGGGTCCATTTTTTTGTGTATATTGTTTTGTTGTGTTGCTTTAGTTATTGTATGTATGTTGGTTGGTGTACGAAAGAGGTATGATAGTATGTTTGCATATGTGAATGTGTTTGAATGAGTGGTGGGATTATGTATATATATATATTTATTTAATAATCGTTGTTGTATTATATTTGAGTATTTTGTATTTCTATTGGAAAAATAAATTTATTTTGTGATACTTCTGTTTCTTCTATTCTCCAGCACTGTTCAGACTTTTATATCATATGACGTAAAGCATATTGTTAAACAAATAGGTAGGGGTTTTTGCTTGTTTGATTGTCCCTTCGTTTCCCCTATGATCCCACTACCTTTATCCGTTCAGATAGGGGCCCCTTTGTGTGAGTAGCCTGTTATGCTGCTTTCGGACAAATAAATCTCTTATTTAAAAACAGAGGCATGTGCACACTAAATTGTGATGTGGTTGCTTACAGTTTGGCTCAATCTGCTGTTATTTTGATGTGCTTTTGCAAAATGTGCTGCCTCATCAGTCTGTTCATGATGAGGTAGAGCAAAGACACTTTATCAGTGAGTGGGCTAGACCAAAATGGAGGAGGGACATTGAAGTAAATTACATTAGGTGCATTACTGTACAACACCAGTTGAAAAAGTGTGTGAGCTTTTAGAAAACCAAAATCAGACATGAACTCAAAAAATGATGCATCGGGGGTAGAGTAGAAAAAAGCCCATGCATTATTAGCCACATTTCTTGTTGGTGTGATTAGAAGAATATCTAATATTATTTCCCTGGCAAATCTAATTTGAAAGCACAGTTTTGAAAGTAAACAATTAGAAATAAATGTTAATTTAACTTTCTTGGGACCTCAATGTTGTATCATCAAAGATATTATAGCGTTTATTATATTATGCACTACTTGTTGCACTTGCATGATATCTTCACTAAAATTAGTTAATGTAGTAAGGGCCTGATTATGAGTTTGGCAGTTCTACTGCCCGAGCACTGAGTCCGAGTCCGAGACCGCTAGAAGATCGCAGTCATGGCAGTCCTCCGACTACCATATTATGAGTTTGCCATGGGATCCGTGCTGTGGCAGTAGAGATCTTGCTGAGGTGATGAGTAGTTTTCCATATATATTGATGCTTTTGTGAACATTTCAACTGAATATGTGTCGAATGCACACATATGCATAATACATGTGGAAAAATACCACAAGTCCTGGCAAAGCATTTGGTGGCTTTTTGGGGGTGCTACGTATTGAGAAATAAATGTTTCAAAATAAAAATAATTCAGTAATTGTAATATATTTTCCTTCATGAAAAAGGTTTCAGAAAAGTATCCATTAGCACTAAATATCCCAAACCAAATTCATACATCAAGCAAATTATTGTATTAATGATGCATATTCTATATGAAATGGTATTGCACTGTTTATTAATTATTAAGCAAACTGAAACTTATGAATCACAGATTTTCTTAAATTCTCCCACAATCCACCATAACCTGATCTCATGTCTACTGTAAGGTTTGTGTATCCTTCATCTAAAAAGCTGGCTCCACACTGACTCGATGATCATAATTGATGTGCAATATATGTTTAATGACATCGTTAATAAAGCATATTATATAACATTATATAAATAATATTGCATAAAACTATGATACTTGAAGCATAATTGTGAGAAAATGGATTTGTAGATCACTAAAAGTAATATTATTAGGGGCAGATTTACAAGCCCCTGGTGCCAACTTTACGCCGCCGTTGCATCACTTCTGTGACGCAGCGGCGTCGTAAACAATCCGCCATGATGCGACATATTTACAACGTGACGCATCTAGGGAGATGCGTCACGTTGTAAAGCCATGCGCTACATTATACCTGCGTCAGATATAATGTATGCAGGGTGGGCGTTCAGTCGCAAGGAAGCCTCGTAAAGTGACTCAGTGAAATCTACAAGATTTCACTGAGTGACTTTTACGATGCCACTGCGTCAAAACTTTGCGCCTGCTTGAAGCAGGCATAAGGAGTGACGCAGCATGGTCGGAATATGCATTCCTGACCATTGCTGGAGTTGCGTCGTGCTTACGAAACGACTCCAGCAATGCGTTGCCTTTCCGACAGAAGATGCGTCATGCATCTGTCTGTCCTTGCGCCATGTTGCGCCGTATTGTAAATGCAGCGCATCCATGGTGGCGCAAGGCTATTTTTCCGTCACGCAAATGAACTGGCGCATCTCTGCAAATATGCAGAGATGCGCCAGTTCTTGTAAATCTGCCCCTCAGTATTCATGTTAGGTCCATTAAGGTTTCAGCAATTTAAACCTGAGTTCAACCCATGGTAGCTATGGCACAGAGCAGACAGGCTTAACTTAAAAAATGTGTAAATCATTTAGAAGTACCAAAGCAACAAAATGTCAAAAACAAAACACAATAAAAAGTCCACTAATGACAAAATAGAGGTTATTTTGAAAAACAAAATGACACCAAAACATCAAAAATCCATCAAGGATAACTGGAAACATGATTTAATTTTTTAAAATAAGTAGCACTAAAAAGCACTTCACACAAACCACAAGCAACTGGTCACTCTGGGTAAGGTTTGAGGCTGACAGCAGTGGGGCACGGGTCACATATGAGGATTAAATTGATCATGGTCAAAGAGTTAGTTTTGGAATTTTCAGACAAAGTGGATTCCTCAGTAGAGTAA
Source organism: Calotriton arnoldi (assembly GCA_963921515.1). Classification (NCBI taxonomy): domain Eukaryota; kingdom Metazoa; phylum Chordata; class Amphibia; order Caudata; family Salamandridae; genus Calotriton; species Calotriton arnoldi. The sequence goes on along the minus strand of CAWUFW010007890.1, from coordinate 583,415 downwards.
GGCTGCAGACTGGATTTGAAGATGGGCTGACAAAGGACAAGGTCTTGGTGAAACAATCAAAAGGTGTGTGCCCCTGTAGCTTAACACGAGGTAAGTCAGCTGACCCTTGGAGTCCACGTTTTGGCCTGGGTACAAGTAGGAGAAGGTCTTACCTTTAGGGTTCACCTCACAGATCTCAATAGCAAATGAAGTCCTTCTTCTGTCTTCCATAGGTCCATTAGTGTTCTGAAGAGGGTGCTCCGAGGTGTCACATTTATACCTAGCACTAGGGAGGTTTCATTATATCTATTTCAGATCCTGTTTGCTACTTTTGGAAACCCCAGGGCACGTATTTATTGAGTACAACGGCGGCCGTTTTCATCTTAATGTAGCTTTTTGCCTGCAATTTGACCCTCATCCTCATTCCAGCTCAGGCGTTATCCCATCCCAGCCTGTATTTAGATAACCTCGTTGAGCCTCTCTGCATGGCATCTTCTGGCCTGGTTAACCAGAAGTCTGACTGATATACAGGTGGATATCTAGTCCGCTGTGACCTTCGTATTTATCTCCTTTTTTCTCCTTTTTCTCTTTTTTCTTCCTTTGTCCGGGGTCTTTTGAACGGTTTTTCTTCAGCTATGCTAGCAGTATTTCTTTATATTTGTTTTTATTTATTCTCTTACTTCTGAATTTGTTTAATGTCTATGGTTTTGAATTCAGACGTTTCCTCACTGTCTTTCTGCCTACTACAGGTGTGATTATGTTTGTTTCCTTTCTTCATGTTTGATTGTGCACATGTATTGTTTCATCTTCCTCTTGAATAGAACCTTCTTTTATCTATTGTCCGTATCAACTGTGCCGTAAGAATAGTGTATCATGTTATTATATTTGTTCAATTTAATTAGTCTGTTATTCTGATTTTGTGATTTATGCATGTTAATGTCTAATGGTCATTGTAACCAGCTGTAGTATTGTATTGTATATTATCATATGTTTATTTATTTTCAGAAATTCTCCCACCACCTCACTGTTGTGGTATCCACGCCCTGATGAAGGTGTTTGGCCACGTCCGGCTTGTACACCGAAACGCGCGTCGAGCGTTTGTGATACTCCTACGCTTGTTTGAGTGTCGTGTTATTGTATTTATGATATGTACTGAACATACTGGTACCTTTCAAAATATTCTGATTTATACCTCTAAGGAAATCTGGGGTCCATTTTTTTGTGTATATTGTTTTGTTGTGTTGCTTTAGTTATTGTATGTATGTTGGTTGGTGTACGAAAGAGGTATGATAGTATGTTTGCATATGTGAATGTGTTTGAATGAGTGGTGGGATTATGTATATATATATATTTATTTAATAATCGTTGTTGTATTATATTTGAGTATTTTGTATTTCTATTGGAAAAATAAATTTATTTTGTGATACTTCTGTTTCTTCTATTCTCCAGCACTGTTCAGACTTTTATATCATATGACGTAAAGCATATTGTTAAACAAATAGGTAGGGGTTTTTGCTTGTTTGATTGTCCCTTCGTTTCCCCTATAATCCCACTACCTTTATCCGTTCAGATAGGGGCCCCCTTTGTGTGAGTAGCCTGTTATGCTGCTTTCGGACAAATAAATCTCTTATTTAAAAACAGAGGCATGTGCACACTAAATTGTGATGTGGTTGCTTACAGTTTGGCTCAATCTGCTGTTATTTTGATGTGCTTTTGCAAAATGTGCTGCCTCATCAGTCTGTTCATGATGAGGTAGAGCAAAGACACTTTATCAGTGAGTGGGCTAGACCAAAATGGAGGAGGGACATTGAAGTAAATTACATTAGGTGCATTACTGTACAACACCAGTTGAAAAAGTGTGTGAGCTTTTAGAAAACCAAAATCAGACATGAACTCAAAAAATGATGCATCGGGGGTAGAGTAGAAAAAGCCCATGCATTATTAGCCACATTTCTTGTTGGTGTGATTAGAAGAATATCTAATATTATTTCCCTGGCAAATCTAATTTGAAAGCACAGTTTTGAAAGTAAACAATTAGAAATAAATGTTAATTTAACTTTCTTGGGACCTCAATGTTGTATCATCAAAGATATTATAGCGTTTATTATATTATGCACTACTTGTTGCACTTGCATGATATCTTCACTAAAATTAGTTAATGTAGTAAGGGCCTGATTATGAGTTTGGCAGTTCTACTGCCCGAGCACTGAGTCCGAGTCCGAGACCGCTAGAAGATCGCAGTCATGGCAGTCCTCCGACTACCATATTATGAGTTTGCCATGGGATCCGTGCTGTGGCAGTAGAGATCTTGCTGAGGTGATGAGTAGTTTTCCATATATATTGATGCTTTTGTGAACATTTCAACTGAATATGTGTCGAATGCACACATATGCATAATACATGTGGAAAAATACCACAAGTCCTGGCAAAGCATTTGGTGGCTTTTTGGGGTGCTACGTATTGAGAAATAAATGTTTCAAAATAAAAATAATTCAGTAATTTTAATATATTTTCCTTCATGAAAAAGGTTTCAGAAAAGTATCCATTAGCACTAAATATCCCAAACCAAATTCATACATCAAGCAAATTATTGTATTAATGATGCATATTCTATATGAAATGGTATTGCACTGTTTATTAATTATTAAGCAAACTGAAACTTATGAATCACAGATTTTCTTAAATTCTCCCACAATCCACCATAACCTGATCTCATGTCTACTGTAAGGTTTGTGTATCCTTCATCTAAAAAGCTGGCTCCACACTGACTCGATGATCATAATTGATGTGCAATATATGTTTAATGACATCGTTAATAAAGCATATTATATAACATTATATAAATAATATTGCATAAAACTATGATACTTGAAGCATAATTGTGAGAAAATGGATTTGTAGATCACTAAAAGTAATATTATTAGGGGCAGATTTACAAGCCCCTGGTGCCAACTTTACGCCGCCGTTGCATCACTTCTGTGACGCAGCGGCGTCGTAAACAATCCGCCATGATGCGACATATTTACAACGTGACGCATCTAGGGAGATGCGTCACGTTGTAAAGCCATGCGCTACATTATACCTGCGTCAGATATAATGTATGCAGGGTGGGCGTTCAGTCGCAAGGAAGCCTCGTAAAAGTGACTCAGTGAAATCTACAAGATTTCACTGAGTGACTTTTACGATGCCACTGCGTCAAAACTTTGCGCCTGCTTGAAGCAGGCATAAGGAGTGACGCAGCATGGTCGGAATATGCATTCCTGACCATTGCTGGAGTTGCGTCGTGCTTACGAAACGACTCCAGCAATGCGTTGCCTTTCCGACAGAAGATGCGTCATGCATCTGTCTGTCCTTGCGCCATGTTGCGCCGTATTGTAAATGCAGCGCATCCATGGTGGCGCAAGGCTATTTTTCCGTCACGCAAATGAACTGGCGCATCTCTGCAAATATGCAGAGATGCGCCAGTTCTTGTAAATCTGCCCTCAGTATTCATGTTAGGTCCATTAAGGTTTCAGCAATTTAAACCTGAGTTCAACCCATGGTAGCTATGGCACAGAGCAGACAGGCTTAACTTAAAAAATGTGTAAATCATTTAGAAGTACCAAAGCAACAAAATGTCAAAAACAAAACACAATAAAAAGTCCACTAATGACAAAATAGAGGTTATTTTGAAAAACAAAATGACACCAAAACATCAAAATCCATCAAGGATAACTGGAAACATGATTTAATTTTTTTAAAATAAGTAGCACTAAAAAGCACTTCACACAAACCACAAGCAACTGGTCACTCTGGGTAAGGTTTGAGGCTGACAGCAGTGGGGCACGGGTCACATATGAGGATTAAATTGATCATGGTCAAAGAGTTAGTTTTGGAATTTTCAGACAAAGTGGATTCCTCAGTAGAGTAAGGCTGCAGACTGGATTTGAAGATGGGCTGACAAAGGACAAGGTCTTGGTGAAACAATCAAAAGGTGTGTGCCCCTGTAGCTTAACACGAGGTAAGTCAGCTGACCCTTGGAGTCCACGTTTTGGCCTGGGTACAAGTAGGAGAAGGTCTTACCTTTAGGGTTCACCTCACAGATCTCAATAGCAAATGAAGTCCTTCTTCTGTCTTCCATAGGTCCATTAGTGTTCTGAAGAGGGTGCTCCGGGGTGTCACATTTATACCTAGCACTAGGGAGGGGGTGACTTCTAGTCCCTCAATACCCAATAGGGAACAATTTCCAAAGGGTAACCCTACTTTCCTTTGTAGCAGTTCCTGTGTGCCCTACTGCAAATAATCCCATAATGCCCCTCTCTTCCTCAATCCAAAATGGCAGAACCTTTCTTCCCCTGTGCAGAGCACTTCTGCCCACCCTTTTGGTGTGGCCAAGGAAATAAGCAACCCTTCCTCTGCGGTCTCTCAATACTGGTTCTGGGGGGAGCTACTCCCCCACTGGGATTGGAACCTGGCTGGCTAGGAAGATAAAAGGGAAATAGGCTCAGTAGTGACCTACATCTGCCAGTGAAGGGCAGGCATCCTTTGGGGTTAACTAATTTCCTCGGCACAGCCCAGATGGTCATCCTGTCAGAGGAACAAATCACCTCCTGACACCCAAGGCCTTTGATTCACCTCTGGGAGCCAATTCACACCTCATCAATGAGATGGTTTGGTTTAGAAAATATTTGATGATTTTTGAATAATCATAAAATCACAGATGAAAATAGTACATTTGTTTGAAATACAGCCACACATTAAATGATTAATTGCAATAAATGTGAGTGAATTGCGCAAGCACCCTATTAAAAACACACCAAAAGACTAGAAAACATGGACAGGAAATAAAAGGCAAATTTAAATCTGTGCAGTTTAAGAACAGATAATTAATATTTACACTTAAAAGGTTCATAGTATTCACAAAAAAGGTAAAAGAATCAAAATCTGGAATGAGGCCTCATCACAAGGGTGAGTTAGGATCCATGCACAATGTCACAATGGGAAACATAGATAGCTCTTAATTGAACTTAATCATAATGTAGACAGCAATGTCCTTTCCTAAACATTTTTTACCAAAGACAGGTAAGGTTCAATTCCATCACGTTTGTATAGTTGCATATTCTTTCATGATGGGTTTCCCCATTCCCTTCATTTCTCGATTAGCAGTGGAGAATGTCATGAATAGTATTTTAACCTTTACCCCATCACCCTTGGCAATCAACCAGGCTGAAGAGAATAAAGCTGGTAAGCCAAGGACTTCCACTGTATTCTTGACATATTTCAACAAGGAGATCCTATGACCCCCAACACATGCTAAGCAAGCAGCAATAATCTTGTGATTTAAAGAAGCATGTCAGTTTCCCCATAATGAGATCCAAATGAGGAGAGGGGCAAGTTTGATATAATCATCAACATAAGTAATGTCCAACCCTCGTGTGCAAAATAGTGAAAGTTGGATGAAGAAAGGCCAACAATTGTTTGCAAAAATGACTCACCGCCTATTGGAGTTTTGAGGAATGCCGGTAATCCCATGTGGATGCCCCATAGGTCATAACTGACAGGCACTTAAGCTTATAAATTTCAAAAATAGATTCCTCAGCATCCCTGCAAAATGAGTGATTAAAATGGAGGCATCTATTAAAGATGCTGGGTAGTCAGGTACTTCGAATAACACACTAAAATATGGAAAATTATTAACCACAGTAAAAGCCTTTTCCCATCCTTTTACACTATTGTCAGACACAAATCATAAAACATTTTTTTGTAACATTCATCCAAGGATCAAGTTATCAATGAACTTTACAAAGTTATCTATGAGAACCCTGAGTCCATTTGGAGTGTGTGCAATCAGAATGGTGTTGTGTGTGTATAGCAGGGCGGAAAAGGCGTGGCTCCCATCTTTGACAGAGCCTTGCCGTTTGAGATCAGAAATGGGTTCAAGTTTTTTAAAATAAGCTATTTTATTGAATGTTCACATTACAGGAACATCAGATATCAAAACAGTTACATCAACCAGGGTTAACATCAACTTAAGTACTCTAGATTCACATACATTTCGTAATGATGTCAGTATGCAGACTCCTTTGTGTGCTGGAGGTAGTTAACACAATTATGGAAAAACAAGGTACCCTTCGGTCTGTCAAACCAAATACAAAAGAGCAACGCATTCAACCATGAACCAGCCCTGTCAGAGTCAAGATAATGCTTGTGAATGAGCCACAATTAAAGTTAGGGTATGGGCCATATGGGCCATATGGGGGGTTTCGGCAGGCTTATGTCATGTGATGGTCATAAAGGCCAGGTCTCCACTCACCCAGGGTAAAAATTATCATGAGAGGTACGGATTGTGATTAAAAGTTATCAATAGGTATGTGAGCATTAGGGTGGGTCAGACAGTGCTGCAGCGCACCCTGCTAACTGTCTATTTCTCCCCATTTGTGGCAGACTGTCCAGCTTTTTCTCTAAGCTTCCACCCAGCTTCCAAGTTGCAACTTCTAGTTTCCTTCTCTTTTCAATACCATGCTCCCACAACTAGCCCATTTGCACAGTTCTGCCACCCAAAGTTGGCTTTTGGGACCCTCTGGGGTCCTCCAGGGAATTGTCAACTGGCATCTATCATGGATTCTTGCCATATCTGCAAACCTGGTCATGACTGCACCTGCTTTAGGTCGGGGAAGCCAACCCCAAAAGGCAGGTTGCAGGTGATGTGGGTAACAGGCGTTCTGTGTCAATTGACAAAGCATCCAACACTGTGTTCCATTAGGGGACAAGGACAGGCACTCCCGGACCATCTGTTTAGAATGCAGCGTTAGGTTCGCCTCACTTGGGACAGCCCATATTCGCAACCAATAACATTAAACTCATCCTCTTTTGAGTGGCATACGCCCTGTGGAGAATGTAGTATTGGACGAATCACTGATACAACATTGACTCCTATAACATCGAACAACAAAAATATTGACAATATCGTATATAAAAATATTGACACCCAATACACAAAACAGAAATAACACAAACATCAATAAAAAATATCGTAACATTTGTTTTCAATGACAAAAATATCGACAACAAAAATAAAGAACACAAAAATATCGTTAACATTAAAATAAAATGTAACACTACAAAAACATTGAAATTAAATAATATTCGACAACACAAACATCGATAAAATACATACAAACTATACTGAAAAATAAAATTTAAACATAAAAATAAACTATTTACAATCATATAATAAAATAGCATATTCCAAACATTATAAACAAACACTAAAAACAATTACAAAATAAATAAAATTAAATAAAACAAATACACTGAAAATCCAAAAACCAGTAAATAAACAAACAATACAACATAAAAATATCACAACTACCAAAAATAAACAAACATAAATATATATCATACAAAAAAATATGTTACATTTATCTACATATACATTTTAATACCAATAATAAACATTAAATAAACATAATAAATATTAAACAAATTACATTGTAACTGCCAAAAAATTCATAAAAGCTATCTCGACCAATAAATTTAAACTACAGCAACACAAACTAATTAAATAAACACTATAAAAGCAATCAATTAATTAACACAAAATTTACCGTATAACGCACAAACACTGAGGAAGCACGGATCTTTTCAAGACAGAAAACAGAACGAAAAAGAACTACACAATCAACTATTCAGAAAAACTCTCATTAAAGGTAAGAACAAACTTTATAACTAAATAAATAAAATTCGTTAAAAAACTTTTTATTAAAACTATTGCACATTTTCATTTATATGTCACAGATTAAACTTCACTAAAACACCACCTAGACAATTCAAAACAAAGGTTTACGTCAAAAACAAGAATAAAATCAACAGTAAAAAAAATATATAATAAAGTAAGTATATGACTTAACCAACAAATAAAGTAAACGAATTAAAACTAATACATTTAATAAAAAAGCAAAACATAGCTAACAAATACTTTTCTTTTAACAGCTTCTACTGAAGACAACAACAAAAAAACACCAACGAAAGAAACTTCATCAACTAAAAATAGTAAGTATTTTTTTTACAACTAAATAAAAATAGACTAAATAATCAAAATAATCAAATTAACTAAAACTATAACATTTTCCTTTATGTTTCACAGATTACACTTCACTAAAACTCCACCTAAAAACTCAAAACAACGTTTAACTTTGAAAACAAGGACAAAATCAACATTTAAAGAAAAATATAAAACGAAGTAAGTGTATAAATTAACCAAAAAATAGAGCAAACTAATAAAAAACAATACATTAAATAAAAAAGCAAAATATAACTAACAAATACTTTTCTCTTCACAGCTTCTACAAACTTCAACAAAACAACATCAACAAAATAAACTTCATCAACTAAAAATAGTAAGTATTTTTTTCTCAACTAAATAAAAATAGAAACGAAATAAATGAAATAATAAAATTAAATGTAACACTTTGATAAAAATAACATATTCCTTTTAAACCAATGGAAAAAAAGAAACCAGTGAACCAACCACAACCATCGATAAAATATCCAACAAGAAAATTAAAGCAAGACAAATGTAAGTTTATTTTCAAATATAATAATTATGCAAACATGCTTACTGTTCAAGACTTGATAAATAATAAATATATATATACATATATTCACAGATACACAAAAAAATGACAGAGGGAGCAAAATTCATCACATCACAAAAGGGAAAACTACTTCTGTGCTACATGGGCTATACTTATACACAAGAAAAAATAACAGGAAACAAAACCCATTGGAAATGTAGTAAATACTACTCCAATTCTTGCTATGGGAGAGCCACAACAGTCGAAACAAATGTAGTTAATGTCAGGGAACACAACCATCCCCACTATGTGACAGAAATAGAGGTCAGAGATGCTCTAGAAACCATCAGAGAAACAAGCACCAGCTCCCAACAGACCAGTACCCAAATATTAAAACACGTATTAACTAGGGTTCCTGAACCTGTCACAGGACAACTACCTTCCATTCCCACTCTAAAAATATTAATAGTCAGAACTAAAAGAGCTACTGCTCAAACACCACCCACCCCTCAAACTTTTGCAGGAATAGAAATCTTACTGGAATACACTGTCACCCACAAAAATGAGAAATTCATTCTTCATGACAATAACAGTCATGAAAAACAAATTATTATCTTTGCCACCACCAACAACATACAAAAATTGAAAAACTGCGAAACGTGGATGATGGATGGTACATTCAAAGTTTGTCCCAAGCCCTTTTACCAACTATATACCATCCACGGCGAATGTGAAGACACTAACATCCCCTTCATATACGCACTACTCCCCAACAAGCAACATACCACCTACATAGAGTTCCTTACAATAATCAAACAACACACCGACAACTACTTCCCACAAAAAATAATCTTTGACTTTCAACAAGCAATAATTCAGTCAATTTTAAAAATATACCCACACACTGCAATACAAGGTTGCTATTATCACTTCAACCAAAGTATCTGGAGACACCTACAAAAATGTACTCTAAGTATAGATTACGCCTCCAATTGCAACTTTGCCTATCAAATCAAAAATTAATAGCCCTAGCCTATGTACCAACAACTGAAGTAGCCAACCACTATAATATACTTCTTGAAAGCCCTTTCTACCAAGCTAACGAAACAAAACTAACTCCCTTCCTAGACGACTTTGAGAACACCTGGGTGGGAAGGCTACATAGGTCAGGGCACCGTAGGCAACCAAAGTTCCAAATCCCCTGGTGAAACGTCTATGATAGCACCCTAGCTCAAAAAGCTAAAACTGATAACGCGGTGGAAAGATGGCATAATGCCTTCCAAGTAGGGGTGGGCGGAATTTGCGTAGTCGTGCTACGCAAAGCTCCGCGAAACGGTAAAAAATCTCCGCGAGCACGCAAAAGTTCCGCGAACACGCGTAATTGCTTGTTCCGCCCGTTCGCGATGCTATTTTCCTATTCGCGAACGCAGTTTGCGTGCTCGGGGAGAAATATCTCGCGAACACGCATTTTGAAAGCGTGAACAAGCAAAAAATTCCGCGAAGCCGCGGATCGCGGAATTTTTCGTAATTCCGCGTTCTCCGCGGAACGCAAAATTACCCAAATTCCGCAAATTCCGCGAGCGGAACGGAATTTACCGCCCAGGCCTACTTCCAAGCCACAATAGGAAGAGCACAACCAACCTTACACAAACTAATAGAAGTCATCAAAAAAGAACAGAGCTATCAAGAGCTAAGGCTAGAGCAATCCCTAACTAAAATAGGCCCTAAACTCAGTAAGCAGACAAAAATAATGTATGAATACCTACAAAACAAAACTCAACTATTTCCAAACACCAAAGGGCTAGAATACCTTGACATGATTACTAAATCTATACTTTAAACAAAAAACAATACTAGACATCATAAGCATTTTATAATAACAAAACATTTATACTACATAATTCTACTCTTTTTAAATTAATAATTATAATGATACCATTTTAAAAATTTTAAACGTACATATAAACATATGACATAACATAATTATTAAAATAAAAAAGAAACAAACAAGCCAAATGTAACCAAAAATATTTCCCACCCATAATAATAAAAAATAACTTACAGTTATGTCGCAGTAGCTGGTCCTCGAAAACGAACAAATCCATAGTAGATAAATCAAAAAACGAATCCACCCGAAAAAAAAAGCCCCAAAAAATGCAAAAATACAACTGTAGAAAAAAGGCTCCAACGACGCAATCCTCTCAATAACAAAACCCTCAAAAACCCGAAAATTAGCTTAAAATAAAAACGCTCCAACAAACCCGAAAAATAAAAGGAAATGCAAAATACATTTTCCTTTTTTAAAAAAAAGAAATGCGTCGTCATCACCATACGTTCATGAAACAGGAAACCTGTACAGAAAAAAAAAACCCTCCCACAGTAACATGTACAAACCCACACGCATTAATTTCAACATTAAATACAATGTAACATAATTAAATAACACATAACTAACACTACATAACACTCTCCTTCTCTTCAACACTACGTCAAACACATAAAACAATAAACTACCAAAACAACACTTAGCTACACCAAAAACGAACAATTAACACCCTAACACCTCGCCCCTACCCTAAAAAGTAAATTAAATCAAACTTATCCTAACCTACGAAAAAAAGGCTCCCAACCGCGATGTTCTGTCTTGCAAAATGACCTAAAAACAAAGCAGATAGACAGAAAAGTGAGAAAAAGGAAAAAGAATGGCTGCGTAATAAAAATGAAAAAAAGACTGACACCCCATAAACAAGATTGGAGAAATAATTAAAACATCGAAAAATTAAATGTATATTTTGATTTATCGTACATTTTTGAAAAAACATTCCAAAAATTGTACAATTTATTTTAAATATTATATTATCACAAAACAAAAAATATAATATTTAATATATATTAAAATGTATGTTTGTTTGATGTACTCACCTTCAAAATATAAAATTACAATAAGACTATTGTAAATGTGCAACCAATATAACAATGTTTAATAAAACAAATATACGATACAAAAATATATTTGTAAAAAACATGTAAATTATTTAATATATTAAATATTATTCTTTTAAATGATATTTAATATACTAAATAATAAAAACAAAATGTACAAAATATAACTTTGTAAAATACATATATACTTTTACAACAAAAATAAAATTATATAAAATGTTTTATAAAACGTAAAAAGCAATGCACTAAAATGTTTACTTTTTTCATAAAAAATGATAAATAATAGAAATCAACAAGTTTATAATTAAAGAACTGAAAATATATTTACTTTACCATTACATGACTATACTTCATAAATATGTACAATTTTTCAAAACTGTTAAAAAAATATGTATGTAAAAATATATTTTTAATTTTGCAAATGTACATGAAAAATATATGTTAAAAATATACTATACTTTATAATAAATTCTGAATCATGTTTTTCAATATTTTCAAAAATTGTATAACAAAACCAAATTAAAACAATTGAATTGTGAACAACAACAAAAAATACATGTGTTTGCAAATAAAAACGTTAACAACAAAAACTAGCATATACGTCTCCTTTTTTATTTAAATGTACATATAAACTCTTAAAAAAACTACATAATAAACCATAAAAATGTACTATTCCTAACTCCAAAACCAATTAAACTCAAGGAAAGGGCTGGATAATAAACCACAAAAAATTACTATTCCAACTCCAAAACCAACTAAACTCAGGGAAAGTGCTGGATAATAAACCCAAAAAAATTACTATTCCAACTCCAAAACCAACTAAACTCAGGGAAAGTGCTGGATAATAAACCAAAAAAATTACTATTCTAACTCCAAAACCAACTAAACTCAGGGAAGCGGCTGGATAATAAACCCCCCAAAAAATTACTATTCCAACTCCAAAACCAACTAAACTCAGGGAAAGTACTGGATAATAAACCCAAAAAAATTACTATTCAAATTCCAACTAGGGGCCGATTACGATCTCTTTGGGAAAGCCGTCCCAACGACTCGGATCGGTAATGCTTTCCAAACGACACATAGGCGTGCAGTCTGAACGACGGAGTACGATGCAATGCATGTCAAATCCAAACGACTCGCATGGAGCACAACCTGGACGAACGACTCATACGGAACACAATCTATGGCAGAGAATCCCCCTGAAACAATGCCGATGCGAGCGACTCGTACGCGAACGCCGAAACATAGCTTAGCGTGTATGGGACACACTCAGACCACAAATACATGATTAAGCATCCAGTGCGGTCTACGGAACGTCTCAGTTTTGCTCAATAAAGTACAACAGAAATAGACAAAAAATGGGCAAACAAGCATTGACAATGCAAAAAAAAAAATCTAATCATCAACCACACACACAACTCCACGTATATAAAGAGCCAAAATAATGACAATGATCCTTTGCTAAATTTCAACAACTGACAGGACATAGCCACTGATTCACTGCTCTCTGCCACATACACTCACACTTCACTCACCACACAACCTGCACACATGTAGCACCTTTGATCAACTACACTCTCAAACACACACTCATTTACTCATACACACTCACCCTCACCTTCACACTCACCCACACCTCCATCTCCACTACCACCCCTCACCATGCCCCCAAAGAAGAATCCCAAGTTCACAGAGGAGTTGGAAGTGATGGTAGATGAAATTCTCAGAGTAGAGCCACAGTTATTTGGGAACTTAGTCCAACATACCCCCTGTCCCAGAGAAATAAGATGTGGGACAGGATAGTCAACAAGGTCAACGCTCAAGCACCTTGCCTGCGCACAATGGATGATATCAGGAACAGGAACTATGATGTGCGAAGGAGGGTCAAGAAGCTGCTTGCCAGAGACCATGCCCTTAGTCAGCGGACTGGCGGCGGCCCTCCTGCACCACCCATGCACTTCACTTTCAGGGAGGAGAAGGTGCGGGCCATCCTTCCGCTGGAGGGCATCTATGGAATACCAGGAGCACCAGAGCCTGGTGAGTACATACTCAAATAGCCAATAATGTTAACAAATACACAGCCACAGACATCACTGTCAAAGAGATAGTGATACTAAACACTGTTAACAAAGCTAAAAAAAAATAGAGCAAAAGAGCATGTAATGTGTATGCAAATGTGACTAACAACATACCTGCAATGTAACTGGAAATCTCATCATTTCCAAACATGTACATACTTATCGCTAACTTACAGCAAGGCTATGGGATCCAAACACCAGTTACCTGCATCAGCCATCTTGTCTGCACACATTCACTCCCAGGAAAGCTGAGTCACAGGAAGGGTATTTGGGATGGCTGGGAAGGTGGGTGTGGGTACAAGCCTGATGGGAGTCGTAATCACACCTAACACTCCTCACACACATCCCAAATTGTTCATCTGGGCATATGATACATCACTGCATGGGGAGGTGTACTCACAAGATGACTAGCACTGCAAGAAGGTGTTGAACCTGAAGCACAATACCATCATAGCCATGTGCTACAAACACTAGTCCCCAGTGTCAGCCATCTTGCCAGTACTTTTCCACTCACTGTGAGGTAAGCACAGTTCCTGCTGGCCTTGTTTGTCTATGTGGGAGGAGGCGTGTCAGCTGTGACTTCAACTCCCATCATGGCCTGTCCTCCACACACCTTCCCAGAAAGTCCAAACAGCACACCTGTGACTATGCAGTCCCTGAGAGTGAATGGAAATGTACTGCCAAGATGGCTGACACTGGTGCCTGGTGTTTGATTTGCCCACAGCTCCCATCATGGCCTTGTGCTCCTCCTACCAGTCCCCAGTGTCAGCCATCTTGACAGTACATTTCCACTCACTCTCAGGAAATGCATAGTCCCAGGTGTGCTCCCTTGGATGGCTGGGAAGGTGGGTGGAGGACAGGGCATGATGGGAGTTGAGGTCAGTGCATATTCTCCTTCTCCCACATAGCCCAACAAGGCCACAAGGAACTTTGCTTACCTCACAGTGAGTGGAAATGTACTGCCAAGATGGCTGACACTGGGGACTGGTGTGAGGAGCACAAGGCCTTGATGGGAGTTGTGGGCAAAGCAAACACCAGGCCCCAGTACATTTCCATTCACTCTCAGGAACTGCATAGTCACAGGTGTGCTGTATAGGCTGGCTGGGAAGGTCTGTGGAGGACAGGGCATGATGGGAGTTGAAGTCACAGGTGACACTCCTCCTACCACATAGCCTAACAAGCCTACCTGGTACTATGCTTTCCTCACAGTGAATGGAAATGTGCTGCCAAGATAGCTGACACTGGTGAATGCTGTTTGTTTTGACCACAACTCCCATCAAGGTATTGTTTTCCTCACACCAGTCCCCAGTGTCAGCCATCTTGCCAGTACTTTTCCACTCAATGTGAGGTAAGCATAGTACCTGGTGGGTTTGTTGGGCTATGTTGGAGGAGGAGTATATGCACTGACTTCAACTCCCATCATGCCCTGTCCTCCACACACCTTCCCAGCCAGCCCAGGGAGCACACCTGGGACTATGCATTCCCTGGCAGTGAGTGGAAATGTACTGCCAAGATGGCTGACACTGGGGACTGGTGTGAGGAGCACAAGGCCTTGATGGGAATTGTGGGCAAAGCAAACACCAGGCCCCATCTTGCCAGTATATTTCCATTCACTCTCAAGGACTGCATAGTCACAGGTGTGCTGTTTGGGCTGGCTGGGAAGGTGTGTGGAGGACAGGGCATGATGGGAGTTGAAGTCACAGCTGACACACCTCCTCCCACATAGACAAACAAGCCCACCTGGTACTATGCTTTCCTCACAGTGAGTGGAAAAGTACTGGCAAGATGGCTGACACTGGGGACTGGTGTGAGGAAAACAAGGTCTTTATGGGAGTTGTGATCAAAACAAACAGCAGGCACCAGTGTCAGCCATCTTGTCAGTACATTTCCATTCACTGTGAGGAAAGCATAGTACCAGGTGGGCTTGTTGGCCTATCTGGGAGGAGGAGTGTTAGCTGTGACTTCAACTCACATCATGCCGTGCCCTACACACACCTTCCCAGCCAGCCCAGGGAGCACACCTGGGACTAAGCATTCCCTGGGAGTGAGTGGAAATGTACTGCCAAGATAGCAGACATAGGGGCCTGCTGTTTGTAGCACATGGCTATGATGGTATTGTGCTTCAGGATCAACACCTTGTAGCAGTGCTAGTCATCTTGTGAGTACACCTCCCCAACCTGTGATGTAGCCATTGGCCCAGATGAACAATTTGGGAGGTGTGTGAGGAGGAGTGTCCAGTGTGACTACGACTCCTATCAGTCTTGTGCCCACACAAAACTTGCAGCCATCTCAAACACACTTCCTGTGACTCACCTTACCTAGGATGGAGCGAAAATGTGCAGACAAGATGGATGACACAGGGGGCTTGTACCTCCTGGGACACAAACTTCCATCAAGGCCCCATGCTCATTAAACCTGTATCCAGTGTCAGCCATCTTGCCAGTACTTTTACAATCACTGTGAGGTGAGCACACTTCCTGGTGGTCCTGTTGGGCTATGTGGGAGGAAGAGTACTTGCACTGACTTCAACTGCCATCATGTCCTGCCCTCCACACACCTTCTCAGCCAGACCAAACAGCACACCTAGAAAAGTGCAGTTCCTGGGATTGAGTGCTTATGTACTGGCAAGATGGCTGACACTGGGAACTGGTGTCAGATCAGCCCACAACTCCCATCAAGGCCTTATGCTCATCACACCAGTCCCCAGTGTCAACCATCTTGCTGGTGCTTCATTCCATTCACTCTCAAGGACTGCATATTTCTCTCTGTGTTATTTGGTTTCTGGAGGGCAGGGAATGATGGGAGTTGAAGTCAGTGCAAGTACTCTTCTTCCAACATAGCACAATAAGACCACCAGGAATTGTGCTCATCTCACAGTGATTGGAAAAGTACTGGCAAGATGGCTGACACTAAGGACTTGTGTTTGCTGTGAGCCAAACTGACATCATGGCCTTGTGCCCCTCATACCAGTCACCAATATCACCCATCTTTATGGTACTCCATTCCATTCACTCTCAGGGAATGCATAGTCACAGGTGTGCTGCTTTGTCTATCTGGGAAGGTGTATGTAGGACAGGGCATGATGTGAGTTGGAGTCATAGCACACATCTCTACCCACACCCAAAGCAACCCGTTCATCAGGGCCAATGGCTATCTGACAGTGAATGGAAGTGGCCAAGCAAGATGGCTGACACTGTTGCATGTTGTAATGGGCACAAGGCATTGTTGGGAGTTGCATTCAAGTCCTACATCATGCAGCAGTGTTAGCCTCCTTGCCACTACACTCTCCTCACTGTCAGTGAGCCTTTGTCTATGACGAGTAAGCTGGCCTGGGTGGGAGGAGGGGTGCAAGTCCCAGCAGGAGAACACAAGCACACAAACCTCTGTACCTCAAAACTCCGAGCCACAAAAAAGCAAGAAAGCAGACTTGGTTAACTCATTTGTCCATGGAGGACAAGGCGAATATACATGATGTGATCAGGCACAACGCAAAGCAGTAACACAATCAGCTACTCACAGCTATTCCCAGGTGCCCAATGAGATGAGAACTAGGGGCACATCCCTCAAAATACTATCAAAAAATGCTAACATACATACCAGACTGTGAGTGTGTAGGTAGCCACACCAATGTGACTGCAAAAGATGTACACAAAGCCCAGCACACATGCACAAATCTTGCAACACATCGTAAGAGGAAGAGTACGTATGTCATTGACAAAGCACAGATGTGGGAAATACCAACACACTTGTGTCATGCACAAGGGCTCACTAAACAGTCAATTTCTATGTACATGTAAAGTCAAATAAACCCATCATGCCCATGTATGCACAGAGCTGGACATGCTCAGCAAACCCCCTCTTGTAAAAAATTGCAATGTCCTCTGGAAACATAGGCCAGCATCTGTGCTGATGGAGGACAATCTATGTACATACACTCATCCTAATGTACAATAGCAAATTTAATGTGTATGATCCGATGAGCTGTGGAAAAAAACAACAAACATTGTGTCTCTCATCTACCCACAGGTTGTGCTGGGAACACTGCTGGAACCAAACAGGACACCCAGGCCCAGACTCTGGCCGACCCTGAGCCCTCCGGCGTTGAGGTCTCTCACCCCTCTTCGGATGATGAGGAACTACCTGGCACCTCCCGGTGTGGGTCGGCCTGCAGCACCAGCAGCTGTACCATCTGCATCCCCTGCGACCACTCCCGCAACAGCTGAGAACACCCAGATGACCACTACCCCCATGGACACACAAAGCCAAGCAAACAACGAGAGCACAGCAACACGGGGCACTCTGGAGTTGGCAGATAACGACACCACTGTCAACGATGAAAGAGGCTCAGTGTCGTCTGTGCCTGCAACAACTGGTCCTGCTCGTGTGGGTAGGGGTGGTGGGAGGGGGCGTGGGTCAGGTGCCATCATGCAGCTGGTGCTGCTGATTAAGTTGACCCACATCTATCCCGGATTCTTAATGCATATCAGTATTGCACCGGAGTCTTTGGCCAGGTAGTCGGGATTCTCAGGGCCATGCAACAGCATCAGGCTGCACATTATGCAACAATGGACTCCCACATGTCCAAAATGGACTCACACATGTCCAAAATAGATGATCTTACCACGGTGCACAGGGACATACTCACCTGCCTCCGCCAGTTTGCCACCAACATGACCACACCTCCCTGTGTGCCCACCACATCTGGTGCATCTACATCATCAATTGCCACAGGGAGGGATGTGGACTCTTACGGAGATTCCCCTGCACCGCCGCAGCCTGAATCTGAGGGTCCCCCAGAAAAACATAAGAGGGGTCGTCCGAAGAAGGACACACGAGAGACAGATGGCTATGCATCACCCCCAGGAAGTGACAACCTGCTCCTAATATCCTACATTGTGTGCCAAGCGATCCCTTTCTTGACTGACACTGAATTGTCCCACATTGAATGGAGGGTCTAAATTGGCCCTTGGACTCAAATGACTGTGGACTTGCCTATGAAAAATTCATCTACTGGCACTACCAACTCCTCTCTGCACTTTGTCCATCATATTTTATACAGCACTACCCCATTGTGTGTACATCAACTCATGAACTGAAATAAATCACTTTTCACAGAATACTTGCTTATGTTGTGACTGAAACACAAATGTACAGATTGAAATGAGGCACAAAAATGCAAATAATGGAATGTCAATGACATTGGCTGAGAAACAAGTTCAGGAATTCACCTACTGTCTTGTGAGTAAATGTAACCTGACACAGCATGAGAGATACACACAACCAGGTCATCACAACCCCCATAGTACATGGTATTGATCCTAATTGACTCTACTGTTGTAAAATAAAACACCATTTCAATGCACAAACAACAATCATAGTCAGATAAACAGATCATCAGGGCAAATCTACAGTATTTTAATGAACGTTGGATGTGTGTAAACAGACAAGGCACACCTCAATGTGGAGCACAAGTTTATTCCACAGGCATAACCTGGCGCCCTCACACAAAATGAGATCACATCACTCTGACAAAAAGCACAAATGAACAAACATTGAGCATCAGTTCTGAAGTGAGTGTGTGGCACGCAATCCGGATCCAAATCGAACTTGCAATGTGTCACTGCATCATGGGTCTGGGAGGTCACAAGTCTACATTGAACACAGAAAAGACTTCAGTTGTCTGAAAACAGGGTACAACCTGACATACAAGCAACCCACAACATAGACACACAACATGATCTACCAACAAGCCAGGCACGCTCATGTTGCAGGTGAGACATCAAATGGGGGATGTCACTATTTCTCATTATGTATGCGTCGTGTACTGATCCCGGGAAACGTGCACAGACATGGGAGATCATCATGCCAGCCAGACATACAACCAGGACATTTATGGAGTGGTAATGCTTCCGATTCCTGTAGGTTTGTTCATTTGCTTGTGCTTATGGTGGGATCAAAGCCACACGAGTTCCATCAATGGAGCCAGTGACATGTGGCATCCGCCCCAATGCATAAAACTCCCGCTTGATGTCTGTCAACTGTCCTGGTGTTGGGAACTTGATGTAGAGGGCCAGAAAATGTAATGATGCCTCCAACACATCCCGAATCACAAAGCTGAACATTGTCTGGGACATCCCACCAGCAGTTGTCACAGCATACTGGAAGGACCCTGTGGCAAAGAAATGTAGGGCCGCCATCACCTTCACCTTGGGGGTCAGCACAAAGGGATATGTGCATGCAGCCTGCAAATGTGGGGCCAACTGGTCTGCCAACTCCACAATGAGTGTCCTGGTGAAGCAGTATCGTCTGATGCAATCCTGTTCTTCCATGGTCTGGAGGTCAGGGAAGGGCCTGTGGACTGCCGGTCTCCTGCGGTACCTATGTTACAAGTGCAAACACAGTTGAGCTCACTTTCCAATGCACAACCTCTCGCAACCTTCTATGGTCACACTTGGTGTTCCGCAGGGATCTGCCCTATCACCCATTCTTTTCAACCTCCTAATGGAGCCTTTGGCGAACGCACTGAAATCAGCAAACATTCTATATCACCTGTACGTGGATGACACCCAGTTGTATCTGAAAATCACCTCGCCAGATGACTTCATTGCCCTCAACACTATTCTTCTGAACACGCAAAGCTGGCTCACTAACAACCACCTCATGTTGAATACCCAAAAAACGGAATTCATTCTCATCTCGCCACCAAGCCACACACCAAAACTAGACCTATGGTTAAAACACCTAACCTCCTTTGACTGTGTCCCCCTCATCATTGACTCAGCAAAATCCCTAGGAATCTCCATAGACAAACATCTGAATATGCAGTTGCACATCTCTATGGCCACCAAGGGAGCTAATCACAAGATGAGTATATTAAGGAAACTCAAACCCTTCCTCCCTCAGGCAGATCTAAAAACGGCAGTACAAGCCCTAGTGCTACCAAGATTAGACTACGGAAGCACCACCCTCTGTGGTCTCCCCAAATACAAGTTGGCTCCGCTGAGAGCAGCACTGAATGCTGCGGCTAGACTGGTATCAGGAACCAAAAGAAATAGTCACATCTCACCAACCTTGAAAGCACTGAATTGGCTGCCTTACGAGGCAAGAATACACCTTAAAGTGGCCTGCATGACGCACAAAGCAATTCACAACAATACACCCAGTTACTTGGCTCTAAAGCTGGAAAGGTCTGGACGCTGCAGACAACTACGAAGTGCAAGCACTTTCCTTCTGAAACCTCAATCCTTCCATAAGAGGAGAACTGGTTGTAGAGCTTTCTCAGGGATTGCACCAAAGATTTGGAACTCTTTACCCCCACTAGTGCGTGGAATCACTTCCTTTACCGCATTCAAAAAGGAAGTAAAAGACTACTAATGAACAAATTCATGTCCTAAGTTTTAATTATAGGATGTCACCGAGTCATCTCTAAGATTTGAATACCATTGCCTATCTCAGATGGATTGGACGAGTCTACTGTATGTAAGACTTATATCACAGCCTTTTTTGTTTTTTTCAAGAATGGAATGTAGTGTAAAGCTTAATTGGCTGTGGGTCCCCTTGGTCATCTATACATTTTATATCCACTATGAATCGATAGAGGCTATAATTTGTATGTTTGCTTGCACAATCACCTAAAGTTCATTAACTGTCTATTGTACAACGTCCTGCAGAATCATGGTTCTCTATGTTTGTTTATTCATATTTTTTATATTTCTATTGTACAAAGTGACACATTTGAATGCGTGTATACCACCTCAACCTTTTATGTTCTTATACTGTAAAGCGCTCTGATACCCTCGTGGGTCACGTTCGCGCTATATAAAACTTTATAAATAAATAAATAAATAAACAAAGCAACATGCAATTACACACACACAACATTCAATCTGGACACAATGAAGTTAGAGGCCAAAGGTTGAGTCTAGATAAAAAGCACAGCGATGTGACCCTTACCAGACATGTCACCAAGCTATGGTTAGGCACCAATTACAGTGCTGTACTGTACCTAGTCACTGGTGTCCGTCACTGTACATGTGAGCAAGCATCATATACTCCACAACCACCAAACAAACTATCCAAGATATAGGTCTGTGACAACTATCACATGGTTGAAAGGTACACAGAACTGCATCAGGTAATGCCAGATATGTGGGACACATGATACAGACAGCGGGTCACCATGCGAACCATGCACACCACCGTCACATGGTGGACACTGTCATGATGTCATTTCTGACAAACATGTACAATCACATACACAGAACATTGACAATATGAGGCAGGCATTTATTTGGCAAGCATCCATGTATGCCTGTGACACACAGACACAACAACTACTCAAATTACAAACACAAGCTGATGTGGCAGCTAAATATCATGGTACCAAAATTATGAAGTGTCTGCATTGTACAAGACTCAGACACAGTAGATTTACAGACAATTACCACTATGCACATTGTGACACACAGTCCACCAAAGCAGTGAATATGTGTGGACATAACAGGTCTTCCCCAATGATCCCCAGGGACTGTGTCCAAGCTCAGGAGTATGATCTGTGAAATGTACTCTCAATGTTGTGATGGCCCTCATAAACAGTGTGTTGTGTGCCCCTCAAGCTTGGCTCCTCATGGGAGTGTGAGCTATCAAGTCCAATGTCCAAAATGTCATGTTAATCACTGTCCCCACACATGTAATGCACCAGAACATAACGTTTTTCACTACTGTCTGCCCTGCTATGTTATGTTATGTTATGAGGATTTGTAGAGCGTATGGCTACCCGAAGGCCTCCCAGCGCTAGGCATAAGACACAGAGAAGCGAGAGAAGAGGAAGGTATTCGCACTCATTGAACAACCAGGTTTTCAGTTTTTTTCTGAAGTATGATTCTGATGCTATGAATCTCATCTCTCTCGGAAGTGAGTTCCATAGCTTGGGCGCCAGGTGGGAAAAGGCTCTTCCCCCCCCATCTAGCTCTTTTTATTCTTTAGTTTTTAACAGGCGCTCAGAGCCTGACCTCAGGCTTCTATTGGGGAGGTATAGGCCTACCAGATTTCTGATCTTACTGGACCCTTTGTTGTTTATGGCTCTATGGGTCAGGCAGAGTGCTTTAGACTTGATTCTTGCCCAATCGGGAGCCAATGTAGCTGTCTACGATGCTTGTTCACTGATTCCTGCATTGGGATCTGACACAGAAGTCTGGCCGCTGCATTCCAGACTAGCTGTAACTTGTTGAGGACATATTTAGGAGCACCCAGAAGGAGCGAGTTGCCATAGTCCAGGCGTGACGTAGCCAGGGAATGTATGACTGTTTTCCTTAGCAGTATAGGGATTAGGTCAAGGATCTTGTGGAGCATTCTTAACAACCCAAAACAAGTGCCTGCAACCTTCCTTGCTTGGGTCTCCATGGTGAGCTCCTTATCCATCCAGAAGCCGAGATTCTTAATGGCAGTGCTCGGGACTGGAGCGATCCCTAGGCTGCGTGGCCAGCTGGCTAGAGGCCTGGGTACCCCTGCGTTACCGAGGATCATCAGTTCGGTTTTGTCACCGTTTAATTTCAGACAGCTCCTTGTCATCCATTTTATCCACTTGTTCAAGACAAGGCGCCAGCTGGCTTGACTCCCCATTGGTCCAGGAGTCAAGTGACACTACCAGCTGGGTGTCGTCAGCGTACGAGATCACAGAGATGCCATTTCCTTGGACTATGTCCGCCAATGGGCGCATGTAGATATTAAACAACGTGGGACTTAGCGATGAGTCCTGTGGCACACTTCAAGTCAGAGGCTTAATATCAGAGAAGAGGTTGGCTTCCATAACCTGGAAGGACCTCTCCTCCAGGAAGGACCCCAACCAATCCAGGGCTTTGCCCTGGATACCGATTTCCTGGAGTCTGTTAGCAGCAGGCCATAGTCGACCGTATCGAATGCTGAGCTTAGGTCTAGGAGTAGTATCGCAGCTGCTCCACCTTGATCCAGGGACATTTTAAGCTCTTCGGACACCGCGAACAAGGTGGATTCCATACTGTGCTGAGGACGGAACCCCATCTGTGTAGGGTGTAACCGAAGGTGATCTTCCAAGAATTGTGACAATATTCTGTTTTTTACTATTAAATGGGAGAAGTGATATTGGTCAGAAGTTCTTGGGCAGAGCAGCATCCAGGCTTGTTTTTTTAGCAATGGTTTTATCATCGCCTGCTTCCATACGGTAGGGACCCTATCTGTCTGTAGGGAGAGGTTTAGCATGTCAACAATTGATGGTAGAAGGGCCTCGATGGTTTTTGCCAGCATCTGTGGGGCGGCGGGATCTAAGGTGGAGCCTGATCGGATTTCCTCATGAGTGATTGTGCTGTCTGCTTGTCCAGATTGGGAAAATGGGTTAATGCAGGGGTAACCCCCACCAATTGATCTGTTTCATGGCCTCTAGAGATGTTCAGTTCTGCATGAAGGGAGCTATAAATGTCGATAACCTTTTTGTGAAAATAGGTGGCCAGTGCGTTGCATTACTCCTTTAAGGCCTGATGATGTGGGATGTTTTGTGTGATCGTGGTTAAGGGTTTTAATACTCTGAAGAGCTCTTTGGAAGAGTTCTGAGCCTGTGCAATCTTATTCTCAATGAACCCTGCCTGCACCTCTTTAATTTTGGTATGATAGGTTCTGATCGCTAATTTATATTTAGTTTTGAGTTGGGGATCATAGGTCTTTCTCCATTCCCTTTCCAGCTTTTTACACCCTTTCTTCAATAATGCTAGCTGAGCATTAAACCAGGGTGCCTTTTTGTTGATGTTAGTTAGTTTAGGATTCATTTTGGGTCCCGCTTTCTCTAGAGACTGAAGAATCCACCTTTCCCAGTTGGCATACACTTCATCAATGCTTCCAGATGTATTAAAGCCAGAGGACAGCAGGGATTCGACCCAGACTTCTACATTCAACTTAGCGCAGTTTCTCATTTGGGGAGATGAGGCAGACTTGATGGGTTGGAGGTTGGTCTTTACTACCTGCCCCTTGTCTAGTGCGAAGGAAATTAGATGGTGGTCAGACCATGGTACTGGGACCTGACGGTGTATTGAAATTTTAGGGTCATTGGTGATCACAGGGTCAAGTATATGTCCTTTGATGTGAGTGGCCAAGGTTATTAATTGGGATAGTGCTAGGCTCTCCAGTTAATGCTCTAACCTCTTGACGTTAGGGATACTCTGATCCCCAAAGTGCAGGATGAGATCCCCTAAGATGGTGATGTGGGTTTTCTTCATCAATTGACTGGAGGCTATGTCTATAAGTCTGTCTAAAATCTCCTCCTCGGGCCCAGGGGGCCTGTACATTAGCAGCCTTGAAAAGGTATGGGTTGGTGAGAAGGTAATGGTAAATTGACCACATTCGCAGTCCGGGACTGGGAGGTGTTGGAGAGTACACTTAAACTCCTCTTTGACCACTATTACAAGTCCTCCTCCTATCTTACCAATGCGGTCAAGTCTATGAATATGGAACCCTGGGGGCAGGGCCAACAGGATGTCTGGGGCCGAGTTATCATTAAGCCAGGTTTCCGTAATAAACAGAGCGTCGAAACTGCCCTCCTCCAAAAGCAGATGAATTTGAATTTTATGTTTGGGGAGCGAGCGACAGTTGATGAGGCCCAGGGTCAGGGAGGGTTTGTCTGATTGGCACTTTGGTTCATCTAAATTACTTTGCCCCCAGATATTTATTGTATGATTGCAATGCTTGCATACCTGTGGTCCCTCAATCTGCCATTCCAGTAACCCCCCCTGTCCCTCCATGGAGTTGGAGTTTGTCCAAGCGAGAGAAGCTGTTCCTTGGAATAATATATTTTCTGTAATTAGGCAGGGTCCCTGGCCCCTGGGCCCGTTCGGGCGCGGACGGGCGCAGACGGGCTTGCCTTTGGCATGCCTTCGGCGTGCTAGCGGCGCGACCCGCTGCGCACATCCACGCCCTCTTTGTAGCTGCCATTTAAGGCGTCAGAGGTCTGAACACTAGACCGCTGACCTCTGGCGCCACGTGCAAACTCTATGGTAGAGATGGTTAACACTACCTCTCTATTAGGCTTCCTGTCAGTGCTCTATGATTACCAGGCAATTCAGTATGGCGCGGTGTTTCCTGAGGGAGCTGGTCTCCTCCCCGGTAACTGCCACAAACAATAGGTAAGATCCCCCCCAAAACACACAATAAGGCACGAGAATTAAAATTAATAAAAGGTTAGATTTACAATGAGTATGCGAGGGCACCTCTTACGATCCTACTCGGTGTCGTCTATTTCATCCTAATTAGTGGAAGGACACGGTAACCCGCATGTGAACCATGTCGGTCGCATCCTTAGGCTATTGCTTGTAATGGTGAATAACGTGGGTGAGTATTCAAAAGATGCATTAGCCGCATCCGAACCGATCCGGATGCACATATTGGCCGTTGCTTGTAATGGTGAACGACGGGGGTGAGTATTCAAAGGACGCGTTCACCGCATCTGAACCGAGCAGGACGCACCCATTGGCTGTTGGTCGTCATGGTGATAGACGCGCGTTTCATTCCGTGTTCGAATCGTGTACAATCAAACTCTGTAATCTTCCATCACCAATGTATCAAACTCAATAGGGGACCAATGCGGATATTTTGAACGTTGCGGTGGACGTGTCGGATGCTAGCAATGTAATGGATTGGACCGATTCGGATAATGCGAACGACTTCGACCTATCGCTTTGGATGCATGGAACTTAGTCCGCCTCTGCTACAGAGATATAAGTCTGTCTGTTCCCTACAGTCCTCATTTGCCTGCACTACCTGCATCTTTCATGCACCTCCCCATCTCTCTGCTGCTGCCTCTACATCCTCTGGGAGATACCATGGCACGTACTGTGGAGAGGGCCCCCGCCTTCACCGATGAGGAGAACCAGGCCCTACTGGACAGCCTCCTTCCACAGTATAGCCAGCTGTACGGCAAACCAGAGAAGCAGGTGAGTCGTTATTACACTGCCTTTTCATTGGCCATGTGTTAAACCATGCACTACTAGCATTGGCATTCCCCAGGGCAAGCATGCAAACAGGTACAGTGCTGTGGGGTTGACTTCTCAGTACTGTTCTAATGGGTTGGAGGGATAATTGCACACAGGACAACTGCCCATGATGCCACTTGCCTACCCCTTAGACATCCTTGCCATTCTGACCATGACCTATGTGTACAAGTGTGTGACTCAGAAACATGTAGCATGTTGAGTAATGGTGTGTCACCATGTCATCCTTACAGGTCAACTCCCATTAGAAGGCTGAGATCTGGCAGACCATCGTCTGGGCAGTCCGCTCCGTGGGGGTCTTCAAACGTAGCACCCGCCACTGCCAGAAGAGGTGGCAGGACCTCTGTGACTGGACAGGGAGGATTGCAAGGGTCCAGCTGAAGCTGTCACCTCCTCGCAAAGGGGGCGGACGCCAGACCCTGACCCCCACATGCTAAGGATCCTGGTGGTGGTCTTCCCTGTAAACTCACAAAAAGAAGAAGCTACATCCAGCTCTGTGGAGACACAGCCAACTGGTAATCTCAAAAGTACCCCCCTGTAATAATGGCATTTCCACATGAGGGAGAGAGCGAGAGACAAGGAGAGAGAAATAGAGTGAAGAGAACAGACAAAAGTAACTGTACTCTCTCTCTCAATCAGAGTCTGGAAGGAAACCAATGGGTTTGTTGAAGACTGCCCTCACCCACTAGATAATGGCTTGCTTCATCACTGGGCCGCTACATACATCCTGGTGCAGACCAACACTCAGGGGGGAGCGCTGATTATTTAGAGAAAGAAGAGAAAGAAAAATAGAAAGGAGACATTCCTCCTGACTTGGATGGGCAGTTGAAGGCCAGACAGCAGCAAGGAGGGAGTGAGTATGTGCCATGCCGAACAACTATGTTTAACAAGCATGTTGCACTCCCACAGCCTGCTGCCCCTCTTACAGGTCGTCAGTCTGCCAAACCAACACTTCTGTCTCAAAAGGTAACTATGCCCCATGATCAGTAGATGCCCAGGTGTGCCCCTTTCCATCTGTGACATGTGTGTCACTTAGGTCCTGTGGAGCTGCTGTAGTTCAATGTTCATGTGATCAGCACAATAGACAACAGGTGCATGGAGTTGACCATCATGAGTGATGTCATTGGCTGACATGTGTCAGCACATTGACTGATGTATGACCTGTACTCAGTGTGGTACAAACATATATGTGCAGTATGTTGCAATTGGAGTGCACAGGTGTGTGTAAACAATGCTCTACATCCGGGCAGCAGGTGAGACCAATGTGAATGCCTCAGAGACTTCATTGTGATCATTGTGCCAAATGTTTTGTCCCAGACGTAGTGCTCAGTGTAATCACATGTATCCCATGGTCCAAGGACAGGTATGCCAACTCAGGCCATCTGAGACACTGGCCTATCACATGTTTGTGTGTGAGGCAACACTTTCCCCATTCAAATGTGAGAATCCATGGGTCAGACTCTGTGACGGTGAGTACACGTGCCAATCTTTGAAAGACCCAGGTGGTCACTGTTGGAAACCTGGCAACACATCAAATGTATGTCTTTTGTCTCACATACACAACAGTTGACATGTGTGTATCATCCCTTGACTATGCATACTAGTGGCTTGAATATCCATGTGTATGCTGCATTACTTTCAGCTTAAGAGATGTAAAATGTGCATGTAAACACATCTGTTAGTTCACATACTCTGATGGCTAACTAGAACAATGTGAGCCTGCCAAAGTGTTCAAATTGTGTCTTGCACGTAAGGGACATGCATATTTGACACCTACAGGTGTGGCTTGAAGCAGTATAGACAGGATTGGGACACAGTGCTGACTGTAACCTTGAGATGTACAGATCCTGTATCAAAAGTCCGTACAGACAGTGCAGCCAGACAGGCCAGTGGCATAGTGTGGCACATGAAGCATTGTGAGGATGCAGTCTTTGGACTTGAAAGTGTGTTGAAAATTGATCACATTTGTAACTGGTGAGCTGGATACAATGTGCATGACATCCACAGTTATCTCCCTAACACCCTCCATAGATGAGACAAGACAGTGGGCCATTCAAGTCTCACCCTGGCTAGGCCTACAACCTTGGGGTATCTAAAGTAAGATTCAGATGTCTGACCTGACAGCAGTGGACCTAAGACACTGGACACATGCACACAATTGCTGTTATCTGTGTGAAATGAGTCATGTTATGACTATGAAAGTTTGGTGTACTGCATGCAGTCCATTTGACCAGTTACGTCAGAGACATAGGTGCACATCGTGATGACTGGGGATGGAAGAATGTTTACCATGTCACATTTCAAATGTGTGCATCCCATTTGCAGTGTCAGTTCAAGACTCCCTTGCAGGAGATGAGACTGGTATGTAATGACACAAGACCGTCAGGAGCATTACAGATCAGACCACCTGCTACATAGTGTAGTAGTTGACATAGTGGTTGTGGTATTTGACATTGATCTAACCGATGTTGCACATGACATCATGTGTCTGGGAACCATAGTTAACCGGCAGACTGGCAAGTGCCATGTTCACATATGTGTAATTATTAGAAACCTGCTATCAAAATGATGTATATGCTTGCTCTGTGATGTGTTGTAATCATACTCATGTGCCAAGTCTATGCAGATGACTCATCTGAATCTCTTTGTCATCCTTGTTTACAGCATCAGCACCGTCTACTGGAGGAGGCAGTTCCACGGACCAAGGGGAAGCAGCTAGCCAGACTGGGTCCAGTGCGGAAGAGGAGGAGGGAACCAGTGGCACAGAGGGTGAGGGGAGCCACACTGAGGGCAGGTCGGAGACTTCTACAACATCGGAAGACCACTCCAGCTCCCGTGATGACTCTCTTGTGGTGGGGGGTGAGCCCAGATTGGATCACACAATATCGGAGTCCGTCCCCATCACCACCACTGACATCTCCACCCTCACAGCTGCTCCCATTCACAGTGTCCGTGGACGCTCCAGTGTTAGGGAGCATGTCTCCTTCAGGCCAGGCACCGCACCCCCTGCAACAGTCTCCACTCTGCCCTGAGTGTGGAGGCCGTGGATTTGCTGAAGTAGATTCATGTGGGGCAGACATCCATGCTGAATGTCCTCCATGCACATACCAGTGTTGGTGTCAGACATGGAGGGCATCTCATCAGACATGTCTGCCCTTCAGAGATCTAATCAGGCTTTGGCCTCCTCACTGAAGGCAGCAGTGTCCCTCATCCAGCAGTCCCACACCCCTCCTTCCTCTGCCCCATCCACAGTCCCCACTACCCTACCTGACCCAAGCACACTCAAACAGGCAGGTGCACACACAGCAACAGACACATGCAGCACACAAACCTCCAAACAAAAGTCCAAACACACATGCACACTCAGGGGACTGACATCACACACACCGGGGAGAGGCCAAAAAAAGACATACATGCATCCACAGCCACTCCGTATTCCACAGCTCCCTCTGCCTCCATAACCCCTACCCTTGATTGTCCTGCAACCCCCTCTTCCCAGCGGGTCTTCCTCTGTGACCTTGGCCTCTTCCCCACTGAGCCATCTGACCACCCTTGCAAGGGGATGAAGAAACCCCCAACCCAGAGCTGAGATCCACACCTGCCCGCACGCCCTCCCCTGAGAGGAAGACCCCAGAGCCCCCCACCTGTACAGCCCCCCAATCTTCCAAAACCCCACCGCCAACCCACACTTCCCCGCAAAATCAATTTCCTCCTGGTCCCAGGCCCCACCTCACAAAGGGCACACATCAGACCCCATCCCTGTTTTCCCCACCCACCGTTACACCATCCCCAAGAAGGTCAAGCCCTACCCCCCTCCGACAAGCACTTCCCTTCCAACAGCCCCCCCTCAGTCTGTTCCTGCCACTGCAGAGGACCCCCCCTTAATCTGGCCAGTCCACTGCAGTGGACACACACACAACCCTGGATCCCATCCCTCCCGAAACCCAAACCAGTCCCTCCTAGTCCCGTCCCTGTGGTGCCTGGCATGCCCCCATAGATGCACCTCCCAGAGGAGGTGTCTCCTTGCGTTTAAAGTGCAGGCAAGCAATAGAGGGTGATTAGCCCTGACCCCCTCCAGGACTCTACAAAATGGACTGGCCCTTGATCTTTTGTTTGTTTTGAACTATTCATATTTCTTTCATGCAGAATAAAGCATGTGAGGTTCTTTTCACTGTTGCTGTCTGTGTCCCCCAACTTGGTCATAAGTCAACTGTCATTAATGTGCAAATCTCGTTGTGGGTATACAATGATGTTGTGATGTCATGGACTGCATATGGTCCATGGAGTGTGTGACCTATTACAGTATGTATCCAAGTCTTCATTGTCTACATTTGGAGGGTGTCATCATCCATATCATTTTGGACCATGAGGGTGACATGAATTTGCCACACTACCATGTTTTACTTACACTTTTGCACATAGGACGTGCTGACATTTGTAGACATTGTGCAAGTCTTTCAGAGTGCAACTGTCTAGCATGGCCATGCAGTATAGGGCTGTGATGTGCAACAAGTCAGCTGTCTCATCAATACAACTGGGTACACATGAAGTTAGAGTATGTGGTGGTGACTTTAGACACACCCATGTGCACAGGCTGATGGTACTAAAGTATGATGTGACTTGGAAGTGTCAGAACCATGTCTGAGTCTCCTTCTGACATGGTAGACCCCTGCCAAGTACAAGCTTGCCACAGGTGGCCTTCCACTGTAGGGAATTCCCATCATGGCAGTGTGTTCATCTGTGACATTTCCTGAGCCCATGCTCTGTGTGATGTGAGCAGGAATCTCAGGGGCATATTATCAAGCCAGTTATCGCCGCGTTCGCATTTTTTTTTATCGCCCTATTACCAAGATGTCGCTAACAAGCATTAGCGACAGCTTTCCGGCGATAGCTATCGTTTTTGCTATCGCCGTGCATGGACAGCGATAGTTTCCGCTAATGATATGCTAAGTAGGCGTTCCCTCTAAAAATGTCATGAAAAAAGTCGCTAACACACCATCGCATTATTAGCAATGATGTCCCAGACCCGCAAAGCGATAAAAAAAGTCCAGCTGAGTCCCCTTAACTGCAGGGAAATAAGCCCTGAAAAAAACAGGTCTACAAATTGTAAAAATGGTGATAAATGGAGGCATATAAGGGAGACTAGCCCAGACCCACACCTGAAGACCCACAATGCCATGGAGGTACTAATCATTCAGCTTGGAGTCCCACGAAGGCAACAACCACCACCGCCACTGCCACCTCCCCCAGGACCGCCACCAAGGCTGCGCCAAAGACGACAGTGGGCCCTGCGCAGACGTCTCAGCCTTGCAGACCTGACGCCAGAGGATGTCATTGCCCACTACAGGCTCAAAAGGACATCCATCCAACACATCCTGAACCGGATAGCCCACAGGCTGACGCCACAAACACAGCAGAGAACCAACATCCCGCCGCAGACAAAGCTGCTGGCTGTGCTGCATATGTTGGCCTCTGGGACCTTTCAACCAACAACTGCCAGAGTTGGAGGAGTGTCACAGGCAGCCTTTTCAGTCTTCCTCCCAACTGTCTTGGATGGCATACTCAGCCTGATACCCCAGCACCTCCACTTCCCCAACACTGTGCAGAAACAGATTGAGACCAAGCAAGGATTCTACGCCATAGCCGGATTCCCACAGGTGTTGGGCGCAATTGACTGCACAAATGTCCTATTTGTGCCCCCTGCGGACAGTGCACACATATACCGCAACAGAAAGCACACCCATTCCATGAATGTGCAGGCAATAGTGGACCACCGGTGACTGTTCACTAATGTCATAGCCAAGTTTCCAGGGAGTGTGCATGATTCCATCTTCCGACATTCCATCATAAACCAGAGCTTCCAGGATGGCGCATATTGAAATGCAGTGCTAGTCGGTAAGTACTAACGGGACCCACCACATGCCTCAACTTCACAGAGATGCAAATCAGAAGTGTGAGAATGTACATGTCTCAATCACACATACATGTCAATCAACATGCCCACATACCAGACACAACAACACCAAGAACTGTGGGAACTGTGGCTAGATATGTAGACAAACCATCCTCAAATGCTTAGCCCCTGGGCCACTCATAAGCAAATGTGGTGAGAGGTGGGAACCATGTATGTGCAATGGAGGCACACGATCCATAATGAAAGTAGGAACACAAGGCCCAGTGTGTAGGTGTTGTGCTGGACAGTCGGGAGTAAGCTGACCGCAGACGTGCCCATGTTGGCATATAGCGTGTTACTGTAGCCCCGCCTGATGGCAATGACTGTGTGGGTCACTGTTACACCCGACAATGGGGAGATCCATTTGAATGTTGCATGGAGGATGCAGAGGCTGGTGAAGCAGCTGCAGGCCACTGTGTACACCTGTAGGTACATGGAGATGGAGGAGTCAAATATAGGGCCTAGGTACCTAGATGTGGGGTGGGGGCATCCAAAGGCGTTGGACCTCCAGGTGATGCCACATGCTGATTGTTCTGTTACGAGGATGAGGACTCATGTTTCCCCTGCTTATAGCATGCCCCAGCTGTTGATCATCCATGTTGCAACTCACAGCAATCCTACCTGGAAGAGCAGTTTGGTGTGTGGGCGTATTGTTGATGGTGAATATGAGTATTCTGTTCGTATTGGTGGTGCTGTTTACTGGTATTCCAAAGCTTGCACCAGCTCCACTCCATGTGTCAGCAGATGCATCTGCCAACTCAGAGGTTGGTGCAGACTGAGGTGGCATTCATTGCGTGCCGTATGTTGCAGTTGCATAGTGGGACAAGGGTGCATGCGCAGTTGGAGATACATGTTTGGAAAATGTGGACTTGCGCCATCGTTGGCGACTGCAGTGTTGCGGTTGTTGCAGTTGATGGTGGTGTGTAGCATCTCCTCAGTGAATGATCTACACCAACTCTGTGGGGGCCTGCATGTGGTCAACGGTGGCTTGGGGTACATCAACAAGGTGGTGCATACGTAAGTGGTCAACACATGTGCGTTTTGTGGGACCAATGAACTGGACGAAGTCTACACATGCAAAGAAGCCGTCAAAGGTGTGCCCTGCCTTGTGGATCAGTGTGGTTAAGATCTGGGACAGTCTGATGTCAACTAACATTTCCCAGAGTCAAATGAATCTTGAGTAGCCGTGGCATGTGAGTTGGAGGCTACACTCCCGAATGAGTACGTAGTCCATGGAGTGGACAGTGTTGCGTATGATGATGCTGATGGTGTGGGTGAAGCGTTCCTGCCTGCAATGGGCCCTGCATGCGAGGGGGTTAATGACTGTTGATATGTGGCCGCTCGGGAAAGGAAACAGCATGTGTTGTGCATTGGGGCAGGTCTGGCAGCAGCGACAGCAGCACAACTAAACGTGAAACATGTCTGGTGTGGCCCATTGCCATTTCAACGTTCACATGGCATTGACTGTGAGGAGGGGGGATGAGTGCCATCGCTAGATGGTAGAAGAGCCAGTCATGCAACCGTGCAACACACACACAATTGATGAGGCATGGGGGAGGGAGTATCAACAGTGAGTCAATTTAATTTGCAGTGATGCTTGTAATCAGTCCGAAGCAACACATGGCTAACATGAAATCCAACACAGCACAAATGACAAACCACAAAACCATCTACACCAACAACACAGATGGCCCAACCAATAATGTAAACATCTTGCTTTCATATGTTACAGGTGACCAAGGATATGCACTATGCCCGTGGATGATGACACCCCTCCGAAACCCCACCACCCAGGCCCAGAGGCAGTATAATGTGGCCCACAGACGCACCCGGTCCATTGTGGAGCGCACATTTGGCGTGCTAAAGTCACGTTTCCGTTGCCTGGACATCACAGGTGGCAGACTGCTGTACAGCCCTGAAATGGTCAACAAAATCATCCTTGCATGTTGTGTATTGCACAATATATGTGTGCGCACCAATGCTCCATGGATTCAAGTGCCTGCTGCACCAGACGATGACCAGGATGATGATGAAGATGAGGCAGGTGGCGCACACCCCACAGTAAATGCACCAGGAACTGCCCGAAGGGACCGAATAATAAACAATTTCTTCAACTGAGCACGTTACATTGTGACAGTACCCCTCCAATGTATCTCATAGTAAAATGACCGCAATCACGGTGTGTGCCAATAAAAAAGCATACCCTGCCTGCATGTTACTGTCCAGCATGGGTACATCACTCTGAAAAGGGTACGTTGCACAATACGTGCAAGGAAAATAACAAAACTTCATTCATGCTGGGAATGTCTCCTCAGTACAGAGATGCTTTTCAGTGTGTCAAATGTGTAAGACTAGAGTCTTCATGGTGCAAATTGGGCTACCCAATCCAAAATTGTTGCGTGTCCTTTGTGTAAATCAGTCAATATAGTTTGTCGTCTGTGAATAAATGCACAATTGTAGTCTGTTGTCAGCAGTCAATAATTCATTGGAGTGTGTACGTTGTGTAAAACAATGAAACTGTGGGCGTGCAATGGGGTAAGAGATGCAAATTCGGGCGTGCAATGGGGTAAAATCTAAAAATCATGCGTGCAATGGGCTAAGATCTGAAAATAGGGCGTGCAATGGTGCAAAATATGAAAAATGGGCGTGCAATGGGGCAAAATATGAAAATAGGGCGTGTAATGGGGTAAAATATGAAAAATGGGCGTGCAATGGGGCAAAATATGAAAATAGGGCGTGCAATGGGGTAAAATATGAAAAATGGGCGTGCAATGGGGTAAAATAGGAAAAATGGGCGTGCAATGGGGTAAAATATGAAAATAGGGCGTGAAATGGGGTAAAACCTGCTTTTCTGTGTGTCAGAAGCAATTAGCTTGGAAGCTACGACCACCTCCAGATCAACAAGCCCCACAACAAGTATGTGGACCACTAACTTGAGGCAGCAGACGGACCACCAGCACCCCTGAGACAACAACCAGAACGCCATCTCCAAATGGACACCAGGCACGAATGAAGACAACCTCCTCCGCTAGGAAAGGCATCCACTCCGGTGCCCACACAGACCCCTGGCTCCCTCACATCTACCACAGAGCCACATCTGCCATCGCACACGAACCACCATGCAACATCAACATCACCTTCAACACATGCACGTACACAGACAACTTCAAGCATGCCGAAAGTCATGCCCCTACACCTTGTGACCCCCACGGGTGAATGGCACACTTAAAAAATACATGATTGATTGATGGTTCTGTTGTTAGATATGCAATTATGGTGTGACCTGTGTTGAATGTTGCAAGTTAGGGTGTCGTGTTGTGAAACATCATTTACATGTTGTCATTTGAGTGCCAACCAACCTCAACATGTTGTTACAGGGCTCTGACATTAAATTTGCAACAAGACTGTACATCAGTGTATTGATTTGCTCTTAGCGTGCAGATCTGGCCGCTAACACGAAAAAGCGATATTTTTTTCATCCGCACGATGTTAATATACATCGCGCAACACTTTCTGCCATTATAAAGCCTACTCATGAGACTATTTGCATGCAGTTTTCGCCGCTTACTCAAAAACGGGCCGCAAAGAGGCAGGAAGTGATGTCTGCATGCTTCCTGTCTACTGGAGTAGTGTTCTGCACTTTCAGTTTCTCTTTTGAGCACATTGCTGGTGATTGTGGAGAGTGCTGGAGGTTTTTGGTGGTGTGTGCTGCAGTTTAGTGATTTTGAGAGTGTTGCTGTGTCCTGTGTATAGTGTCTGTGAAGTGTTGTGTACTCATTAATTGGATTTTACTGTCTCCTGTCCTCAATTTTGTCGGGTGTCTGTCTTGGGGTAGTGCAGTTAAATTGTTGTTGGGGATATTTTAGAGGCCTCTTTTTTTTCTCGCTATGGGCTCACAGGTGTGTAGGGAGATGCCAGGTGTGGGCAGGGAGGGCAGGATGTCCGAGGGGACATTGGGGGGGTTCCTGTGGCTCATAAAATTCCACCTGCCACTGATGTTGGAGAGGGGCGGCCATATCCTGCAAGGGTACAATGTGTCTGTGCGGAAGATCAGGAGGGAGCGTGTGCGGGTGCATATGTCACGGTTTTTTGGAGTGGACCGCAACGTGCGCCAGTGGAAGCACCGATGGCAGGACATGCTTGCATGTGAGGCAGACCTCTTGGACTACGTGGGAGTCATGACAGGCCTACAGGGTGGTAAGTACAAACTCCACATTCATTCCCACAGAATGAATGGGAATGAAAATTACGACGTGTGTGACACTGCTGACAAAGTGAGAAATGGTTGCTGATTTAGGTGGGAGACACAAAGCGTCTGCGCATATTGTTGGCACATCCGAGACACAATGCAGCATCACATTGACAAGCATATGTTGCAAGTCTGTGTCACCGACTGCGCTGGACCAACACTTAGCACTGTACTGTCATAGCTGGCACACCTGCGCAAAATGTGCTTGCAGGCAGACGATTGTGTTTGTACGGCATGGGTGACTGTACATTAACTAGCCATGGAATTATCCATGTGAGCTGTGTGCTGGCCAAAAGTTAGTGACAAAATGATGTCCTCATGATTTGTGTTACGTCAGCTACGCTGCCCCGTGAACATAGTTGCTGTGTGAAAAACTTTGGTTTAGAGACAAATGGTCTAAGGAAAGTGGACATCCCCAGATTGTCATACACCAACAACCTCTGTGTGACTGCTTTGTGCAATCTGCAGCTACTCAATTGTACAAAGTGCATGTAGAACATCAGGATGCATGTAATAATGTTGCCTTGTGGATGACTCACACTACGATTATGGGCATGTCAGCTAGCATTACAGTCTTGTCTGTCCAAAATCAGCTGTCACAGGTCTGGTGTGAATGGCAGTCAAAGTTGACCCAATCATGTAGTCAACATGAAACGCCACACTACAGTTACGTAGCATTTGCTGTCATGGTGATGATTGGTATGAGGTTTACGACACATATGAATTGAAGTCTAATACCAACACATATTTCTTTCCTTGTCTCACAGATGGACGACCACCAATCACACAGGGGGACATTGACACCTTCGAGGACCCATACGCCACAGGTGAGTTGGAACGTAATTGACTAGCATGTTGCATTGGCATGCATGTATGTCTGGGTCACATGATCACCGTTGCAGTATGAAGTATGGCTGCGTATCACGTCTAACTTGCCTACAGTGTGATGATGTATAGTGGAAGCCAGCAGTGTGCACTAATCGGTAAGTGACTCTGGACAAATGCATTGGTCTCACAGTTGTGACTTGGCCCATCCCCAGTCAGTGACACACATTGAAAGTGAGGTGCATATCATCAAGCCCATATCGCAAAGTCAACGTAACTGTCATCAAAGTTGTGTTGTCAATAGGGGCCTAGCATCATAATCTGAGCAGCGTTGAAACATTCCACTTTTATTAACGCTTACTTGTCAATGAGGTACACTGTCACGCTGTGTTGAGTGTGAACGGGGCGTACGTTGGGGGTTGTGTTCGGCGTTCCACGGCAACACCCATTGTATCAAAGGCTGCCCCTGATGTCCAAGTGCGGCATTCATAGTTGGCAGCGCACAACTTACCAACAGTTACATCCCGGTTGTATTCTGGCCATATGAGCAGGAATGCTTTTTGATCATCATGTTTGCTTTGTACATGTGTGCTGCCTTGTGCAGCACACATGGAAAAAGCAAAAACCCATGTTTTGACATGTACAGGAAGGTGTCCATACCTGTACATGAACAAACTGTAGATAAGCAAGCCATTTTCGAAGTTCCATGTGTGCTGCACGACGCTGCACACATGATATTTATGAAATGGCCTTTTTGGATTGTTCATGTGCCGGGAGTAAGTCCTCCCTACACATGAATAAACATCCCTGCTCGCAGACACACTTGCACTCTGGTGCAAGATTGCCTGTGTTGGCGCAGTCGTGATGAACCGCACACATGTGCTGGGGGACACACATGCCTGCACATGGGCATTGTACCTATCATGCAGCCCTGTGTCACTGGAGAGGATGAGGGTGGTGCTACACACAGGGGGGTAATGCTTTCCTCCTCCTCCTCCGATTGCTTGTACATGTCACCCTCTGCCCGTGTATGTAATGGCAAAATCTTTTGGCAGTGTCAGCCAAATTTCTTAGTGACAGTGCATGTACCATGCCATGCACTGTCATGTCAGTCTCCCCAGCATGTAGTCACTGATCCATGCTTCAACATGTCGTTGTCCAGGTCACTTGCTGACTTCACATAGTTACGCTGTAGTGTATGCTCCCATGTTGAAATGAACTTGTATTACAGATGTGTATGGAGGATATTGAAATTAGCTAAGGGACTCTAATTTGCCTTTGTGTATGTTTTACAGACAACATGACGCCTGGCCAAATACATGCCTTCCAGGTGCGGAAGGACCGTTACCGACATGTGAAGAAGGTTGCGAAGGGGTACCGCAACATGTCCAAGAGGTAGCATGAGGAACGTAAGAAGGGCACATGGAAGGCGGTGTCTGAGCATGCCCAGGATGTCACACAGCCCCCCCCAGGCCCTTCAGGCGTCAGTGGTGTGTCCCAGCCAGGACAGGTGGCACATCCCCCTACGGCACCCCCCCCACCCCAAGGCACTGTCCCACCTGCAACTGGGGATCAAGTGGTCACGTTCACATTACGGGACAGGAGGCTGCTTCAGGACATTGTGGTTTCGCTGGCAGAGCTCAGGCGTGAATTGTCTGATGTCAACAGACGAGTGGTGGACATACACCAACACTTGGGACTGCCATGATGGGTGGACCTGTTGGACACCATCCCCCTCTTCTCCCTTCCTCCAATGTTTGACATCTTTTATTATGTAGTGTTAGGTTACTTATTTATTTGTTAGGTAGTGTAGCTTTAGTGTAGATTTTAGTTAGTGTTAGCTTGTTAGGTAGATATAAGATTTTAATTAGTCATCCTAATTTGGGGATAAGTTCCTTTCCTTTGGGTGGGGGTTGATGTGTTTTTCTTCAGAAAAAATATAAAAATAAAACTTACAAAAAATATATCTTTGTGTAGGTTACATGTTTAGTTAGTTTATGTATACCTTAGATGACTTTGTCCTGTCTCGTGGTGTGCCTTAAGGGTGGGAGGGGGGTTGATGTCTATGATGTGTTGTTGCATGTCTAGGATTAGTTAGGGTAGATAGTTTAGGTAAGTAAGGTGTTTTATAGTTAGTTTAGATTTTAGTAGTAGTTATAGTGATAAGTGTTAGTTTAAGTCACTTGCAAATCTATACTGTTCTAATAAAAATTTGATACTTTGGATTTCTGCTTGCACTTATGTCAGGGATGAGGTTGTGGAGTGTGTCTCATTCCATTGTATGCAACTTTTGCCATCACTGGACTATCCATTTGAATCGCTAAGTCTGCTCATGACATGTAAGTTGGCAGGATGTATTGTGTCAGGATACCTTAGATGTGAGCACACTGAACTTGCATTGATGACAGGGTGTCAATTTGGATTGACGCCCTAGTCTAGGGACAGTCGTCTGTGACGTTCTACATCTTCTGTGTGACTCACGGATTTGGACAGCACATTGTTGCCCGTTTTGCACATAACCTAGTAAGATGGAATGGCAAGTGAATACAGTTAGCTACTGTTATCCATCATGGAGATAGATGTATGCGCCATGTTCCACAGATTCCGTCACACACCTGCATGTCAGATGCTCCTGCCGCAGAGTCCATATACATTGCACAGACCTAGCCACACTTGCTGCGTAGTGCCAGTGTGTCCGCTTCCTTTGCAAGATATGTTCCGGTTCATGTACGCTCACTATCCAGACCATGCATGTTTTGTTAGAAATCTGTGTGCATTGTGTACAGGACATGGAACAGCAGTGTTCCTGATTTACCAAAGTAATCTGAGAGTAAGTGATGACTTCACATTTTACGTTACTCACAAATGTATTTTGGGAGTAGTGCATTTTGCTTTACAGAGTTGACATCTCCTAAATGCCTTTCGTGACTCACTAGACTAGTCAAGTTTATATTTGGTCACAGCTAACATTTGGGGGGTGGCACACTGTTCTGCTGCACACAAGGGGGAAATGTTGAATTGCTCCCTGTAGTGACAGTGTCATGGAGCATTTTCCCAGCTGTTACTTCTGCCATTGGCTCATGTTGATGACGCCCTTGAAATGTTGTCCGTGCATCTGACTATATGCTGAGTGAAGTCCCACACACATCCCTACACACATTGCCCGATACGCTCGCAGTGGTCACAGCATGAGAGGGGGCATATTTTAGGTTACATCGTTTGTCAACAGGGAGGGGCTGACTGACGGCTTGCACTTTGGGCTTAGCCCCTATTTGACAATCTACTTCACTGAGGCAGACATTGTGGTTCCGTATGTGTATGGTGGACATGTGCCCTTCTGTGTCTTCATCAATGTGAATATGCTGTCCAGTATTTTGGGATGTGACATGCAATGTGCACCATCACAACAGGCTTTGTCCACCACGTAGTGTGTGAGTAGATATGCCAAGAGATATTTGTTTACAAGTGTTAAGGAGGACACAACTCGTGGCCTGCAACAGACTAGGACGTTTTAGCACACATGCCTTTTCATGAAAGGACGTGGGGCTAGGTTGGTTTATTGCTAGATGGTTGTTTTGGAGCAATGGGGGCCCCGCTAGTTCACACATACACCGCCATCTCACTGCCTATCTGTATCAGGTAAAACAGGTACATTGCTCGTATTTCCCTTGGTGTAGGAGGGGTTGTGAGCAGGTGTTCCTCCTTTCCAGTGTAATGTTCGTATCAAAAAGGATAATTCCTTGCTTAAAATCAACACAAAAAACCAGGTTGGTTTGAGTAAAAAAGATTCTTTTTATTCACCACATTGTTATGTCCGTTTCACTCATTTGTGATTTTTCATAAAGTGAAGTGTGAGGGAAAATGAACAGCCGACACGTGTTTCGCCCTATGTGGCAAGTAGGGCCAGGGCTTTCTCAAGGCTAGTCGTTACAGTCCAAGATCATAGTATCAACAATTGGTCTGTGCATTTTCAAGTTTATAGTAGAACAATGTATTAAGCATCAAATTTTTGTCAAATGTTAAGGAGAAAGGTTCTCGTAGTGTCCTCGGGTAAATCCTTGACATTGCTCGTATTTCCCTTGGTGTACCTTCTGGGTGAATCAGAGTCCTAACACTTTTTACATACTCCTATACTTGATTGGTCGAGAACCACACACATCTGTGTGAGTTAAATAATTTTATTGACATTCAGAGGATGAAGACTGGACCAGTGCTTGGCCATACATGCCCACATTGCATGGATGCCCGTTGGAGGGCCAGACAGAGTCATTTGGTGGTAACAGGTCCAAGGGAAGAGGCATAGTTCAGTCCGCAGGCTGATTGCAGTGGCATTGGCAAGAAAGAAGTGATATGGCAGTCCATGTGGAGGTCCAAGGTGATTGTTGGGGGACAGTGGAAGACAGTGCAAGAAGATTTTCCGTGGCATGATACCAAGCCCGGCACCAAGGAGGAAACTGGCCTTTTGGCGCAGATGGATGCTACCGCTTCATCCTTTGCAAAAATGCACTTTTGATCCTCCTCTTCGTCCTCTGATGTGTCATGTGCCTCACATGTGGGTGGTGGTATGGTGGGTGCAGCACTGTGAGGCACTGACACATCAGGTGGCGGAGCTGAGGATGTGGAGGCAGCAGCAGCATTCATCTGCGCCAAACCTTGTGGCAGCAAGGAAGTGATGAGCAGGTGCAGGGCATGATAGATCCCAGCAACCTCGCGCTGGTGTGCGGCCCTGGCAGCCATATCTTGTGCCTGCATCCGCTCCATGCTCTCCATTATCCGACAGATGTTGGCCAAATCCTGGCTGACATTGCTGGAGCCACTCTGAGCAGACAGTTGTTGTTGTCTCAGAATCATGACTCCAGCAATGTTAGCCATGGACCGTTGGAGGGCATCGAGAGGGCTGTGGGTGTCCGTGATCTTCTGCATGTGGTCCTGGATGGGACTCAGACACCCACATATGGCTTCAGGTTTGTCCGCAGGCGCTCGAACCCCACCCGCACCTGTCCCGCCATCTCCCGCTGGACCTCTAGCACACGGCGTTGGAAGGCCAGGTGTGGGTCCTTGAGGTCCGGGGAGGCAGCTGTGGTGGGAGGTGCTTGCTGCTGGTTTGTTTGTGCAGGGGTGGGGTTGCCGCAATGCTGCTGGGTTGCCCTGCTCCTGGAGGTGGGGTGCTGAAGGAGTCTAGCAGGTGTTGCAGTGCTTCCTGATCGATGGTGGGGTATTCCTCCTCGTCATCAGTGAAGGTTGGGCCAGTCTGCTGTCCAGGAGGTGCAGTCTCTCCCTCTGCAATGTGATAGGGGAGATACAGTTTAACAGTGTTTGTCATGTACAATCATGCATTGGATGAGTTTACAAGCAGACAGCAGGACAGTGTCCATTCATACTGTTTTTGAGGAGATGCCTATTTGTTGCAGGATAGTGATGATTTTGAGGATATAGCGGATGTGATGTTGTAGTTGTACATTGTCATCTCACAGTTTCCAGCTATGACAAATGTTATTGTACAATATCTACACACAAGCCTCACAAGTTGTGTCCTCTGTTCATTTGTGTGAGTAATGCAATTTGGCCCACATAGTAGTCAATGTTGATGGGCTCAGATTTGTCTGTGTGTGCACTGCATTGTGTGCTGGTGGCCCCTGCAGCTTAGGTTTAGCTGCCCATTATACCTTTCAGGTAGTGAGCCTTTGAGTTCTGTGCATTTACAATGCTGTGCTGAGGCAAACTGGGTGGGATATGGGTCTTGGTCAGAGTTGTGAGAGTTGTGCATTATTTGACTTCAAATGTCTTGTTTACGTCAGGAGTTGTATGTACACGAGGATGTGGCAGGGTGTGACTTGCTTGTTTAAGGATGTTGTCCACACTCAGCCACCTCAGTGAGGTGGCCTGAACCATGTTCATAGGTTGGGCCTGCAGGCATGCTATTCATCATGCACTGTCACTTGCCTTGTCAATGTGGCTCACGGACACGCAGCATTGCAGGGTACTGCACATGTGCATGTGTTTTGTGCAAGTATGGTTATGTGTGAGTAGGGCACCCTTTAGGCACATTGGCAATGAGTGCTTACTTGCTGTTTCAACATGTGCTGCACTATGTAGTACACATGGACATCCATGTTGCTTTGTCTATTGTGATTTGTCTGGTAGGCCTGTCGTCCTTCATTTTTTTTTATTGCATGCATTGCTGAGTGCCCTCCGTTTGGCTGACCCGTTGTGAGTATGGTTCGGCGTGAGTTTCGATTGTTGTTGCTGTCTGAACAGACAGGGGCATGTTACCAAGGAAGTGGCAGGGAGAGGCGTTAGCCATCTTGTCTTCACGGCCCTCACCACCACTTTGGTAACGCCAGGCTCAAACATGGTATCAAGGATATGGTGCAGCCTGGCGTTTCCCCCTGCAATAGAAGTGAATTACACAGCTTAGCGCCAGCGCAGGCTCCCTTGCACCATAGTGCAAGGGTGTCTGCGAGCAGGGAGGTTTGTTTATGTGTAGGAAGTAGTTGCTTCCTGCACATGGACAAAGCTAAGACGGCATTTTCTAACTTTCATGTGTGCTGCTTCGTGCAGCACACATGGAAGTTACAAAATGGCATTTTTAAGTACAGTTTGTTCATGTACAGGAAGGGACACCTTCCTGTACATGAACATACCATGGAATTTGGCTTTTCACATGTGGGCTGCACAAGGCAGCACACATGAAACAAGCAAAAACAAGGTGATTTAATGCATTTCTCCTGGGTTTGCAACCTTAGGTTCAGGATTTCTCTGGTGTTCAGATCAGCACTGCCACCTATTCTCGCCTAACTTGATAATGGATGGCAGCGTCGACTTCAATGGGTGTTGTGGTGGGACGCCCACCACAACACGCACTGCATGCCCCCTTTCACAC
Source organism: Calotriton arnoldi (assembly GCA_963921515.1). Lineage (NCBI taxonomy): Eukaryota > Metazoa > Chordata > Amphibia > Caudata > Salamandridae > Calotriton > Calotriton arnoldi. Next base: position 538,940 of record CAWUFW010007890.1, on the reverse strand, counting down.
AAAGTTTAGCGTGTAAGGGGCCCTATTCTCAAGGCAGCATAAAGCCACTTAACGTGGCTTTAAGCCACATTGAGTGACTTAACGCTGCCTTGATCATGGTGCGCTGACCCTATCACCACCTCAACATCAAAAATGAGTGACGTTGTGGTGGCGATAGGGGCTTGGTAATATGCCCCACAGTGTCAACACCCATTACCCTCAAGGTTGACCCCACGTGTGGTGTGTAAGTGGTCAGTTTTCTGATGTATGTGCATTTCATGATGCCTATTTATGGTGCTCAGGCCTGGTCTCCGTCACCCTCACAAGAGATGCAAATGTGCGGGTGATGTGTGTTTGTGTATGTGCCACGCAGCTGCTGCCATGGATGATACCTGCTGTCCTGGTTCTGTTATTCAATGCCTGGGTTGGCATGTGGGTGATGACTACCTGACTGCATATTTGTTCACTGACACAGTTGACTTACCAAACCGTTAATTTGAATTGCACATGATGGTGTGATGGGCAACTCACATCAGGATTGATGTGGAATGTTGTATTCTGTGTGGCAGATGTGTACACTTGGGGGGGTGGGAGTGCAATTTTGCATAGGGGTTGAGGGTGGCATTTAGCCGGTTGACATGATTTCTTTGTAATTAGCTATCCTTGCTTGTTGTCATACTTTGGCAGTGAGACAGCTTTACAGGCACATTGTGGGTCAGCGAGTATGTCACACAGACAAGGCATGCAGTACATATTGGTGTGATACATTCATGTTCTGTATTGTTCACGTACTGTGTGGTTGTTGGCACGTCCCCCTGCTCATTGTATTCCATCACCCTTTGAGTGAAGTGTGCTGTTTGTGTGCATTTTGGGAGGTGCAACCTTTATCCAGCAGCCTACATGGTCAATTTGTTGTGACATTGCATGTGTTTGTGGTATGCAGACTCAATAGATGTTTCCCCACTTGGTGTACACCAGACTGCATCTCATGAACAGGCAAGGGGGCACATTGCATGGTGATGTAGGTGATGTCCTTGCCACATCACCACGCACATGCAAATTGCCTGCACATGGTCACCTCTCACTCTGAGGCCAAAATGCGGATGCACTGTGCATGTGACTGGTCATGTGGACGATAAGGCATGCCACCACCAATGTCAGCACACCTGCAGCATTGTGCACATGTGTTTGAGTGGTGTGCAGGGATGTGCATGTGCATATAGGTGGACTTTGCTGTGCATACACAACCTTGCACACTACTCAGGCACATGTGCACAATGCTGCAGGTGTGCTGACATTGGTGGTGGCATGCCTTATCGTGCACATGACCAGTCACATTCACTGTGGATCATGTCCCGGAAACCCCTGTCCATGGTCGCATGGGGACATATCACCCTTCTCATACAACACATTGCACGACACACATTGGCCGGCACACAGACTTTTAAATGTGCACAGAAAAGGAAGCCCAACATAGTCCAAGGTCAACGTCAGTCCACTCCATAAGTGCCCCCTCAAATGACAAAGTGGCACATCAACTTGACATGCGGCAGGGTGGCAAAATGGCCCCCTTGCCACATCACCACGCACATACAAATTGCCAGCACAAGGACACATCTCACTCCAACGCCAAGATGCGGATGCACTGTGAATGTGACTGGTCATGTGCACGATAAGGCATGCCACCACCAATGTCAGCACAGCTGCAGCATTGTGCACATGTGTCTGTGTTGTGTGCAAGGTTGTGTATGCGCAGTAAAGTCCACCTATTTGCACATGCACATTCCTGCAGACTACTCAGTCACATGTGCAGGATGCTGAAGGTGTGCTGACATTGGTGGTGGCATGCCTTATCATGCACATGACCAGTCACATTCACAGTCCATCCGCATTTTGTCATTGGGGTGAGATGTTTCCTTGTGCAGGCAATTTATATGTGTGTGGTGATGCGGCAAGGGGGCCATTTTGCCACCCTGCCGCATGTCAAGTTGTTGTGCCACTTTGTCATTTGATGGGGCACTTATGGAGTGGTCTGACGTTGACCTAGAATTATTTTGGGCTTCCTTTTCAGTGCACGTTTAAAGGTCTGTATGCCGGCTAATGTGTGTCGTGCAATGTGTTGTTTGAGAAGGGTGATATGTCCCTATGCCACCATGGACAGGGGTATCCGGGACATGATCCACAGTACATGTGGGTATGCACTTCAATTAATTTAATTGTACATGAGTGCCACTGGGCCCATCCACCCCCTTCCCCCCCATCCCTGGTTGATGCTCACCCTGGTGTTGATGTGTCTGTTCACATTCAGCACTATCCTGGCCCGCAACTCCAACCACCGTCTCCTCACTGATGACTCGGGACACCTGCTCCTCCAACTCATCCAGCTCCTCCTGTGGCGCTGGACTCCCACCTCCAGTCTGCCTCGTTGCTCTCACGTTGGCTGCTAGTTTCTCCTTGGTTTTGCGCTTGGTATCATGCCAGCGCTTCTTGCAGTCGTCCACTATCCTCCTCCTCTCTCCAACGGCATTCACCTTGGACACAATGTCCTCCCATATTTCTTTTTTTCTTGCCAATGTCACTGTGGAGGTGACAAACAGTTCTTGTTGGTGTTCAGCCACCTCCCCAATCAGGCCCTGGTTTTCCTGCAGGCTGAACTTAGGATTCCTCTTCCTCTTGGCCTTCGCATGGGTCTCTGGCTGGTCCTCTTGGGTATTTGTGGGCATGTTTGTGGCCTCTGCACGGGTCCCAGCTTCTTCCATTGCTCCTCTGGTATTTTCCATTTTTTTTTTTTTCCTGCTTGGCTGGCCTTTTATAGTGCACTTTCCAGCTGAACGTGTAAAATGCAGGTCTGGTGCCAATTAGCAATAGGATTCTGCCGCTGATTGGCCCATCGCCACTTTTTTCACGTTGGCATGCGTTTTTTTATCGCCGTCACGCTAAATCTATTGCCGTCCATTTCCGCCGGAAAAGGTAGCTATCGCCTGATAGCGGCATGTTGTTAATAAGCCGCTAACACAGCAATAATTTCCAGCGGTAGATGGCGATAAAAAAAGTCACGCTAACGGCGGTTAGCGATAATTATCGCCACTTCTTGATAATATCCCCCTCAGTCTTCAGACCCAGTTGCCTCCAAAGACTCAAGCCCCTGCAGATGTTCCTGTTTGCCAAAGTTTCTGTGGTCTGACTAGTCCAGTGCTTTCTCAACCTATTGCGAGTTGTGCCAACCCACTTTTGTCTGGCTGCATCATGTTGATTAAGGGTTATGTCTGTGTGTGCTTTGACTTCATGTATTTACCCACACCCCTCATGTAATTGGGCATAAGTATCTTTTGTGGGTCGCGATTTGTGCTTGACCAATAATTAGTCCTTTTCAGCTATGCATGATGCTGTACCTGGTCACACCAAGCTAGCCTAGGGGTGAATTGATGTATGTTGTTTGGCCCTGTACAACATGTGTTGAGCAGAGTGGAGTGTGGGTGCCCAGGTGTGTAGTGTGTCCATCTGTCATGCATATGCCACTGGAGCCTGTGTCACATCCATGCTCTTCATTGGCACACAGGTGAGTAATAGTACATTTGTTGGTGCAGCGTAGCTGCAGGTGTGTTAATCAAGGTTGATGTTGTATGTGCTGAGCTGGCACACACAAGGGTAGAGGTGATGTAGACTAGTGTATCATATGTATGCATGGAGTGTAGACTCCTATGTGATGGCAGCAGGACTATTTGAGATGGTGGCAGGAGGTGTGGGGTGTGACTTCAGTTCATTGTCATTTCTTGTGTAGGGAACATGGAGTGCCCACATTGTCCCTATGTGATTGCTTGTCATGGGGGGAGGGGTGATTCAGAGTATGTGAGGTTGATCTAGTGCTTCCACCCTGAACAAGGTATGGTAGACATGTATGTATGTGATAGGGGTATATCCCGGCGGACAAGGTTGTATTGTGGCATGTGATGAGAGCTGTGGTGTGAGGCACTATTGTGTGATTTGACTGTAACAGGGCAGTTCTGGATGAGTGTTGTATGGTGATACTGTGAATGAGTCCATTGGGATATTGGTTATGGAATTCATATGTAGATGTGACAGGGCAACTTTGAGACAAGGTCTGACTAGTCATATGGGACAGAGTGGATTTGTAAATGTGAAGGTATGTACATCAGTGATGTGATCATGTGTGCTGGATGTTGAAATGTGAGGTGTTGTAGAGTTCTAGTATGTGGTGTTTGAATGTGTGGATGCATATTTTCTCGAGTGACTATCCTTTGGACTTGTGCTGTTTTGGGTGATTATGCAGTGATATGCAAATGACTATGGGGTATATTCACAAGAACGTGCGATAAACATCGCCTAAATAGCTTACCGCAACTTCTCACATCGCAGACCATCGCAGGAAAATAACGCTGTGTTAACGTGGCATTCAAAACACGGTGATACCGTGCGATAATCGCACAAGAACGTGGCAAATGTCTGCGAAACAACTACCGTGACGGCGATAAAAATGCTAACCCCAAAGTGAAAAAAGTTGCGATGGGCCCAACCGCGATAAAATCTGTGTGATAACTAGCGAGAGGCCAGCAAGTCCCAAGCGTCATGCGGGGAAAAGCACAAGAAAAACACCCAAAAAGATCACACCAAAAACAAGATGAACTGCGGAGCACCAAGGATGCACCCGGACCAAGTGCAGAGGACAACGTGAAACCCACAAGACCCACGGAGGCCCAGCCAGGAAGCCAGGTGTCGTGGTAGGGAAATGAGAAGAGGTAGAGGAAGACGGGGTACAGTCTGCAGGAAACCCGGATCCAAGTCACGGATGAGATAGAACACCACCACCAACTGTACGCCACCTCCAACGTGTCATTGGCAAAAAAGACGCAGAGATGGCAGACCATCTTGGACTATGTGAATGCCGTTGCTGCGCCGAGGAGGACAATGGAAGAGGACAAGAGGCACTGGAATGATGTGAAGGGCAAACCCAAGAAGGAACTCGCTGACAACATGAAAGCAGCAATGCACATTGGAGGTGGGGGGTCAGCAGAACACCAGGAGCAGGATGAAATGGAGAAATTGGTGGCCACAGTCATCAGTCGATAGACGGTGAGAGGAGCAGAGGACCCGGACACTGCTCAACATGACCTGACACAACATCAATAGGGTGAGTACCTACCAGGGAGTGGGGGTCACGGGGGGAGATGGGCACAATGGCACACATGCACAATTCAGCAGAGCGCACTGCACACCCACAATGACTCCGGATCATGTCCCTGATCCCCCTGGAACACTGCAGCACACATACAAACACCAAGTAGTCCCACCTCCACCATGTGCCCAAAGGGGCCACCACCCAACACATCACCAATCACACAACTAACACATACACACGTGCGAAACCCAGCGAAGATGCATATCCGTCAGCCACACTGACAATGCAAGAGACACTACATGACGAGTAGCATTGCTGCAGTCCAACTATCATGTCAATGTGCAGGCCACGACACTGATGCGGCTGAGTGTGGGCCAGATCCGCAAAGGTGCAGGTCACACTCGGACACATCCACGTGCACAAAAAAACCCTGACGTCAACTACACATCCGCCTACCGACCATGACCACGAGTCACAACACGATGAAGGGCACAATTCACTCAAGTCAGCAACATCTCAGCACTGTAGACGCACAGAAGTGAAAGGCACACCGCCTGAAAGGGATGAGTGGCAGCCAATTCAGAGCTGCAGGGGTGACTCAGCCACAGTGCAAAATACACACATAAGAATTAGAGCACCCCAACATTGTCAACAATGTGGTACATACTGCAAGACTTCCACAACAGAACACAGGACACAACTGGTGCCGCATGCGTGCACAAAATGGCCAATCACATCTGGCATCGCAGGAATCTGTGACATGACAATGGACGAGTACAACCTGTAACCTGTATCAGTTTTATTTACACATGCAGTGCCAGTGGACAATTTGTACTGTCCCATTATTGTACAGGACGAACACAAAGTGACGTGCTCAGGTGAAGAAATTGGCAATGAGGGTGTTCCTACGGGCTATTCATGCTGCAGCTGCAGTGGGGTGTGGGCCACCTGCCCCATCATCCTCATCATCGTCCGGTGCATCTGGCACTGGGATCCATGGGGCATTGGAGCATACACAGATGTTGTGCAAAACACAACATGCAACGATCATCTTGCACACAATGTCTGGCCTGTACAGGAGCCTTCAGCCTGTGATGTCCAGGCACCTGAAACGTGACTTCAACACGCCAAATGTGTGTTCCACGATGCCCCTGGTGCGTATGTGGGATGCATTGTACTGCCTCTGGGCATGTGTGTTCGGGTCTCGGAAGGGTGTCATCATCCAAGTGCAGAGTGCATATACCTGATCACCTGTGACAGTGCAGAGAGAGAGATGAGTCAATAGGTGGTTGGGCATGATGTGTTGGCAGGCACACTAGTCCAGTGACGCCTGTGCTGGCTGTGCGTGGGGTGAGTGTAAGACAGCCCCCAGGGAGTGTTTGGTGCTGGCAACAACTACAACAGTCATCACTCAATCAGAAGTTCAAAGTACAAACAGCAAGGGACCATGACTTGAGGTGCACAGAGTTAGTGGCCCCGGATGCACAGCGGCTGGCACGGGCACACTGCCATGGGACGGTGACTTGCGATGCACTGGGTTAGGCCCATGAGAGCTGAGCGGGTCCTCGTAGATGTCCAAGGTGACTGTCGCTGAGTGTATCGTGGGACAGTGGAAGGTGTTCCCCCAGGGCATGATGCAGAGGGCACAACCAAGCAGCAACAGGCAACATGGGGGATATGAATGCCACACACTCATGCCAAACACCAAGTCCGTACCTGCCAGATGATGAGGACGACAACCCCCAGGCCACAGACTCAGACACCACCAAAGTTCAACCAGAGAGTGACCATGACTCACGGCGCACGGAGTCAGTGGCACCGGGGCTGCAAGGGGATGCAGTCTGCGATGAGGTGTGTACATTGGTGTAAACTCAGCCACTCAGAAATCAAGACCCAGTCACAAATGTGGGACCTACTTGTCCGCAGTGTCGGCCGGTGGCAGCGGTGTGCGTGGGCCAACCGCAGTTCAGCCAGCTCCTCCTGGAACTCCCACACATGGCGTTGGAATGTCATGTGGCGATGACGTGTGGCCCACGGAGGCTGAGGCACCAGAGCTGAGCATGTGTGCAGCCTGCGATGATGCCGTGCCCTGGCTGGTCCCGCCTTGATGTGATGGTGTGAGGCCGGCTGGCCCGCAGTGCATGCCGGAGCCAGTAGTCTGCAGGTGCCCACAAACATGTGTCACCGGCTTGCGTTGAACAGGGTTAGTGGAACCACATGTCGCCGGCTGGCGTTGAACAGGGTTAGTGGCACCACGTGTCGCCTGCTGCCGTTGAACAGGGTTAGTGGCACCACGTGTTGCCGGCTGGCATTGAACAGGGTTAGTGGCACCACGTGACTCCGGCTGGCGTTGAACAGGGTTAGTGGCATCACGTGTCACCGGCTGGCGTTGAACAGGGTTAGGGGCACCACGTGTCGCCGGCTTGCGTTGAACAGGGTTAGTGGCACCAGGTCAGTTGTTGCTAGTGTTCGGTCACCTCTGTAATGAGGATCCGGCTTTCATCCGGACTGATCCGCATCTTCCTCTTACTCCTCTCCGTGCGTTTACTGGTATGGACTCTGCCATTCATGAATCACGACTAAGTGCTGGATGTGGGACCTACTGGTCCGCAGTGTGGTCCGTGGGCAGCGGTCAGCACGGGCCCACAGACACGTGTTGTGTCCTTGCGATACAGACTTTGGCTTCACAGATCGAAGGGAGTATGGTGATATGGATGCTGCCATAGACATTTGGGGGCATATTAACAAGGTGTGGCGATAATATTATCGCCGCTTTAGAGCCCGTTTTCGGGCGAAAAGCGGCGATAATATTATCGCATTATCAACAAGGACACGCTAGCGCGTGTATCCTTGCATTAGCGCCCCTTGTCAGCACGCCTCCCATGGCATCGCTAATGAGATGCAAAGGAGGCGTGCCTGACCAGACTCCCTTGGGTAAATATCGATAACCCAGCTTCCTCATATTAACAACGAGGGTTAGCGATATTTAAAATCACGTTAAGTATGCCTTAACGCAGGAATTTAACGTCTGCATACCTAACATGTGGGGTGGATTGTGTGGCTAAGACCACAGGCCCTATCACCAAGGATATCGCCGTTCTCCATGGAACATCGCTGGAAAACCAGCGATGTTCCTTGGAAAACATTGCTATCACTGGAATAATTATCGCCATTGCGCTATGCGTTGTTAATACAGCGCTAGCATGGCGATAATTATCTGCGATAGCCGGCGATAAAATTCCTCACGCTAAGAGCGGCCAGCGATAATTATCGCTGCCGCTTGTTGATATGCCCCCTGGTCGCTGCCATTCAAAAGTCAAGACTCAGTTCAATATGTGCCACCAACTGGGCCGAAGTGTACGCCGGTGGGGTATGTCAACGAGAAAGGAGTACTGTGGGCCTGCGTCGTGGAGGCCAGCGATGGTCTGAGGAGGCTGCCAAGGTCACGGGCCTGGGGCTTGGAACCTGCACCGCCACGTTGTGGGCCCTCTTTGACACACGCCGGTGTCGGCAGGTGAGCAGAGCGGCCTTGGTGCGATGGGGCAGGCAAGACAAGTCTGGAGACCAGCGGCCTGGGGTGCAGCAGGCGCACAGGGTTGCAGGCCCCACCGTTCACGGCGTCGGCCTCGTGGCAGGCTGAGAAGCGCTGCCCTGGCAGACACGTTGGCCATTCCGGAAGAGAACCACGCTCAGAGTGACGGGGTTTTTATTCACACCCTTACGCAGGCCTGGCATACGCAGGGCCAACCCACTCCGCCCACGCCTACGGGGGGGACATAACGAGTAACATTTCCACATTCTACCCCACAGCCTGTGGTGACATGGTAGCGTCCACTGGCCACTACACTCCATGCACCGGCAGTTAATGTCCACATGGACATTTCCGTGGTTTGCACACTCAAGTCTGTCCAGCACAACCATGCCACACTTGTCATTGGGTAGGTTCTCATTCATTAGTCACTTGCCTCCTTCGCACATGCCTGCTTCCAGCCTCTCCACACATTCTGCTATTGTGTGGCTGTGGTGCCATGCCGTAGCTGGGTTGTGTACATGGCAAGCCCAGTTTCCCAATTGAGTCGTGTTGTCGTGTCTGGTCGGTGGGCATGTTGTGTGGCATGTTGCTTGAGGTTTTGCTGCGTGCCCATTCCCAGAGTCATGACTTGCATGACTGTGGAGTTGAGGTGGGTGGTGTGTTCATTTGGTACTTACCAACGAGCAATGCATTTCCATAGGTTCCATCCTGGAAGCGCTGGTTGATGATGGACTGTCGGAAGATGACTGAATCATGCACACTGCCTGGGTAGTTGGCCACAACATTGGTGAAGAGTCCCCGGTGGTCCATATTACCTGCACATTGATGGAATGCGTGTGCTTTCTGTTGCGGTAGTTGTGTGTAGTGTCGGCAGGGGTGCAGTCAATAGCCCCCAACACGTGAGGGAATCCAGCTATGGCGTAGAAGCCTTGCTTGGTCTCCAGCTGCTCCTGCGCAGTGTGGGGGAAGTGGAGGTGCTGGGGTACCAGGCTGATGATGGCATCCAGGACAGGTGTGATGAACTTGGATAGGGCTGGCTGTGATACTCCTCCGACTATGGCAGTTATGGGTTGGAAGGTACCAGAGGCCAATATGTGGAGCACAGCCAGCAGCTTTTTCTGCGGAGGGATGTTGGTTGTCCGCTGTGTTGGTACTGTCAGCCTGTGGGAGATGTGGGTCAGGATGTGGAGGATGGTTGTCCTTTTGAGCCTGTAGTGGACAATGACCTCCTCTGGCGTTAAGTCTGTGAGGCTGGTGCGTTTACGGTAGGTCCGCTGTCTTTGTCTACGCTGCCTCTGTGGTAGTCCGGGCGGGGCAGGTCCTGGGGTTGGTGGCGGGCCTGCGGGTGGTGGCGGTGGGTGTTGTGGCCCTCTTGGGTCTCCGAGCTGCATGGTCAGTAGCTCCATGGTGTCTGTTGGTTTTTAGGTGTGGCTCTGGTCTAGGCTCCCTTTCAGACTGCAGGTGGTCGTCCTGCTTAGCACCAGCAAAAGGCAGGTGTTAAATACCTGCTGCTACCACGGCTTATCGCCTGTTTTTGACTCGCATCGCAGATCTGGCTGTCCATTGAGAATTGCGCGGTGTTGTCTTATCGTGTGTTTTTGCACGGACATGCCTATTCTGCATCTTATTAGCATTAGTTGGCGGTGTCGACCGTGGTGATGTTTTTTGCAGCAGCTATCACGGGTTATGTGGTGATGTAGGCAGTTAGCACCAGCTTGCAAAAGGGGCGGTAATTCTATCGCCACTTTTGCTGCGCTAAAGTGCCGATAACTCGGCGATAAGTCCTTGTGAATATGCCCCTGAGTACACAGCCATTTCACTATGTATGTGTCTTGTTGAGAGATGTGGTGATGTGTGGAGTGTGCATGTCCGGGCATGCAGTGATGCTGCACGTTGTGGCATGAGTGCAGTCCAAGGCATCACTAAGTGTGCGGCTGGTGATGAGACTGGTCCATCTGACATGTTACGTTTGTCATCTGATGATGAGGGAATGTGTACTGTACATTGTGTGCATATTATAGTATCCAATATCAAAACATTCCTCAAGGGGCAGGCTCTCCGGCTCAGCTGAGAGCTAATACTATAATATTCACTGCACTCTAGAATCTCGCCCCATAGTGCTTTGCTGGGCCTTTGGTTGGCATTGTATTTTTGCCCATAACTTTGCTTGGGGTGGTCCTAGGAGAATGGGACCACCACTGAATCGTTCAGCATGATATGCTCTTTGTGTTCAAGGCATCTGCTTGCCCTCCCCCTAGGTTAGGGGTGACCCCAAAATCATCACCTCTCTCATTGCCTGATATTTTTCAAAGTTCATTTTTGTGAATTGGTTATATGTTTTTTAGCGTGTAAAGGTAAAGTTGATTTATTACAGGTTTGTGGGTACAAAAGCTAACACTGCTACACGGTAGAGTTGGAATTATTGCATGAATTCTGTGTTTTCAATGTAATGCTTAGTTAACTAATCTCCACTAGTGGAGCGCAGTTCATTGCCCACGGTTACATATGTGTAGATCATGTGTATGTGAGTGGGCAGTGAGAGTTGCCAGAGTAAATCTGTGGCTGTGTCACGTGTCTGCTGAAGCTTGCTGTCTGCCATTGTATGTTCATGTATGCTTTTTGTGATGGTCACCATCAGGACACAGGTGTGTGCAGTCGCCATTGGCATCATAGGAGGAGTAGCCTCCACCTAGCCTTGGCTTGTGTGAGTTGTGTGTGGGCATAACTGGAAAGTTGCACTTTGTAGTCAGTAGTGGTCACCGATAGGTCGTCAATGCCCTGTGATGGTGCCCTTAGTTGGAGGTGGTGCTTGCTTCTGATGCTAAGTCATGATGTGGGAACATTGGCTGGCAGCACATTGCTTAAGGGGGGATTGTCTCCTCAAGTGAATATGCAGGTATGTGTGTTGATATGCCACCTGTGCTCCAACTTGTCCAGATATGCATCCCTGTGCTTCCCAGTGGACTACACACATGTGGGTAATCATGGCATTCTGACTTTGACTGTCCAAGGTGTGGGGGCACCAGTGGATTGGACTCATTGTGATGACATCCCTGGCTGTGCTGAGAACAACAGCCTGCACTGTGAGCAAACTCACATGTGACACAGAAACACTTCACCAAGTTCCATTGGTGTTTGCATTACCAGCAGTTTTGTAATCTGTCATCTGGTTTGGTAAGGGGGGGCCTTGTAGGTGTAAATGAGTGCTCCTGATCAGTACATTGTACCCTGCCCTGGAACCTGAGGGCAACATGTCTTATTTGTAGGTCTCCTTGATGGATTTAAGGATTCAGAGACAGTGTTCAATTGCCAAATGGGGCCAATGCAGATTCCATTCTGCGCATGTCCTCCATCCTCACCGGATGTCTCCATTAACCATGGATTGTGGCTAGCTATGTGGATTGTATTTGTAAGCCACATATTGAGCCCCTCCCTGGCATTGTCACCAGTGCAGGCAGATTCTCTTACACATTTGGCTGTGCAGTTGAGCCTCCAAACTCTGTTGTTTTATCCTCTATCTGGTGACTCTTGTGTCTTCCAACTCTTCTGCTGTACACACTCTGCATCGTCAAAATGGCACAGGTCATTAGCTGCACATACTGCAGCTTTTGTAGCTAGATGCAGAGTTGCTGTGAAAGACATGCAACCAAATTGACAGTGTACATGTTCTGATCTTGAGTTGTGTGCAACGCTCCCAGGCCACACATGGTGACTGTCCCCCACATTGTTGTTGGATCCATGCTTTTCTCCATAGCAGGTAGGAATGTGGTCTAGACATGTAGCGCTGACAGCTGTGACACAACCACTTCTGGTTTGTTGTAGTGGGAGGCTCATGATTCTATTTTGTGTGTCTGTGTACTTCTGTGGTGTCGGGGCTAAGCCTGGGCGGTGAACTACGCTACGCTCGCGGAGCTTGCGTAGTCCCGGTAACTTCGCGATTCGCGTAGAACGCGAAGTTACCGTACACTACGCAATTTGCGGCGTAGCGTAGCTGTTTTTCTTCTTCGCGCGCTGAATATACGTTCTCGTGCGCGCGGTAACGACCTACCGTGATTCTGCGTTCGCCGACGTGACTTCCTATCCGTTCGCGGGCGCCACGATATTTGGAATCCGGCCGCACGATCCCGCGAGAGTGTGCGAACGCGAACACGTCATTCGGACGCGCGATCTGACTTCCGGCGGCAGTGTTGGTAAGATTGCGATCCCGAACACGAAGAAACTACAATCTGGCGAAGAATATCTCTCGAGCATCATAAAACATTCTCGAAAATGATGATTTTGCTCCAAAAAACTCCTCAGATTGTGATTTGGCTGTAGTTTTTTGTGCAAGGAGTCCTTTTTCTTTTTTTACTTTTTTTTCCAAGAGGAAGGAAGTGCCCCATATTCTCAAACTTCCTGTTCCTGTCCAGCAGGCTCCTCCCAGTGCTTTGTCCATGTGCTGTTCACTTTCATTTGGATTTGGAGCTGGAAGGATCACTTTTTGTGTCTGTCTGCTGCATCACATCATTGGATTGGATTTGAGGACTCTTGGATTTGCGATTTTACAAGTAAGTTGGACAATTGGTTTGCTTGTTTGTTTGATTGGGGCTTGTTTGTACCTACATTTTTTGGGGGATTTCCATCTTTTTTTAAATTTATTGTTGTGGCCTGTAGTTTCGGCCGGGGCCTAGTTGTTTTTCTTTGATTGGAATTTCAGCCAGTAGGCCCAGACTAGAGCCAGAGGTACCCATGGGTGCATGTTTCTGTGGTGTCTGTTGAATTTAAACATCATGTAGGGCATGCATGGATGGCATTGGATTGATTTGCAAAATGTGGGTTTTGGGGTGGTATTTCAGTTTTTGGGTGTTTGTTAAATAAATAGGCCTTTTCAGCCAGTAGGTAACCCTGGGCATTCAGCTCGCGGACTTTGGGCAACTCCGCACTGCGCGACAACGCGGACTTACACATTTTATCTTCTTCGCGCGCTCAATATACGTTTTCGCGCGCGTGATACCGACTTTTTGTGACGATCGCGATGCCGAACACGCAGAATTTACAATCTGGCGAAGAATATCTCTCGAGCATCATAAAACCTTCTCGAAAATGATGATTTAGTTCATTTTGCACAAAAAACTCCTCAGGTTGTCATTTAGATGTAGTTTGGTGAGAAAGGAGTCAGTTTTTTTTTGTTTTACAATTTTTTTCAAGAGAAAGGAAGTTGCCCAGAGTCTCCAACTGCCTGGTCCTGTCCTTTGTCTTCACTTTTTTGTTATTTTGGGTGGCCTGGCCATGTGGGTGGCGGCCATTTTGTAAAGCCAGGCATTGTGCTTTTGCCATAGGCCTGCATTGTCTGTCTTGTGTTCCTTTTCTTGTTGTTGTGGGTGGCCTGGCCATGTGGTGGCGGCCATTTTGTGGGACCAGCCACTGTGCTTTTGCCATAGGCCTCCAAGCTTGCGGCCTAGTCTGCCAGTAGGCCCGGAGGTAGTCATCCTCATGGGTGCATAAAAACTGTTTCTGTGTTGTCTGTTGAATTGTAACATAATTTAGGCCATGGATGGCATTGGATTGATTTGCAAAATGTGGGTTTTGGGGTGGTATTTCAGTTTTTGGGTGTTTGTTAAATAAATAGGCCTTTTCAGCCAGTAGGTAACCCTGGGCATTCAGCTCGCGGACTTTGGGCAACTCCGCACTGTGCGACAACGCGGACTTACACTTTTTATCTTCTTCGCGCGCTCAATATACGTTTTCGCGCGCGCGATAACGACTTTTTGTGACGATCGCGATGCCGAACACGCAGAATTTACAATCTGGCGAAGAATATCTCTCGAGCATCATAAAACCTTCTCGAAAATGATGATTTAGTTCATTTTGCACAAAAACTCCTCAGGTTGTCATTTAGATGTAGTTTGGTGAGCAAGGAGTCACTTTTTTTAGTTTTACAATTTTTTTAACGAGGAAGGAAGTTGTTGGGTGGCCTGGCCATGTGGTGGCGGCCATTTTGTGGGACCAGCCACTGTGCTTTTGCCATAGGCCTCCAAGCTTGCGGCCTAGTCTGCCAGTAGGCCCAGAGGTAGTCACCATGGGTGCATAAAAACTGTTTCTGTGTAGTCTGTGGAATTTTGACATCATTTAGGCCATGGATGGCATTGAATTGAATTGCGAAATGTGTTTTTTTTTGGAGGGTCTGACTATTTCACTTTTTGGGTGTGTTAAATAAATGCCTTTTTTGCGTGTGTACTGTGTAATTATAATTGTGTTGTTGTAGTGGTTGTCTAACTTTCAAAAGTGTTTTTAGCCATGTGGATTTTAGTTTTTGCATTAAAGCTGTGTGTGTTTTATAAGGCATCCTTTGTCTGCCCATATATAGGCCTGCTTGAGTTCATTGTTTGCCGTGCCTTGTGCCTGTGAGTCACCATGTTGCTGGGGGCCATTTTGTTGTGGTAGTTAGTAGTGTGCTGTTTTTGCCACATAGGCCTGCGTGTCTTTCCATTGTTCCTCTTGTCTTACTGCTTCCAAATCCATCCCCATTGCCAGCTGCAGCTCCCTGATGCTGCTATATAATACATCCCACGTGATGCACAAATTTAGGCCAAACATGCTCCACTACATTTTAGTTTTTGTTCTTTACTATTCTTATTCTTCCAGAGTGTACACTAGCACTACACAGTAGCCAGGAAAGCCCTGGCCTTGTTGTCAACGTCTCATAAATGGCTACACTGTGTGTTGTTGTTCACAGAGTTTCTGAAATTTAATAATTGAGGCCACCACACACTAAGTTCTATATTATATTTGTTTGATTTGTGCTATGTTTGACTGATGTTCTGGCTTTTTTGCTTTTAGGTGCACAAAGACTGAGGAGGAGGTGTGTCATCATTGCCCGTTGCACTGCCAGACAGACATCCTGCTGCTGTACACACAACGTGACGTGTGACCTGACCAGACATCTCTGCAACTGAGTGCTGCTGACATCTGAAGAAGATGGGCCCAAAGAAAGCAGGTACCAGGTCCTCCAGTACAAAGAAAGTTGCTATTGAGAAGAAGGAACAGAAGAAGGAAGTGACACTTAAGTCTGGTGTGCCGGCCAATACCTTTTTTGGTAAAAAAAAAATTACGCCTGCAGCAGCGGTGTCCGGGGGGCAAGCTGGGGGCAGCACCTCCGCATCAGTGGGCCCAACCCACCAACCCAGGGCCAAGCACATGAGTGTGGAAGAGGTAGCCAGCCTAATGGTGGAAAGCAGTGATGCTGAGCCAGAGATAAACTTATCGCTATCTCAAAGTAGTACCCAATCAACGCAGGAGGAAACACAGCAGATAAGTGGTCAAGAACAACAGCCGCAACCACCGCCCGCAATAGTAGTTGTTGTTCCTCCTGAAGTAGAGGCAGTTCAGGAAATTGAGCCTCATGCAGAGGTAGAAGAAGAAGCCACTCATTCAGAAGATCCATTGTCTTCCAAATCTCCAGCAAGGAAAAGGAGGGGTAGTCCAAGTTCTTCGCCAAGCCCCCCTTCTGATGATCTAGATGCCACTTGGAAGCCACAAACTGAGTCTGAGAGGGAGCCACGTTCCAAGACCAAGCTAGTGAAAAGGAAGGTTCCAGAAAGCCTTACACTTATGGAGGTCGATGTAGAACAGCAGGATGATGATGATGAGCCAGTCATCACGAACATCACTCCTGGCCCTGAGGAGATGGAGACCAACATTATTACCCTATCCAAAATGGCTGCGAGGGATGTAGCACGCATACCTCCACAGGTAACACCAACACGACCTACAGCTTCCATATTTGCATTAGCAAAGGCCCGGCAGCGACCTACATCCAGCACAACCACCACCTCAGTAGGAGTAGGTAGTGGTACAGCAGCACAGAGTCAAATTCAACACACACCCTCCAGTTCACCCGGCATTGGAAGTGGCACCTCAAGCAGGAAGCCAAAGTTAAGCTCCCCAGTTTGGGACTTCTTTACGGTTAGCGAAAAGGAGGAGAACATTGCTATATGCTCCATTTGTAATAGCTCTGTTAGTCGTGGTAAGCTTGGTACAAACTATGGTACCGGAGGCCAAATGACCCATCTGAAAAAACACCACTTGATCAGCTGGGAGGACCACCTTCGCGGCAGAAAAAAAACTGCAACCATTGGTGTTGGTGGGGATAAAGGAGTAGAAGATCCGATCACGGTGGAAGAGGAAGGACAGGGAGACATTCTCTCTGGTAGTGGTACACAAGGTGTCCCTGACCCCAGCAGTGCAGTCTTAACGTCGCACACATCTTCAGCAACATCTCAGTGGCACAAGAGTAAGAGTCAGCCGGAGACACCAAGAAGTACCAGGTCCGCAGTACCAAAAAGTGCGTTGTTGAGCCTAAGAGAAAGGAAAACCATGCAGCCTACCATTATCAGCATGTTTGGGGGTGAGGGGCAGGACGAACGCAACCACCCAATAGCACGTTTGTACAATGCGAAGCTGGCTAAAATGTTAGCACTGGACCTTCTCCCTTTTTCTTTTGTTGAAGGGGTGGGTTTTCTGGAATTTGTGTCAACCATCTGCCCAAAATGGCATGTTCCCAGCCGCTACTGTTTTGCCAGAGTTGCAGTTCCAGCACTACATCACGACGTGCTGGAATTGCTAGGAAAGGCCTTGAAGCAGAGTGCTGTTCACAGTATCCATCTGACAACAGACATGTGGACCAGTTGCCAAGCCACAGATTACATGTGCATCACTGCACACTGGATCTGTTTTGCGGGGGTTAGAGAACAGATATCTGCTGGTGTTGATACTGCAGAGATTTTTCATGCCACTCGCAAACATGCAACTGTAGTTATGTTTGCCATGGAGAAATCTCATACTGCTGCAAACATTTTGGAAGAGTTTAACACCAAGGTCTTTGAGTGGCTGCGCCCAAGAGGGCTTACGATTGGTTTTGTTGCCACGGACAACGGCAGTAATGTAGTTTTGGCCATGCGCAATGGTGGCTATTTCAGGGTCCCGTGTTTGGCACACTGCATTAACATTGTTGTTCAAGACTTTTTGAAAAATGAATCCAAAGTCAGCAACTTACTGGTCACCTGCAGAAGAATATGCACACATTTCAGCCATTCTTTTAAAGCCCGGAAGCAGCTGAGGGTCATTCAACGTGAGCATAAAATGCCAGTCAAAGCGCTCATCCAGGAGGTGCCAACACGTTGGAACTCAACTTATTACATGCTTGATCGTCTGTTTGAACTGTACATACCACTCAATGCTTATGTCATGCAAAGATTAGGGGAACCTACTGTGAGAGGCATGACCGTTGAGATGGGTCAATGGGACCTCATTAAATGCCTGACTGAGATGCTACTTCCTTTTGAGATCTTCACACGTGAAGTCAGCAGGGAGGACTGTACTATGGGCCAAGCTATCCCATTGTTGCACATGCTAGAGCAACAGCTGAAGGAGGTGTCTGAAACGTACGCAGGTGTGGATGACAAACAAGACGCATATCATTTGGCGGAGACCTTAGCCGCTCGCTTATCGGAAAATACAAGGATTAAAAATAAAATTTTGTCACAACGACATTACATTAGTGCCACAATTTTGGATCCACGGTACAAAGTATTTCTGAACAGCAAGGCAGTAATTCCTTTTCGGAAGTGGATGTTGCCAACTACAAAACTTTGATAGCTAAGGAAGCCACTATTTTCAAAAACGAACGGCTGTTAATTACAGGCTCCCCACCCCAGGCCATAACCAGTACTACAGGGCATCCAGAGTCAAGTTCTACTTCGGAGCCTGAGGGCAGTGCGTTTGCCTCCCAGCAGTCACCTACACCAACAATAACATCAACAACAGCAAGAACAGGATCATCCACAGCACAATGTGCAACTGATTGGTTTCTACGGCAGGGGTATGGTAAGTCCAGTGCTGATGCAAAGGCAAAAGAGGCCGAGCACATCAGAGCACCCCTGAACATTGAGCGGACGGTCCAGGCCTATCTGGATGACCCAACAGAGGTCTTCATGGATCGAAACCCATTGGTGTATTGGTATGGGAAAAGAAGCCAATGGACAGTGCTCAGCAGGCTGGTGATAAAGTATCTGGCTTCCCCTGTCGCAAGTGTCTCTTCTGAGCGTGTTTTCAGTGGTGCTGGTGCCATTGTAACTTCGAAAAGGACCAGTCTCTCGGCCAAAAGCGTGGAGAGGTTAACCATGATCAAAATGAATCAGCACTTTATACCACCGGATTACAAAATACGTGAATCACAGCAGGAAGAGGAGAGCGACTTGGATGACGTAAATAGTGCGTTACAGGACCTACTTCTGTGCGAACCACCAGAGTTTGAGGACGAGCTCCTCTTCCCTGACAACTAGGCTTTCAAATTGTTACTTTCTTCCTTCCTTTATGTGTCTGTGTATCTGTCTTTCTGGTTCAAATCAAATCACAACAAATCCATCACCACCGTCTTCTCTTTTTATTTCCCTATTGGAGTTGCACGTCTGTGCATTTAACTGTCCACTCTTCAGAGTCCTGCTTCATCTTCCTGTCTCGCCCTAGTACATTTCCATCAAGCCAGACATTAGTACAAGAAATGTTGCCTTTACCAGTCCCTCCATAAGAAGTGAAACGTGACTATAGCTATCCTCCGTTTTGTTTTCGAGCCGAAACTCATCAGTGTCCGAAGGCTACCGCCTCTGCAGGCGTCCACAACTCTTCACTGTCAGAACTTGGGCAGGCATCCAAAAGTGAACTCATCACTGTCCGAAGGCTACAGCCTCAGCAGGCATCCAAAGGTCCTCACTGTCAGGACAGAAGGTACTTGGCAGAGAAAGACAAGAGACTCTTTGAAGAAACTTGCTGACATTTGTGACTGCAAACTCAAATGACCAGCAATGAGCGCTACCCAGGCCGCGGCCCATCATCACAGTGCTGACCATGTGAAGCAACTTAAACTGTGACAAAGTGCCACAGATGAATAAGACGAAAACCGAAACAGCGACTAACACTCAAAATGAATGTGGACTGGAGTAATGATGAGGCCACTGCCCCGTAAAAAAAAAAAAACACACCTGTCAGAACTAGGCATCTGATGATCTGACAGCCAAAGAGAAGAGCAAGACAGGTAATGATGGAATGCATTGGATGCTTGCAGACTCTGAGCGATTGCTGTTGTTTGTTGTTGATGTTGTGCATGAAGTCGAACTCTACTCTACTAGTTAATCTACAAAGTGACTCAAGTCAGTGACAGTCAATGTTTCCCTTCTTGTTGTTTAATAACCAAATTGTACTCCTACTACTGCAGGTGCAGGCCAATATCTGTTGCAATTTTTTAATATGGAATATGGACTTAATCGGAGTCACTACAGACTGAGTTGTAGTTGGACAACACGTACCACACCATGATGATGACCATACTATCTTTGCACGCAGTCAGTCACTTGGATCGGAGATGATTCAAGGAATAACTGCATTTCATGAAGTGGCATAAGGTAAACATAAACACAACAATTCAACAAGAAAGTAAACACAGCAGACCTACATGTCCATGTAGTGGTGTAGTCGAGTGTAGTCATGATGACTGACAGCGGCGCATTGATTTTGTCACTTAATTAGGAAAATGCTAAGTTGCTGTGTATGCCTTTTGTCTGGCTCTGTCAAAAATTAAGGTAAATGGAGGTTGGGTCACGGGCTGGTGCTGTGGTGGGCCTGTTCTGTCCTGTTGTTGTTGTAGCTTAATGCTGTAAACAGAATCTACACGATATATCCAAGCCGCCTCAGTCTGAAAGTGTTCTCTCTTCTCTTCTTGGACTCCACCGTAATTGATGTTTTTTTTTATTCATTGATTTTTCAATACCCCTTTTGTTTTTCCATCTAGACGTTACAGGCCGGCCTTTACCCTGTGCTAATTGCTATACTGGGAGACACAACTCACATTTACCTTACCAATCGGCATCAGGAAGGCCACCAAGATTGATGTGCGGAGCGTCCATGGAAGATAGGACCAAGAGGAAGGACGAGATTCAACTCCACAATTTGACCATGCTAATACAGTAACTTTAGTATCATTCATCATTCATCTTTTAATTAATTTGAATCCTTTTTTCTCTTCAATCATTAGGACTGTGTGTTGTGTGTTGTTGTTTGTTTGCTAATTGATCCCTACAACTGTTTTTTAATTGTCTTTGCTATCTTTACAAGTAAGCCCAGTACAACATGGAATTTGGGTCTCTGAGGGCATATTACAGGCAAGGCAAATTGCATAGAATATACTGCTGCCCTGTACTGTCTAATTGTCTAGTAGGAGTTATTAAGTACTACTCATTAACCATCAAGTTATCTTCATCATCATGCATGCATTTCCCTTTTCTCCCTTTATAGATTTTTTGGATAAGATCATGGTCGTCTGCCAAGATTGCGCTTTGCTTTTGTTGTCCATGCGTACTGTTTTTCATTCTCAAACCTTTCCCCAAACCCCCTTCCCATCCATTCATCAAACCCTAACCCTCTTCCCCCGGGCTGTGATTTATATTGAGGTGTGATGTGACTACATAAAATGTACACCAATTGATCACACGCTTGCTGGGGCAGATGTGGTGAAAGCAACACTAATTCAATTGCAAGGCAGGGCGAGGAGCTTCTTCTGCTTGCCCACCCATGCTCAGTCTATGTGCAAGCCGTCACCGGCTAATAGTAGTACATCATAATTAATTGCCGGCATTGATTGGATTAATCATCAAACTCCTACCACACAGCAGTAAAGGTTACGAATTACGATTGTGTTAAGTTAAGTGACTCACTCGACACAACTACAGTTTGTAACTTCTTGTACTAGGCTGTCCCCGCCACCATTATGTTTAATTTGACTTTAGCAGTTGCAACTGCAATATTGTTTGTTTGGCAATTGGCAGTCTTCTTCTGTACTGTATTTTACTTCGTTCTACTACTCCTCCCACAGTCGCTCTCAGGCAAGTGACTGTCTCTTTTTAATTTTTTTAGCAAATGCTACTGCCAGTGTCTACTCTACTACTACCACCACAACCATGGCATCTTCTACATTCTCTCTGGAAACCATGCAGCCATCGCTGTGCCGAACGTAATCATCATCAATCACAGGTAAGATAAGTTTGGTGGGAGGTCTAATGGACTAGGAGGAGAGACTGACAGTACTAGTAGGACAAATAACTCAGTGAGGGGTACCGCATCTATCTGCTTGTGTTACATCATCGGCAGATTATTTAAATCAAACACTGGCTGCGGCCCTGCAGCAGCAAGGAAACCAATGTGACGTTAATTCGTAAAACAGTAACCCCCACAAAACATTAACATTGTATGTTTAAGTATAAATATAATTTATTACCCTAACAAAAATAAACTATCCCACACCTGACCCACCCCTCTCCCTAACCCCAACCAATGTCCAAAACGAAAAAGTCCAAAGAATGTCCCGAAACCCCAACGCCCAATTCCCACCCACCAAAAAAAGGAATAAAAAGGGGCAATGCAACAGGGTCCTAGATGTTATATTCGGCAGGCTTTGAGGTGTTTGTCCACCAGTATTTTTACCCGCTCCTCCAGTTGCTCATCTAGCCGTGACATCCGGAGGAGAATCTTTCTGCAAAATGCCCTGCAGTGGCATCCAGGATGGGGGACAGCAGTGCTGGCTGCTAGCGAATTGCGGCGGCGGGCGGCGCCGGCTACCAGACCACGGCGCCGTACCACTCGAGTTGGGGCCTGGCTGGGGCGCGGGGCATCAGACGAGGCTGCAGCTGCTGCCGCCTCCTCCTCCTCCTCCGCCTGAGCCACCAGCCGCCAGTACTCCTGACATATGGCCTCCAGTTTCCGGCGCCGGGCCCTGGCTGCCAACTCCTTCCGGGATGGTTTGTCTTGGGAAGGAGTACTATCTATATCAAGAAATCAAGAAAGAAAAAAAATATTGTTGTAACCAGTACTCTTAGCAAAACAGTAACACAAAATTAATTCAACACATAATGGCACAGTAGCACTAGCAAGAAGCACAGTACATAACATTTGTGGTAATAATCTATCTATCCTCCCACTTCCTCGGCCTATAACATTTGTGGGAGTTTCAGGCATTATACTAGCACTATGGACTCCAACCAGTACACAGTACACCAGTCTTCTTCTTATCTCTAGTTTAGCGAAATGACATAACCTGGTTGTAGCCGGCATTGCCAGCTCGGTCATCTATGCTTGCACCCAAGACAAACATACGAGTCATGACGCAGACTCACGTTAGTTTGATTTACTACTGTCTGCAGGTGGGGAAGCTCGTATTTTCTATTACGGGTGGCACTGGCCATACTCTCTCTGTTACATGGAGGGCAATTGCTCAATTTCACAGTGCCCTGGCTACTACAAAAAGGCAGATTATATATCTGATCCAATGATCAGTGCTTTTATATGGGACAACGACATAAGGTCAGTAGCGGTCGGTGGTGAGACTCGGGGAGTTCTGCCGGGCGGTGACGTGGGGAGGGGCAGGGTGGGGGTAGTAAACTATGGATTACGGCCAATTACAGGTAAGTAAACATATAAATAAATAAAACTAATTTTGTTGCGCGCACTGCATCGCATTTGGCGGTGCAGTGCGCACAATGAAATTCGCTTTATTTATTTGTATGTTTACAGTAAAGTTACCTGTATTTGGCCGCGTAATACATTGTTTACTACTACCCCCACCCTGCCCCTCCCCACATCGGCTTTGCTACTCTGGCGCGGTTTCTTTTACATTCCCTTAAAACTAAAACTGTGCATCCCGTGACAGTCTCCACCTATGCTGTCTATGATGAATACATACAGGCATCCATCCATTCTAAGTAAATGTCAATCATTCTTCTTAATCTCTCCACAAACCTTACTTTGTTTCACCAACAACAACGCATGCGTCCACTCACTCCGTTGCTTGCCTTGGCTTTGAGTTTCACCCAAACACCGCTGATGATTCTTGCTATCCACAGTATCCACCCATACTGTGTCGCCCACCCAGGCAGGCATCCATTCTTCTTTCACCTTCCACCCATCCTTCAACAACACATGCATCTGATTCCTATCAGCCACCTATCCATGCTTCCAACGTATCCTTCTCTGCCAGTCATCATATTAAATCTCGCCCGCCCTTCCTCCTTCCACCCTTTTTTCCCTTTTTGTTCAACACATCCATCAAGGTCATCTGATCTGACTTTTAGACTTAGTCTCATCCATAAATCTTTCACAGCTGAGTTGGAGTCAGATATAAGAGGCCATTGGTTAATCAAGTCACGCTGGTAATGCTATTGCTACTGCATTGCTCATGCTAAGTAAAGGGTATCTTCTTTAACCATTGTATAATGTTCACTACAACTTCATACCTAATAAGTCTCAACAACAGTACAGTGAGTGAAGTCCACACACCCTTCCAGCTAGTGCAATGTCAATAAGTCATGAATAATAACTTACCACCGCCCGCCACTGCTGCTGGCTCCCCCTGTAGCTCCTGCAGGTGCCGCATCTTCTCCTGCCCCTCCGGAATGCTAGAATCGCCGGTGGCCCCGCCGCCACTGGTGGTCGCTAGTACGCCTAGATAAAAACATGACACATTTTTAGATGCCTGTACACCTCCCCCTATTTATTCTTTTTCACTAGCAAAGATTGAAAAAAAAGTTAATACATACATATTATTATAAATCACATTCAATAGTCCAAATCGGGTACTAGAGTACAGTCAGTAGACACTAGTAGTGTTATGGTCCCTAGGGTCATTATTATACTATACTCTACTCTTTGCAAAGTTAGCCTGAGCCATGCAACCATTTTTCGCTTCATGTCTTTTGCGCATGTTACCTCGCAGCTTGTTGTGCAGTAACAGTAAGATGCCTTTTTGTGCCCACTGCCCACATGAGCACATACAGCTACTGTCTGAGCATTGCGTACAAGAGGTCGAAAAACAAGCCACTTTGTTATGGAGTTCGGTTAGTCCGTATTGCTTAGCCATAGGTAACATGTTACACTTTTTTGGCAGGACTGAGAAATGCTTGCATTATACTATATAACACGCACCATTTTTCTCAGGCAGAGGATTCCCTTCTATGAACCAGAGATTTCCAGAGCTTATGAATGATGCATGTAACCAGTAATTCTACGTTCTACGGTGAGGAGTCTCCCAGAATTCGCACAGATCTTTTGTCTTATATCATCATGCACTTGTTGTAACAATGTTTATTGTTTTAATCTTATGCATTTTGCTGTTGGAGCTGGCTGGAGTACACTGAATTTTATAGAACAACATACAGAGCTTGTTAGTTGAAAATAAACCTTTTGAACTTACACATAGACTCTGTGGTATTTGGTGTGGGTGGTGGTGGACTTACACCAGTGAGTGAGCGAAAGGGTGTTATCTGTTCTGGGTTGTGTAATCATTGGGTATCTTCGGGTGGGGGTTCGGGGACCTAATGAGACACTATAGCTAGTCGTTCAGGGGATTGTGGGTTCACTTCTGACTGAGGTGTGAGGAAGGTCCAAGTTCCAAACTCCCATCACCAACATCCTATTTTCTTGTGCATAGTTCTGCATGGGGCTGTGCAGAATCCCATTCCCCACATCAGTAGTAGTATGTACTATATCCTATCAAAAATAGTCAAATATCTGGTTGGGCATTTGGTTTGTGGTAATTGTCAAAGCCTCCAGATTAAGAAGCCTAGAAGAGGACAACCGAAAGGACTGGACTCAGCTATTGGTCAATCTGAGTTTTATTCAAAACCGTACAATAAAGAGTGGCAATGCAAACTGGGCAAGCTTAGCGACAGACTAATAGTAGTAGTACAGACATTCATAGCAGAGGCAGTTAGAACTTACAGGCAGGGATAAACAGAATTTAGAAACAGATAGTCAAGTCAAGATCAAAGAATCTTTTGTAAAAAATAGAATTAGGGAGTGGTGAACCATAATTAATAGTTCTGAAAAAATAAGGTGCAGTAAAAGTTAGGGCAATATAAATGTTAATATTAACTACTGGAGGTCTTACTAGGACCAGCAGCAGGGCCCTCGGTAGAGGAGCGGTCCTCTGGTGGTTGTCCCGCCGAATCGGACCCCGTATTCTTGCCCCTGGGTGCTGCAGATCAGTGATCATGTAAGAGATAATAAAGAAAGACACAAACATTAATGATTGCTGTGAAACAAATAAATTATGTAAAAAAACGCTCAAAAAAATGTTTTAGGAAACAAAAATTGCAATACAATTGGCTTGCGGGATTCACGGACAGTCTACTTATTTGGGAACACTAATTCAGTGTTTCATTCTGATTGATTCAAATAAAATCCAGAACACTAACTAAGCCTAAGTACCACCTGACCTAGCCCACCTATTCCAGGCGGGCCAATTGTTCATTAAGTCTGCATTTCCAATTTTTTTAGCCCTCAAAAATGCATAGATGAGAAGGAGGACACATGAATAAATTGGTGCATAATGCATACACCAAATTGTTGGTTGGTTAAGTCTGATGTTCTGCAGCTGACTGACACTGCTAAGCTTACCACTAACTAAACAAACTACAAAAGGTTCTACTAAGGACTGGGGTAAGCAGCACTCAGTGACAGAGGATGCGTCACGCAGACCGCTCAAAAATTATCAACTAATAGTAACTAAACCTAGTATCAAACTATCAATCCATCCACCACTATTTGACAGGAGGACAAAGGAAGGACTAGAGTCTCTCTAGCAATAGCATTACCTAACTGAAGTTCTCTAAAGTAAACTCTTACATAATAATAAGGACAAGCGAGCGCAAAGTTGCAAACAAGTAAGAGTAGCGCCCAGCACCTGTGTCCTACAATCACAGAAGATTTTGATTTGAAACGTAATTTACCTGCAATGTAAGCAGCAGTATTCTTGTTATTTGTAAAACATTTATACACAAATCACAATACTTATACTACTATATATATTAGCTACTCACCAAGCCCCACGACCTCGACACCTAGCAGGTCCAACAGGTCCTGCTCCCGGTCGAGGATGTCTGACCACCGGTGGGCCAGCTGGTTATGGGTGCGCCGGACCCCTGAGCAGCGAAACACTGCCCGGTGCACCTTCGCCCACCGGCGGTGACGCTCCTGGGTCGGGTACCCGGAGCCTGGCCTGCCGCCTGCTGCCAAGGTCAAGGGGAGGTGGCGCTGAACAAAAAAAACAAGGGCGGCCACCTCCGCCTCAGTAAAAAGCTGGCGGGCTTGCACCCCTGCAGGGCGCAGTCTGCCGCAAGGCAGGCGGCGATTGGGCGCACGCGCCTTGCCCTTCGAGCCGTTACTGCTACCCTTCGCCATGGTTCTGGGGTGGGAGGACGAGGCGGAGAAGAAAAGTTAGAAGGGAAAAATAAAGTTAGGGGAAGAAGTAGGAGCTTAAAGAAGAAAGTTATATAAAACAGTCGAAAAGTAAAAAAAACAGTAAAAAGTAGAGAAAGATGCAAAATATAGACTTAGGCAGAGAGACAGATAGATAAGAAATAAAGTAAAATTGAAAAACAGTGTAAAAAACTAAGGATTCCAAAGATTGAGGGAGGATAGAAAAGCAGGCCCAGAACCATAGCATAGAGTGAAAAACAAGATGGCCGCGCCCATCGCGACCGCGTGGGTAAGTTTGCGCGATATTTCTCCCCGAGCATGCCAAAAACATCACGAACACGTACAACGCGTTCCCGAACATGGAATGCGCATCGCGAGCGCGCTATACGCGACCCGGAACAGGAAATAAGGGATCGCGAACGGGCGGGACAAGTGAAAAACAAAATGGCCGCGCCCATAGGGGACCGTATGGGTAAGTTTGCGCCCCCGAGCACCTAAACAGCGTCCCGCACACGAACAACGCGTTCCCGAAGAAGAAAAACGCATCACGAACGGGCACGACAAGCAGCTACGCACGCTCGCGTAGCTCGCGTAGCTTCGCGTAGCGCGACTACGCGAACTACGCCCACCCTTAGTCGGGGCCAGTCTCCTCTGTGTTTCAGTGTACCCTGACTCATCACAATGTCATCCTTCTGTGAGTATGTGTACTCCTGTTGCTCTGCAGGGTTTGAGTATGTGTTGTGGTGGACAGATGCTGTGACTTTGTGTCATATACATGTGTACATGGCACCTCCTGTTCCACCATCAAATGTGTGTTTGTCCTAGTATGTGGCGTGCTGGGTTTACCTACCTGGTGGTGAGATTCCCCCTTTGGTTATACACAACAGTACACGGACACATGGTTGTATTGGGATCAAAATGATGGCTGGTCAATAATGGATTCATCGTCATACATCCAGTAATCCACGCTGTGAAGGTGGCCTCTGCAATGTCACCTGTCAAAGGAGGTTTTGATGAGGCACGATGCTGCTGATCAAGGGGGGTGGGGTTTAGACTGGCCAAATGTGACTTGGCTTCTGGCAAGGCCCCTACCTACAATGCGCCTCCCTGCACTGGCCATGCCCTGGGAGTCATGTTTGGGTATATGAGATGACAGTTCTTCTTGCAAGGCACATGACACAGTGCGCAACAGTGAGTCTGCTCCAAAGTCTGGCCACCATCCACAATTTTCATCTCAGTGGATCAGCAGACAGGATACAGGCACCACAGTGCTGTGGCCTGGAGGGAACTGTGGAAGTGAGTCAGTCTCCTGATGTGGTTTTTGGTGGTCCCCCATGCTTGGCCCACATGTGACTCTGGTGCACCCGCTCATCAACCAATGCCTGATTGCCCACATTCCCAATCCAAACCCTATATGGAATACTTCCTGATTGGACTCAACACACATATGGCTCAGTGGAGTTCAGCCCCCATCATGTGTGTCGGCACAGTCTAAGCCAACTTCCACACTCACACACATGTTGTCTTTGTATATCTTCCCCCGTGTATTTCAACTGTCTTTGAAGGGCATTGAGTGGATGGTGTGTTTTGTTTCTTTCTCTACTGGCCCTGGGCCTCCTACATCTCCCCTCTGCACATTCCTTAGGTTTGGCAGTTTACGTTGCTGCCACAGTGTGGGTATGGATCGCATCAAATATGGACTTTGGGATTGAATCCTTTGTATTTTCTGCTGCTCGTACCCCAAATGTGTGTGTTGATGCATTTTTGATGGTCACATGTCACATTGTCCAATTACCCATTGCTGGGAGTGTTATCCCCCCAAAGCACTGATTGGCTGCACATGGCTGAGGGTATGTAACCTCGCCCAACAATGTTTGCCTCAACAGTGCTACGTGTGTTTGGCCCCCATCCCCCAATTTGTCACTACAGTGCTGGCGGGATTAGCCCCCAACCCCCAATTTGTGGGACCATGCTGAGGGGTTGAGCCCCACAAGCCCCAATTTGTCACTACCGTGCTGGGGGGGGTTAGCCCCCCAACACCCTAATTGCTGGACCATGTTGGGGGTTGAGCCCCACAAGCCCCAATTTGTCACTAAAGTGCTGGGGGGGTTAGGCCCCATACCACATATTGTGTACACATTGCGGGGGGTTTGCACATGAAACACAAATTTGCCATGACAACGCTGGTAGTGTTAGGCAACCACCCCCTATGCGGTAGACAATGGTGGGAGTGATGGGCATCCACCCCTTATAGGGTAGACAATTGTGGGAGTGAGGGGCATCCACCCCCCTATAGGGTAGACAATGGCAGGAGTGATAGGCATCCACCCCCTATGGGGTGGACAACGCTGGTAGTGTTAGGCATTCACCCCTCTGTGGGGTGCACAACGGTGGGACTTTTAGGCATCCACCCCCCTATGGGGTGGGCAATGGTGGGGGAGTTAGGCATCCATCCCCCCTATGGGGTAGACAAAGCTGGTAGTGTTAAGCATCTACACCCCTATAGTGTAGACAATGGTGGGAGTGAGGGGCATCCACCCCCCTATAGGGTAGGCAATGGTGGGAGTGATAGGCATCCACCCTCCTATGCGGTGGACAATGGTGGGACTGTTAGGCATCCACCGCCCTATGGGGTGGGCAACGGTGGGTGAGTTAGGCATTCACCCCCTATGGGGTGGACAATGCTGGTAGAGTTAGGCATCCACCCCCCTTTGGGGTAGACAATGGTGGGAGTGATAGGCATCCACCCCTATGGGCATTAGATTGCTGGTAGTGTTAGGCATCCACCCCCCTATAGGGTGTCCGACGGTGGGAGTGTTAGGCATCCACCCCCCTATAGGGTGGACAATGGTGGGAGTGTTAGGCATCCACCCCTCTATGGGTATTAGATTGCTAATAGTGTTAGGCATCCACCCCCCTATGGCGTGGACAATGGTGGGAGTGAGGGGCATCCACCCCCTTATAGGGTAGACAATGGTGGGACAGTTAGGCATCCACCCCCCTACGGGCATTCGATTGCTGGTAGTGTTAGGCATCCACCCCCTATGGGGTGGGCAATGCTGGTAGTGTTAGGCATCCACCACCCCCCTTGCCTTTCTGCAAGAATTCACCCCACCCCAATATTGACTGTGGTTTCTCACAAGCTGTGTATTATGTTGGCTTTCGCGGGGTAGTAGCGTTTTTGTGTGGGTAGGTATCTGACTTACCGTCTGTGACGAACGTGTCGGTTGGGGTTGTAGTATCAGCCGTAGGCGTAGAGTATTGGGATGACATGCGCGATAGGATACATGGCTGCACAGACTCGTTTGCAGGGATCCTGTTGTGGTGCGGAACGGAGCTGAAATACTCCTCTTCCGGATGCTCTGATGTGCTGGAAGTGGTGAACTGTTCGGCGCATAGGAAGTACGCATAGTACTTGGCTGGTCGGAATCTGACTGGGAAATGTCTCCGTACAACTCCATTCAGCGTTTACAGAGGCTTCTCGTTTGCAAAATGGAGCCGTAATTGAAGCGTACGCGTCGTTTGGATATTGAAGGGTTTTGCGCATCGTTCTTCGTCGTTTGAATGGACCGGCTCCCGCCACGAGTCGGTCAGAAGGTAAGGATACGGATGGCTCTAGGAGGGGCTTCCTGACGGGATCGTAATCGGCCCCTAAGCTGAGGGAAAGTGCTGGATAATAAACCAAAAAAAAATTACTTTTCCAACTTCAAAACCAACTAAACTCAGGGAAAGTGCTGGATAATAAACCATAAAAAATTACTATTCAAACTCCAAAACAAAAAACTAAAAGAAAAAATGTTAAATAATTAAAAAATTATAAATGTATAAAAATATAAAATATTTCAATCAGTCAATCAATATAACTTTATTTCGGACACATGGACCATAAAAGTCACAAAACACAAACACAAAAAGAACCAAAAATACGTTCATGGTTAAAATGTAAATTGATCTACACACCTGATGATTGACTAAAAAACACCAGTTAAAAAACCATTTAAAAAGTATAAAAATGGTATATATAAGTTCAAACAATCCATTAAAACATAATAAAAACAATCGTCTGCACATAATTATGGGCTAGCATATACCCAAATTATGATAATAAGAAAGGGAGTGCTAAACCACAATAAAATACCTACTTTCTCCAAGAATTACTTTAAAAAAGCCCGCCGAGTATGCCACATACAGTTTAAAAAGTGGGATACAGCAAAGACAATTGGGGGGTGAGTATCGTACTTCAAAACTCTGAAGGCCACTGCGCAGTGCGCGAAACCCATGTTCTTGCAGAGTTGTATTAACCAGCGCTTGCGCGCCGTCTGATAGGCGGGACAAAGAAGCAGGACATGCACATCAGATTCTACCTTGTACTTGCATGCGGGACATTCACCCGTTATCTCTTTTCCCCATTTGCTAGTATATGCACGTAACGGGAGAGTAACTAATCTGAATTGCATATACAGTTTCCTAGCCAGTGGGGGTTGAATAAGATCCAGGAAACGTTCCTTGCTGTATACATCTTTAATTAGTAAAAACTCTACAGTTAGACGGCCACATGAGGAACTTTCTTGGATAGCCGTTAATTTAGCTAATCTGTAATGTTTGACTAATTCCAACCTAGAAATCATAGGGCAAGAAATCTCCGGAGTCCTCCAGAGACCCGGTATGTCTAACTTGATGGCAAGATCCCTTATATGTCGAAGCCAGGGAGTTTTCTTAATCGGGCAAGTAGGCAATAACTCTCTTAGCTCATCCCTAAGGACGGCCAACTCTGGGGTCACCCATAATCGCCGCCAAAATGTAAGAGGTCTCAAAGCAGCCTCTTCATCAAGGGGCCTAATGCCCAGATCCATTCAGAGGGGAATAAGGGGGGTACTGCAAGGTAAACCTAAGAGCTGTCTCATAAAGTTATTCTCCACCCTCATCAGATTGATGGTGGAGGAGTGACCCCACAACTCCACCCCGTATAGTGATGCCCCCCTAGCTTCTGCTTTATACATTTCAACCACAGGGGCTGCTGGCTTAGCAGCTGAGGTTCTATGTAATTTCATTAAGCCCCCCAGAGTCTGGGTTAGCCTAAGTCTAGCCTTAGCTACCTGTGGCCCCCACTCAAAGTACTCTGATATAGTCACACCCAAGTAATCAAATAAATTCACTCTTTCCAGTGGGATACCGTGCAAAGAGGGATTAGGGCGTGACGTTTTAGGGGGGCTGAAGACCATAAATTTAGTTTTCGTCAAATTGATCTCCAGCCCACGCAACTTGCAAAAGTTCGCAAACCCGTCCAACGTCCGCTGGATACCCGCTGGTGTTTTTGAAAGTAGCAGGGTATCATCAGCGAACATCAGCGCAGGAACCTTCCCAGATGCTAATTTAGGGGCATCAATGTCCTTGGTATTTCTGAGATGATCAAAAAGCCCCTTTATAAAGAGGCAGAATAAAGTAGGGGTAAGACGCATCCCTGCTGTACCCCTTTAAGGACGGGGAAGCGGGAAGTAAGTTCTCCATATTTCCCACATCGTACTTGCGCAAAATTTTGGGTGTGGAGCTTCTCTAAGATATGGAGTAAGTAGACAGGAATCCAAAGGTCGCTTAGCACCACCCAAAGTTTCTCCCAGGGAACCAGGTCGAAGGCCGACTTCAGATCAACGAATATTAAGTAGAGGCTGCCACCCTCTATTGTCACCGTTTTCCAGAAAAGTAGTTGTAGTCTAAATATCTGGTCTACGGTTGACATTTTTTTTTTTTAAACTCTTTTATTAATACAGCTCATAAGACCATACATTGTATCATAACATTCGCAGCTCAGCAGCAATTTATACATACATAGTACATTTAGCAACAAGGGTGTGGGCTCGTGCCTATCCTCCTGAGTCCCCACTAAATTTTGCAGCCTCAGTCCTGCTCTACTATACTCGGGTACGGTACTTCCTCCACGGTGACCAGATCTTCTGCCACTTTTTGGTACATCCCCTGCTCCTATACACCACTTCCTCCGCCCTCTGGCACCAGTCGAGGTCCCTCTTCCAGTCAGCCAGCCGCGGTGGCGCCAGCGCACCCCAGCTCCGTGCAATATTACGTTTGGCCACCCCTGCTGCTAGGGTCAGCCACAACTCTATCTACCTGGGCCATCCCTCATCTCCCGTAATTTGGAGGAGTAGCCATCTTGGGTCTAACGGCACCTCCCTCCCCAAGACTCTGGACATGCTACCCGTGATCTCCGCCCAGTATGACGCAATCTCTGGGCACTCCCACAATATATGGAAGAATGAGCCTTCTTGGTGACACCCCCGTCTGCAATGTCCCGACTGGAGCCTGCCCCAGTGGTGTAAAAGTGTGCAGGGATAGTACGTGCGGTGGAGTATTTTTAACTGTACTAATCGGAATCTGGCCCGGATGGCGACCTCCCTGGGGCTCTGTAGCGCTTCCTGCCAACTGTCGTCATCTATGTCCCCTAGGTCTGCCACCCACGCCGCTCGCAGGGGGATCAGTGGATCAGGGCAGTTATTCACCAGCTTACGGTATATCGTGGAGATGGGTTTAGCCATGATCGGGTCTAGCAACAGGCGGTCCTCGAGCGGCGAGTAGTCGGGTATCTCCACCCCGGGTTTAACGTGTACTTTGAGGGCGTGCATGAGTCTGATGTATTGGTACCTCTGTGCCGGGTTCATGTCGTATTCGGCCTGCAAATACTCAAACGTCCGGGGGAGTCCCCTCGCCATACATCACCCAGGTATTCTACACCTATAAGACGCCACCCCCGGAATCCCGCCAGGGCAGTCACCTCCCGGAGCTGGTCTCCCAGCCACAATGGGGTCTTGCCTGTTAGTTTCCGATCCCAGCCCAGGAGCCGATTAGCTTCCCTCCAACATTGCACCACCACCCTGGTATGTTCTGGCCAGTGTTTCCCACCCTTCGGGCGTAAAGAAGAGACTCGCACGCACCCCCTCCATTGCCTCCCTATCTACCCGATACGCTGGTTCCGAGACATCCGCATACACCCAGTCGTTTATGACCTGTAAATGGGACGCCCAGTAGTACAACTTGGCGTCCGGGATTGCTAGACCACCATCGTATACTCCTCTATGGAGTTTATTCAACGCAATACTCGGGGGGCCCCCGTCCCATAGCAACGCGCGCACCGCTTGAGCCACCCTTTTGAAGGAATGCGGAGGTTTCAGGAACGGCGCATTCTGTATGATGTAGAGGATTCTTGGTAGCGTAAGCATTTTGTATAAGGCCGCCCGGCCCATGAGGGAGAGCGGAAGAGCGCGCCAGTGGGCGACATCCGTCCCCATACGAGCGAGCAGCGGCTCCAGGTTTGCAGTTAGGAAGACATCCCTATTCCTTGTAACGTATATACCCAGGTATTTAAACCCACTCGTGACCAGCGGTGCCGCGCAGCAAGCTGGGATACGCGGTGGAGGACCCGATAGTGAAAAGACCGCCGACTTCTGCCAGTTAATCCGATACCCGGAATAGCTGCCAAAGAGCTCAAAAATGTGCATCGCCCTGGCAAGCGAGTTGTACGGTCTGGCGAGGTAGAGGACAATGTCGTCCGCATAGAGCGATATCCGCTCCTCCCACCCCCGGGCGACACGATGCCCCATATCATGGGATCCCTCCGTATCCAATGGGCTAAAGGCTCCAAGGCTAGGGCAAACAGGAGGGGCGAAAGCGGGCACCCCTGTCGCGTACCCCGCCTCAAGGGGAAGGACCTGGACACCGCCCCATTGACCCTCACCCTCGCCGTTGGCAGCGTATACAGCAGTTTCACCCAGCTACAGAAGATCGGCCCACAGCCCAGTCGCTGCAGGGTCATGAAAAGATAGGGCCATTCAATGCTGTCGAAAGCCATGGAGGCATCTAATGCTACCGCCGCTGCCTGGGGCAAGCCCACCCCATCCGTCATGTGGAGCACCCCGTAGAGTCTCCTCAGATTGTGGCGCGTACTCCTTCGGGGCATGAACCCAGATTGGTCCACATGTACCAGGTCTGTGATGATGGACACGAGTCTCCCAGCCAGGGCGTTTGCCAGGATCTTTGCCTCCACATTGATTAGAGAGATCGGGCGATAGGAATCGCATCTGTCTGGTGGTTTGCCTGCTTTATGGATCGTTACTATAGTGGCTTCTCTCTGGTCCGGAGGGAGCCACCCCACTTCCCTGGCCTCAACCAGCATCCGTAGGAGAGGGCCCAGAACCACCGCTGCTTGTTTCTTATAGATCTCGACCGGTAGCCCATTAGGCCCGGCCGCTTTCCCCGATTGTAAGGATCCCAAGGCAAGCCCCAGTTCCTCCACTGTCAGGTCTGCCTCAAGTCTGTCCCGAGCCTCTGGCGAGAGCGAGGGAGGGCAAAGTCTCGCAGGAACTCCCCGCAATCTGCCTCTGACCTCGCACAAACCGGCGAATATACCTGTTCATAATGCACAGCAAAGGCCTCTGCTATGTCTCCACTGGTGGAGCATAACGCTCCCGATTTGTCTCGTATCCCTGGTACCCAGGAGCGGTCCCTATTGCGGCGTTCCAGCCATGCTAGTAACTTAAGCCCCTTGTCCCCTACATCGTATAGCCGGTGCTGAGTCGCCAGCGCATAGGCCCGCGCCTCCTCTCGCGCCAAGGCCCTTAAGTCCTTCTGTTTCAGAGACAATTTGTGTTGCAGGTCAGCTGACTCCGTCAAGGCCGGGTCCGCCTCTAACGTCTCCACCTCCCTCTCAAGTCCCCTGATCTGCAGCAATTCCTCCTTTTTTGCCCCCCAATTAAAGCCTGCGCTTGGCCCCGCAAGACCGTCTTAAATGCTTCCCATATCGTGATCTGGGAGGCGACAGACCCCTGATTCTCCTCAAAGTAGAGTTTGGAGCCCTCTCTGAGCTTATCGCAGAGGGTCGGGTCCCGGAGTCTCCAGGGATCTATCCTCGGGAAGGTGGCCTTATTGACTACTGGTCCCTGGAGAAACACCCTCACTGGGGAATGGTCCGAGATCCCCCGCGCCAGGTGCCTGACCTCCATAAAGTCTCCCATATGCGTGAGCTGGGTGAAAAAATGGTCAATCCTAGAGAATGATCCATGTCTGGCCGAATAGAAAGTGTATTCCCTAGTCAGAGGGTGGTGCGCTCGCCAAATGTCACTCAGGCCCATGGCTGAAATAAACCCCGCCATACCCCGCTCCTCCCGTGCCCCCAGTCTCGGATTGGACCGGTCCGTGGATGGATCCATCACAGCATTGGTGTCTCCCCCAAGAAGGAGAACCCCCACCGGTAGGTCTGTTAAAAAGGCACCTAACTTTGGAAGAAAGGTGGAATGCAAGCCCGGAGGGAGATAACAGGAGCAGAAGACCAACGTCCTTCCCTCCCATGTGCCCGCAGCTGCCGTTAGGCACCCAGAGGCGTCTGTCCATGTGTTAATAAGCACTAAAGGCAGGGAGGCGCGCACCAGGATTCCCACCCCTCTGGCCCCAGAGGAATATCCCGCGTGTGCGATCATTTTGTAGCCAAAGCGATCTAGTGCTTTGCACTTATTACCCTTCAGGTGTGTCTCCTGCAGCAGGACTACATCCGGGCTATGCCTCTTTAAGTGTTGGAGGACCAAGGTACGCTTTATTTTATCTCCCAGGCCGTGGACGTTCCACGTCCACACCTGCAGTTTAGCCGGGTCTCCCATCTGCTGGAATTAGGAACAGTTTGTCCCTCCGCTCCCGCCCCCCTGTCGCTACTCCCTGCACAAGCTGCCTGCGATACCCACCATAGTGGTCATGAGCTAACTTCCGCATCCCCCCAACATAAGAAAAAACAACAACCCCTGTCTACCCCGCACCCCCCTCCCTGCAACCCTGCTAGGTGAGTCCCCAACCACCCACCCATGAAACTGGCAGAGTGCCTGTCGCCCCATATCGTAGGAACAAACAAATATATGGGGTTGCGTGCCTACAGCCACAAGAAAGATGTACGTGTGAAAGACTACATTATCCGCCCATTTCTCCCCCTTCTCAGCGGGATCCCTCCAGACTGCGGTTCACCGGCCCCTCCCATGGCTATCCCTCAGCGCCCCCTCCAGGTGTGAATGCCTTTGACCCCCTATCCCCCTGTCTGCAGAAGACACCCCCTAGTGTCGCTAGGCATTGGAGGCAATTCCTCTCGTAGTAGTCCCCCATAGTCTCGGCTTTCTCGGCCGGTAGTTCTGTCCCAGCCCCAATGTTCGCGCCACCCCCGGGATCACTTATCTGGTCGTTGGTCTGGTCTCTGGCCGTTTGGTCTCCTCCAGTCGTCCGTCTCTGTCTCTGCCAGTTGCTGGTGGGAGTCGGGGCGCTCGTGTCTGCCCCCTCGTCGCACCGTGCGCCAACCCTCAAGCCAGTCGCTGGCCTCCTCTGGCCGTTCGAAGAAGTGCGTTTTCCCTTCGTTGATGATTTTGAGTCTGGCCGGGAACAGCATCATATATTTCACCCCTTGTTCTCTGAGGGATCGTTTCACGCCGTCAAAGGACCGCCTTAATCGTTGCACCCGAAGGGTGAAGTCCGGGAAGAACCGGATGGTAGCATTTTCGATATGCAGGTCTCCGGTCGTGCGCGCGGCCTGGAGGATAGCGTCCCTGTCTCTAAAATTGAGAATCCGGGCAATGATCGTCCTGGGCGGCGCCCCCGGCCACGGTTTGCCCCCCAGCGCCCTGTGCGCCCGTTCCACCGAGAAGAAGTTAGATAGGCGCTTGGGTTTTAACTGGTTGAGGACCAAGTCCTCGACGAACCAGTCCATTGACGGGCCTTCCATGCCCTCCGGAACTCCCACTATGCGAATGTTATTTCACCTGGCTCTCCCTTCCTGATCCTCCAGGCGCGCGTATATGTCGTCTTGATTTTTAGTGAGTGCTACCACTTGCTCCTCCAGCCGCTTGGTTTTCGCCTACAGACTCCCAATCCCGGTTTCAGCCTCCGACACCTTCTCCGACATTTTCCTGAAGTCAGCCCTCAGGAGATTCACTTCCTCGGTAACTGAGTCCAATTTCGGCTCAAGGGTACCCCTGAGGTCTCTGATTGCCCTCATGATGTCTTTAAGGGAGGGGTCAGGGTCTCCATCCTCCACCGCATGCGAGCTGCCGCTTGCCGCCCCCTCATCTTTCCCCATGGCCACCGTATACTTGTCTATCTGATTCGATTGCCCCGGGCCTGGCTGTCTGGTACGGCCCATATCTTGGTGTCCGGACCTCCGCCTCTCGTCCAGACAGGTCCAGGGGGGCCCCCTTCCCGTCTTCTGCCGCCACCTCCCCGTCAGGCTCAAGTCTGCGCGGATCTTGCTGATCCCCAGTGCTCACCCAGTCGGCACACACCACACGTCCTTGTGCTGTCGCTGCCTCCGACGTTAAGGGCTTCCTGCGCCCCTCCGCTTATCAGACCCCCTCTGTGGTTATAGTCGGACGCGAGGTCCCCACTCGCTCTCTGGGGGATGGTTCTCACCTGGCTTCACTGGCGCTGGACCTTTCGCAGCCTGTATGGGAGGAGGTGGGGGGGGGGGTTCTCGTTTCCCCCGGGTGACTATCCGCTCTCCCTACTTTCACCTGGGGACTCTAGGCGGCCACGTCTTCACCCGCTCAGGCACTGTCCGGTGCTCCTTTGTTCCCAGCACCTCTTGCCTCGTCCCGGGTGGCTACCTCCCTGCGGTCTCAAGACGACGCCAGTCTGGCACTCGGGTCCCCGAGGCCTGCAGACTGCCTGGCGCTCTGCCCTCAGCTCCTGCCCCGTCCGGCTTTTCTCTGCGTCACTCACGGCCTGATCTTCTTTATGTGGGGCACTGTGGAGGAAGGACTCGGCCCTACACTGTCCCCGGTATGGCGCCGCACCGCCGGCCGGCTCTTCTGCCCGTCAACGCGGTCTCGCGCCCCACACCGGGACAGCGGCGCCGCTGGTGCATTCGTCGCCTCTGGACCTCCTCACCGGCGCGCTGAGTCAAGCCTCTTCTCAGGATCCCTGAGTCAGAGAGGGTTCCGAGGGTTTTCGCGCTATGCGGCTCCGGCCGCCATTTTATGCCGTCCGCGTCGCACAGGCTCCGGCCGTCTGTTGATACACTTTGCCGCCGGTTTCGCGCCCCTGAGTCCCGCCAGTGGAGGCACTATCGTTCCGGTGCTCGAAATTAGTTTCGGGAGTCCCGCTGCGTCTCGGATGATGCCGGAGTTCGGGCCGGATTCCTGGCTGTTAGAGCAGCTCCACTAGCCCGCGGCCATCTTCCGTGGTGGCAAGCCACGCCCCCCTACGGTTGACATTTTTGATCTGAAGCTGGCCTGATAAGGGGTTAATATTTGCTGGTCTTCCATCCATTCCTGGAGACGGTCCAGGAGTAGTCGGCCAAAGAGTTTTTGGGAATTATCGATAAGACTGATCGGCCTATAGTTGGAGGGCGTGAGAGGACAGCCTTTTTTGAAAATGGGCACTATCTCAGCCCCGCGCCATGTATCAGGGGATCCATGCCCTCCAGAATGGCATTAAATAGGGCACATAAATATGGTATCCATATAACAGGTTCCTCCCGAAAAAGGTCGCCCGGAAGTTTATCTAAGCCTGGCGCTTTGTTACGGTGGAGCTAACTAATAGTGTTTCCCACTTCAGTCATGCTAATCTCCCACTCCCCCGCCTGATGTATCCCCATTCCTGATCTGGTACTAACAGTGTTGTCAGTCCCACCTTCCCTGTCTGAATACAATGACCCAAAGTTTCCCATACTTCGGGCGCTATGTTAGGCTCGATGGCCGATCTCCCTCCCCCATCCCCACCACCCACTATTATCCAAAATGTTTTCAGATCTTTCTCTTCTAGGGCAGTCCTGAGCTTTTCCCATCTCTCTAGTTCCCAGTTGTTTTTTTCCTGGTGTATTGTCCGCTTGTAGCTGGCCCTGGCAAGTTTAATCTGTAACCTGCCCTTCGCCTTAACCGCATCCATAAGTTCCCGCTTAGCCATTTGTTGTTATACCAGGAACATTTGTTATGGTTGTTTTCCTTGGTACGCACAACCGGGAAAAACACCTCTGCCAGTTTCAGAGTGAGTTCTGCATGAATTTTCCCTACCATATCTTGTTCTACACAGGAACCCTCCGCCTGTATTACCCCCCGCATTTTGACCAAAGAGGGGATCACTAACTGATAAACTTTGGCCAACTTGCGAGGACAGTGCTCGATGTGACCCCATCTAATATTTAAAAACTATGAAAAAAACGAAAATTTATAAATATGTAACACAAACATTTTAAAAATGTGTCGAATTTCTTTTTAAAATAATTTTACAAAATAATAATATTATAAAATACAATATTTTAAAAAAATATTAATAAAAATGTGAGATTCCCCTTCTCACAAAAATAAAAAAATATATAAATATTAAATTCTAAATTACAATTAAAAATTTTAAAATTTAACAATTCTAAATCATCCAAATTAAAGAAAAAAATTATTAGTACTAAAAAAAAAAAAAAATTATGTAAAAATACATTTTAAAATAATTAACTTATCATGAATTTATTTTAATATTCTTTTAATTTAAAAAATATATATTTATAAAATATTTTATACAATTTACATCAAAATATTAGCACCCTAAAAAAAATCCTCAACATTTTTGAAATTTTAAAATTTCAAATTTAATTTTTGAAAAAATATTTATATCATTCAATAATTTTTTTATTAAAATGTATTTTTAACCAACATTCTTAAATTACTCCCCATCCTTATCCCCGATAAACCCAACATCCCACTCCTAAAATTTTACAGAAATTTAAAAATTATTTAAAAGTTTAAAGAAATCTTTTTTAATTGCTCCCCAACCTTATCCCCTATAAACCCAACATCCCGCTCCTAAAAATAAATGAAAATACAATAAAAACAATCATTTTAAGATTAAAATATAAATTAAAACATATAAATAACTACTACCAAATTAATAAAAAAACATTTTTAAAAAAGTACACAAAGTTGATATTATTTACAACAATATATTTGCCATCGATATTTACAAAACCAATATTTCTACATTACACAAAAATCGATATTTTTAACAATGATAAAACGTACCTCGATGTTTTCCACCGATATTCTTGACTCGATATTCATGCAATTCGATGTTTCAACGTCGATATTCTGTCTCTGCACCGTATTGGACAAGTTTAAATTGTGCATTCCGGGAAACCTTTGGGGTATGTTCCTGTATTTTAGCCCACTCATTTTCTCCAATGGGGACTCCTAGGTCTGCCTCCCATTTTTTCTGCAAAGGTCAGAGGTCTTTTTTTGCTTGCCCTAGTAGGGCCCTTTATAAGAGTGAAGTTACATGTTGCCGTCAAGAAATCTCACTGATGCACTTCAGGCCTAAATGACCCACTGGTTCGGACAAACCTGCATGCCCCGTGTAACAGAATGTGTTGTGATGGAATCCCGTATTTGTCCTGCAGAAAGGCAAAATGTGCCATAGTGTTATTTAAATAGAGATCATCCACCCTGGTGTGTCAAAAGCTGGCCAGTCCCTCAATTCCCTCCAATCACCCCAATGGGGGAGGGTGATCAGCTTGTGCAGCGGGAGCTCACTGACGCAGGATGCTCAGGTTTTGATGCACTGTAGTGCCCATTGCCGCGCATATCTAAGGGTTGCTGGAAGGATGCCTTCCTTCCATAGTCGAGGCGGACCCATTGGTGCAAGTAACAGATGTGCCAATGATTTGCCAGGAGGACAGTGGGGATCTTCTCCTTGGCAATCTCCCCACAAATTTTCCCACCAGTGCATCACCCTTTGCAGCTGAATTACCAGGTAGTAGAATGCGAAGTCTGGAGCTGGTAGTCCTCCCACTTACACAGGAATCCACAGCTTCACTAGTGCTATCCTTTTCCTGCCGGTGCCCCTTATTACATGTAGGATCAGGGTGTTGATAACCCAGAACACCTTCGAGGGGATACTTATGGGAAGGTCAGTTTAGTAATATCGCAGTCTAGGGAGAGTAATCATCTTTGCCAGGACTATCCAGCCAATAACCGAAACCAGAAGTGCTAGCCAAAACCTGACCGCTTGGTGCAGTGTGCCACTGTCACCCGCACATTGCTCTGGAGAGCTTGGTCCGCTGAGTGAGAAATGTGGACCGCAAGATATTTAATCATCTTGTGTGTCCATTGGAACTTTCTCCCAGTTCTTCCAGGAGAGTCCCTCCCTCAACAGGCACCAACAGGAATTCACAGGATTTTTCCCAATTAACCTTTAAGGTGGAGAGCT
This sequence comes from Calotriton arnoldi, assembly GCA_963921515.1. Lineage (NCBI taxonomy): Eukaryota > Metazoa > Chordata > Amphibia > Caudata > Salamandridae > Calotriton > Calotriton arnoldi. Next base: position 496,788 of record CAWUFW010007890.1, on the reverse strand, counting down.
TGCAATTTGCCCTAATGCATTGCAGACTCTGGGGCCGATTCTGATGCGGGTTGGAAAAGCTTCCCGACCGAATCGGTTGGGAAATGGTGTCCGACCCACTCGGATCGGGAAAGTCCGACCGGCAGAGTAGGATGCATCCGGATGCTTCCAGATACGATTTGGTTGAACTCCCATTGACTTCAATGGGAACATTTGTTCCTAACCGCATCAGAATTGGGCCCTCGGTCGGGAAGACACGTTCCCGATCCGATTTGGAAGGAGCAAATGCCGTTAGGAGGCCTTCCTAACCGCATCAGAATCAGGCCCTCGGTCGGGAAGCTTTTCCAACCCGCATCAGAATCGGGCCCTCTGTGTATATCTGCTGTGTTGCCCTGGGTGTATTTCAGCATATCATCTGCATATAAGGAGAGATAAAGTATTGTCTTAATAAGGAGGAGCCCTTGATAGAGCACTCCTTGATGGATTAGGTTGCTAGGGGCTCAAGGGCTCAGGCGAACACCATGGGTGAAAACGGGCATCCCTGTCGTATCCCCCTGCCCACCCTGTAACTATCTGAGATGACTGCACCAGTTTTTACTCAGACTGTTGGGTTTGTACAAGGCAGTTTTGTCCAGCAAATGAACCCAACGCCCAGTCTCATGCCCGCCGTTGTTACATAAAGGAAGTCCCAGAATAGGGAGTCAAAAGATTTCTCGCTATCAATGGCTAAATCCACGGCATCTGAAGGGAGACCCTCAGGGCAGTTGAGCACCTGTATGATCCACCGTATATTTTGAAACTAGTGGATAAGGCCCTTGATACAAAGCATTAGTCTATCCACCGGTAACCGGCTAAGAATCTTGTAATCCACATTCAATAATGAGAGGGACTGGTATGAACCAACTCTCTCTGCATCCCATACTGGTTTTGGCAATGCTTTATTCAGCACTACTCACATGCTGCCAGGTAGTTCCCTGGCTTCTTTAGCTGCATTGAACAAGGTGGTGAGTCTTAGAACCAGGCGGTCCGAGTAGGTCCCGTAGAACTCAGCTGGGAGCCCATCCACACCCTGTACCTTGCCCTGTACCAGGGCCTTAATCTCTCGCCTGACTTCCTGCTCAGCCTCTCTCAATTGCTCCACCCCTTGTGTTCGAAGGCGTCCCAGTTGAGCCCTGAATACATAATCATGGAGCAGCTGTACTTTACACTCTTCTGCCGGTTCATATAATTGTCTATAGTATTCTAAGAACAAATGGTTAATCTTCGCTTGCAAGTGAACCACTTCATCATTTCCAGTTCTAATGCTCAAAATGTATGACCCCCCTCTTTTCAGGATTTGTGTGCCAGGCTAGTAAGTGGCCAAACTTATCCCACTCATCATGAGCCCTGGTAAAGTAAGCTTGATATTCATACCCTCTCAGTCGTTCAACCAGTGCCAGAAATGACTCTCTCTCATCGTGCAGCCTGTTTTAGGCAGTGGGGTCCCCACTCAGCACCTTTTCCAAGCACTGAAGGAGGTATTCTTGTAACTGGATGCCCACATGCAGTTGTGCTCGGACTCCACTCGTCGTTTCTACGCACTGCCGCCACAACACTGCTTTGAAGGCATTTCATTCTAACAGTCTGGAGGAGGCAGCACCCTCATTCTCCCTAAAGCAACAATTAATAGCATCTCCCAGTGCATCACAGAAAACTAGGTCCTCCAACAAGAGCAGACTAAGGGCCTGATTTAGATCTCGGCAAATCGGGTCCCAACATTGCTTTTTTTGGCGGTCCGCCCGCCCTATTTAGATGTTAGCAGTTCCATACACGAAAGACCGCTGCGGTCCCATGAACTCCATCAGGAATTCTAAACCGCACAAACGGCAGGATAAACAGACTCGGCTATTGGAAGTACTCCAACCCAGATTCCGGTTGAGCTGATTAAGATGTGCCTTTCCGCTGTGGCAACTGTGACGGGAACCCCTCCTACTTCAAGTCGGCGGAATTGATGGAAATGAGGTAAAAATGTACCTTGTTTCCAGCTTCCCGTTTACATTTCCATCGACCATCTCCCATCGTCCAGGTCCCTCCTCTGCTTCACCGACTCCACCACAACGCCAAATGACTCCATTGTTGCTGAGATCTACAGTAAGCTATTTTTACATTTGTCCTATGTATTGACAATTGCTGTAGCCTTTCTGCATTGCTCTAACATGCAATATTTTCCTTAGGTGTAATGCAGTAGCGCTCAGTTTCCTACTAATCTAGGTAAATTGAACACATCTGTAGTGACACTTAAAACAAATATTTGTTGTTGTGGCTCTTGGGGGTGTTGTGCTAGTGGTACTTGTGGGTGTGCATTCAATAGTGTGTGTATGTTGTGTGAATGGCATGCAAAAAGCTACACAAAGGGGCATATCAAATTGCCTAAATATGGTTTACATGCAAACATAGCAAACCCAACAAGATGATGGACAGAGGGCTGAAACTTTTCAACCACTAACCCCCAGTCACAGATCTGGGTTTAATCCATTGTTCTATTGCCACAGCAGTTTGGACCCAGCTATGTGCAAATCAGTCTTGACTCTGTTCCTCATGGGAACAGTCCAGCCCGAACTGCCAAGCCAGGTCCTCCCTGGACTGCAAACAAGCATCCTGTGGCCGGTTTTGGGGTATTACCCCTCATCAGCAAGGCTAGCTTGAATCCAGTGGTGCAGCAAGCAAGGGACCCACATCTAGGCATACCCTTGGCAACTTAGGGCGAATATAGCAAACACAACAAGATGATGAACGGAGTGCTGAAACTTTTCAACCGTTCCCCCCCCAGTCACAGATCTGGGTTTAATCCATTGTTCTTTTGTCCACTATGCCACCCCAGTTGGGACATAGCCATATGCAAATCTGTCTTGACCCTGTTCCTCATGGGAACAGTCCAGTCCGAACTGCCAAGCGAGGTCCTTCCTGGACCAGAAACAAGCATCCTGGGGGCCAGTTTCAGGGTATTACCCCTCATCAGCCAGGCTAGCTTGAATCCAGTGGCACAGCGAGCAAGAGACCCACATCTGGGCTTACCCTTGGCAACTTAGGGCAAACATAGCAAACACAACAAGATGATGGATGGAGTGCTGAAACTTTTTAACCACTCAAACCAGTCACAGATCTGGGTTTAATCCATCGTTCTTTTACCCACTATGCCACCCCAGTTTGGACACAGCCAAATGCAAATCTGTCTTGACCCTGTTCCTCATGGGGACAGTACAGCCCAAACTTCCAAGCCAGGTCCTTCCTGGACCATAAACAAGCATCCTGGGGCTAGTTTCAGGGTATTATCCCTCATCAGCCAGGCTAGTGTGAATCCAGTGGCACAGCGAGCAATGGACCCACGTCTGGGCTTACCCTTGACAACTTAGGGCAAACATAGCAAGCACAACAATATGATGGACGGAGTGCTGAAACTTTTCAACCACTCACCCCCAGTCACCGATCTGGGTTTAATCCATCGTTCTTTTACCCACTATGCCACCCCAGTTTGGACACAGCCATATGCAAATCAGTCTTGACCCTGTTACTCATGGGAACAGTCCAGCCCGACCTGCCAAGCCAGGTCCTCCCTGGGCCGGAAACAAGCATCCTGGGACTGGTTTCGGGGTATTACCCCTTCATCAGCCAGGCTAGCTTGAATCCAGTGGCACAGCGAGCAAGGGACCCACGTCTGGGCATACCCTTGGCCACTTAGGGTGTAATATTAGATGGTAGATAAATGCAGGGCATCTTGAAAGCATGGATTGTTGCCCTACTACTAGTCTGGGCCTTGTGGTCCTAGTGGCCCCACCGCAGCAGTATTGCGTCCCCTCATCAAGAAATTCAACTTCTGGCTGACAGTTTGAAGCTAATACAAAAGGGCTTCTAGAGGCTTTTGCAGGTTAAATGTGATTTTTTTAAAAGTATAATACAGTGTGTTGCCCTGAGTGGGACGGGTGTGCCCAGACCTGGGTTCAGTGAACACTGTGCAACTGGAACCAAGCTATACCTAGCTGTTGAGCCCTAATACTACTACTGCCAAACACTCCTCAGCATGCATGTTTGTAGCAAGTTTACTAATTTTACTTTCTAAATCTGTTAATGATATATCCCTTATCTGCCTATCTCATATGCTAACAAGTTATATGCATTTTTATGACCGTGACTCGACTAGCCTAAATTTCATTGTCATGTCTAAACCTCCTTGTACTGCTCTACAGTTCTGGTCATTCAAACTACTAGGTGCATATATATCCTCTCTTGCTGCTTACAAAACTGCTCTCAAGGCTCTCCTAATGGCACCTGAAAGTGTCCTAATTCTTACCAACTTACATTTGATAGCCTACACACTCCCATGGCTTCCAATGTAAATATATGCACATGTGCATTGCTTGTTTTTTCCATTGACTTTATGTTGTTCCTAGATTAACTACATGAATCTAACATAAAATAACACCCAACCTTTATATGACCTTTCGAATTGTGATTCTGTTGCCATGTACAGAGTCTCTTGTTTATAAGCTTAGCTTTTCCCAAAGAAATGTACAATATATGTATTTAAAGTACATTTGTCTCATTATAATAGTGTTATACATATTGAACTTTAAAATACACTATTGCAGGTGAAACATCTCAGGCAAGGATACTTGTCATTGCTTGGGGTTCTCAAAGCCTCATTTTAGGCATCCATTTCTCTTTAACCAACATACATTTCAAATGTTTAATTCTTCAATTGGCAAAGATTTAGGGCCCGATTAAGATGTGGTTAGGAAAGCATTCCCACCGAATCGGGTTGGGAATGGTCTCCGACTGACTTGGATCGGGAGAGTCCGACCGACCGATTACGATACATCCAGAAGCTTCCAGATATGATTGGGTCAGACTTCCATTGACTTCAATGAGAGCCTATGTTCCGACCGAATGCATAGGCTCCCATTGAAGAAAGGGGTGGCTGGGGAAAATCGGACACCCTGTGGTGGGCAATCCCTGGTGCCTGCCAAACTGGGCATGGCTGTGCATGGCTGGTAAGGGGGGACCCATGGGCCCGATTGGGAAGGCTCCAGGTGCAAGGGGGCACGCTACGGGCCCCCAAAGTCTGATTCTGACTGCTGATTTGAGTCGGATGGCACAATTCGGAAAGGCTGTCTGAACCCAGCATTGTAATCGGTCGTTCGGAAACGCGGCCCATAGAGACGTATGATTCTGCTCCGTACGGCTCGGTCATTCCAAATGCCGTCGAGTTCGGCATATTCCTAATGCTTAACTCGCATCGTAATCAGTCAGAAACCTTTCCGATTCGGGGTCAGATTACAATCTCGCTAGGAAAGCCCTCCGTATGACTCTGATCCAGAGGGCTTTCCAAACGAATCGCGCTGTGCAAGTCCGACCGAACGAGTACGTTGCAGCCATATGCTGACAGACTCGGTTCGCTTGGACTCCCATTGAACTCTATGGGAGCCTGTGTACCGACGCGTACACAGGCTCCCATTGCAAAAAGGGGTGGGTGGGGAAAAGCGTACACCTTGTGGTGGGCAACTCCATGTTGCCCGCCACACTGTGTATGCATGGATCGGGGGGACCCAAGGGCACCCCCAATGTCCGATTTGAAGGGCTCCGGGTGAAGGGGGGCCTGCTATGACCCCCCTAAGTCTGATTCCAACAGCCGTTTCATCTCGTTGAGACCGAGGCAATACAGCTGACCGAATTGTGCATCGTTCTCGCTCGGTTGGAATCCGGCTCCGAGATAGATCAAAAGTAGACAAAAAGACATATATATAGATTACCCCTGGTCTGACTATTGGGGTCCCCTTGTTTTGTACAAAATACTCTACGTGCAGTGGCTACACTACAAGGGTTACCACCCAGAGTGGTTTTTTCATGTATATTATTTTGTGCACTACTCTATTTTTGTCTTTTCCCTACTTTTGATCTATCTCTACACAGCCAATTTGGCTTACACCCCTGTATTTTTCCTTCCCACATTATGTCCATACCAGTTGTCCCAACCTACACAGATGACTATATTGCCAAAATCATAAGCGGACCCTCTCTGTTCCAAACACCGCTACCCTCAGCTACAACCACTAATGTTGCAACTGACAAACTAACTACTCTAGAACACCTAAAAAAGAAGCACGTCCGCACGGAGCTGCATGCTCTAATGCTCACAGAGTACCTAAAAGCGGATATAATACCACTAGGCCTCCAGGTTCACAACACCCCAGCGATCTTCTTACAGGACCCCAAATTCAAAAACGGCTTTGCACATATTGGCACAACGTGCTCACGCCACTGGATGGTCTTAGGAATAGACACCGCACTGGAACACAGCAAGAAGGAATTGGAAGAAATATTACAACTGGAAAAAGCAATCCTAGAATTAGACAGCATAGCGGACGCCAAAGCTGTCCTTGAATAACTAGACAGAACTATTTCTGACTTCCACAAATTTGAACACCACAAAAAAGCTACTAAAGTGACAAAGGATATAAAAAACTATAAAAAAGAGAAAACATACCCATATCTCTTAGACCATTATTTCACCAACCCCCAAAACACACAAAGACAACCAGTAGGCACCTGGGGTAGATTCAAAGACAGACAACCAGTGACCTTTTCCGATTCCTCTGCTGACTCCGATTCATCTGACCCGGGTGCAGGCCCAAGCACCTCCTCGAACACCCCCCTTTTTTTAGGCAGAGGCCAGTCCTTTCAAACAGAGAGAGGCAGGGTGAAACAGAGATACAACTTCCCACCGGGCGAACGCCAAACAAGGCGCAAATTCTATCAATGGGGTTACCAGTACTAAATACCATGCCTTTGGATAACCCTACCTCCACCCTAGAGCAGATACCCATCTTCAACCTGTCTGACCATCAATTGGCCTCCACCGAGATCTCCCTATTAAGCAGAGGACTTTCATATGTTTTGACAAAAAAGCCCGATTGGTTCACCATTCAAACTGAAATTTTCCAATTTTTTAGGAAAATAAGATTAAAATCATTTTTTCTGAATAGAGAGACTGCACCCAATACTGACACCACAGGATTACGTCCCAAGTCAACTTTCAACCCTCCCACCGGGTCTCTACCTCCTGAGGTAGTCACTTTTGAAAATCTTGTCTTGAAGGACCTGGATAAACTACGTAAGGAACACAACTTCATTCCTTATAACATAAGCCTGGATGAGAAGAAGAGTCTGTCCAAACTTAAGAACATGGAACAAATAATCATAAAACCATGTGACAAAGGAGGTGGTATTGTCATCCAAAATAAAACCTCCTATGACAATGAGATCCTACGCCAACTAAGCAATACCACACACTATGAACTTCTGTCACATAACCGCCTCCCTGAAACCAAGAACCTTATCCTTACCATTACCAAAGAAGCTGAAGATCTGGGCTTCATCATTCACAATGAATTCATTTTCCTCAATAACAAAAACCCACGCACCCCTGTATTGTACACCCTACCCAAAATTCATAAGGACCGGGAAAATCCCCCAGGTAGACCAATTCACTCAGGATGTGGCTCGATCCTAGAGCCGTTAGGTAGATACATAGACTGGTTTATCCGTGATCTGGTACAAGACACCATAGCCTACGTCAAAGACACCACACACTTTATCAATCTGGTTGAACAAGAGCTATTTGATCCCACATGCGAGCTCTTAGTTACTCTCGATATAGAATCACTATACACTAACATCCTTCAGGACAAAGGCATTGCAGTCATCAGAAACCATCTGAACAACCGTCCCAGCCCACACCAAGTACCCACTGAATTTATCATTTCACTCCTGGAACTAGCCCTTACCAAAAACTACTTCTTGTTTAATGACAAATACTACAAGCAATGCAAAGGGACTTCTATGGGTGCAGTCTTCACCCCAAACTTTGCTATTCTTTTTGTTGATCACATAGAGAAATCCTTTGTCCTCAACCCAGTCAACCCCTACCGACACAAGATCAGAAGCTGGCATTGTTATATTGACGATGTATTCATGATATGGCAAGGCAACCCGATTGAATTACAAAACTTCTGCACGTGGATCAATAACTGCCAACCTGACCTTAAATTCACCTATGACTTTAGTAGCAATGAGATACACCACCTGGACGTGACAGTCAAACCTGATGAAGGTGGTCTCTACACCACACTTTATAGAAAACCCACTGAACGCAACACGCTGCTCCATTACAAGAGTGCCCATCCACGAGCACTTAGAGATGGGCTCCCATATGGCCAATTTTTAAGGATACGTAGAAATTGTAAACGCAAGGAAGACTTCTTTATGGAAGCAGAAGCCTTATGCAACAAGCTTAGGAGTAGAGGCTACCTTAAACGCCTGATAAAACGCTCGATGAAACAGGCATGGTATTCACACAGAGACACCCTACTTGAGCCCAAGCCTAAGAAAACCATGTCACGTATTGCGTGCGTCACTACATTCTGCCCCGCGAGCAATAAGATAACAAAAATGATAAAAAAACACTGGCCCATTATAACCTCTATCAATATCACTAATCAATCAATCACAAGATTTGTAAAGCGCACTACTTACCCGCGAGGGTCTCAAGGCGCTGAGGGAGAGGAGGGGGGGAGTTGCCGCTACTGGTCGAATAGCCAGGTCTTGAGTCGTCTCCTGAAGGTCAGCAGGTCTTGGGTCTGTCGTAGGTTGAGGGGAAGGGTGTTCCAGATCTTGGCGGCGCGGTGAGAGAAGGATCTTCCTCTGGTGGTGGTTCTCCGGATGCGCTGGACGGTGGGCAGGGAGAGGTCGGCGGAGCGGAGCTGACGGTTGGGAACGTAGAAGGAGAGTCGACTGTTGAGGTAGGCTGGGCCGGTTTTGTGGAGTGCCTTGTGTGCGTGGATCAGGAGTTTGAAGGAGATTCTCTTGTCGACGGGGAGCCAGTGCAGGTTTTTCAGGTGGGGGTGATGTGGCTGTGGCGTGGAATGTCGAGGATCAGGCGTGCAGAGGCGTTTTGGATTCTTTGCAGCCGTTTGATGAGCTTGGTCGGGGCTCCTGCGTAGAGGGCGTTTCCGTAGTCGAGTCTGCTGCTGACGAGGGCCTGGGTGACTGTTCTTCTTGTGTCTGTCGGGATCCACCTGTAGATCTTGCGGAGCATGCGGAGGGTGTTGAAGCAGGAGGAGGAGACTGCGTTGACTTGCTTGGTCATGGTGAGCGTTGAGTCGAGGATGACTCCCAGGTTGCATGCGTGGTTGGTTGGTTGGTGTCGGGGGTGCCCCTAGTGACAAGGGCTACCAGGAGTCGTCCCAGGCTGATGGGTTGGAGCCGAGGATGAGGATCTCCATCTTGTCTGTGTTCAGCTTAAGTCGGCTGCACTTCATCCAGTCGGCGACGGCTTTCATTCCTTCGTGGAGGTTGGATTTGGCGGTGAGGGGGTCCTTGGTGAGGGAGAGGATCAGTTGAGTGTCGTCGGCATAGGAGATTATGTTGAGGTCGTGCTGTCGGGCGATGCGTGCGAGTGGAGCCATGTAGATGTTGAACAGTGTCGGGCTGAGGGAAGATCCCTGGGGTACGCCGCAGATGATCTCGGAGGCTTCGGATCGGAATGGGGGAGGCGGACGCTCTGGGTTCTGCCGGAAAGGAAGGAGGTGGTCCAATCCAGGGCCTTGTCTCGGATCCCTGCGTCGTGGAGGCGTGTGCGTAGTGTGCAGTGGCAGACAGTGTCGAAGGCGGCAGAGAGGTCCAGGAGGATGAGGGCCGCCGTCTTGCCGTTGTCCAGCAGGATCCTGATGTCGTCTGTGGCGGCGATGAGGGCGGTCACGGTGCTGTGGTTGCTGTGGAATCCTGACTGGGAGGGGTCCAGGATGCTGTTATCTTCGAGGTAGCGGGTGAGCTGTCTGTTGACGATCTTCTCGATGACCTTAGCTGGGAATGGAAGCAGGGAGATGGGCCGGAAGTTCTTGAGGTCGCTCGGGTCCGCCTTGGGTTTTTTGAGTAGGGCGTTGATCTCGGCATGTTTCCAGCTCTCTGGGAAGGTCGCGGTCTCGAAGGAGAGGTTGATGACGTTGCGCAGGTGGGGTGCGATGGAGCTGCCAGCTTTGTTGAAGATGTGGTGTGGAAAAGGGTCTGATGGGGAGCCGGAGTGGATTGTGCCCATGGTCTTGATTGTGTCCTCAGTGTTCACGTTGACCCAGGCTGTCAGGGGGTCGTGGTCGATGTGGTGCGGCGGGTCTGATGTGTCGGGGCCTGTTGGGGTCGTCCAGGAGTCGAAGCTGTCGTGGATGTCAGAGATCTTGCGGTGGAAGAAGGTGGCGAGGGAATCACACAGGGCTTGCGACGGCGGGATGTCGTTGGCGTTGGAGCTGGGGTTGGAGAGTTCCTTCACGATGCTGAAGAGCTCCTTGCTGTTGTTTGCGTTGTTGTCGAGGCGGTCTTTGAAGGAGGTCCTCTTGGCGGACCTGATGAGGTGATGGTGGTTGTGGATGGAGTCTTTGTGGGCTGCGCGGCTGTCCGGCGTCTTCTCGCTGTGCCATTTGTTCTCCAGTTTCCGGCAGGTGCGCTTGGATGCTAGGAGTTCCGGGGTGAACCAGCTGGCTCTCTTGCTGGTGTCTTTGTAGGTTGGTTTTTTCAGCAGGGCTAAGGTGTTGGCGCAGTCGTCCATCCATCGTCTGAGATTGCGGGCGGCGGCGTAGGGGTTGGAGGGGTCGGTGGGTGGGCTGAGTGCGAGGTTTGTCTGGAGTTGGTCTTCGGTGACTTTGCTCCAGCATCTGCGGGGATCTGTAGGGTGCGGTGGTGTGCGGCGGGTTTCCGGAAGGTGAAGTGGATGCAGTGGTGGTCGGTCCAGGTGAGTTCGGAGGTGTGGCTGAAGGAGACGTGGGAGCTTGAGGAGAAGATGGCGTTGAGCGTGTGTCCGGCGATGTGGGTCGGCGTCGTGACGAGCTGTTTCAGTCCGAGGTTGGCGAGGTTGTCGATCAGGGTGGAGGAGTTGCTGTCGTTGTTGTTCTCCAGGTGAAAGTTCAGGTCTCCGAGGAGGATGTAGTCGGTGGAGGTCAGGGCGTGCGTGCTGATGAAGTCGGTGATGGAGTCGCTGAACTGGGGTCGGGGTCCGGGGGGTCTGTAGATGAGGGTGCCTCTTATGGTGGTGTTGGGATCCATGTGGATCTGGAAGTGCATGTGTTCGGCGGTGCTGAGAGTGTCGTCGGTGCTGTTCGAGACCCTGATGGTGTCTTTGTGGACGATGGCGATTCCTCTTCCGATTCCGTTGGTGCGGTCTCTGCGGGTGATCTTGTAGCCATCAGGGATGGTATGGCGATGTCGGGTGCGGAGGATTCGTTCATCCAGGTCTCTGTCAGGAAGGCGACGTCCGGTGATGAGGTGTCGAGTAGGTCCCAGAGCTCGACGGCGTGTTTGCGTGCGGAGCGTGTGTTTAGTAGGATGCACCGGAGATGGTTGAGGTCCTTCTTGGCGGGAGTCTCGGGCTCTCCGAGGCAGGTGAAGCTGCAGTTCCGGCAGGTGAAGGGACCATGGGTGCGTTTCGGGGCGGCCTTGAAGCAGGTGGAGGTCCGTCCTGGGTTGAGAGCGATGAGGGTGCTGGCGTCGTATCGGAGGTGGTCTTCGTGGCGGATGCGGGGGCCAGGGGTTCTGGCGCTGGGCGTGGTCCAGGCGCGGACAGGGGCAGACGGGCTTGCCTTAGGCTCGCCATTAGGCACGCCAGCGGCGCGCCGGCTGCGCGCATCCGCTGCGCAGCCGCGCAGCGGCCGCCATATATGGGGAGGTGGGAGGGAGGAGCAGCTGGGAGGCGGGAGGCAGGGGCAGCGAGTGGTCAGCGAGGGGGGCGGGGCCGCAGGGGACACAGCGGCGGGAAACGGGAGGGCGAAGGGGTACAAAAATCAAAAGGGGCACAGGGGGGCACAGAACGAAAAACAGTGCACAGCAGTGGGGGCACAGAATGGAAGGGCAGAAACAGTGGGAAAGCAGTGGGGCACAGAACGAAAACAGTCACAGCAGTGGGGGCACAGAACGGAAGGGCAAAAACAGTGGAAAAGCAGTGGGGGCACAGAACGAAAACAGTCACAGCAGTGGGGGCACAGAACGGAAGGGCAAAAACAGTGGAGAAGCAGTGGGGGCACAGAACAAAAACAGTCACAGCAGTGGGGGCACAGAACGGAAGGGCAAAAACAGTGGGAAAGCAGTGGGGGCACAGAACGAAAACATTCACAGCAGTGGGGGCACAGAACGGAAGGGCAAGACAGTGGGGGCACAAATATAGAGGGGAAAGACAGTAACAGTGACGCTCACAACGACAAGAACCTACCTACGGCCTACCACTGGCCACCAGGGATGAGGCGCAGGTGGTAGCCTGCGGGTGGAGGAGGGCCTCAGATCAGCAGCAGCAGGGAGCTGGACGCACAGGTGGCTCTGTGCGGATGGGGGGCGACCTACCCAGAGGTCAAGGGTCGCTCACCTCACCGCGCAGCGGCCGCCATATGTGGGAAGGTGGGAGGGAGGAGCAGCTGGGAGGCGGGAGGCAGGGGCAGCAAGTGGTCAGCGAGGGGGGCGGTGCCGCAGGGGACACAGCGGCGGGTAACGGGAGGGTGAAGGGGTACCGAAATCAAAAGGGGCACAGGGGGGCACAGAACGAAAAACAGTGCACAGCAGTGGGGTCACAGAATGGAAGGGCAAAAACAGTGGGAAAGCAGTGGGGGCACAGAACGAAAACAGTCACAGCAGTGGGGGCACAGAACGGAAGGGCAAAAACAGTGGAAAAGCAGTGGGGGCACAGAACGAAAACAGTCACAGCAGTGGGGGCACAGAATGGAAGGGAAAAAACAGTGGAAAAACAGTGGGGCACAGAACGAAAACAGTCACAGCAGTGGGGGCACAGAACGGAAGGGCAAAAACAGTGGAAAAGCAGTGGGGGCACAGAACGAAAACAGTCACAGCAGTGGGGGCACAGAACGGGAGGGACAAAAACAGTGGAAAAACAGTGGGGGCACAGAACGAAAACAGTCACAGCAGTGGGGGCACAGAACGGAAGGGCAAAAACAGTGGAAAAGCAGTGGGGGCACAGAACGAAAACAGTCACAGCAGTGGGGGCACAGAACAGAAGGGCAAAAACAGTGGAGAAGCAGTGGGGGCACAGAACGAAAACAGTCACAGCAGTGGGGGCACAGAACGGAAGGGCAAAAACAGTGGGAAAGCAGTGGGGGCACAGAACGAAAACAGTCACAGCAGTGGGGGCACAGAACGGAAGGGCAAAACAGTGGGGGCACAAATATAGAGGGGAAAGACAGTAACAGTGACGCTCACAACAACAGGAACCTACCTACGGCCTACCACTGGCCACCAGGGATGAGGCGCAGGTGGTAGCCTGCGGGTGGAGGAGGGCCTCAGATCAGCAGCAGCAGGGAGCTGGACGCACAGGTGGCGCTGTGCGGATGGGGGGGCGACCTACCCAGAGGTCAAGGGTCGCCCCTGTTCTCGTTCAAACGGGGACGTAACATCAAAGACCACTTGGTACGCGCACAAAAACCCTCGTGCATTTCCAACACCATACAATCAAGCTTAGGTCTCCCACCAGTGGTGGGTCGCTTTAAATGCGGAACTTGCGCAGCATGCCCACTCACGAAAAACACCAAGGTCTTTGAGCATGGCACTGTGTCGCACAAATTGAATTTCTTTTCAAATTGTAATTCAGAGAATGTGATTTACTGCATCCACTGCCCTTGTTATTTAATCTATGTTGGACAAACTACTCAAAAAATAAAAACACGAATCAGCCAACATAAGAGCAGAATATGCTGTAGAGTCACCACTGCGCCAATTGTGGAGCATTTCATTGAGAAAGGACATTCTGAATCAGACCTGCGATGGCAAGTGATTGACACAGGGCCTGATTCACAGAACTAACTTACGTCAAAAACGTAAAGTTAGTACTTTTTGGTATTCACAGAATACATTTACCACTAATAACTTTATGTCCGCAATCTCCGGCCCCGTGGCGGAGATTCCGGGCCGGAAGCGGAATTTCCGCCTCCGGGCCGGAATCTCCGTTATTGGGCCGGAATCTCCGCCTCCGGGCCAGAATACCCGCATTTAGGCCGTTTCATGGCACTTGAAATGCTCAAACGGCCTAAATGCGGGTATTCCGGCCCGGACACGGAGATTCCGGCCCAATAACGGAGATTCAGGCCCGGAGGCGGAAATTCCGCTTCCGGCCCGGAACCTCCGCCACAGGGCCGGAATCTCCGGCCCGAGAGCAGACATAAAGTTAGTAGTGGTAAGTGTATTCTGTGAATACCAAAAAGTACTAACTTTACGTTTTTGACGTAAGTTAGTTCTGTGAATCAGGCCATAGTACGTCCCAACAGCAGAGGCGGGGATCAACAAGCCATCCTTAACAAATTGGAATGCAAATGGATGTTTATTTGCAGATCTATTGAAAATAGACTGAACACCCTCGAAGAGTGGAATATGATTCTGTAATTTCTCAATATCCTCATATACCTTCACTGAACTGTATATATGTAAATATCTCTGTACATTGTAATTATGTGGTTTTATCTCACTCACTTTACTCTTATTCACCAATCTTGTGCTTTTTCTAGAAGGCTCCTGCCCTTCGCCTCTTTTCTTGTGTAAAAAAGAGTTCTCTCTAATTAGCGTGTTTCTCCACCTATTGTTTCACTAAGCTCCTTGCGCACGCACTAGTATGCACTTCAACTTGCGAGAGGATTCTTCCCTCTCCAATATGGCCACCGCTCTTGCCGCGCATCCCCCACGCATGCACGATCCCTAGCGCGTTCTAGCGTCTCAGCATATCAGACGCTACCGGTGCACCTCCACCCCAGGAAGTATTCAGACTTACCCTACGTCTCCGACTGAAGAGGACGTATCCCGACTTATGCAACGTGCCTCCAGAAGTAGTGTCTACGGACCCTGAAGTAAGTTGTTTGCCGTAGCACCGCTACTCCCTTAGCACCCCCGGAACTCCCACCGGCTAACCCTTATCTCTTTCCTCTGTTATTATGAAATTTGGCTCCCTTGTTGAGGAAGATCTTCATCTCCTCCTACGCTCCTCCCGCCAATCGGGCGTGCCCCCAGTAAGTTCGCCTTGATGCGCCTTAGCTTCACTAGCTTTACCCCCCCGAGCTCGGATCGGTTAACCACTATCTCTTTCCTCAGCCACACCATTACATCGGTCCCCCTAGTGAGGAAGAACTTCGTCTCCTCCGATGCTTTACCCGCCGCACCAGACGTGCCCTCAGTAAGTCCACCCACACTGCGCCGCAGGTTCACTAGCATAGCCTGACTGTTCCCACTCACATACCCCCCTCCCTCCCTTCCCCCAGCTCCTTCGGTCCTTACGGCCCTTAATCGTCGGGGTTTTCCAGGCACGACGGCCCCCCGCTGTCCATGGGGGAAGAACCACCCACCCATTGGTTCTCGCCCTGATTGTACCAGTAGACCCTGCACTGATGCATCCACCCCTGGCACGCCCTCACCTCGCGCTCCCCCTCGCAGCAACCACTATTAGTCATTGTCCTCCCTTTTGCATCATTGTTTTTCCTATGCTTGACCTCTCAAACAGCCTCATGTGGCTTTCTCACCTCATTCTCGGCTTCACTCGCCTTCTGTTTAGTTTTCCATTTATTGTCACTCTATTCTTTCCGTTTCTTCAGGGAGCCTAATCGCTTGGCTATCCTTGTTATCCCTCTTCATGGCATGCAGAGGAATCTGTACTTTAGTGTGACTCATTGCTAAGCTAATTTTACGTTAATTACATGTATAAGTTTGTATGTACTATTAGCATATCATGTTCTTAATCTTTCAGTTCAAGGAGTCCTATCCCTTGACTTTCCTCAATTTAATTGTACAATATTAGCTAGGACCTATGGTTGATACCGTGTTCTTTCCCCCTGTAGATTCAACTTGCTCACACTCTTGTTGTCCTGATGATGATCTCTAACAAATGAGATCGAAACGCCGTCGACTTCTTTCTACAATCAAAACTCCTTAATTTCTTTGAATTAATTGGAGTTTTGTTTATTGTTGTCAATGTGATGTATTTTTAAATGTCACCAACCCCTCACTTCACGCACCTACACTATTCTGTGTGAGCACCTGAACTACACCCTGTAAACAAGTGATACTCCATTTATGCCATTATTAAATGTGAGATCATTTCAACCTTGTGTTCCTTCATATACAGCACAGCAAGGACTTATTTATTATTTTTGCTGTTTCTTTATTTTGACCTATGCGTATTCAAATAATGTTAGCCTAGGCTACCCGAGGACCTAAGTGGCCTCTATAGTACCGTTGTTCTTCTCTACTATAAAAGACACTTGGGGCATTTAATAAAGTATTGTGATCTG
Source organism: Calotriton arnoldi (assembly GCA_963921515.1). Taxonomy (NCBI): domain Eukaryota; kingdom Metazoa; phylum Chordata; class Amphibia; order Caudata; family Salamandridae; genus Calotriton; species Calotriton arnoldi. The sequence goes on along the minus strand of CAWUFW010007890.1, from coordinate 480,460 downwards.
TTCCCATTGCAAATATATAATGATAAAATAAAAGTGGCTTACTTTTCCTAATAGAGAATTTAACCATATCATGAATTCTAAATACCTATCCACAGAATTTCAGAGATTAATGTTCACTTCTATATATGCTGGAGACTTCTCACTGTCAATATTCCTTTTTATTTTTAATCATTCAGTATTGCATATCAAACTTGTGCATGGAAACTTTGGCATGAGGGAACGCCATCTTCAAGTACATTTACCAAACCTCAATTTTGACTTGATATTTTCCCTTTTGTGACAGTAGTTGTGATAATACACTATACAACAGATGCAATTTAAAATCCTTCTTTACTACAGTAACATAATTCACTTAATCATACCTCCATTCATTGCAATTTAGGGGCATATTTACAAGGGGTTATCACCACCAGAAAGTAACTTTTTATGACGTTCTGATGGCGATAACCACTTTGCCTTTTTTACAAGATGGCGTTAAGCTACTTAACGTGGCTTTAACACCCCTTTGTAAACAATGCTCCTTTCACGCAGCACTTAGGGGGTGATTAAGATGTAGGGCGGATCGCCACCACCCGCATGGCGGTGGCGATCCGCCCGCCATTTCCCACTGCCCGCCTCACATTTCCCCACCGCCATATTAGTATGGCGGTGGGGACCCAGGCGGATGGAAAGACCGTCCGCCGGTTTTCCGCCGGTAGGCAATCCGCCCGATTGTCTACCGGGTGGAAAAGGCCTGAAATATGGTGGCGGTGCCGTGCAGGCACCGCCATCCATATTAGGAGGATGGCGGTCACATGCCTTTCCATGGCGGAGACTCTGCCATGGAAAGGCATGCAGAGAATGCCTTTGGGGGCCCGTTGCGGGCCCCCTGGGGGGTGGGGAGGTGGGGGGCTGCCCTTGGGGGATACCCATGGTACCCCCCAACATTGGCATGCACAAGGTGGCAGGCACCGCGCGGGGCCTGCCACCTTGTGCATGCCAATGCACACATTGCATTCCCAGCATTGTGGCGGGCGGTGCTGTGTGCACCGCCCGCCACAATGCTGGGAATGGAGGATGCCACCGCCACAGTGGCGGTGGCATCCTAATCGCTGGTGCGGGACCGCCGCACCACTGGCGGCCGGTCCCAGCACCGCTAGGGTGGCGGGCGGACGACAGTCCGCCCACCATCCTAATAGGCCCCTTTGCTTGAAAAGGTCTGGCAATGGGTGTTGCAGTGGGTGTTCTGCCACAACACCCATTGCTTTTTGACGCTCCCCCCTATTTACAAGGCTGGCATAAATATGGGGCAGTGCTAAAAATAAGTCCAGGGAAAATCTAGGGGCATATTAGCAAGGGCACTATCGCCGCTTTAGCGGCACTTTTTGCCGCTAAAGCGGCGATAATTATATCGCCCTATCAGCAAACTGTCTCTAACAGCAGTTAGCGACAGTTTGCGGGCATTAGCGCCCGTTTTTACCGCTTTGCATGTCAGCGATATTTATCGCTAATGACATGCAAAGTGGGCGTTCCCGACGAACAAACCTGGGAAACACTCGCTAACAGGCCTATCGCCTATTAGCAAGGTGGCCATGGCCCCAGTTAGCGACGTGAAAAGTCGCGCTAACCGGGGTCATCGCCATTTATTTAACACCTGCAATTAGCAGGTGTTAGCCATACCTAACATGGGGGGGTGGATTATGCTGATACGACCACAGGGTCGTATCAGCAAGGTGTTCTCCCTTCTCCATGCAACATCGCTGGTTTTTCAGCGATGTTGGCCCATTTCCCATGCTATCGCTGGAATATTCATCACCATAGCGCTAATCGTTGCTAATACAGCGTTACCGTGGCGATATATTCCAGCGATAGCCGGCGATAAAAAAAATCACGCTAAGCAGGGTTAGCGATGATTATCGCCTCTTCTTGCTAATATGCCCCCTAGTCTTAAACTCGCACAACACAGAGAAATTATTAATTTCTCCTTGTTTTTGCTGTTTCTATGTGTGCTGTATTCTGCAGCACACATAGAAAGAGCAAATCACCAGTAGTGATTGTTCATTTGCAGGAAGGTGTCCCTTCCTGCATATAAACAATCACTAAATAATAACAAGTTGCAACTTCTATGTGTGCTGCATTCTGCAGCACACCTAGAAGCTACAAATCGCCATTTGCAGCAAAATGCTTAATACATGTGGCCGCAAAAATGCTTAATGCATGAGGCCCTTTGTCATGAATTCCATACACCTACATTATCAGTAGTTGTGGAAATTATGTAATCAGAACGTGGTCTTTGAACTCAGTTCATGAACAATTGACGGTTTCTGTGTATTCAAGGGCCAGATGTACGATGCTTTTTAGGTTGCAAACGGCCCGATTCACAGATTCGGGCCATTTGTGACCTCAAAAGACCTGAATACATATATATATATATATATATATATATATATATATATATATATATATTAAACACAAGTTGCCTTCAGACGGAGTGCACTCCTGACAGGTTTAATATTGGCAAAAGGAACAGCTTCGGTAAATAACAAGTAGGATAGCATGCCTTGCCTGACGCGTTTCAGACTCAGTGTCCTCTCTCAAAGACAGCATGCAAGCAATGTTCATTCCGGTGCTCCAATTTAAATTACCCAAATAAATATTCACTGCCCAGATGGGCCCCTCAGTAAGTTGCATCACGGGAATTGGAGTCCACATTTCACCCTTGTGGGTCGAAAAGTAATGAACATGCCCAGTTTTTAAATACATGCTTTCTCCAATGTTCAGAAATTGTCCCAAAATTAAAATAAAACCAAACTTGTTGCTCCTTATGTGGCTGCCTTTCATCTGCACGCCACGGACTTGCCTTTAATTTTTGCAATGGTGCTCCTCCACGACCTGGCGGGCCGTTTTAACATTAAACATTGGAGCACCAAATGAACATTGCTTGCATGCTGCCTTTGAGAAAGGACACTAAGTCTGAAACGCATCAGGCAAGGCATGCTATTCTACTTGTTATTTACCAAAGCTGTTCCTTTTGCCAATATTAAACCTGTTGGGAGGGCACTCCATCTGAAGGCAACTTGTGTTTTATATATATATATATATATATATATATATTCACAGAAAAAAACATAGGTTTTAGGGAAAGTTATAGTTAGTTGGACAATTCACTCGTACAAAACCAGAGAAATTCCCCCGTTATAGTTAGTTCAGCTAACTATAACTCGCGCTCCACAATGCACTGCTGATGAAGTCACATATTACATCACTCATGACATGGTCAGTGACATCACTGATGACATCACTGATGACATCTCAAATGACATCACTGATGACATCACTGATGACATCATCCAGTGACTGTGTGTTTCTGTAAAGTTTAAATATGTTTAATATATATAGGGAAAGGCGTATTGAAGAATAAGTGGGTGTATAAGTGTCTGAATGGATGATTTAGTAGGTGCGTGACTGACTCTATAAGTGAGTGATTAAACGTATCTTACTGAATGCATGGGTTAGTGACTAGTGTGTGAATGTCTGTATCTGTCTGTCTGTTGGTGTGTAAGCAGCTGCATGGGTTTGTGAATAGCTACATGAGTGTCTATATGGGTTATTGATTGGTTGTCTGAGTATCTGTATGGGTGCCTGAGTGTTTGTGTGGGTGGGGTGTGTGTGACTCTGTGCATAGATGTGTGAGTGGGTGATTCACTGGGTGCATGGTTTCAAGAGTGCATCTGTGATGGACTGTATGGGTGGGTGAGTGTGTGTATGGGTGTGTTAGTGAGTGAATGTATATCTCAGTGGTACATGTGTGAGTAACTACATATGTGAAAGGCAGTATATATGTGTGTTGGAGTATATAAATGGCTATAAGTGAGACTGTGTAATTGTGAGAGTGGCTGTATGGATGAGTGTGTGCTTGTATCAGTGATTGTATAAGAGCGTAAGAATGTGCTAGTATTTGTATGAGTAAGTGAGCTGGTGTGTGTATAACTGTATAGGTGAGTAAATGACAGTGTGATTAATTATTTGCATGACTGACTAGGTGTGTGAGTACCTCTATGGATGAGTGGCGGTGTGAGAGTCTCTATATAGGTTTATGAGTGCATATGATAGTCCTGTACTGAGTGACCATAAGTATGAGTGACTGTACGGGTGAGTGAGTGGATGTGTGTGTAGACCTAAGTATCAGTGAGTGGGTATGTAGTTATTGGTGTTGGTGTCTATGGTTTTGAGAATGGCAGTCTGTAATTTAGAGTGGGTGTATCAAAGGTTATATTAGGGTGTGATAAGATGCATCAAATTATCACATGGATGTTGTCATCAGTGATGTCATCAGTGATGTCATTTGAGATGTCATCAGTGATGTCACTGACCATGTCATGAGTGATGTAATATGTGACGTCATCAGCAGTGCATTGTGGGGGCGCGAGTTATAGTTAGCTGAACTAACTATAACGGGGGAATTTCTCTGGTTTTGTACGAGTGAAATGTCCAACTAACTATACCTTTCCCTAAAACCTATGGTTTTTTCTGTGAATTTCTAAGGTTTTTAAATGCTAATTTCTAACTATAACGTGCCTGAAACCTATGGTTTTTTCAGTGAATTTCAAAGGTTTTTTAAATGCTAATTTGTAACTATAACGTGCCTAAAACCTATGTTTTTCTCAGTGAATTTCAAAGGTTTTTTAAATGCTAATTTCTAACTATAACGTGTCTGAAACCTATGGTTTTTCAGTGAATTTAAAGGTTTTTTAAATGCTAATTTCTAACTATAATGTGCCTGAAACCTATGGTTTTTTAAGTGAATTTCAAAGGTTTTTTAAATGCTAGTTTCTAACTATGCCTACAGAGGTAAGACATGTGAAGAAAGAAGAAAAAACGCACAGAAAGAAGCAAAAGAAATGCAGAAAGAAGCAACAGAAGTCTACAAAGACGAACAAAAGTGCAGGAAGAAGCAAGACATGTGCAGAAAGAACCAACAGAGGAGCAGAAAGAGGCCTTGTTGCAAAATCATCCTGTGCCCACAACTTTTTCAGATGGGTACTGGTGGTAACTGACTCTGACTAACCAGGCCTAGAGCCAGTGCTATGCTAAAAGACACTTAGAATACAGTGAAAACACCTACATACACTATGGAACACTATGCGTTGGGGTACCACTGTGATTAGCATGACCTCCTCTGTAAGGCCCTAGTACATAATAGGGCAGGGGGATTAAAACTACTTCTAAGTCAGAGGTGCAGAAATATGCTACTTTAACTAGTAGTCACGTTTGCAGAATGGTGGAGAAAGTGTGCTGGGCGTCCAACCAACGCTCAGGAATTCCGCTGCGTAGGACTTACAGGAGGTAGCAGGAGGGATTCTTGGCCCCCAAACTCCTTCAGGACTAGATTGGACTTCATCCCCCATCCTGTATTTTTGCCACGAGGCACGTTTGCAGAGTGGTAGAGAAAAGGGGCCATGGCCTCTGAAGACGTCTTAGCAATCCCACTGTGTGGGACTTAATGGAGGTAACAAGAGGGGTAGTTGGCCCCCAAGGACATCCTTGGGGGCCAACTTCCCAAACTATTACCTCCAGTCAGTCCCACACAGCAGCACTGGTAAGTACTCGTACCAGGCCACGCCCACTTTGCCCACCACTCTACAAACGCGCTCCTTGGCACGCTCTTGGATGGGGATTGAAGTCCCCTTCACTGCTGGGGGTCCTTTAGGGGCCAACTGACCTACTTTTTACCTCCAGTAAGCCCCACGCAGTGGGATTGGTGAGAGGTAGACAAAGGCCATGCCCCCTTTCTCCACCGCTCTGCGAACACGCCCCCTGGCGCGTTGTAAGTTGGGGAATTAAGTCCCCTTGAATCCTGAGGGTCCCTGGGGTCCAACTAGCCCACCAGATACCTCCAGTAAGCGCCACAGAGCTGCGTTGCAGAGAGGTGTAAAAAGGGGCGTGGCCTGGACCACCTCTCTGCAACGCAGCCCTGTGGCGCTTACTGGAGGTACCTGGTGGGCTAGTTCGCCCCCACGGACCCTCAGGATTGAAGAGGAATTAGTTCCCCAACTTTAAACACGCCACAGGGCGTGTTTGCACACATGTCACCTCAGGCCCCGCCCCCTCCCTTCACCACTGTGCAAACGTGCCCCGTGGTGCGTTTTAAGTTGGAGGATTAAGTCCCCTTGAATCCTGAGGGTCCCTGGGGTCCAACTAGCCCACTAGGTACCTCCAGTAAGCGCCACAGAGCTGTGTTGCAGACAGGTGTAAAAAGGGGCATGGCCTGGACCACCTCTCTGCAATGCAGGCCTGTGGCGCTTACTGGAGGTACCTGGTGGGCTAGTTGGCCCCCAGGGGCCCTCAGGATTGAAGGGGAATTAATTCCCCAATTTAAAACGCGCCACAGGGCGCGTTTGCAGAGTGTTGCTGGGAGGGGGCGGGGCTTCCGGCACAATTGCGTTTTTTCTTTTTTTAGAAGGGGGGCTGTGTGGCCCCCCTTCTTTTTCCTTTTTTTGGGCCCTGGGGACCCCATCCCCCAGGGCCTGACCCCTTTAAAATAAAAAAGAAATCTGAACGGGAAGGGGGCCGCGTTTGTCCCCCCTCCCGTGGCCACTCCGGCCCCGGGGACCCCATCCCCGGGGCATGGCCACATATTTTTATGTTTTTTTAAAGAGGAGGGCTGCATGGCCCCCCTCCTGAGGCCTCTATTGGCCCCGGGGACCCCATCCCCCGGGGCTGGCCTTTTTAAGCCCCACTAGTTTTGAAAATTTCGCGAAGATTCGTCATCCGGCGCCAAAGTTATTGGGAAAAGAAAAAACGCTTTTCCTATGGAAACTAGGTCCTAATTATAACTATCTACTAATATATTACGTACTGGCGGTCGCCAGTAGGTAGTTATAGTTAGGACCTAGTTTCCATAGGAAAAGCGTTTTTTGTTTTCCCAATAACTAGTGATCAGCTCCGGTCAGCTCCTGTCTTGAAAGTTTCGGGGGGATTCGTCAAGAGGGGGCCGAGAAAAAAGGGGGGTCCTAAAACGCGTTTTCCCCATGTTATTTTCCATAGGAAACTTTAGACAAAGCTCCAGCCCGAACTGCTGAACGGAATTACACCAAATTTGGCAAAAAGGTAGCCCTTGGTTCAGAAAGAGTCCTTTTTGTTAAATGATGTAAATCCGTTCAGTAGTTCCTGAAAAATTGAAAAAAAGAAAACTTTCGATATCTGGGAAGAGCCTAACCTCCCGAGCACGAGCTTGCCTCTAATTGGCTGCCAACACTTCAAACCAGGAAGTGTTGGCAGCCATCTTGTGCCTCCGATGAGGGAGAAGGAAAAAGGTAAAAAAAAAGATTAAAAACAAGAAAAGGAGGCAGGGTAAAAGCACCCTGATCCCCCAGGCCTGCTCAGGGGGTCCCACAGGGACCCCCAGACCCCAAAAATGCATTTTGTTTTTTAATTTTCAGGCGGGGTCGTGCCGGGTGCGCGAATCTGTCCGAAAATGAAAATAAATGAAGCGCCACCTCCCCGGGGCTATGTAAATTAGGTGCGAGAGGGCACCTGGCCCTCCCGCGGCCCCGGGGACCGCCACCTCCCCGGGGCTCTGTTTATTTTTTTTAAAAATGTGTGGGGGGGCGAAAGAGCCCCCCCACACGCCCCGGGGACCACCACCTCCCCGGGGCTTTAAAGACATGGGAGGGGGGACCCCTCCTGAAGCCCTTGATGGGCCTGGGGACCGCCACCCCCCAGGGCCGGCTCCTGCAGTGTCCCGGGGTGCCCACCCCCGGGACACTGGTGTTTGCTATGGCAGGGCGGGAGCCGCACGGCTCCCACCCTGCCATAGCAAACTCTGCTTTGGATTTTGGAAGCGAGAGCAGGTTTCCTGCCCTCGCTTCCAAAATCCAAAGCAGATTGCTTTTCCACAAGGTGAGCTGTGAAGGAAGTGACCCATATAGGGTCACTCGGGTCACTACACCACCTCTCGGCCTTACCTATATCAATGAAGAGTCGGTCAGCCAGTACAGATTACAAACAAGCAGTTTATTATCTATACTCTGCAGAGGAGCCCAAATACAACAAGCACCATGCAATACCTGCCAATGGACTGGCTTAATAATCATGCGCAGCCTAGTATGATACATCAAACACGTCATAAACATCTAGATCACCACCTCCCCGGAGCACTCTTTTATGCAAAATCGGGGGTCCGTAACGGACCCCCAAGCCCATGGGACCACCACCTCCCCAGGGCTTTAAAGACATGGGAGGGGGGCCGCGCGGCCTCCCTCCTGAAGCCCTTGATGGCCCTGGGGACCGCCACCCCCCCAGGGCCGGCTCCTGCAGTGTCCCGGGGTGCCCACCCCCGGGACACTGCTGTTTGCTATGGCAGGGCGGGAGCCGTGCGGCTCCCGCCCTGCCATAGAAAACTCTGCTTTGGATTTTGGAAGCGAGAGCAGGTTTCCTGCTCTCGCTTCCAAAATCCAAAGCAGATTGCTTTTCCACAAGGGGAGCTGTGAAGGAAGTGACCCATATAGGGTCACTCGGGTCACAACACCACCTCTCAGCCTTACCTATATCAATGAAGAGTCGGTCAGCCAGTAGAGAATACAAACAAGCAGGTTATTATCTATACTCGGCAGAAGAGCCCAAATACAACTAGCACCATGCAATACCTGCCAATGGACTGGCTCAATAATCATGCGCAGCATAGTATGATACATCAAACACGTCATAAACATCTAGAGCACGCCTACAAGGGAAAGTTACAGGTTTAGGGATGCGTACTCTAAGGAGGCAGAGGGGCGTACATCACCAGCCCGAGGCAGGTACACAGTATCTCTTAGCCAAGGTCAGCCAGCTGCATCCATGGTCCTCCCAACGTAGGAGGGGTGCTGCAAATAGAATATTACTTACGCACACAGAAAGGCCTATTCATAAGCGAGACAGCGCCCCTTGTTGAATAAAGAAACAAAACTGGGCGTATACTTAGCAGGTGAACAACAAGTGTCATGGCGCAGCTGTCTGAGCCTACCTCGTTCGCAGTTTAGAGCTCACCGCGTGCTTAAACATAGCCATAATGTAAGATGGCAGCCAGTATACAAAATGGCTGCCACCTGTCCAAGACTAACCTATTCTGTAAAACATCATCTTTCTTAATATTGCTCAGTGGGTTGTCAATATAGATGACTACCACTGATATATTTGGCTATATAAGGCTAATCTAATAGCGTAAAATAAGGGGCATAGCCCTACGATTATTTTGAAACCTACAGACCCTCCTTTTAGCGTTATAAGCTAAATATAGAAGTACAGAGGCCATCAGGCAGGGTCTTTATCAGTCATCAGTATGAGGAAACCGGGGGGGGGGTATGCAACTGTGCAGAACTAAGGCGAGATTCTGTTGAATTTGAATCTTTAGTCCTCAAAAATGCCTTCATCGATATCCATCAGTTCTTGAAGTTCTTTCAGCATCATAATCGCATCCCTGGCTTTAGACTCACTTATTGGAACAGAGGGGGTGAGTTTAGCCATGCAATAAGTGCAACAGGGTGGAAGACAATTCACACAAAGGCAACAAGTGAAGATGATCCCTGCAACTACTACTAAACCCATGAGAATCTTCCATCCCCATGCGGACATTAGGCCCCAGAACCACTGTGTCAGAGACCCTTTACCGTTATCTTCATGTATTTCAGAGGCTAACCTATGGAGTTTCTGAATAGCTGAATAAACGGTAGGGGCGTGGTCTGGTATATAAATGCAGCTGCTGCTACCAATCACAAGACAGGCTCCACCCCTGTCTGCAAGAATGACGTCAAGGACAATCCGATTTTGAAGAGCAACGAGCCTGGTCGCCTGAAGCTCAGCTGTAATATTCGTGAGTATACCAGCAGTAGTGTTAATGCCCGCTTCCACTACTCTAGTAGGATGGCGAATTCGTCTACTATTATAGATAGGTCCCCATAGAGGCAACAATCCCTTCATTGCATCAGCAAATTGCTGCATCGTGGTATCTGTCTGATCAACATCTTCAGTGTTGATACTCCTCTTTACTCGTGACAATGAGGTACCCCTTTTCTGCAACTTGTGATCCTTTTGATAATTGGACGGGGCTAAGTAAACTGGGGGTAGAAGGAAAGAAACATAACAGCGTCCTGCCCACCCCCTAGGGAGCCATACATAAGCATGTGTCCCACAGATAAAATATACATTTGGGGGTGTAAGCAAGGGTGGACTACTTGTCGTGGTCAATGTAAACGTGTAATTACAATGACTCTGCCCCACAGGAACACTCACAAACCCTTCTACACAAAATGGGGCTGGTGTATCAATTATTGGAATCGGTAGGACCTCACTATCTGGGACATTTCTCTCATGAAAAGATCTAAAATACTCTGTTATATTAAACCCTTGAAATTCCATCATCTCATCTTTTACCCAAGAAATGTTTGCACTTTGCTCATAAACATTCATACAGGCATCTGGATGCGAAGTACCTGCCTTCCCTCCTTTTCCAGGTGTGTATCCCTGGTGCATCACTATATATTCCAACACTGCTTCATAATCTTCTTTAGTCAGTTGGGCAGTATCTGCATGTGAGTGGGTATACACTACAGTAAGGACCTGGAACCATGCTTTACAACTCCCTAGATGTGACAGAGGCAAGGATATAAGAAGATCATTCTTATGAGTCATAGAAGGAAGTAAACCACAGATCCAACACTTTGTCGCATTAGTCGTTTGGTGTACTTCATGGAGCATCTGAAGAAAAGCATTTCCAACATACGTCTGCCTATGTCTTTCTTTATGTGGAGCTAGGGAAACAAACAAATGCTCAGGCGGATCAGGAGTAGTCCATATCAGAACATGCATTGGATGCTTATTTTCTAAATAACATATCACACCAAACAATATAATCATAACAACAAAAATGCAGAATAAAACCACAACTTTGGTGTTAGTGGTCCAACTAGGCCATCCAGGATTATTTTGACCTAAGGGCGGGGCCGCCAGAGGCTGCTCCTCTTGCGCGACAACTCGCACCAACGGGAACATATCTAACACCTACTTTCTTCAATAATGATGGAGTCACTTGCGACCTTCTTCAATCAATGATCAACTACGCCAAAGTCCGTTCTAAGCCTCTTTGGTAGGCTTCTATTGTCCATCATACTGTAACAGCTGACTTCCTCCGCGTGGGGCCTCACAGTCTAGGCCTACTCGGTAATCCAATCCTTCTTTGTGTCGGTTGGGGTGCCCTCTCTGCAACACCCACAGCTCACTCGAAAGTCTAAATGTTTCAAAGGAGTGCACCAGTGTCTCTCTTTGTGGCAGGCACTACAGATATTGTGCTCTTACCATAAACTCAAATCCATAACTCTCTATTCCCCTCTGGTGCTCTTCTTTTGTCGTGGGCGTAGATCATATCTTACAGACCCAGGCACTGTTTGATCAGGAAAAAGCAACGAAGGCTCAGGCTCAACAAAGCTCCCAGACTCCAACACTCGTTATTCAGTGTCAGAGGACTCTCGTGCTGCCCTTACTTCAGGAGGGACAGCTTCCAATAACACATCTTCGTTCTCTTTTTCTGTCTCCGTCCAAGTTAGCCGAGCAACCGAAAACGGGATGAACCTTGGTACGTGCTCACATTCATGATCTCCTATTCCTTCTTGGACCCATCGGTCATAAGGGAGTGGCAGCGGTATTCTTTTGGTATGGTGGGCATGTATCCAATTTTTTAAGGAGGACTTGCTTCGGTTCATGCCAACTGGGCTCCAGAGCCTTTGTCCTCGCAAAGTTTCGAATCAGAACCCAGTCACCAGGCTGCAACGTATGTCCGGGACTCTCTGGAAGTGGTCGCAGTGACTCTCCGATCCGCTGATGAATAGAACGAAGATTTTTAGTTAACTCATACAGGTAATCTATCATCATCGGATACTCGATCTCACTAAATCGTTTTGGCCTAGGGACACCCCATATATTGGCAGGGCGCCCGAAAACTACCTCATAGGGAGATAGACCAGTCCTCGTGTGTGCGGTCATTCTTGTGGACAAAAGGGCTAATGGTAACGCATCCGGCCACTTCAGGCCTGTGCTCTCTTGGATCTTAGCTTGCTTCAACTTGAGCGTTCCATTATATTTCTCCACAAGACCTTCAGATTGGAGGTGATTTGCTGCATGAAACTTCTGATTTATGTGCAACCCTTTACACACCAACAGCGTGACTCGGGCATTAAAATGGCTGCCGTTGTCACTCCAGATCACCCGAGGCAAACCGAAACGAGGGAAGAACTCTTTTATGAGTGCTTTCACCGTTTCGTTAGCAGTATTTTCCTTCACAGGGTACGCCTCCACCCACTTACTGAAAGCACACATGACCACTAGAACGTACTTCAAATTATTCACTCGTTCTAGCTCAATAAAGTCCATTTGGAGAACCTCAAAGGGAAATGAGGGTGGTGCGAAATTCCCAGAAGGCACAGGAGTACTTTTCCCAGGATTATGCTTTAAGCAAATCATACAATGTTTCACTAAATGGGTAGCTACCTTGGGAATGAGATCATTTCGCCACACTGGGTCTAACAATTTACAAATCCCTTTTGCGCTAATATGAGCGGGACCATGAGCCATATTGACAACTGGGAAAAGATATGCATTGGGCAACAGCCATCTACGGCTGTCAGACAAATCAGTCCAGCACCCATCCTCATCCAGAGTACCTGCCCTTTCCTGCATACAGCCACTTCATCTGTTGTGGCCTCATTCTGTATGTCTTTAACACTACTTACAGTGTTCTCATACATCGCATTATCAGGTACCCACCTAGCAGGTCCTGCCACAAACATCTTACTCATTTTCGATCTAGCAGTTTCTCTAGCTGTTTGATCCGCAAATGCATTGCCCCTACTCACGTCATCTGTAACTACCTTGTGGGCACTGCATTTTATTATTGCCAGCTTGTTTGGCAACATCAAAGCAGACAGCAATCTATGGATCAACGGGCCATGATGTATCTTCAACCCATGGGATGTCAGGAACCCCCTTTCCGCCCAAAGCCTCCCAAAATTATGAGCGACTCCAAACGCGTACCGGCTGTCGGTGTAAATATTAACAGCCATCCTCTCACTTAACTCACAAGCTCTCAACAGGGCTACTAACTCAGCAGCCTGGGCAGATTGATATGGGACGCGGGTAGTCTCTACGACTGTGATCAATGTGGTAATCGCATATGCGGCAGAAGTAGTGCCATCTGGTAGCTTAAGGCAGGAGCCATCGACATATAGTTCCCCTTGGGGGTCAGATGAGGGAACATCAGTCAGGTCTACACGTCCCTTCGTTTCTTCCTCTGTTCTGTACCACAGCCCCCCTTCTAAAATATCAAATAAAGAAAAAAAGCTGGCATCTCGCAGGAGGCCCCGCCCCCTCCCTGCAGCACTCTGTAAACGCGTCCCCTGGCACATTGCAAGTTGGGGAATTAATTCCCCTTGAATACTGAGGGTCCCTGGGGCCCAACTAGCCCACCAGGTACCTCTAGTAAGCGCCAGAAGCCGCGTTTGCAGAGTGGTGTAAAAAGGAGCATTGCCTCTGACCACCTCTCTGCAACGCAGCTCTATGGTGCTTACTGGAGGTACCTGGTGGGCTAGTTGGCCCCCAGGGACCCTCAGGATTCAAGGGGACTTAATCCCCCAAGTTACAATGCGCCAGGGGGCGCGTTTGCACAGTGGTGCAGGGAGGGGGCGGGGCCTTATATCACAAGTGTGCAAACGCGCCCCCTGGTGCGTTGTAACTTGGGGTTTTAAGTCCCCTTGAATCCTGAGGGTCCCTGGGGGCCAACTAGCCCACCAGGTACCTCCAGTAAGCGCCACAGAGCTGTGTTGCAGAGAGGTGGTCCGAGGCCATGCCCCTTTTTACACCACTCTGCAAATGCGCCTCTTGGCACACTGGTGGTGGAGCGATGAGATCCTCTTGTGTCCTGAGGACCTCAGGACACAAGTGGACTTCATACCCCAAGCAGCAGGGTGCAAAGAGGCGCGTTTGCAGAGTGGTGTAAAAAGGGGGTGTGGCCTCGGACCACCTCTCTGCAATCCAGCTCTGTGGCGCATATTGGAGGTACCTGGTGAGCTAGTTGGCCCCCTGGGACCCTCAGTATTTAAGGGGAATTAATTCCCCTACTAACAACGCACCAGGGGGCGCGTTTGCAGAGTGGTGGAGAAAGGGGGCGTGGCCTTTGTCTACCTCTCAGCAATCCCACTGCTGGGGCTTACTGTGGGTAAGAGGTAGGCTATTTGGCCCCTAACGGACCCCCAGCAGCAAAGGGGACTTCAATCCCCATCCAAGAGCACGCCAGGGAGCGCGTTTGTAGAGTGGTGGGCAAAGGGGGCATGGCCTGCTCTTCGAACTTAGCAATGCTGCTGTGTGGGACTTACTGGAGGTAATAGGAGGGGTAGATGGCCCCCAAGGATGTCCTTGGGGGCCAACAACCCCTCTTGTTACCTCCAGTAAGTCCCGCACAGTGGGATTGCTAAGACGTCTTCGGAGGCCATGCCCCCCTTTCTCCACAATTCTGCAAACGCTCCTCCTGGCAGACTACGGGATGGGGGATGAAGTCCAATTTACTCCTGAGGGACTTTGGGGGCCAAGAAGCCCTACTGGTGCCTCCTGTAAGCCATACGCACCGGAATTCCTGAGCGCTGGTCGGAGGCCCAACACCCTTTCTCCACCACTCTGCAAACACGACTACTAGTTAAAGAAGTGTTTGCAATGTAATAGGTTTCGCATTTGCAAGAATTAGAGCTATTGGCGTTGTAAATGCAAAAATTTTTTACTAATGTTTTTTGGAGTGGAGTGGATGTACGTTGTTTGTAGTGGAATTATGTGGTATGTTGTGCAGTGAAATTATGTGGATAGAAAGTATGTGGTATTTAGTGTATAGGAATTATGTAGAGTGGGATTATGTGTTATGGAGAGTAATTATGTGGTATGTGTAGGAGAGTAGGATCTGCTTCACAGGGGTACCCCCACTTTTTGCTGATACTTCACTGGTTTTCGACATTAGTCTGGCTGGGGCCCTGCTATTCAGAACCCCAGCCTAGCTGTTTCCTCTTTAAAAGGGTCTCCATGTGCCTTAGGCACATCACTGATTGGGATCTGGAGTGCCCTTGTAAGTCCCTAGTATATGGTATACTATGTACCAAGGGCATAGGTACCTCAGAGGCCTGCCAGGGGCTGCAGCATGTATTATGCCACCCCTGGTAGGCCATCCAAACTGGCACCACAGGTCTGCTACTGCAGCCTGGGTAAGGTGGTGCATGCACCCCTTGCTGTGGTATAGGTTACCTATATCACTAAATGCATACACACATATAAACCTATAAGTCACTCCTAAGGCAGGCCTTATCAATCCTAAAGGCAGAGTGCATGGTTCCTATGTGAGAGGGTGCCCCTGCATGAGCAGGGCCCCTCTGCAGCGTTCGGAGACCATCTCTGATGCTGTTTGTAGTGCAGCCTGACCATATACTCTTAAACGCATTATATCCTCGCGGTAAAATGCTAACTATGGAATGGCTGCACCTAAACATGTCGTGTTTGGTGTCAAACATCTTGGAATACTACCCCCCGCCAATCCTGGTGGCGGGGGTAGCATTCCACCCTTCTAGAGGGAAAGGCATGTTAACTCTGACGAGTCCGGTAACTTCTTTCCAGAGCCTGGCATCACAAAATGGATGCTGCTGCCACAGACACGAGTCTGGCCTCCTGCTGCTGGATGAAACTCCGGCAGGGGAGGCCTGGACAATAGGTTTCCTGTCCCAGGGAGGTGTGACCACCTCCCCAGACAGGACAATGTGTATTGGGGCTGGGCGGGAGCACTTTCGGGTGCTTTGAAGTCCTGCACTGGGGGCACATTTGGTGTCCCTGTGCATACCCCAGTTCAAACCGGATCAGGGGCTTGCAGCCCCTGCTTTGGCGCGAACTGGACAAAGGGAAAGGGTGTAGCCACCCTCTGCCCTGACCCACCCATAGGTGGGGCCACAGAGTAGTCCATCCCCTATTTTTAGAATAAAGGTAGGAACCCAGTCCCTAGGACTTTAGATTATACCTGGATGAAACTCTGAAACAGAATCCTGGACCTTCGACGCTCTACTCACGATTAGAGGACTGAAGAATCTCCCTTGGGGTCAAGGAGTGACTCCCTGCTTGGCAGGCACCAAAGAAGCATCTGTCCGGTTCGCATCACTGAAGCTCCCGTCGGACGCCGAAGTCATCGCATCACCAGAGGTAGATTCTCAGACTTCCCCGAGGCTACCCTGAGTCCCCAGCAAAGCTGAGGCCCGTGGCTATCGTGGGTGACTTGAGACCGTGACCCCTGGACACCGAGCACATTTGCAAGTGCACCATCTTCTGGGTCTCCCAAGAAGTCGTGCTTTGGGCTCCGAGTAGCCCTAGCCTCCAGCACCACCTGCACCGAAGATCACTGGCCCCCACTCCACGAGTGTCCTGTAAGCCAGCTCCACGTGCGGCGTCACGAGGCTCCTTCGCGGTTGCTAGCCCGTTGGCTAGTAGTCCTTAACGAAGGCCAATCTTTTCTTTACTTGGCAGTCTGGTTGCTCCAGGCCTGCCCTCACTTACCCTCGCTGGGTGAGTTCTCCAGACCTTGCTGGTCTGCATCATCGACGATCTACATCTTACTCGAGACTTGCCGTTGCCAAGGGTTGTTGGGTCCAATCTGGTCGCCGACACCTCTGCACTCGACAGACATCGAGCAATAGCCCGAATCCTGCTCCTGGTTGCCGACAACGCCTCCCGGACCTCGTGGCTGAAGAGTCAAGACGACTGTCATCGAATCTGAAGCACTCGACATCGGTGGGCATCTGTCCATCGCCTCCCTGGTCATTGGCTAGTGACCCAGACTCTGTCCCCTCTGCTTTCAGGTTCTTCAGAACTCCGATCCACTCTTGGATCCACCCGGACACTTTTCTCCTGGTCGCCAGCAGCACTTTGCAGCAGATCGCCATAAGAACCGACGACGAAACCCGACCCCGAAAGGCACCTATGCACCCGGCTTCCCTGGGTGAGGTAACACGAGTACTCCGGTGCTCCCGTGGGTAGAGACTCTTCAAAGTCCTAGATCTCAAAGGGTTTTGTCCTAGTCCTCTTCTAAGGGTCCCTTTCCTCTATTTTCCCGATCCCGACTTTCTCCATAGAAGTTAACGGCGTATTGCGGTTGTGTATTTACACTGCACGCGTCTCCCGTGGGTCCCCTGTGTCACTACCTTGGGTGGTTCCTTGTGGTCCAAGCACTTCTAGAGGCTCTAGGCCTAGTGTCTAGTTCAGTCGTGGTTCGCATACCACTTTATTGGTATATGGTTTGGTACGCCCCTAGGGCCCAAACGTGTATTTGTGCTATTACTGTGATTTAAGATCTTATAACCTATGTATTTCGAACTCTAGCCTCATAAAGAGACTAGAGGGGTGTGTTTAGTAATAAATACATATATTTTGAATATATACCTGGTGTGGTGCTCTTTCATTTGGTCACTCAAGAGATTATAGACTGGTAAAACAAGCTGCTTTACATTCCTTCAAGACTTAGCCTGAAGGCTGCTCTCCATAGCTACCACTAGGATAGCTTTCAATAAGGTTGTCTTTAACCTACCTACCATAAGAGTCGATTTGGACTGGTGCAAGGTGCCCACTATAATTAGTGGACAGCATATGCCAGGCCAACTTCTCACATTGGTGTGCAGCGTGTGGGATTCCAGCTTGCTATTGTTTTACCAGATAATCTCAATTGAATTGATCAACTGAAAACCACTAAAGGTACCTAAGGTACATATAATTTAAGCTTAGAATATCAGTAAGTTCTACTGAACTTAGAGTTGTGTGTTAAGGGATAGCACAACCCTTTCTACAACTCAAGAGAGTTTAGTAGGCCACACTAGAGTAGGTAGTGCATACACCACACCACACTAGTAATGTCTTTAAAAGCAGGATCCAAAGATGCCCTGCAGGAAGCCATTGAGCTTCCCCTCCAAGTATGACACACTCCCATTCTTGGAACTGAGAGCTTTGTGTAACGTGAGGAAATTAAGGACAGGCCAAAGTCCCACCACCCAACACCTCCAGGAGTTGTTGGTGGCTTATGATCTTAGTAAGTCCTCAGAGACTGAAGGGGTAGGAGCAGAGGGTGGGCCAGCAGATGAGGAAGGGGCCAGGGGTACTACTACCCCAGCCCCCCTCTGAAACTGACCAGGAGGGTGACAATGACCCTGACCTGGAAAACCCAATCCCTTCTGGGGAAGATGAAGATGAGGATCTGGAGAACCACACCTTTGTCCCCCCAGGAAGGATTATGAGTGTGCTCAGAAAGTCTAGGTCTCCTTCTCAGGAGTCTAACCACTCTGGCACCTCAATAGGGAGCTCTGTTTCTTCTCACAGGAGGGAATCCTCTCATGAGAGAAGAAAGAGACTGGTCCAGTATGAGGAAACTCAACTGGAGATCAGGAAGAAGCAATTGGCTTTAGATAGAGAATCCCTAGATCTCCTTAAAGAGAGAAGAAAGTTGGGACTAGAGTCCCATGGTGGCAGCCATGTCCCTAGAGATAGGGAAAGGTCCTATGACCATAGGAACCTGAGCAAGATTGTCCCTCCCTACCAGAGTAGGGATGATATCCACAAATGGATAACTGCTTTAGAGAGGGCCTGTAAAGTACAGAAGGTCCCTCAGGAGCAGTGGGCAGCAATCTTGTGGCTCTCCTTTGCTGACAAAGGTAGAGACAAGCTCCTCACTGTTAGAGAGGAGGATGCTGACAATTACAAGGTCTTGAAGAGTGCTCTTATTGATGGGTTTGGCCTAACCACTGAACAGTACAGGTTGAAGTTCAGAGACACCCAAAAAGCACAGACTCAAGACTGGGTAGACTATGTGGATTGTTCTGCCAAGGCTCTGGAAGGCTGGTTGATGGGCAGTAAGGTGTGTGACTTCTCAGGATTGTATAATCTGATAATGAGGGAGCAGATTCTTAATAACTGTCAAAACCAGCTGTTGCATCAGTACCTGGTTGACTCTGATCTGACCTCTCCCCAAGAATTGGGAAAGAAGGCAGACAAATGGGTCAGAACCAGGGTGAAGCAGAAGGTACAGAACCAAGGTGGGGAAACCAAGAAGCAAGATGCTAAGAACTCTGACAAGGGTGGGGAGAAGGGTAAAGATCAAAAGTCTTCATCAGGCCCCCAAAAATCTTCTTCTGGTGGGGATTCCCAGTCTACCAAGGGTAAAGGCCAAAGAAAACCATGGTGCAAGGTCTGTAAGCAAAAGACCCACTGGACCAGTGATTGCACCAAGTCCAAAGACTCCAGTCCAGCACCCACCAATGCCCCTAAGGCACCTGTTCCCCCTAGTACAGTTGGTGGAGGTGCTCCAGCAAAGGGTTTAGTAGGGTTCACCCTGGGAACTGAGTTGGGCTCTGACTTAGTCAGGGAACTGACTCAGGCTGTGTTAGTCTGTGATGGAGGCCTGGATGTGACCTCCACTGTGAGTCCCAGTAATCTGGGCAAGTACAGACAACAGCCTTTAATCAATGGACGAGAGGCTTTGGCATTTAGGGACA
Source organism: Calotriton arnoldi (assembly GCA_963921515.1). Lineage (NCBI taxonomy): Eukaryota > Metazoa > Chordata > Amphibia > Caudata > Salamandridae > Calotriton > Calotriton arnoldi. Next base: position 460,898 of record CAWUFW010007890.1, on the reverse strand, counting down.
CAGGGGCAAGTGTCACAATGGTGACACAAGACCTTGTGCTACCTGGGCAAGTTATACTTGGTGAAATGTACCAAGTGACCAATGCTAGCAATGTCAGAACAGACCATACTCTGGCAGTTGTTAACTTCTCCTGGGGAGGGGTAACTGGCCTTAAGAAGGTTGTGGTAAGTGCAAACCTACCAGTCGAATGCTTGCTTGGCAATGACTTAGAGATTTCTGCTTGGGCAGAAGTGGAGCTCAGGACCCATGCAGAAATGCTGGGGATCCCTGCAGATGTGTTTGCTGTGACCAGGTCACAAGCTAAACTGTCTAAAACTGAACAGGCCTTGGATTCTGGAAGAATGGACCAAGTGCCTTCCAAGAGGAGGAGTAGTAGGGTTAAGGCAGTGCCTTCCCCCTTGGCTCAGGAGAGAGATCAGTCCCTTGAGGGGATGATCTCAGCCCTGAAGAAGGAACTGGCCCAGAGGAACTTGAACCTGAACAGGTTGAGTTCTTGGGGACAGGGGGACCTTCTAGGGCAGATCTGAGCCAGGAGCAGCAGAGCTGCCCCTCCCTTGAACCCCTCAGACAGCAAGCTGCTGCTGAGGCTGCTGGGAAAGCTAGTGGTCCCCATACAGTGTATTGGGATGATGGACTCCTGTACTCAGAGAGTAGAGACCCCAAGCCTGGTGCTACCAGGAGGTTGGTAATACCTTTGAAGTTCAGGGGCTTCCTATTGACCCTAGCCCATGATATTCCCTTAGCAGGACACCTGGGCCAGAACCAGACTTGGGACAGAATTGTCCCTCACTTTCACTGGCCCCACATGTCTGAAGACAGTAAGGAGTTTTGTCGCTCCTGTGTAACCTGCCAAGCCAGTGGCAAAGCAGGTGGCACTACAAAGGCCCCCTGATACCACTACCTGTGGTGGGGGTGCCCTTTGAGAGGGTAGGGATTGACATTGTTGGTCCCATGGATCCCCAAACAGCCTCTGGGCACAGGTTTATCCTGGTGGTAGTGGATCATGCCACCAGGTACCCAGAAGCTATTCCCCTCAGGACCACTACAGCACCTGTGGTGGCAAGGGCCCTCCTGGGAATCTTCTCAAGAGTGGGATTTCCTAAGGAGGTAGTATCAGACAGGGGTGCAAACTTCATGTCTGGTTACTTAAAAGCAATGTGGAAGGAGTGTGGAGTTACTTATAAGTTCACCACACCCTATCACCCACAATGCAATGGTTTAGTTGAGAGATTCAACAAAACCTTGAAGGGCATGATTAAAGGGCTCCCAGAAAAGCTTAGGCGTAGATGGGACATACTCTTGCCCTGCCTTTTATTCGCATATAGGGAGGTGCCTCAGAAGGGGGTTGGTTACAGCCCTTTTGAACTTCTGTTTGGCCACCCTGTGAGGGGTCCACTGTGCTTGGTGAAGGAAGGATGGGAGTTACCTCTCAAGCCCCCAAAGCAAGATATAGTGGACTATGTACTTGGTCTCCGCTCCAGGATGGCTGAGTACATGAAATAGGCAACCAAAAACCTTGAGGCTAGCCAGGAACTGCAGAAGACCTGGCATGACCAAAAGGCTGTTCTGACTGTTTACCAGCCAGGACAGAAGGTGTGGGTGTTGGAGCCAGTGGCCCCAGCAGCTCTCCAAGATAAATGGAGTGGACCCCACACTATTGTTGAACAGAAGGGTGAGGTCACTTACTTAGTGGACCTAGGAACACCCAGGAGTCCCCAAAGGGATTTCCATGTCAACAGACGTAAGCCATATGTGGACAGGGCAGACATGGGCTTGCTCATGGCTACTGATGAAGGGCAGGAGGAAGAGAGTGACCCACTCCCTGACCTGCTCTCACAGAACCCTGACGATGGGTCAGTTGATGGTGCAGCCTTGGCAGGCAGCCTCACTACCCAGCAACAAACTGATTGCAGGCAAGTCCTCAATCAGTTTAGACATATGTTTTCACTGACACCCAGTCAGACCACCTGGTGCACTCATTAAGTGGACACTGGGGACAGTCTGCCTATTAAAAACAAGATTTATAGGCAACCTGACCATGTCAGGGACTGTATCAGGACTGAAGTCCAGAAGATGTTGGAATTGGGAGTGATTGAGCCCTCAGATAGCCCTTGGGCTAGTCCAGTAGTCCTAGTACCTAAACCTCACACCAGTGGTGGGAAAAGAGAGATGAGGTTTTGTGTAGACTACAGAGGCCTCAATGCAGTCACTAGGACTGATGCCCATCCAATACCCAGGGCAGATGAGCTCATAGATACTTTGGCCTCTGCCAAATATCTCAGCACATTTGACCTAACAGCTGGCTACTGGCAGATCAGACTAGCTGATGCTGCAAAGCCCAAAACAGCATTTTCAACCCCTAGTGGGCATTATCAATTTGTGGTGATGCCCTTTGGTCTGAAAAATGCACCTGCCACTTTCCAGAGGTTGGTGAACACAGTTCTCACAGGACTGGAAGCCTATAGTGCAGCTTATCTAGATGATATTGCTGTCTTTAGCTCCACCTGGGAGGATCACCTGGTCCACCTCAGGAATGTTTTACAGGCCCTGCAAAAGGCAGGCCTGACTATCAAGGCCACTAAGTGCCAGATAGGGCAGAGTCAGGTTGTGTACCTGGGCCACCTTGTGGGTGGAGGCCAGGTTCAACCTTTGCAGAGCAAGATCCAGACCATCATGGACTGGACTGCTCCCACTACCCAGACTCAGGTGAGAGCCTTCTTAGGCCTGACTGGGTACTATAGGAGATTTGTCAAGGGGTATGGATCAATAGTGACACCCTTGAATGACTTAACTTCTAAGAAAATGCCCAAAAAGGTTCAGTGGACAGTTAGCTGTCAAAAGGCATTTGATGACCTCAAGCAGGCCATGTGCACTGCTCCAATTCTGCAGAGTCCTGATTACTCCAAGAAGTTCATTGTTCAAACTGATGCATCTGAATTGGGGGTAGGGGCTGTACTGTCACAATTGAATGAAGAAGGTCAGGATCAGCCAGTAGCTTTTATTAGCAGAAGGCTGACCCCTAGAGAGAAACGTTGGTCAGCCATAGAGAGGGAGGCATTTGCTGTGGTCTGGGCTCTGAAGAAGTTGAGGCCATACTTGTTTGGTACACACTTCCTGGTTCAGACAGACCATAAGCCCCTCTTATGGCTAAAACAAATGAAGGGTGAAAACCCCAAACTGCTTAGGTGGTCCATTTCCCTACAGGGGATGGACTTTACAGTGGAACATAGGCCTGGGAGTAACCATGCGAATGCAGATGGACTCTCTAGGTATTTCCACTTAGAACATGAAGACTTAACTGGGCAAGGTTAGTTTAATGTCCCTATGTTTGGGGGGGTTGTGTAGGAGAGTAGGATCTGCTTCACAGGGGTACCCCACTTTTTGCTGATACTTCACTGGTTTTCGACATTAGTCTGGCTGGGGCCCTGCTATTCAGAACCCCAGCCTAGCTGTTTCCTCTTTAAAAGGGTCTCCATGTGCCTTAGGCACATCACTGATTGGGATCTGGAGTGCCCTTGTAAGTCCCTAGTATATGGTATACTATGTACCAAGGGCATAGGTACCTCAGAGGCCTGCCAGGGGCTGCAGCATGTATTATGCCACCCCTGGTAGGCCATCCAAACTGGCACCACAGGTCTGCTACTGCAGCCTGGGTAAGGTGGTGCATGCACCCCTTGCTGTGGTATAGGTTACCTATATCACTAAATGCATACACACATATAAACCTATAAGTCACTCCTAAGGCAGGCCTTATCAATCCTAAAGGCAGAGTGCATGGTTCCTATGTGAGAGGGTGCCCCTGCATGAGACATAGGTACCTCAGAGGCCTGCCAGGGGCTGCAGCATGTATTATGCCACCCCTGGTAGGCCATCCAAACTGGCACCACAGGTCTGCTACTGCAGCCTGGGTAAGGTGGTGCATGCACCCCTTGCTGTGGTATAGGTTACCTATATCACTAAATGCATACACACATATAAACCTATAAGTCACTCCTAAGGCAGGCCTTATCAATCCTAAAGGCAGAGTGCATGGTTCCTATGTGAGAGGGTGCCCTGCATGAGCAGGGCCCCTCTGCAGCGTTCGGAGACCATCTCTGATGCTGTTTGTAGTGCAGCCTGACCATATACTCTTAAACGCATATATCCTCGCGGTAAAATGCTAACTATGGAACGGTTGCACCTAAACATGTCGTGTTTGGTGTCAAACATCTTGGAATACTACCCCCCGCCAATCCTGGCGGCGGGGGTAGCATTCCACCCTTCTAGAGGGAAAGGCATGTTAACTCTGACGAGTCCGGTAACTTCTTTCCAGAGCCTGGCATCACAAAATGGATGCTGCTGCCACAGACACGAGTCTGGCCTCCTGCTGCTGGACGAAACTCCGGCAGGGGAGGCCTGGACAATAGGTTTCCTGTCCCAGGGAGGTGTGACCACCTCCCAGACAGGACAATGTGTATTGGGGCTGGGCGGGAGCACTTTCGGGTGCTTTGAAGTCCTGCACTGGGGGCACATTTGGTGTCCCTGTGCATACCCCAGTTCAAACCGGATCAGGGGCTTGCAGCCCCTGCTTTGGCGCGAACTGGACAAAGGGAAAGGGGTGTAGCCACCCCTCTGCCCTGACCCACCCATAGGTGGGGCCACAGAGTAGTCCATCCCCTATTTTTAGAATAAAGGTAGGAACCCAGTCCCTAGGACTTTAGATTATACCTGGACGAAACTCTGAAACAGAATCCTGGACCTTCGACGCTCTACTCACGATTAGAGGACTGAAGAATCTCCCTTGGGGTCAAGGAGTGACTCCCCTGCTTGGCAGGCACCAAAGAAGCATCTGTCCGGTTCGCATCACTGAAGCTCCTGTCGGACGCCGAAGTCATCGCATCACCAGAGGTGGATTCTCAGACTTCCCCGAGGCTACCCTGAGTCCCCAGCAAAGCTGAGGCCCGTGGCTATCGTGGGTGACTTGAGACCATGACCCCTGGACACCGAGCACATTTGCAAGTGCACCATCTTCTAGGTCTCCCAAGAAGTCGTGCTTTGGGCTCCGAGTAGCCCTAGCCTCCAGCACCACCTGCACCGAAGATCACTGGCCCCCACTCCACGAGTGTCCTGTAAGCCAGCTCCATGTGCGGCATCACGAGGCTCCTTTGCGGTCGCTAGCCCGTTGGCTAGTAGTCCTTAACGAAGGCCAATCTTTTCTTTACTTGGCAGTCTGGTTGCTCCAGGCCTGCCCTCACTTACCCTCGCTGGGTGAGTTCCCCAGACCTTGCTGGTCTGCATCATCGACGATCTACATCTTACTCGAGACTTGCCGTTGCCAAGGCTTGTTGGGTCCAATCTGGTCGCCGACACCTCTGCACTCGACAAACATCGAGCAACAGCCCGAATCCTGCTCCTGGTCACCGACAACGCCTCCTGGACCTCGTGGCTGAAGAGTCAAGACAACCGTCATCGAATCTGAAGCACTCGACATCGGTGGGCATCTGTCCATCGCCTCCCTGGTCACTGGCTAGTGACCCAGACTCTGTCCCCTCTGCTTTCAGGTTCTTCAGAACTCCGATCCACTCTTGGATCCACCCGGACACTTTTCTCCTGGTCGCCAGCAGCACTTTGCAGCAGATCGCCATAAGAACCGACGACGAAACCCGACCCCGAAAGGCACCTATGCACCCGGCTTCCCTGGGTGAGGTAACACGAGTACTCCGGTGCTCCCGTGGGTAGAGACTCTTCAAAGTCCTAGATCTCAAAGGGTTTTGTCCTAGTCCTCTTCTAAGTGTCCCTTTCCTCTATTTTCCCGATCCCGACTTTCTCCATAGAAGTTAACGGCGTATCGCGGTTGTGTATTTACACTGCACGCGTCTCCCATGGGTCCCCTGTGTCACTACCTTGGGTGGTTCCTTGTGGTCCAAGCACTTCTAGAGGCTCTAGGCCTAGTGTCTAGTTCAGTCGTGGTTCGCATACCACTTTATTGGTATATGGTTTGGTACGCCCCTAGGGCCCAAACGTGTATTTGTGCTATTACTGTGATTTAAGATCTTATAACCTATGTACTTCGAACTCTAGCCTCATAAAGAGACTAGAGGGGTGTGTTTAGTAATAAATACATATATTTTGAATATATACCTGGTGTGGTGCTCTTTCATTTGGTCACTCAAGAGATTATAGACTGGTAAAACAAGCTGCTTTACATTCCTTCAAGACTTAGCCTGAAGGCTGCTCTCCATAGCTACCACTAGGATAGCTTTCAATAAGGTTGTCTTTAACCTACCTACCATAAGAGTCGATTTGGACTGGTGCAAGGTGCCCACTATAATTAGTGGACAGCATATGCCAGGCCAACTTCTCACAGTATGGTAGTCTGTGTTGTGGAGTGGTAACCTCAGGTTTAGCCTTCCTCGTTTCCATGGAAGCTCAACTATGAACTCAGTGAGACAAAAAAAGATGGAATCACTGAGGAGCACTTGTGGACCTAGTCAGAGGTATGAGCAGGGCCACTGGAATTATGTGACTGTTTGGCTCCACTGACCTTCACACAGTTATACATTTTCTGCATTAGCCACATAATTCATCATCTGCACCCAAATCTGCAGTTTTGAACAAAAAAAGCCTTGTTTCTAGCTGAAACGGGTCAAACGTTACCAAAAATGCAGCGACAAGTGTTACAGCGTGGTGCGTCACGTGTTACTTATTGCTAAATGTGGGTGTTAAATTGGTACTAATGGTGTGCAAGCCACTCTTGCTTCCCTCTGCGCCTCTCTTGCCTCTTTCTGCATTTCTGTTGCTTCTTTATGCACCTGTCTTGCTTCTTTCTGCACACCTGTTGTCTTTTTATGTACCTCTTCTGCCTCTTTCTGCACTTTTCTTGGCTTATTCTGCAGTTCTCTTCCATCTTTCTGCACGTCTGTTGCCTGTTTCTGCACCTCATTTGCTTCTTTCTGCACCCCTGTTGTCTCTTTCTACACTCGACTTCCCTCTTTCTGTACCTTTCCTGCCTGTTTTTGCATCTCACTTGCCTCTTTCTGCACTTTTCTTGCTTCTTTCTACACCTCTGTTGTTTCTTTCAGCAATTCTCTTGCCTCTTTGTGCACTTCCATTGCCTGTTTCTGCACTTCTCATGCCTCTTTCTGCACCCCTGTTGCTTCATTCTGCACTTTCCATGCTTCTTTCTGCACCTGTCGTGCTTCTTTCTGCACACCTGTTGTCTCTTTATGTACCTCTTTTGCCTCTTTCTGCACTTTTCTTGCCTTGTTCTGCACCTCTCTTCCCTATTTCTCCACGTCTGTTGCCTTACTCTGCACCTCATTTGCTTCTTTCTGCACCCCTGTTGTCTCTTTCTGCACTCGTCTTCCCTCTTTCTGTACCTTTCCTGCCTGTTTTTGTATCTCACTTGCTTCTTTCTGCACTTTTCTTGCTTCTTTCTGCACCCCTTTTGTCTCTTTATGTACCTCATTTGCCTCTTTCTGCACTTTTCTTGGCTTTTTCTGCACCTCTCCTCAATCAATCAATCACAGAATTTGTAGAGCGCACTACTTACCCGCGAGGGTCTCAAGGTGCTGGGGAGAAAAAGGGGGGGGTGCTGCTACTGGTCGAACAACCAGGTCTTGAGTAGCCTCCTGAAGGTCAGCAGGTCTTGGGTCTGTCGTAGGCTTAGTGGAAGGGTGTTCCAGGTCTTGGCGGCGAGGTGGGAGAAGGATCTGCCACCGGTGGTAGTTCTTCGAATGCGAGGGACGGTGGCGAGGGAGAGGTCGGCGGAGCGGAGCTGGCGGTTGGGGACGTAGAAGAGGAGTCGTCTGTTGAGGTAGGCTGGGCCAGTCTTGTGGAGCGCCTTGTGTGCGTGGATGAGGAGTTTGAAGGGGATTCTCCTGTCGACGGGGAGCCAGTGCAGGTTCCTCAGGTGGGGGGTGATGTGGCTGTGGCGTGGTACATCGAGGATCAGGCGTGCGGAGGCGTTTTGTATGCGTTGCAGTCGCTTATGAGCTTGGCCTGGGGCTCCCGGGTAGAGGGCGTTCCCATAGTCAAGTCTGCTACTGACGAGGGCCTGGGTGACTGTTCTTCTTGTATCTGTCGGGATCCACCTGTAGATCTTGCGAAGCATGCGGAGGGTGTTGAAGCAGGAGGAGGAGACTGCGTTGACTTGCTTGGCCATGGAGAGCGTTGAGTCGAGGATGACTCCCAGGTTGCGTGCGTGGTCGGTGGGTGTCGGGGCTGCTCCTAGTGTCGTTGGCCACTAGGAGTCGTCCCAGGCTGAGGGGTTGGAGCCGAGGATGAGGACCTCTGTCTTGTCCGTGTTCAGTTTTAGTCGGCTGATCTTCATCCAATCGGCGACGGCCTTCATTCCTTCATGGAGGTTGGATTTGGCGGCGAGGGGGTCCTTGGTGAGGGAGAGGATCAGTTGAGTGTCGTCGGCGTAGGAGATTATGTTGAGGTCGTTCTGTCTGGCGATGCGTGCGAGCGGGGCCATGTAGATGTTGAACAGTGTTGGGCTGAGGGATGATCCCTGGGGTACGCCGCAGATGATCTCGGAGGCTTCGGATCGGAATGGTGGGAGGCGGACTCTCTGGGTTCTGCCGGCGAGGAAGGAGGTGGCCCATTCCAGGGCCTTGTCTCAGATCCCTGCGTCGTGGAGGCGTGCGCGTAGAGTGCGGTGGCAGACAGTGTCGAAGGCGGCGGAGAGGTCCAGCAGGATGAGGGCTGCGGTCTCACCGTTGTCCAGCAGGATCATGATGTCGTCGGTGGCGGCGATGAGGGCAGTCTCAGTGCTGTGGTTGCTGCGGAACCCCGATTGGGATGGGTCCAGGATGCTGTTTTCTTCGAGGTATCGGGTTAGCTGTTTGTTGACGATCTTCTCGATGACCTTGGCTGGGAACGGAAGCAGGGAGATGGGCCGGAAGTTCTTGAGGTCTCTCGGGTCCGCCTTGGGTTTTTTGAGTAGGGCGTTGATCTCTGCGTGTTTCCAGCTCTCTGGGAAGGTCGCGGTCTCGAAGGAGAGATTGATGACGTTGCACAGGTGGGGTGCGATGGAGCTGCTGGCTTTGTTGAAGATGTGGTGCGGGAAAGGGTCTGACGGGGAGCCGGAGTGTATTGTGCTCATGGTCTTGATGGTGTCATTGATGTTCACGCTGGCCCAGGCTGGCAGGGGGTCGTGGTCGATGGTGTGCGGCGGGTCTGGTGCATCGATCTTAGTTGGGGCTGTCTGGGTGTTGAAGCTGTCGTGGATGTCGGCGATCTTGCGGTGGAAGAAGGTGGCGAGGGAATCGCACAGGGCTTGCGACGGCGGGATGTCGTTGGTGTTGGAGCTGGGGTTGGAGAGTTCCTTCACGATGTTCAAGAGCTCCTTGCTGTTGTGTGCGTTGTTGTCGAGGCGGTCTTTGAAGGAGATTCTCTTGGCGGACTTGATGAGGTGGTGGTGGTTACGGATGGCGTCTTTGTGGCCTGCGTGGCTGTCCGGTGTCTTATCACTGTGCCATTTCTTCTCTAGTTTCCAGCAGGTACGCTTGGAAGCTAGGAGTTCCGAGGTGAACCAGCTGGCTCTTTTGGTGGTGTCACTGTAGGTGAGTTTTTTCAGCGGGGCGAGGGTGTTGGCACAGTCGTCCATCCATCGTCTGAGGTTGCAGGCAGCGTCGTCGGTGTTGGATGGGTCGGAGGGAGGGCTGAGAGCGAGGTTTGTCCATAGTTGGTCTTCGGTGACTTTGCTCCAGCAGCGGCGTGGGATCTGTTGGGTGCGGTGGTGTGTGGTGGGTTTCTGGAAGGTGAAATGGATGCAGCGGTGGTCAGTCCAGAGGAGTTCCGTGGTGTGGCTGAAGGAGACGTGGGAGCTTGAGGAGAAGATGGGGTCAAGCGTGTGGCCGGCGGAATGGGTCGGTGTTGTGACGAGCTGGCTCAGACCGAGGTTGGCGAGGTTGTCGATCAGGGTGGTGGAGTTGCTGTCGTTGTTGTTCTCCAGGTGAAAGTTCAGGTCTCCGAGGAGGATGTAGTCGGTAGAGGTCAGGGCGTGCGTGCTGATGAAGTCGGCGATGGAGTCGCTGAACTGGGGTCGGGGCCCAGGGGGTCTGTAGACAAGGGTGCCTCTAAGGGTGGTGTTGGGGTCTGTGTGGATCTGGAATCCCTCTTTCCGCACGTCTGTTGCCTCTTTCTGCACCTCATTTGCTTCTTTCTGCACCCCTGTTGTCTCTTTCTGCACTCGTCTTCCCTCTTTCTGTACCTTTCCTGCCTGTTTTTGCAGCTCACTTACCTCTTTCTGCACTTTTCTTGCTTATTTCTGCAATCCTGTTGTCTCTTTATGTACCTCTTTTGCCTCTTTCTGCTCTTTTCTTGCCTTTTTCTGCACCTCTCTTCCCTCTTTCTGCACGTCTGTTGCTTCTTTCTGCACCTCATTTGCTTCTTTATGCACCCCTGTTGTCTCTTTCTGCACTCGTCTTCCCTCTTTCTGTACCTTTCCTGCCTGTTTTTGCATCTCACTTGCCTCTTTCTGCACTTTTCTTGCTTCTTTCTGCACCCCTGTTGTCTCTTTATGTACCTCTTTAGCCTCTTTCTGCAATTTTCTTGGCTTTTTCTGCACCTCTCTTCCCTCTTTCTGCACGCCTGTTGTCTCTTTCTGCACCTCATTTGCTTCTTTCTGCACCCCTGTTTTCTCTTTCTGCACTCGTCTTCCCTCTTTCTGTACCTTTGCTGCCTGTTTTTGTATCTCACTTGCCTCTTTCTGCATTTTTCTTGCTTCTTTCTGCACCCCTGTTGTCTCTTTATGTACCTCTTTTGCCTCTTTCTGCACTTTTCTTGCCTTTTTCTGCACCTCTCTTCCCTCTTTCTGCATGTCTGTTTCCTCTTTCTGCACCTCATTTGTTTTTTTCTGCACCCCTGTTGTGTCTTTCTGCACTCGTCTTCCCTCTTTCTGTACCTTTTCTGCCTGTTTTTGCATCTCACTTGCCTCTTTCTGCACTTTTCTTGCTTCTTTATGCACCCGTTGTCTCTTTATGTACCTCTTTTGCCTCTTTCTGCACTTTTTTTGCCTTTTTCTGCACCTCTCTTCCCTCTTTCTGCACGTCTGTTGCCTCTTTCAGCACCTCATTTGCTTCTTTCTGCACCCCTGTTGTCTCTTTCTGCACTCGTCTTCCCTCTTTCTGTACCTTTCCTGCCTGTTTTCGTATCTCACTTCCGTCTTTCTGCACTTTTCTTGCTTCTTTCTGCACCCCTGTTGTCTCTTTATGTACCTCTTTTACCTCTTTCTGCACTTTTCTTGGCTTTTTCTGAACCTCTCTTCCCTCTTTCTGCACGTCTGTTGCCTCTTTCTTCACCTCATTTGCTTCTTTCCGCACCCCTGTTGTCTCTTTCTGCACTCGTCTTCCCTCTTTCTGTACCTTTCCTGCCTGTTTTTGTATCTCACTTCCTTTTTTCTGCACTTTTCTTGCTTCTTTCTACACCCCTGTTGTCTCTTTATGTACCTCTTTTGCCTCTTTCTGCACTTTTCTTGCCTTTTTCTGCACCTCTCTTCCCTCTTTCTGCACGTCTGTTGCCTCTTTCTGCACCTCATTTGCTTTTTTCTGCACCCCTGTTGTCTTTCTGCACTCGTCTTCCCTCTTTCTGTACCTTTTCTGCCTGTTTTTGTATCTCACTTGCTTCTTTCTGCACTTTTCTTGCTTTTTTCTGCACCCCTGTTGTCTCTTTATGTACCTCTTTTGCCTCTTTCTGCACTTTTCTTGCCTTTTTCTGCACCTCTCTTCCATCTTTCTACACGTCTGTTGCCTCTTTCTGCACCTCATTTGCTTCTTTCTGCACTCTTGTTTTCTCTTTCTGCACTCGTCTTCCCTCTTCCTGTACCTTTCCTGCCTGTTTTTGCATCTCACTTGCCTCTTTCTGCACTTTTCTTGCTTCTTTCTGCACCCCTGTTGTCTCTTTATGTACCTCTTTTGCCTCTTTCTGCACTTTTCTTGGCTTTTTCTGCACCTCTCTTCCCTCTTTCTGCACGTCTGTTGCCTCTTTCTGCACCTCATTTGCTTCTTTCTGCACCCCTGTTGTCTCTTTCTGCACTCGTCTTCCCTCTTTCTGTACCTTTCCTGCCTGTTTTTGTATCTCACTTGCTTCTTTCTGCACTTTTCTTGCTTCTTTCTGCACCCCTATTGTCTCTTTATGTACCTCTTTTGCCTCTTTCTGCACTTTTCTTGGCTTTTTCTGCACCTCTCTTCCATCTTTCTGCACGTCTGTTGCCTCTTTCTGCACCTCATTTGCTTCTTTCTGCACCTCTGTTGTCTCTTTCTGCACTCGTCTTTCCTCTTTCTGTACCTTTCCAGTCTGTTTTTGCATCTCACTTGCCTCTTTCTGCAATTTTCTTGCTTCTTTCTGCACCCCTGTTGTCTCTTTATGTACCTCTTTTGCCTCTTTCTGCACTTTTCTTGGCTTTTTCTGCACCTCTCTTCCCTCTTTCTGCACATCTGTTGCCTCTTTCTGCACCTCATTTGCTTCTTTCTGCACGCCTTTTGCCTCTTTCTGCACTCGTCTTCCCTCTTTCTGTACCTTTCCTGCCTGTTTTTGTATCTCACTTGCTTCTTTCTGCTCTTTTCTTGCTTCTCTCTGCACCCCTGTTGTCTCTTTATGTACCTCTTTTGCCTCTTTCTGTACTTTTCTTGGCTTTTTCTGCACCTCTCTTCCCTCTTTCTGCACGTCTGTTGCCTCTTTCTGTACCTCATTTGCTTCTTTCTGCACCCCTGTTGTCTCTTTCTGCACTCGTCTTCTCTCTTTCTGTACCTTTCCTACCTGTTTTTGTATCTCACTTGCTCCTTTCTGCACCTTTCTTGCTTCTTTCTGCACCCCTGTTGTCTCTCTATGTACCTCTATTGCCTCTTTCTGCACTTTTCTTGGCTTTTTCTGCACCTCTCTTCCCTCTTTCTGCACATCTGTTGCCTCTTTCTGCACCTCATTTGCTTCTTTCTGCACCCCTGTTGTCTCTTTCTGCACTCGTCTTCCATTTTTCTGTACCTTTCCTGCCTGTTTTTGCATCTTACTTGCCTCTTTCTGCACTTTTCTTGCTTCTTTGTACACCTCTGTTGCTTCTTTCAGCAATTCTCTTGCCTCTTTGTGCACTTCTCTTGCCTGTTTCTGCATCTCTCTTGCCTCTTTTTGCACCTCTGTTGGCTCTTTCTGTACCTCACTTGCTCCTTTCTGCAGCTGTCTTGCTTCTTTTTGCACCCCTGTTGTCTCTTTATGTACCTCTTTTGCCTCTTTCTGCACTTTTCTTGGCTTTTTCTGCACTTCTCTTCCTTCTTTCTGCACCCCTCCTGCCTTTTTCTGTACCTCTCTTGCCTCTTTGTGCACCCATCCTACCTTTTTCTACACCCCTCTTGCCTCTCTCTCCACCCCTCTTCCCTCTTTCTGCACCTCTGTCGGTTCTTTCTGCACTGCTCTTGCTTCTATCTGCACCTTACTTGCCTCTTTCTGCACTTCTCTTGCTTCTTTCTACACCTCTGTTGCTTCTTTCAGCAATTCTCTTGCCTCTTTCTGCACTTCTCTTCCTTCTTTCTGCACCCCTCCTGCCTCTTTCTGTACTTCTCTTGCCTCTTTGTGCACCTCTCCTACCCCTTTCTGCACCCCTTTTGCCTCTTTTTACACCTCTGTTGGTTCTTTTTGCACTGCTCTTGCTTCTTTCTGCACCTCACTTGCCTCTTTCTGCACTTCACTTGCTTTGTTCTGCACCTCTCTTGCCTCTTTCGGCACCTGTGTTGCTTCTTTCTGTACTTCTCTTGCCTCCTTCTGCACCTATTAGTTAGAGGTAGTTTTAATCCCCCTGACCTATTATGTACCAGGGCCATACAGGGGAGGTCATGCCAATTACAGCGGTACCCCAACCCATAGTGAACCCTAGTGTATGTAGGTGTTTTCACTGTATTCTAAGTGTCTTTCAGCATAGCACTGGCTCGGGGCCTGGTTAGTCAGAGTCAGTTACCACCAGTACCAGTCAGCAAAAAGATGGGGGCACAGGATGACTTTGCAACAAGGCCTCTTTATGCTCCTCTTTTGGTTCTTTGTACACATCTCTTGCTTCTTTCTGCACCTTTCTTCGACTTTCTGGACTTCTGTTGCATCTTTCTGCATTTCTCTTGCTTCTTTCTGCGCCTTTCTTCCTCTTTCTGCACGTGTCCTACCTTTGTAAGCATAGTTAGAAATTAGCATTTAAAAAACCTTTGAAATTCACTGGCAAAACCACAGGTTTCAGGGACGTTATAGTTAGAAATTAGCATTAAAAAAAACATTGAAATTCACTGAAAATACCATAGGTTTCAGGTACATTATAGTTAGAAATTAGCATTTAAAAAACCTAAGAAATTCACTGAAAAAACCATAGGTTTCAGGGACGTTATAGTTAGTTGGAGATTTCACTCGTACAAAACCAGAGAAATTCCGCCGTTATAGTTAGTTTAGCTAACTATAACTCGCGCCCCCGCAATGCACTGCTGATGACGTCACATATTACATCATTCATGACATGGTCAGTGACATCACTGATGACATCACTGATGACATCTCAAATGACATCACTGTTGACATCACTGATGACATCATCCAGTGACTGTGTGTTTTTTTAAAGTTTAAATATGTATTATATATTTGCCAAGGTGTATTGAAGAATGAGTGGGTGTATAAGAGTCTGGATGGAGGATTTAGTAGGTTCGTGACTGACTGTTTAAGTGAGTGATTACATGTGTCTTACTGAATGCATGGGTTAGTGACTAAAGTGTGTGAATGTCTGTATCAGTCTGTCTGTTATTGTATAAACTGCTGCATGGGTTGGTGAGTAGCTATATGAGTGTTTATATGGGTTATCGATTGGTTGCCTGGGTATTTGTATGGGTGCCTGAGTGTGTGTGTGGGTGGGTGGAGGTATGTGACTCTGTGCATAGATGTTTGAGTGGTTGATTCACTGGGTGTATGGGTTCAAGAGTGCATGTGGAAACAGCTATATGGGTGGGTGAGTGTGTGTATGGGTGTGTTGGTGAGTGAATGGATGTCTCAGTGGTACATGTCCAAGTAACTACATATGTAAAAGACAGTGTATGTGAGAGTTGGAGTATATAAATGACTATACATGAGAGTCAGTGATTGTGAGAGTGGCTGTATGGATGAGTGTGTGCTTGTATCAGTGATTGTATAAGAGAGTAAGTATGTGTTAGTATCTGTATGAATAAGTGAGGTGGTGTTTGTTTAACTGTATAGGTGAGTAAATGGAAGTGTGATTGATCCTTTGCATGACTAACTAGGTGTGTGAGTAACTCTGGATAAGTGGTGGTGTGTGAGTGTCTGTATAGGTGTATGAGTGCATATGATAGTGTTGTATTGATGAGTGACTGCATGTACTAGTGATTGTATGGGTGAATGAGTGGATGTGTGTGTAGACCTAGGAATCACTGATTGGGTATGTAGTAACTGGTATTAGTGTGTCAATGGTATCGAAAATGGTAGTCTGTATTTTACAGTGAGTGTATCAAAGGTTATATTAGTGTGTGAGGAGGTGCATCAGATTGTCACATGGATGATTTCATCAGTGATGTCATCAGTGATGTCATTTGAGATGTCATCAGTGATGTCATCAGTGATGTCACTGACCATGTCATGAATAATGTAATATGTGACATCATCAGCAGTGCATAGCAGGGGCGTGAGTTATAGTTAGCTGAACTAACTATAACGGTGGAATTTCTATGGTTTTGTATGAGTGAAATGTCCAACTAACTATAACGTGCCTGAAGCCTATGGTTTTTTCAGTGAATTTCAAAGGTTTTTTTAAATGCCTATTTCTAACTATAATGTGCCTGAAACCTATGGTTTTTTCATTGAATTTCAAAGGTTTTTTAAATACTAATTTCTATCTATAACGTCCCTGAAACCTATGGTTTTTTCAGTGAATTTCAATGTTTTTTTTTAATGCTAACTACTAATTATAATGTTCATTTAACCTATAGTTTTTTCCGACACCCAAGAAGGACACAACATCCACTGCCACAACCCTCAGGACCTCCCCCCCCGAACCACCTCTCTCCATACTGTAATTTTTTTTATTTGTTATTTAAACTATATAATGTCGTGACTGACTGTTTAAGTGAGTGATTACATGTGTCTTACTGAATGCATGGGTTAGTGACTAAAGTGTGTGAATGTCTGTATCAGTCTGTCTGTTATTGTATAAACTGCTGCATGGGTTGGTGAGTAGCTATATGAGTGTTTATATGGGTTATCGATTGGTTGCCTGAGTATTTGTATGGGTGCCTGAGTGTGTGTGTGGGTGGGTGGAGGTGTGTGACTCTGTGCATAGATGTTTGAGTGGTTGATTCACTGGGTGTATGGGTTCAAGAGTGCATGTGGAAACAGCTATATGGGTGGGTGAGTGTGTATATGGGTGTGTTGGTGAGTGAATGGATGTCTCAGTGGTACATGTCCAAGTAACTACATATGTAAAAGACAGTGTATGTGAGAGTTGGAATATATAAATGACTATACATGAGAGTCAGTGATTGTGAGAGTGGCTGTATGGATGAGTGTGTGCTTGTATCAGTGATTGTATAAGAGAGTAAGTATGTGTTAGTATCTGTATGAATAAGTGAGGTGGTGTTTGTATAACTGTATAGGTGAGTAAATCGAAGTGTGATTGATTCTTTGCATGACTGACTAGGTGTGTGAGTAACTCTGGATGAGTGGTGGTGTGTGAGTGTCTGTATAGGTGTATGAGTGCATATGATACATCATTCATGACATGGTCAGTGACATCACCGATGACATCACTGATGACATCTCAAATGACATTTCTAACTATAAAATAGCAGTCTCATTTTCAGAGTGGTGGAGAAAGGTGAGTGTGGCCTCCAAACCCCTTTTAGCAATCCCACTGTGTGGGATTTATTGAAGGTAACAGGAGGGGTAGTTAGCCCCCACCGTCAACCTTGGGGGCCAACTACCCCTTTTATTACCTCCAGTAAGTCCCAACAGCAAGATTGCTAACTTGTTATATGAGGCCCCGCCCCCTCCCTGCACCACTGTGCAAACGAGCCCCCTGGCACGTTGTAAGTTAAGGGATTAAGTCCCCTTCAATCCTGAGGGTCCCTGGGGGCCAACTAGCCCACCAGGTACCTCCAGTATGCGCCACAGAGCTGGATTGCAGAGAGGTGTTCCGAGGCCTCGCCCCTTTTTACACCACGCTGCAAACGCAACTTCTGGTGCACTTCTGCTCGGGGGATGAAGTCCACTTGTATCTTAAGGTCCTCAGGACACAAGAGGACCTCATCGCCCCACCAGCAGTGCACCAGAAGCCGCATTTGCAGAGTGGTGTAAAAAGGGGCGTGGCCTCAGACAATCTCTCTGCAACGCAGCTCTGTGGCACCTACTGGAGGTACCTGGTGGGCTAGTTGGCCCTCAGGGACCCTCAGGATTGAAGGCAACTTAATACCCCAAGTTACAATACGCCATGGGGTGCGTTTGCACATTTGCCATATCAGGCCCCGCCCCCTCACTGCACCACTGTGCAAACGCACCCCCTGGCAGGTTGTAACTTGGAAGATTAAGTCCCCTTTAATCCTGAGGGTCCCTGGGGGCCAACTAGCCCACCAGGTACCTCCAGTAAGCGCCACAGAGCTGCGTTGCAGAGAGGTGTAAAAAGGGGCGTGTCCTCAGACCACCTCTCGGCAACGCAGCTCTGTGGCGCATACTGGAGGTACCTGGTGGGCTAGTTGGCCCCCAGGGACCCCCAGTATTCAAGGGGAATTAATTCCCCAACTTACAACGCGCCATGGGGCGCGTTTGCAGAGTGATGCACTAAGGGGGCGTGGCCTCCGGTGCGATGCCGTTTTTTTTTTGTTTGTTATAGAAAGGGGGCTGTGTGGCCCCCCTTCTTTTCCTATGTTTTGGGCCCTGGGGACCCCATCTCCCAGGGCCTAGGCCCTATTTTTTAATTTTTTTTAAAAAATACGGGAAGGGGGCTGCGTGGACCCCCTCCCGAGGCCATTTTAGGCCCCGGGGACCCCATCCCCCGGGGCATGGACAGTATTTAAAATTGAATTTAAAATATTTGGAGGGAGCTGCGTGGCCCCCCTCCTCCGGCCATTTATGGCCCCGGGGACCCCATCCCCCAGGGCCAGCCTTTCCTTTTTTTTTTTTTTTTTTTTATTGGGGGGGACCACTTCTAGCCCCAGGGACCCATCCCCCGGGGCCTGGCCACTCTGTTGGGGACCGTGGGGGGAGCCCCAATGCCCCAATGCCCCCACGGTCCCGCCGGCTCCCCGCCTCTTGCGGGAGCCGGCATTGCTTTTCCACACGGGGAGCTGCTAACATGCAGCTCCCCTTGTGGAAAAGCAATCTGCTTTGGACTTTTGGGTGGCTGTCCCCAGGGCCATCAAGGGCTCCTGGAGGGGGACCGTGCGGCCCCCTCCCTTAGTTTTGAAAGCCCCGGGGAGGTGGTGGTCCCCGGGGCTGGGGGTCCGTAACGGACCCCCGAATTGCAATGATTATGTGCCCCAGGGAGGTGGAGGTCCCCAGGGCGTGTGGGGGGGGCTCTTGCCCCCACACATGTTTTAAAATATTTTAAAAAAAGAGCCCCGGGGGGGTGGCGGTCCCCGGGGCAGCTGGGGGGCCGTGTGCCACCATGCATATTTAGGAAAAGCCCCGGGGGGTGGCAGTCCCTGGGGCTTGGAGGGGCCTGGGAGGCCCCCCCACAGATTAAAAAACAAGCCCCGGGGAGGTGGCGGTCCCCGGGGCTGCGGGAGGGCCGCGTGCCCTCCCGCACATAATTTACATAGCCCCGGGGAGGTGGCAGTCCCCGGGGCTGCGGGGGCCCCCGCGGGCCCCTGCAAATAAATGAATGATTGCCCCCGGGACCTGGCCCACCCGAGGGCTTTTTGAAAACGAAGCGCGGGAGCCCGTGCTTCGTTTTTTTTTAATTTTCACGGCAGGATTCGCGACCCCAATGCGAATTATGCCGTTTAAAAAAAAAAATGCTTTTTTGGGCCCTGGGGGTCCTTGTGGGACCCCCTGAGATGGCCTAGGGGGTCAGAGTGTTTCTACCCTGCCCCCTTTTCCTGTTTTTTATCTTTGTTTTTCTGTTTTCTTGTGACTTAGTTCTACCGAGTCACAAGATGGCTGCCAACACTTCCTGGTTTGGAGTGTTGGCAGCCAATGAGAATGAAGCTCGTGCTCGGGAGGGTTCGCGAACCCACTGCGGCCACAGATATCGAAACTTGTTCTTTTTCTAATTTCTCAGGAACTACTGAACTGATTTACACCATTTAAGAAAAAGGTCTCTTTCTGAACCAAGGGCTACCTTTTTGCCAAATTTGGTGTAATTCCGTTCAGCAGTTCGGGCTGTAGCTTTGTCTGTAGCTGTAGCTTTGTCTAACGTTTCCTATGGAAATTAACATGGGGAAAATGCATTTTGGGACCCCCCTTTTTTCTCAGCCCCCGCTTGATGAATCACCCCAAAACTTTCAAGACAGGAGCTGACCGGAGCGCCCCACTAGTTTTGAAAATTTTGCGAAGATTCGTCAACCGGCGCCAAAGTTATTGGGAAAAGAAACGAGGTCCTAACTATGACTACCTACTGGCGCCCGCCAGTAGGTAGTATATATATATATATATATATATATAGAAAGAGGGATAGGGAACTCACTCTCTATATTGTATATATATATATATATATATATATATATATATATATATATATATATATATATATATTATCTACTGGCGGTCGCCAGTAGATAGTTATGGTTACAACCTATTATCCATAGGAAATCCGCGACATTCTATTTGCAATAACGTTGGCGTCGGTTGACGAATCTTCGCGAAAGCTTCCAACTTGTTGGGGCGCTCCGGTCCGCTCCTACCCTGAAAGTCTCGGGGTGATACGTCAAGCGGGGGCCGAGAAAAAAGGGGGGTCCAAAAACGCGTTTTCCCCATTCATTTTTCCATAGGAACCTTTAGTCGCAGCTACAGCCCGAAGTGCTGAACGGAATTACCCCAAATTTGGCAAAGAGGTAGCCCTTGGTTCAGACTGGTGCCTTTTGCTTAAATGGTGTAAATCCGTTCAGTAGTTCCTGAGAAAATCAAAAGTAAAAGTACATATATATCTATGGGCGCGTCGGATACGCGTACCCTCAGCGCACCCTGCGCGCACCGTCCCGATCACGAGCTGCATGCTAATTGGCTGTCAGCTGGCTGTCAACATTCCGATTCAGGAAGTGTTGGCAGCCATTTTGTCCCTCGGTAGAACCGAGGGACAGAAACAAGTGCGCAAAGCGCAAAAAGGGGGCAGGGTAGAAACACCCTGACCCCCTAGGTCTGCTCAGCGGGTCCCACAAGGACCCCCTGGGCAGAAAAAGATTTTTTTTTTTTAAATCGGCGGGATGCGCTTAGGGTGCGCGTATCCCGCCGAGAAAAAAAAAAGAAACAAGTGCGCAAAACGCACAAAGGGGGCAGGGTGGAAACACCCTAACCCCCTAGGCCTGCTCAGGGGGTCCCACAAGGACCCCCTGGGCAAAAAAAAGCATTTTTTTTTTAAAAAAAAATCGGCAGGATGCGCTCAGGGTGCGCGAATCCTGCCGAAAAAAAAAAAAATCGAAGCGTGGTCTCCCGCGCTTCGATGTTAATTGGCCCCCGGGTGGGCCAAGTCCCGGGGGCATGCTGGGGGGTTAATTTTATGTGTGGGGGGCCTCTAAGGGCCCCCAAGCCCGGGGACCGCCACCCCCGGGGCTTTATGCATAATGGTGCGGGAGGGCTCTGAGCCCTCCCGCAGCCCCGGGGCCACCACCTCCCCGGGGCTTCTTTTTTAAATGAAAAACCTGTGTGGGGGGCTCCAGCCCCCCACACGCCCCGGGGACCACCACCTCCCCGGGGCACTAAGAAAAATTACAATGGGGGTCCGTTTTGGACCCCCAGAGCCCCGGGGACCACCACCTCCCCGGGCCTGTGCACTGAATGGGCGGGGGGCCGCGCGGCCCCCTCCTGGAGCCCTTGATGGCCTTGGGGACCACCACCCCCCAGGGCCGGCTCCTGCAGTGTCCCGGGGTGCCTACCCCCGGGACACTGCTGTTTGCAATGACAGGACGGGAGCCTCGCGGCTCCCGTCCTGCCATAGCAAACTTGGTTTGGATATTGGAAGAGAGAGCAGGAAACCTGCTCTCTCTTCCAATATCCAAAGCGATTGCTTTTCCACATGGGGAGCAGCATGTCAGCTGCTCCCCATGTGGAACAGCAATGCCGGCTCCCATAGGACACGGGGAGCCGGCGGGACTGTGGGGGATTGGGGACCCCCCACAGTCCCCAACGAGAGGGCCAGCCCCGGGGGATGGGGTCCCCGGGGCAAGTAGTGGCCCGGGAGGGGGGCCACGCGGCCCCCTCCCCAAAGTTTTGAAAAATAATAAAAAAAAAAAAAAGGGTATGGCCGGCCCGGGGGATGGGGTCCCCGGGCCTTAAAATGGCCAGAGGAGGGGGGCCACGCAGCCCCCCTCAAAATATTAAAAATAAAAATAGAGGCCATGCCCCGGGAGATGGGGTCCCCGGGGCCAATACAGGCCCGGGGAAGGGGGCCACGCGGCCCCCTTCCCGTTTTTTTTTTTGAAATTTAAAAAAGGGGTAAGGCCCTGGGGGATGGGGTCCCCAGGGCCCAAAAACAGAAAAAAGGAAGGGGGCCACACAGCCCCCCTTCAGGGGACAAAAAAAAAAAAAAAACGATCGGGCCCGCAGGCCCCGCCCCCTTCCTTCACCACTCTGCAAACGCGCCCCCTGGCGCGTTTGCAGAGGGGGAACGAATTCCCCTTGAATACTGGGGGTCCCTGGGGGCCAACTAGCCCACCAGGAACCTCCAGTATGCGCCAGGGGCTGCCTTGCAGAGAGGTGTACAGAGGCCACGCCCCTTTTACACCTCTCTGCAACGCAGCTCTATGGCGCTTTTGGAGGTATATGGTGGGCTAGTTGCACCCCAGGGACCCTCAGGATTCAAGGGGAGTTAATCCCCCGACTTAAAACGCGCCACGGGGTGCGTTTGCACAGTGGTGAAGGGAGGGGGCGGGGCTTCAGGTGACATTTAAGTTGGGGGATTAAGTCCCCTTCAATCCTGAGGGTCCCTGGGGGCCAACTAGCCCAACAGGTACATCCAGAAAGCGCCACAGAGCTGCGTTGCAGAGAGGTGTAAAAAGGGGTGTGGCCTCTCTACACGTCTCTGCAACGCAGCCCCTGGCGCATATTGGAGGTTCCTGGTGGGCTAGTTGGCCCCTAGGGACCCTCAGGATTCAAGGGGACTTAATCCCCCAACTTAAAACGCGCCACGGGGCGCGTTTGCACAGATGTAACCTCAGGCCCTGCCCCCTCCCTTCACCATTGTGCAAATATTCCTCTAAAATCAGCCGAAATACGAATTCCAATTTACTCACCTGTTATCAGGAGAGACCTCAGTGCTGTATCTTTCAGCCCAGTACTGATCCTGAAAAGTAATTCTAACCATACTTACCAGTAACTTGAATTTCCTTCCATAGGCTAACATTGACTGGTTTCACTTGGAAATTCTTCTAAGTGTGGAGTTTTGGAACTTTAAAATATTCCTCTAAAATCAGCCGAAATACGAATTCCGATTTACTCACCTGTTATCAGGAGAGACCTCAGTGCTGCATCTTTCAGCCCAGTACTGGTCCTGAAAAGTAATTTTAGCCGTACTTACCGGTAACTTGAATTTCCTTCATAGGCTAACATTGACTGGTTTCACTTGGAAATTCTTCTAAGTGTGGAGTTTTGGAACTTTAAAATATTCCTCTAAAATCAGCCGAAATAGGAATTCCGATTTACTCACCTGTTATAAGGAGAGACCTCAGTGCTGTAACTTTCAGCCCAGTACTGGTCCTGAAAAGTAATTTTAACCGTACTTACCAGTAACTTGAATTTCCTTCCATAGGCTAACATTGACTGGTTTCACTTGGAAATTCTTCTAAGTGTGGAGTTTTGGAACTTTAAAATATTCCTCTAAAATCAGCCGAAATACGAATTCCGATTTACTCACCTGTTATCAGGAGAGACCTCAGTGCTGCATCTTTCAGCCCAGTACTGGTCCTGAAAAGTAATTTTAACCGTACTTACCGGTAACTTGAATTTCCTTCATAGGCTAACATTGACTGGTTTCACTTGGAAATTCTTCTAAGTGTGGAGTTTTGGAACTTTAAAATATTCCTCTAAAATCAGCCGAAATACGAATTCCGATTTACTCACCTGTTATCAGGAGAGACCTCAGTGCTGCATCTTTCAGCCCAGTACTGATCCTGAAAAGTAATTTTAACCGTACTTACCGGTAACTTGAATTTCCTTCATAGGCTAACATTGACTGGTTTCACTTGGAAATTCTTCTGTGTGTGGAGTTTTGGAACTTTAAAATATTCCTCTAAAATCAGCCGAAATACGAATTCCGATTTACTCACCTGTTATCAGGAGAGACCTCAGTGCTGCATCTTTCAGCCCAGTACTGATCCTCAAAAGTAATTTTAACCGTACTTACCAGTAACTTGAATTTCCTTCCATAGGATATCATTGCCTGCTTTTTGCTGAAAAAGTTTCTAAGTGTTGATTTTTGAAACATACAAATATTCCTCTAAAATCAGCCGAAATCCAAATTCTGATTTACTCACCTGTTATCAGGAGAGACCTCAGTGCTGCATCTTTCAGCCCAGTACTGGTCCTGAAAAGTAATTTTAACCGTACTTACCGGTAACTTGAATTTCCTTCATAGGCTAAGATTGACTGGTTTTCAGCAAAAAAGTTTCAAAGTGTTGATTTTCACAAACTACAAATATTCCTTAAAAATCGCCTGTATGACTTAAACGCATTTTTTCAACTGTTTACAGGAGATGCACCAGTGCTGGATCCAGGATCCAACACTGAGTAAGAAAAAGTAACGATAACAGTTTTTACCTGCTAAGTGAATTTCCTTCCATAGGATAACATTGGTGATTCTATGAGAAAAAGTTTCTAAGTGTCAACTTTTAAAATACAATAATATTCCTTAAAAATCACGACTGTAACCAAAACGCTTTTACTCAACTGTTTACAGGAGATGTACCAGGACTGAATCTAGGATCCAGTCCTGTGGTTACAAAAGTAATCCATAAAGTAACTAATTGCATTTAACTAGAAATTCACATTGAGCTGAATGTTGCATTGTGTTTGAAAATGTGTTGCCCATTGCAACAACTGTAACTACTGTACTTAAAAGTCTATTGCCTATCTGCAAAGTATTTAAACTAAAGTAATTCATTCTGAGAAAGTATTTTTTGTAATGTAATGTATAATGTAATTACAATGTAATTTAAAAAATAAAATATGTAAAAAAAAATTGTTTCTAAAAATGTAGTAAATCAGTATGAAAAAAATTAATATAACAATTAATAAATTTGAAAATTGTCATTTACAAAACCTTTGAAATTCACTGAAAAAACCGTAGGTTTCAGGCACGTTATAGTTAGAAATTAGCATTTAAAAAACCTTTGAAATTCACTGAAAAAACCATAGGTTTCAGACACGTTATAGTTACAAATTAGCATTTAAAAAACCTTTGAAATTCACTGAAAAAACCATAGGTTTCAGACACGTTATAGTTACAAATTAGCATTTAAAAACCTTTGAAATTCACTGAAAACACCATAGGTTTTAGGGACAGTTTTAGTTACTTGGACATTGCACTCGTACAAAACCCGTGAAATTTCCCCGTTATAGTTAGTTCAGCTAACTATAACTCGCGCCCCGCAATGCACTGCTGATGACGTCACATATTACATCACTCATGACATGGTCAGTGACATCACTGATGACATCACTGATGACATCTCAAATGACATCACTGATGACATCATCCACGTGATAATCTGATGCACCTCCTCACACCCTAATATAACCTTTGATACACCCACTCTAAATTACAGACTGGCATTCGCAAAACCATAGACACTCCAACACCAATAACTACATACCCACTCACTGATTCTTAGGTCTACACACACACATCCACTCACTCACCCGTACAGGCACTCATACTTATGGTCACTCAGTACAGGACTATCATATGCACTCTTACTCCTATATAGACACTCAAACAACGCCACTCATCCATAGAGATACTCACACACCTAGTCAGTCATGCAAATAATTAAACACACTGCCATTTACTCACCTATACAGTTATACACACACCAGCTCACTTACTCATACAAATAGTAGCACATTGTTACGCTCTTATACAATCACAGATACAAGCACACACTCATCCATACAGCCACTATCACAATCACTCACTCTTGCTTATAGCTATTTATATACTCCAACACACATATATACTGCCTTTCACATATGTAGTTACTCACACATGTACCACTGGGACATACATTCACTCACTAACACACTCTTACACACACTTACCCACCCATACAGTCTATCACAGATGCACTCTTGAAACCATCCACCCAGTGAATCACCCACTCACACATCTATGCACAGAGTTGCACACACCCCTCCCACACAAACACTCAGGCACCCATACAGATACTCAGACAAGCATTCAATAACTCATATAGACACTCATTTAGCTATTCACAAACACATGCAGCCACTTACACAGCAACAGACAGACGGATACAGACATTCACCCAGTTTAGTCACTAACCCATGCATTCAGTAAGATACGTTAAATCACTCACTTATAGAGTCAGTCACGCACCTACTAAATCATCCATACAGACACTTACACACCCACTCATTCTTCAATACGTCTTTTCCTATATATATTAAAAATATTTAAACTTTACAGAAACACACAGTCACTGGATGATGTCATCAGTGATGTCATTTGAGATGTCATCAGTGATGTCATCAGTGATGTCACTGACCATGTCATGAGTGATGTAATATGTGACGTCATCAGCAGTGCATTGCGGGGCGCGAGTTATAGTTAGCTGAACTAACTATAACGGGGGAATTTCACGGGTTTTGTACGAGTGCAATGTCCAAGTAACTAAAACTGTCCCTAAAACCTATGGTTTTTTCAGTGAATTTCAAAGGTTTTTTAAATGCTAATTTGTAACTATAACGTGTCTGAAACCTATGGTTTTTTCAGTGAATATATATATATATATATATATTACCTACTGGCGGTCGCCAGCAGGTAGTTATAGTTAGAACCTATTTTCCATAGGAAAAGCATTTTTTCATTTGCCAATAACTTTGGCGTCGTTTGACGAATCTTACTGAAATTCTCCCAAAAAAAAGTCTATCCAGGTCAGCTCTTATCCTGAAAGTTTTGGGGTGATTAGTCAAGCGGGGCTGAGAAAAAAGGGGGGTCCCAAAACTCGTTTTCTCCATGTTAATTTCCATAGGAAATTTTGCGACGAGCTACAGCCCGAACTGCTGAACGGAATTACACCAAATTTGGCAAAAAGGTAGAACTTGGTTCAGAAAGCGACCTTTTTTTTAAATGGTGTAAATCCGTTCAGTAGTTTTTGAGAAATTAAAAAAATAAGAGTAAAAAAATCAATTTCCCATAGGAAACTTTGTGCAAGGCTACAGCCGAAACTACTGAACGGAATTACTTCAAATTTCGCAGACATGTAGTGCTTCGGTCAGTAAGCGACCTTATTAAAAATGGTGTAAATCCGTTCAGTAGTTACTGAGCAATTAGAAAAATAAAAGTTTTGATATCTGGGCGGAGCCTAAGTCGCGTGTGCGAGCTTCACTGTGATTGGCTGCTAGTAGTCCAAACTAGGAAGTGTTGGCAGCCATCTTGTGGCTCGGTAGAAGCGAGTCACCTGAAAACAGAGAAACAAAGGTATAAAACAAGAGAAGGGGGCAGGGTAGAAAGACCCTGACCCCTTAGGCCTGCTCAGGGGGTCCCAGAAGGACCCCCAGGGCCCAAAAAATCATTAAAAAAAAAAAAAATCGGAAACAAATGTGCGCAGGGGTCGCGGGTTCTCGCGTTTCATTTTAATGAGGCCCTTGGGTGGGCTAGGTTCCGAGGGTATTTCTTAAAAAATAATAGCAGGGGCTCGCAGGGGTTGCGAGGGTGCGCTGGGGTCCGCGCAGCCCCGGGGCTTCAATCCTAAAACACTATCCCCAGCACGACCCCCTACACTACCCAAACACCACTAGACTACCCTAAACCCTAAAACACTACTTCCAACATGACCCCCTACACTATACAAACACCACTGCACTACCCTAAACCCTAAAACACTACCCCCAGCACGACCCCCTACACTACCCAAACACCACTGTTCTACCCTAAACCCTAAAAGACTAGCCCAGCACGACCCCCTACAGTAGACAAACACCTCTGCAGTACCGTAAACACTAAAACACTACTCTGAGGATGACCCCCTACACTACACAAACACCACTGCACTACCCTAAACCCTAAAACACTACTCCCAGCATGACCCCTTACACTACCCAAACACCATTGCATTTTTGTAAACTCTAAAACACTACCTCCAGCACGATTCTTACACTACCCAAACACCACTGCACTACCTTAAACCCTAAAACACTACCCCCAGCATGAACCCCCAAACAGTACACAAACACCACGGCACTACTCTAAATCTTAAAACAGTACTCGCTGCATGACTTCCCACACTACACAAACACCACTGTGCTACCCTAAATCCTAAAACACTACTCTCAGCACGACCCCCTACACGACACAAACACCACTGCACTGCCGTAAACCCTAAAACACTACTCCCAGCATGACCCCCTACACTACCCAAACAGTACTGCACTGCCATAAACCCTAAAACACTACTCCCAGCATGACCCCCTACACTACACAAACACCACTGCACTACCCAAAACCCCAAAACAGTACTCCCAGCATGACCCCTTACACTACCCAAACACCACTGCACTACCTTAAACCCTAAAACGCTACCTCCAGCACGAACCCCCTACAGTACAGAAGCACAACTGTACTACCCTAAAGCATAAAATAGTACCAGTCGTCGGTTTGCAGGTCTGCGAGCCGTCGTGTCCCTAGCTGTACATGTGCGAGCCAGTCCATTAGGTGATAGGTGTGTCTCTGCTAGCAGGGCCGTTGGCCGTTGGTGTCCGCTTGCGAGTTAGAACCGAGCTCTCCCTCTGCGAGCAAGCACGCTGGTGTGCGTTTGCGAGCCAACGGCCCGTAGCTCTCCCTGTGCGAGCCGAGCCGACGGGCCGCAGCTCTCCCTCTGCGAGCCTGCCCGACGGCCCGCAGGTCTCCCTGTGCTAGCCGGATCGCAGCTGTCACTCTGCGAACCGATATTGGGAATATAAGGTGGCTCTAAAAAGAGCCCTTGTGTTTATTAGTTGGAGCTACATGTAAGTGCGAATGCACAGCTTCAAGTTAATCAGGAAAACTCGGTTTCCCTGATCTGTGAAGTGTACTCCATCACTTCTGTAGATATCAGCCATATCAAAACGTATGTTGTTGTAGATCGACCCCATTCTATGGTCTCTGAGGTATGCAAACACAGCTTTGTTGACATTCTTCCTACATTTTTCAATCTGAGGACAAAAGTGGTTTGACCATTTCCACTTCTGTCTTTGGCATATATTGGAATATACAAAGACAGTTTGAGGCAAAAGCAACATCAATTGTCGAAAGGTGTCTTTCATTAGCATTTCCAAACCTACACCAGTCAATGTGCCTAGGTCGTTTCCACCACAGTGCACAATCATGAGGTCAGGGTGTTGGAGATGCAAACAGGTTTTAACCAAAGGCAACAATCCTCTCTGTCCAAACCATTTAATGTCCACACTTTGTAAACCTAGGTCTAAGTCAATTATTCTCTGTTCTGCATACCTCTTGCACCAGAAAACATAGCTATGTCCTACGATCCACACTAGCATTTTGAAGGTATGGCTGGGAAGTATGGATAGATGTCTGTAGCTCATGCAGTCCGTTTGTAGAATAAGAGATATGTTTAAAGGTGGGGAACTACTTTTTTTTCTCATTCAAAACGATAACTGATTGGTAGATGAAAAGCATTGTTTTTTAAAAGTAGGGTGCATATTCGTTTTGTGGAAAAGCATCTTTGTGATTGGGTAAGAAAAAGCAGTTTAAACGTGGAGTACATATGATAGGATAAAATGTGGTCAACTCAACCACACCTGCTACTTGCATTTGGAAGGCACTGTTCGAACTTAAAACAATCGTGAACTTTTAACCTGCACGTGCCGTTAAATGTTTGAGAAAATGTTGCAAAAAAATATCGTTTGGTTTAAAAAAATTGATGAACTTTTAACCTGCACGTGTTGTAGAATGTTCTAGAAAGTGTGTTGATAGAATACGTTGCACTTCTGACTTCTATGTGTCCTTGAATATTAAAAAAAATGTTTATATGGAAAATTCAATAATAACCAATAGAGAGAAGTTTTGCAATCTAAAAGAATCAAGGAACTATTCTAATTTGTTCTTTACATATATTTATGTGTGGAGTAACAACATTACAGACACAACAGCACCAGGAAGAGGAACAAGCATGGAGTGGGGGCATGGGGGGAGATGGGCACAATGGCACACATGCACAATTAAGTACAGCACAACTACAGACAAGCCATGGCTAAAATGAAACACACCAACAAGGAGCACAAGTCACACAACCCGCCAACATCACACCACTGAACAAGCACAGAAGTGAAAACCACACTGCCTGAAAGGGAGAAGGGTGAACAATACCTCACATGAAGGGACATCTCACACAGAATACAGCACACACACATAGGAAGCAGAGCACACCAACATCCAACACAATGTTGTCCAAACACAAACATTCGCACAATCGAACACAGGACACAAATGCACTCGCCTGTGGTGGATAAACGTCCAAAAGCGTCAGTACGAAACAGGCACATGAGAACGCATAAGTACAAACCCACAGTCCGGATGGGGTAGCAATTCACGTATGGCAGGCAGCCAGAGAGTCCGTGACACACACATTGGCATACAAATGAAGACACAACACATTTGGAGACAAGTGAAAATGTGGAAACTTTATAAAAAAAAGTGCGTGTCAGTACGGCCAAGAGTAGTGCCACGATATGCAGACAAATGCAGCAGCATGCCTGAATAAGGAACGTAGGAAAACGTCCATGTTCACCTCGGGGTAGTCCATCACCAACACACGTCAGTGTCAAGCAGCGTTGGTTGTCTGCGCCTCGGACATGAGTCGACACCAATGCAGCCATGTCCACTGTCGTCTTGGGACATGTGACCAGATGCACAACGTGCAATGATGCGGCGGGACACGTGCAATGTGGCACATCGAGTCGTGGTTGCAGGTACCTTGTCACTCGTCCATGAACGCGAGTGCAGCTGCGTAAGCCACTATCTCTAATGAGTGATGGCTGGCCACAATATTTGACATGTCATCGACGTAATCCATCAGCTGACCGGGACAGATGTGCTGACTCCAACCACTGTACCCAATGTGCACCAAAGCAGAATCGGGAAGTGGGTCAATTTGCTCACTGCATACTACGACACGTGCAATCTCCCAGGCCCAGTTCCCAACATGCATGCCAAACATCCATGCATGCCATAAACGGGCATCACCATGACACTCCTGGTCGTGGGCCAACAGGGGGCGCACACACCCGTCGTAATCCATGTCAGCTACGCACACGTTGGAGAGGCACACGTCCATGCACCACTCGGATAGGCACGTGTGACATTGCAATACAGGTTGAACGCAGGTGACGTCCGCAATGCGGAAGCTCAGCCGGTAAGTGATCCGCAGCACTGCCAAAGGCAGTGCACCCAGGACATGCAGCAGACGTGCAAGGTATAGGTGGACGTGAATGGAGTCGACCATGTGTTCGGGATGCCCTGCCATTGCGTCAGTGGCTCTGCTTGTAGCTGCATTGGCTTGCCGTGTGCCAGTCTTGTGGATGAAATGGCACAGCTTGGTGCAATGAGCCGGGTCTGTGTGCAATGGGTGCAGGGCAGGGGTGTTGTGGGAGTACGTGTGAAGGCCATTTCATGCACGCTAACTACGACGAAGGACTTTTGAGTGTGGGATGTGTACTCGTTGTTCTCAAATCGGGCAGTGCGTAGTGTGGGAGACGGATGCAAATATTATCGTATCTGTCAGGGGGGCTGGCCACTTGCAAGTTCCTTCTCGGAGCAGCAAATGTGTTAGCGCAAGATAGCTCAGACAAAGAACCTTTCATCCCTACAGTAACTTCTCCAGCTGCATTCATACAGGATGTGTACAAAGGCCGGTCGTGGGTGTTGTGGGATGTCTGCGACCATGGTCATCATGGATGAGATGCCCAGCACATGGCACATGGGCGGGTTCACTGTGTGTTACGTTGCCAAACAGCTGCTCCTCCCTCCCACGAGCCCCCACACTTTTGTGCGCTGCGCTGTTGTATCCTGTGCACTCCTACGGCACACCATTGTAATGCCTATTCGCGCATGTCCTGCGGCATTCCAATCACACCGTGACACTGCCGTTTGGAGGTGGTGCATGCCACTTTACAACATCGACTGCTGTGGCCCTTGTGGCGGCCACACCAGAACACAGAGACACACTTACCGCACTTCTTGCACACGGACATGTCCGAGACACCCCATTCCCCTTGCTGGATAGGCACACCCCTGCGCTGACCTGTGTACGACGGACCAGCACACGCCACTTGTGCATGCAGGAGGATGCGTGCGTAGCTACATGTCAAGGCTCACTGCCAACGCTGAGGTGACATGGTAACGTCCGCTGAAGACAGCACACTGTGATGTTGCAGGGCCCGTGCCCATCATGCTAACACAATGACCACACGGACACACTTGCTCAGATGTGGGTTCGGGGGGACGTTGGCGGTCCTGGGGTTGTTGCGATGAGTGTTGTGGCCCTCATGGGTATCCGTGTATCATGCTCATTGACTCTATGGCACCTGTGGGTGTTCTGGTGTGGCTCTTGGCTGTGTTCCCTTTCATACTGCAGGTAGTTGTCCTGCTTAACACTAGCAGAAAGCAGGTGTAAAATCCCTGGTGCTAACGCGGCTTATCGCCGGAATTTGTTTCGCATCGCAGTTTTCGCCTTTCGTTGTGAAAGTTGTGATGTGGTTTTTTGTTGTACAGAAAAATAAACAAACTGGGCAGTGTATCCCGTCAAGATTCAGCACCTGACCCACTATTCCCAATCAATATAAATACAATGAGATTTCTTCATTGATTTTGTGTGTACACTGTAAATGCAGCCACTACCACAGTGCAATTGAATACAGGATTTTAGTATTTAGAATAAATCGCAAAGGTGCACCTCGTGTGTTTTTGCACGGGAACGCCTACTCTGCATCTCATTATCAGCACTTTAATGCAACTAAAGTTGAGATAAATCTAACACACTATTCAGAAACTGGTGCAAACTGCAGACATCACCAGTATTCCCGCGATAACTGCCCCAAAATTTAACACCATGGTGGACACCACCAAATAACAGTAATAAGAACGAGAAAGAGTCACACAGCACTTAAGTAACAACCAAAAACTTTATTGATTTTTTTTTTTCCCAAACTTTATTTTTCCGTTTACGTACATATAGAGGATAAACTAAATTTAACAAACTCAACACAAAACAACAAGGCGGAAGACTCCTGTCGGGTCCATCAATGTCGACGACACAGCCTGGAAAATAAAGCACAAAATAAGGACGTGTGTAATGCGCATATGAAAGGAGTGAGACACAGAGAAAGAGAGAAGGGAAAAAAAGCCAGAGAGAAAAAGAGAGGGAAGGAAAGAAAGAAAGGGATTGAGAAAGGGAGAAGGGAGAGAGAGTGAGAGAGATAGAAGGAAAGGAAGGAAGAGAGTGAGAGAGAGAGTGAAGAGAGGGAAGTGAGAGAGAGAGAGAGAGAGAGAGAGAGACACTGCCGCCCCAGCGCATCCATGACCAAATAATTACCTGCTGCCTCCGGAGTGTCTACCAGTGGGCACTCCACGTGCCCGTGAAAGCTCCAGGGCCCGGTCCCGCCACCGTGGCTTGGTGCTCATAATGTGGACCCGCTCCGCGGCCCAGCAGATCCCACACATGTCGCTGAGTCCTGAGTCATCAATGGCGGAGACCACATCAGCTTTTGGTGCCGCTAACCCTGTGCAACGCAAGTCAGCCCCACGTGGTGGTAAGCCGCTGATGGCCATACAACTTAGGGTGCGACTAACCCTGTGCAACTCAAGTCCACGCCACGTGGTGGTAGGCCCCTGACAGCCACATCAGCTTCGGGTGGCACTAACCCTGTGCAACTCAATTCCGCGCCACGTGGTGGTAGGCCCCTGACGGCCACATCAGCTTCGGGTGGCACTAACCCTGTGCAACTCAAGTCCGCGCCACGTGGTAGTAGGCCCCTGACGGCCATACAGCTCAGGGTGCGACTAACCCTCTGCGCAACTTTTCATGGACTCTTTATGATTGAGACCCGTGGAGCGTCCGCCATCCAGTCACCACCGGCAATAAAGGATGTGACATTGTCGATCCATTATATTTGTGTGGTCACATGGCCTGTGATGCATGTGCCGGATGGGTGTGGTGCGTGTGTAAACCTGCCCTCAGGGAGTGGCCGTGACATGTTGACAACTAGACAACTGACCTGCACACCAACAGCGAGTACGCCTGCGACAGGTAGCTATGTGGGGGGTGTGAAAACGTGTTTTCTCAATGGATTTTCCATAGGAAACTTTAGACAAGGCTACAGGTCAAACTGCTGAACGGAATTACGCCAAATTTGGTAGGGAGAAAGGTCTTGGTCCAGAAAGCGCGCTTTCTCGCATCGAGTGAAAATATAAAAGAAAGGTCCCGGGGGCAATTTAATATGCCGGAGCTCTGTCTGTGCGAGATAACCCTTTCACGCTCCCTCTGCCCAACATCACCACTTCGCAGCTATGCCGTTAGAAGCCAGTCCGTCGGCTCGCAGCTCTCTACCTATGCGAGCTAGTACGCTGCTGTGCCTGTACCTCTGCGAGCTACTACGCTGCTGTTCCTTTGGGAGCGGACGCCTCGTAGTACTGCGTCTGTGAGTCGAGATGACGGGCCGCAGTTGTCCATCTGTGAGCCTGGGTGCGAACTGTTCATAAGTCACATTACATAAGCATTGAAAAGCCATTTTGTTATTCAGTCCGTCAGCTGGCATCTGTCCGAGGCATTTCTGAAAACATACCAGAGTTCTTTCTGTGAGAGATACCCCTTTCACGCTGCCTCTCCCCACATCAGCAGGTAACGCACCCTCTTCCCACATTACCAACATACCCCCAACAACCTTCTTGGGCCCGGAATTGTCCATGTGCGGTTGGACAAACAAGAATCTTAGTCATGTATAGATTTACATATAAAACATTTTATTTAAACAAAACAACAACAAATAAAACTGAAGGGAGTCTGGTGCTGTGGTCGCTGCCACGAAGTTGGGGTCACTGCCATTCAGGACTCAGGACACAGTTCCAAATGTGGGATCGGCTTATATTGAACAGGGTTAGTGGCACCACGTGTCGCGCCTTGTGTTGTACAGGGTTAGTGGCACCACGTGTCGCCGGCCTTGCATTGGAAATATGCCTAACTGATCGAAGGGAGTCTGGTGCTGTGGTCGCTGCCACAGGACTTGGGGTCACTGCCATTCAGGACTCAGGACACAGTTCCACATGTGGGATCGGCTTGTGTTGAACAGGGTTAGTGGCACCACGTGTGGCCGGCTTGTGTTGAATAGGGTTAGTAGCACCACGTGTTGCGGCTTGTGTTGAACAGGGTTAGTGGCACCACGTGTCCAAAATTCGAATTGCGAGCTCTGCTGTCCGCAGTGTAGACTGCTAATGAGTGTTCGTTTGCACTTGAAGATGAATTTGGTGATTGTACTAAAACTATAACTGATATAAAAAAAGTTCTTGAAGCAAGGATACTAAAAGGATATTATGTAGGTTTTAGGCCTGTGATAGTTACTTGCCTACTGGACTCTGTAATTAATGAATCAAGACTTAATTTTAATTGTGAGCCCTGATGACCGCAGTGTAGGTCAGGGGTAGCGGTCAGCAAGGGCCCATAGCCACGTGTCATTGAGTTGAGGTGCACAGTTAGTGGCACCAGAAGCATTGAGAATGTATGAGCCTGTGATGCTGCTTGGTGCAGACGGACCGCACTGGGAGCAATGTCTCTTGCCTACTGGACTGCGTCATCTGCAATCGCGACTGTATCCAAATTGTGAGTCCTGCTGACCGCAGTGTAGGCCAGAGGTAGCGGTGAGCAAGGACCCACAGCCACGTGCATAGGTTGGTGGCCCCACCGGCCTGCGTAGTTCAGGTTCAGTGGCACCACGTGTCGCCGGCCTTCCATATGCAAATACGCCTCACTAATCGAAGGGAGTCTGGTGCTGTGGTCGCTGCCACGAAGTTGGGGTCACTGCCATTCAGGAGTCAGGACACAGTCCCACATGTGGGATCGGCTTGTGTTGAACAGGGTTAGTGGCACCACGTGTCGCCGGCCTTGCATATGGAAATATGCCTCACTGATCAAAGGGAGTCTGGTGCTGTGGTCACTGCCACGGACTTGGGGTCACTGCCATTCAGGACTCAGGACACAGTTCCACATGTGGGATTGGCTTGTGTTGAACAGGGTTAGTGGCACCACGTGTCGCCGGCTTGTGTTGAACAGGGTTAGTGGCACCACGTGTCGCGGCTTGTGTTGAACAGGGTTACTGGCACCACGTGTCGCCGGCTTGTGTTGAACAGGGTTAGTGGAACCACGTGTCGCGGCTTGTGTTGAACAGGGTTAGTGGCACCACGTGTCGCCGGCTTGTGTTGAACAGGGTTAGTGGCACCACGTGTCGCCGGTCTTCCACAGTGTAGGCCGGAGGCAGCGGTCAGCAAGGGCCAACAGCCACGTGACGTTGACTTGAGCTGCGCAGATTGGGAGCATACAGTCTTCTTAACTGATTATACTCTCTTACACAATTTGCATCGGCACTAATCTTGAATTGTTAGCCGTGCTAACCGCATTGTAGGCCAGAGGCAGCGGTCATCAAGGGCCCACAGCCACGTGGCGTTGACTTGAGCTGCACAGAGTTAGTGGTACTTGAAGCACTTAGCGTGTGCGCAGTCAGCAATGATGCGTGGTCCGGGCTGGCCGCACTGGTAGCAATGTCTGTTGCCTACTGGACTGCGTCATCTGCAATCGCGAGTCGCTCTGAATTGTGAGCCCTACTCACCGCAGTAGAGGCAGGAGGCAGCGGTGAGGAAGGGCCCACTGGCACGTGTTGTTGACTTGAGCAATGTCTGTTGCCTACTGGACTGCGTCATCTACAATCTCGACTCCATCTGAATTGTGAGCCCTACTGACAAGAGTAGGCCGGAGGCAGCGGTCAGGAAGGGCCCACAGCCACGTGTTGTTGACTTGAGCAATGTCTCTTGCCTACTGGACTGCGTCACCTGCAATCGCGACTCGATCTGAATTGTGAGCCTTGCTGTCCGCAGTGTATATCGAAGGCAGTAGTTTGTACAGACATAAGTCCGTGGTGCTGTGCCGCTGGGGGCCTGTGTGGCGGAAGCCAGCAATTGGCTGAGGAGGCTGGCGGTCACGTCAGCGGCCTCGTGGCAGGGTGAGGGGCGCCGCCCTGGCAGACGCTTTGGCCTTCCCACAAGTGAACCACGCCCAGAGCTCCGGCCTATTTATTCACACTCCTACGCTGAAGTGGCGTACGTCGGACCAGGCCACTCCGGTTACGCTTATGCTTACAGGGGGGGATGACACAGCTACATGACTGAGATCTTCCCTAGTGATTGACGTAACATGGTTGGGTCCACTGTCCACAACACTACAAGCACCAGTAGTATTTGTGCACATGGAGAGGTGTGTGTTCTGCATACTGAGATGTGTCCAGCACATCACCGCTACACTTTGCATTGTGTGCATTGTTAAACATGGGTGAATTGCTTCCTTCACATATAGTTTGTTCACACCTGTCCCAATATTCAGCTATTGTGTGGCTGAGGGGCCATGCCGTTTTCGGAAAGTTCGCTGTCTTGTTCTGCGCTGCCTCGGTGGTAGAGGGGGAGGTGTCCTGGGGGTGGTGGTGGGTGTTGTGGCGTTCTTGGGTGTCGGAGCTGCTTGATCAGTAGGTCTATGACATGTGTTGGTCTTCAGATGTGGCTCTGGGCTGGGCTCCCTTTCATACTGTATGTAGTTGTTTAATATTTAAAAAACAAGAAGACATTATATAGTTTAAATAAAAAATAAAAAAAATTACAGTAGGGAGAGGGGTGGTACGGGGGGGAAGGTCCTGAGGGTTGTGGCAGTGGGTGTTGTGTCCTTCTTGGGTGTCGGAAAAAACTATAGGTTAAATGAACATTATAATTAGTAGTTAGAATTAAAAAAAAACATTGAAATTCACTGAAAAAAACATAGGTTTCAGGGACGTTATAGATAGAAATTAGTATTTAAAAAACCTTTGAAATTCACTGAAAAAACCATAGGTTTCAGGCACGTTATAGTTAGAAATTGGCATTTAAAAAAACCTTTGAAATTCACTGAAAAAACCATAGGTTTCAGGCACGTTATAGTTAGAAATTAGCATTTAAAAAACCTTAGAAATTCACTGAAAAAACCATAGGTTTCAGGGACGTTATAGTTAGTTGGACATTTCACTCATACAAAACCATAGAAATTCCACCGTTATAGTTAGTTCAGCTAACTATAACTCGCGCCCCCGCAATGCACTGCTGATGACGTCACATATTACATCATTCATGACATGGTCAGTGACATCACTGATGACATCACTGATGACATCTCAAATGACATCACTGATGACATCACTAATTAAATCATCCATGTGACAATCTGATGCACCTCCTCACACACTAATATAACCTTTGATACACTCACTGTAAAATACAGACTACCATTTTTGATAGCATTGACACACTAATACCAGTTACTACATACCCACTCAGTGATTCCTAGGTCTACACACACATCCACTCATTCACCCATACAATCACTCATACATGCAGTCACTCATCAATACAACACTATCATATGCACTCATACACCTATACAGACACTCACACACCACCACTCATCCAGAGTTACTCACACACCTAGTCAGTCATGCAAAGGATCAATCACACTTCCATTTACTCACCTATACAGTTATACAAACACCACCTCACTTATTCATACAGATACTAACACATACTTACTCTCTTATACAATCACTGATACAAGCACACACTCATCCATACAGCCACTCTCACAATCACTGACTCTCATGTATAGTCATTTATATACTCCAACTCTCACATACACTGTCTTTTACATATGTAGTTACTTGGACATGTACCACTGAGACATCCATTCACTCACCAACACACCCATACACACAATGACCCACCCATATAGCTGTTTCCACATGCACTCTTGAACCCATACAGCCAGTGAATCAACCACTCAAACATCTATGCACAGAGTCACACACCTCCACCCACCCACACACACACTCAGGCACCCATACAAATACTCAGGCAACCAATCGATAACCCATATAAACACTCATATAGCTACTCACCAACCCATGCAGCAGTTTATACAATAACAGACAGACTGATACAGACATTCACACACTTTAGTCACTAACCCATGCATTCAGTA
This sequence comes from Calotriton arnoldi, assembly GCA_963921515.1. Lineage (NCBI taxonomy): Eukaryota > Metazoa > Chordata > Amphibia > Caudata > Salamandridae > Calotriton > Calotriton arnoldi. The sequence continues at coordinate 422,247 of CAWUFW010007890.1, read as the reverse complement.
AGACACATGTAATCACTCACTTAAACAGTCAGTCACGAACCTACTAAATCCTCCATCCAGACACTTATACACCCACTCATTCTTCAATACACCTTGGCATATATATAATACATATTTAAACTTTAAAGAAACACACAGTCACTAGATGATGTCATCAGTGATGTCAACAGTGATGTCATTTGAGATGTCATCAGTGATGTCATCAGTGATGTCACTGACCATGTCATGAATGATGTAATATGTGACGTCATCAGCAGTGCATTGCGAGGCGCGAGTTATAGTTAGCTGAACTAACTATAACGGTGGAATTTCTATGGATTTTTATGAGTGAAATGTCCAACTAACTATAACGTCCCTGAAACCTATATATATATATATATATATATATATCACCTACTGGCGGTCGCCAGTAGGTAGTTATAGTTAGGACCTAGTTTCCAGAGGAAAAGCGTTTTTTGTTTCCCCAATAACTTTGGCGCCGGTTGACGAATCTTCGCCAAATTTTCAAAACTAGTGATCAGCTCCGGTCAGCTCCTGTCTTGAAAGTTTTGGGGTGATTCGCCAAGCGGAAGCCTAGAAAAAAGGGGGGTCCCAAAACGTGTTTTCCCCATGTTATTTTCCATAGGAAACTTTAGACAAAGCTACAGCCCGAACTGCTGAACGGAATTACACCAAATTTGGCAAAAAGGTAGGTCTGCTCAGGGGGTCCCACAAGGACCCCCAGGCCCAAAAAAAGCATTTTTTTTTAAATAATTTCAGCGGAAATCGCGATGGGGTCGCGAATCCCGCCGAAATTATTTTTAAAAAACGAAGCGCGGGCTCCCGCGCTTCATTTAAAAAAAGCCCCAGGGTGGGCCAGGTCCCGGGGGCACTGTAAATTCATTAGCGGGGCTATCACAAAGCACCGACAGGATGTCTGTTCTCAAATTACTGCCTTGTCACCAAGACCATAGCTCTGTAACGGGGCGAGGTATTGTACACAAGGACATTTGGTTGTAAACTACCCCTCACGTTTTAATTCTAGGCGGTGAAATATGCTGAGCTGGGAAGGTAATGTGCCCCACAATTTTAAAATATGTTAGACAGTGGGGCGAGTCGCCGTATACGAAGCTGAACTGAAGTATATAATGTAGCATCCGATGCACATCAAAAAGTAAGTGCTGCATTATTTGCCATGGTAAACATGCGGATTGGAGCGCTACTCGGTCTGCTCATGTACTTGAAGCGCTATACACATTCTATAATTCAGTGAAATACAAATTAGAGATGTGCCTAGACCGCATTAAAAACTCAAAGCAGATGGAAAATAAAAAATGGGTCCTTTTATACACAAAATGTATTGTGACGCCGGCCTAGTGATCTTTTAAAAATAACAAAACTTCATTGATGTACCCTACGAATTCTATTTAAATTTTGCGAGCAAAATGACAAAACCGACTTGAATCTAATGTTCATGTGCGATCATATTGTAGAATTGAGTGTGAATCTCACTCGAACTGAGTGCGAGCTCTGCAGTGCGGTCACGTGGGCGCGCATTTTCCCCTCAAAAGCAGGCAAATATGAATCGTGCACGTTGACAACTGTTTCGGTAAAAGGGGCGCACTTTCGAGCCCTTTTTCGTGCACTTTTCACGGGTGAATTGTCGTTGTCCAAAGGATAAATGTAGAGTTCTATATTTTGCCACGCCGAAAGCCAAGTTTGTTCCACAAAGTTGAACTTGACCTTGAATGTGAGCGCAGACCTAAAGCACCCCTGACGCAAAACGGCTGCACTGGGACGCTGCACACGAACCAAGAGTGTTGGGTAGTGGCCAAAAGTGTTAGGTGGTGGCTCATTTTGTACAGCTTAGTGACACGCAGAAAAAGCCTACACTTGTGAAAGAAGAGATAAATGAGGAAGACCTTGGTCTGCCCAACCGGACAATGATGTAACAAGGTGGGGGGGGGTGCATGGGCTCTAATGCAAGCGAGGAAGATGGATGGACCCTCATCTGCTAATTCTGTAGTGCAAACAGTGGCGTAACAAAACTTGGGGGGGGGCTGAGGGGTACATGGAGGGAGCCCCCCACTCCCAGCCCAGCACCTATCACTTTTGCTGATGGTGGCCCCTGGTGACCCGCCCTCCTCCCCGCAGCTTGGGCCGCTGGGACTTATGTTACGCCACCGAGTGCAAAACAGCGATAATTGGAGCGTAGTGGGCACTTAAGGCCGCCGAGCCTCGGTGCCACTGTATCTCCTGCCCTAATGATAGCTGTGCACCTGCGACCAGAGAGAGGTCGGCTCCGCACATCTGGGATGGCACCCTGCCGCCCTCAGGTCAAGAGGTCAGTTATATGGGGACTGGCCATGGAAATAGGAGCCCGGCGGGTGACTGACAGCATCATATGCTGATTACTGACAACAGCCAATTTAGGTCATCGGCAGCAACGAGAACACGACCACCGCTCATAGCATTTAAGCACCAGCAGGCTTCCTGCAGTCCCACCCCTGCCGTGATATTTGTGACGGATGTCGTAGTCATCCGCAAGTGCACACGGACACACCTGTCAATCATCGTCCAGTCTGAACAAGCCTGCCTGTTTCCAGCGGCGGACAAGCTATTCCCTTCCATCGATACTACATATGTATTTGGAAAGCAGGTTATCCCAGGGGTTACTCCGCGCAGAACAGCAGGTATTTATAGCTCCTCAACTTAACCCGACTGAAGCCCGCTAGATTTACACCTGTAACTACCGGTCAAACACGCATCCCTGCAGCGGGCACATTAGTCCTCCGACGCACTTGTGTGCACGTCACCAGAGACGGTTTAAGGCATGGCCAAGGGGCCAGGTGCCAAGGGCCCCACTCTCCAAGGGGCCCCGAGGGAAGGTGATCTTTCTGTCTCTATCTCACCCTTGTCTATTTATCTCAAGCTCTCTCCTTTTCTATTGCAAGTGCACATCTCGGAAGAAACTGGAATGCGTTTGTAACTTCGAAGGGGAGGCTGTCAAAGCAGACAAAAGTTAGGGACATTACTTTATTCAGGGGTGTAGCTTTCATTAGTGCAGCAGGTGCAGTGACACCAAGGATAGAGGGGGGAACTGAACCCTGATTATTGCTGTATTTCACCGTTCAGACTGGGCCCAGGGTGGCCATTTCCAACCTCGCGCTAGGGTTCATGTAACGCCGGCACTGCCAGAGACTGCACTTTACCATAGCGAGCCAGGTCTGGCATGGTGTTTGATGTGTGTCATTTGGCAGGTTTTTCTTTTTTAAAGTGAATACACTTAAGGAGTCCAGCTGACAAGCCAGTATCGTGAATGGAAATGAGAGCAGATCTCAGCTGTAAAAGACTTCAGACATATTCGTTCTGTCATGCTATGACACAAACATGTCAATTTCCATCACCGACGAACACCCTGCCGCCCCAGGGAGACTTTTTCCTTAAATGTCAGTTAAGGGCCTTTCAGTGCAAAGAAAGGGAACGTGGTCGTTCTCTCGACCCAGCATTGTAGCTCCGTCTCTAAGGACCCTCGAAGACCCCTTTGTTGATGGTGGCTGGTGGAGTTTTTCAGATAATTCACTAGATGGCCCGTTGAAGGTTCTCTCCAGTGACAAAAACACATTCCTTTTGCAGAGCCAGCAAGCACCAGCAGTATGTGCATTCCGTGGGCCCCTTCATTTGATGCCCCGTGATTGTTACCAGGCTGATGTCCTCCGCAAAGTCGCACCAATCAGGATTCAAGAATGCCTCTTTGATTAATGACACCTGGTTGAGATTTTGGACACATCGTGACATCTTCACTGCAGCGTCCCGTTAAAGTGTCCATGTAGCGAAAGTAAAACATTTTTCCAGCAGGCTAACCGGCATCACCCAAATCACTTACGCCCAGATTCCAACCACGCCCCTTTGATGATATCTCGTTGGGTTTGGTGATGTTATTGACATGATTTCCCAGATTGAGCCTTTCGAGAGGCCCTCAGTGAAAGAAAAATATGTTCTCTTTGCCCAACAGGGCATCACCAGCACACACCGCCAACAAAAAGGATTCTAGAATGTTCTTTGATGATGTCTGATTGGGTTTTGAAACCTATGATGACATCATTCACTGGACTGACCCTTTAATAGGTTTTTATCTCACCGCCCACCCATAAGAAAGTGTAGGTATATCACTTCTTCTGACTAATCTGGCAAAAGTGTTTTAATAATGAAAGATATACTAAAAAAAAGTAAGCCCACCAGGTACCTCCAGTAAGCGACACAGAGTTGCATTGCAGAGAGGTGTAAAAAGGGGCGTGGCCTCGCACCACCTCTCTGCAACGCAGCCCTGTGGCACTTACTGGAGGTTCCTGGTGGGCTTGTTGGCCCCCAGGGACGCTCAGGATTCAAGGGGACTTAATCCCCCAACTTAAAACACGCCACAGGGCACGTTTGCACACTTGTTACATCAGGCCCGCCCCCTCCCTGCACCACTGTGCAAACGGGCCCTCTGGCGCGTTGTAAGTTGGGGGATTAAGTACCCTTGAATCCTGAGAGTCCCTTGGGTCCAACTAGCCCACCAGGTACCTCCAGTAAGCGCCCATGAGCTGCTTTGCAGAGAGGTGTAAAAAGGGACGTGGCCTCGGAACACCTCTCTGCAAGGCAGCTCTGTGCCGCTTCCTGGAGGTACCTGGTGGGCTAGTTGGCCCCCAGGGACCCTCAGGATTCAAGGGGACTTAATCCCCCAACTTACAACGTGCTAGGGGTCACATTTGCACAGTGGTGCAGGGAGTGGGCGGGGCCTGATGTAAGAAGTTAGCAATCTTGCTGTGTGGGACTTAATGGTGGTAATAAAAGGGATAGTTGGCCCCCAAGGTTGACGTTGGGGGCTAACTACTCCTCATGTTACCTCCAGTAAGTACCACACAGTGGGATTGCTAAGAGGTGTTTCGGAGACCACGCTCACCTTTCTCTACCACTCTGGAAACGCAACTGGCATGTTATAGTTAGAAATTAGCATTTAAAAAACCTTTGAAATTCACTGAAAAAACCATAGGTTTCAGGCATGTTATAGTTAGAAATTAGCATTTAAAAAACGTTAGAAATTCACTGAAAAAACCATAGGTTTCAGGGACGTTATAGTTAGTTGGACATTTCTCTCGTACAAAACCATAGAAATTGCCCCATTATAGTTAGTTCAGCTAACTATAACTAGCGCACCAGCAATGCACTTCTGATGACGTCACATATTACATCATTCATGACATGGTCAGTGACATCACTGATGACATCACTGATGACATCTCAAATGACATCACTGATGACATCACTGATGACATCATCCACGTGAATATCTGATGCACCTCCTCACACTCTAATATAACCTTTGATACACCCACTGTAAAATACAGACTACCATTTTCGAAACCATCGACACACCAATACCAGTAACTACATACGCACTCACTGATTGCTAGGTCTACACACACATCCACTCATTCTCCCATAAAGTCACTCATACATGCAGTCACTCATCAATACAACACTATCATAAGCACTCATACACCTATACAGACACTCACACACCACCACTCATCCATGGAGTTACTCACACAGCTAGTTAGTCATGCAAAGAATCAATCACACTTCCATTTACTGACCTATACAGTTATACACACACCACATCACTTATTCAAACAGAAACAAACGCATACTTACTCTCTTATACAATCACTGATACAAGTACACACTCATCCATACAGTCACTCTCACATTCACTGACTCTCACGTATAGTCATTTATATACTCCAACTCTCACATACACTGCCTTTTACATATGTAGTTACTTGTACATGTACCACTGAGACATCCATTCTCTCACCAACACACCCATACACACATTCTCCCACCCATACAGCTGTCTGCACATGCACTCTTGAACCCATACACCCAGTGAATCAACCACTTACACATCTATGCACAGAGTCACACACCTCCCACCCACCCACACACACACTCAGGCACCCATACAAATACTCAGGCAACCAATCAATAGCCCATATAGACACTCATGTAGCTACTGACCAACCCATGCAGCAGCTTACACAACAACAGACAGACTGATACAGACAGTCACACAGTTTAGTCACTAACCCATGCATTCAGTAAGACACGTTTAATCACTCACTTATACAATCAGTGACGCACCTACAAAATCCTCCATCCACACACTTATACACCCACTCATTCTTCAATACACCTTGGCATATATATATAAAACATATTTAAACTTTACAGAAACACAAGTCACTGGATGATGTCATCAGTGATGTCATTTGAGATGTCATCAGTGATGTCACTGACCATGCCATGAATGATGTAATATGTGACGTCATCAGAAGTGCATTGCGGGTGCGCAAGTTATAGTTAGCTGAATTAACTATAATGGGGCAATTTGTATGGTTTTGTACGAGAGAAATGTCCAACTAACTATAACGACCCTGAAACCTATGGTTTTTTCAGTGAATATATATAAATATGTATGAATATTCACTGAAAAAACAAAAGGTTACAGGGACGTTACAGTTAGGCTCAGATCTAACTCGAACAAAACCATAGAAATTCAGCAGTTATAGCTACCTGAGCTAACTATAACTTATGCCACTGCAATGTACTGCTGATGACCTCACATATTACATCATTGATGACATGGTCAGTGACAGAGTACATGGGTGAGAGAGAGTATGAGTGATTCTGTAAGTGGGTGCATGAGTGTCTGACTGTGTCTCTGAGTGGGTGTACATGTCTGAGTTCGTCTGTGAGTGGGCTCATGAATACATGGGCCTATGAGTGGCTGTGAGAGTATCTGAGTTGTTCTGTGAATGGGTGCATGAGTGCCTGAATGGGTTCTGCTCAATTTCATCTTTTTTCCTGCTCACTTCTGACCTTTATTTTGCCTCTTTCTTCTCATTGCTGACCTTTATTTTTCCTCTTTCTGGTAGTTTCTGACCTGTATTTTGCTTCTTTCTGCTCGTTTCTGACATTTATTTTGCCTCTTTCTGCTTGTTTCTGACATTTAACTTGCCTCTTTCTGCTTGTTTCAGACCTTTATTTTCTTGCTCGTTTCTGACCTTTATTTTGCTTCTTTCTGCTTGTTTCTGACCTTTTTTGCCTCTTTCTTCTCGTTTCTGAACTCTTGTTTGCCTCTTTCTGTGGGTTTCTGATCTCTATTTTGCCTCTTTCTGTGGTTTCCTAAGCTTTTTTTTACCTCTTTCTGCTCATTTCTGACCTTTATTCTGCCTCTTCTGCTCATTTTGCACATTTATTTTGCCTCTTTCTGCTCATTGCTGACCTTTATTCTGCTTCTTTCTGACCTTTATTCTGCCTCTTGCTGCTCTCTTCTCACCTTTAGTCAACCTCTTCCTGCTAGTTTTTCACCTTTATTCTGCCTCTTTCTGCTCGTTTCTCACTGTTATCTTGCCTCTTTCTGCTCGTTGCTGACCTTTATTCTGCCTCTTTCTGTTAATTTCTGACCTCTATTTTTCTTCTTTCTGCTCATTTCTCACTTTATTCAGCCCCTTCCTGCTCATTTGTCACCTTTTTTTGCCTCTTTCTGTTCACTGCTGACCTTTCTTTTGCCTCTTTCTGAACGTTTCGGACCTTTATTTTTCCTCTTTTTGCTCATTTCTCACTTTATGCAGCCTCTTTCTGCTTGTTTCTCTCCTTTTTTTTTTCCTCTTTCTGCTCACTGCTGACCTTTACTTTGCCTCTTTCTGAACGTTTCGGACCTTTATTGTTCCTCTTTTTGCTAATTTCTCACTTTATGCAGCCTCTTTCTGCTCGTTTGTCACCTTTTTTTTGCCTCTTTCTGCCCATTGCTGACCTTTATTCCGCCTCGTTCTGCTAATTTCTGACCTTTATTCTGCCTTTTTCTGCTTGTTTCTCACTTTTATGTTGCCTCTTTCTGCTGGTTGCTGACCTTTGTTCTGCCTCTTTCTGCTTGTTTCCCACCTTTATTTTGCCTGTTTCCTATCTTTTCCTCCGATACTGCGAGGGGAGCTTCAAGGCCCCCGCAGTCCCTGCCGGATGTATTTAACGGCTTTTGGCTTAGTTTGGTGAGTTGACTTGAGTTATGTCCATATTTCTTACTATAAAATAAAAAGACCTTCTTCCATTCCATTCTCATTCTCCAAATATCTACTAAACCCAAATCTTCCATAATATTTTAAATACACCTGCCCTCTGAGGGTTATTACAGTGTGGATGGCTTATTGATTGATCTAAGGCCATAATTAGGAATGTATTAAAATTGCCCCAACAAATGACTGGTGTATTATATTCTACAACTCTCTCAAAAAGTCTTCTAAGGTGGGTTATATCTAAGGCCGGGCGGAGCTGGCGTAGCGCGACTACGCGGAGGTCCACAGAGTTGAGAACAAACTCCGTGGAACTCCGCTCTGCTGCGCTCCGCCACCTACCTCCACCCCCTAATTAACCCTACCCCTAATAAAAAATATGTACAAATTAATGTAAAAAGAAATCAAAACACACTTACCTGTACTGCGGCATCCCTGGGCTGCCCTCCTCCTCCTCGCCGTCTCTCTCCTGCGTTGGACGTACAACTTGCAAAAACTGCGCATGCAGGCTCGTGCAAACATGTGCAGTTCTCGCAAGATGTATGTCGGATGTAGGCGAGGAGGAGGAGGAAAGACCAGGGACGCAGCAGTACAGGTAAGTGTGTTTTTATTTCTTTTTACATTAATTTGTACATATTTTTTTTAGGGGGGTGGAGGCGGGGACTGGCCAACTCTGCTCCACTGCGGAGTGGGAGTTTTGCCCTATACTCTGCGTTCTCCGCGGAACGCGGAGTAGGCAAATCTCCGCACACTCCGCTGGCGGAGCGGAGTTCTCGGCCGGTCCTTGGTTATATCATCCATATTTGGCCCACAGTATCCTGTAAATGTTATTCAGCTTTCCCCCTCCAGCTGTACTAGTTCATTACCCATCTCTCATCCTGATCTACCTCAGTGGGGAAGACTTAGATGTTTGAGTTTGCCCTGATTATAATACTCCCTTGTTAGGAGCTATTTCTGTTGTACGGGCTACCTGCTGATCCCACACATGAGCATTAAAACACTCTTACATGTTGCCCCAAGTGCGTTTCTGACAGAATAATAATATGGGCCACATATACTCTTAGATATTCTAAAATCGATCTCTGTCTCTTCTTCACCCATAGCCCAATGACATTCTATGTAGCCAATCTAATACATTACCAGCTATAATGACCATGATTTAGGGGGCAATACAAGTCCCACAGTTCTGTGCCGAAAATTGGCAAAAATCAAACTTTACTGTGATAAGGAATCGTTTTTTTTCCCAGTGCTTCTCATTCATGCAGAAGTTTCCCTTAGGGAACCCTACATTAAATTAATAGGCCACAATTAGCCAGTAGAGCATCCCCGGACTCTCCTTAAGACGATATTGCAAAGAAAGAAAATAAACTATGTCCTACCATCTCCCTTTACTGCATTGACCTTAAAAGTGTGCTTCTCTAATTTCACCTTCACTTTAATATCCTGACACCCTGAAATAAAGCATCTCATATCAAATCCTTTGTGGCTTTGATCTCCTGTATCAAAGTATCTGCTCCTTCCTTGCTATTAATTATGTACATCTTGTTGTTCACATCACTTTTAGCAGCACAGGCAATTTTTGCTGGGCCTTCGCCACATGTTTATGTAGTTCACTCAGTTTCTTCCCCAGCTGCAATTGCTTTTCCTTGGTAGTCTTAATAAGGTCGAACCTCATCTCACATGTGAAATCTTTGTACTCAAATGACTTGCTTTTCACGGCAGTCAAGATAATTGCTTCATTCACTAAGGAGGTGCAAACATTGACAAGATCTTCCTGGGCCTTCTTCTGTTGGGACTAAGCCTGAAGTGGTCCCTGTGGAGAACTCTGTACTTCCTATGCCAGGTCTTCTTGTAAGATAATATTTCTTCCCTTCAGTAACCCATCTTTAACCAAATGAATTACAAATTATCTTACATCTAGCCTTTCAATAAAGTCTGATACATTCATGATGTTTATGTTATTCCTTCTTTTTGTTTTGTTCTCAAATATGACAAAGGCCAGAAATCTAAGCTGGAAGCAATCTGGAAGTGCAACAGTACCAATGATAGCTTAATCTCCTTTATAAGCCTCTTTCAAACCATTTATGGGGGAGTTTGTCTCAGACTTTACCAACCTCCTTAACTGTTGAACTTTGTCTTAATCATTGGACTGTACTAAAGTTATCAGGCTCATAACCTTACAGGGAGCCTGCCGAGCTGGCCACCTAGTAGCGCCAATCCGCCCCATCATGCTGTGTTTTAACATCATCTAATATTTACAAACAGTGGATCCCACATTTTTATCCTTTTGGCAAAACCATTAGAGCAGTCCATCTTACCAATATACCTAGCGTGGGCCACCCATTCGGAGATAGCGGGTGGTATGGGGAGACCCACTTTATGCATATTTCCCTTCGTGCTATTATTATCAGAGTAAAAGGCAGTTGGGCCCGAACTTTCCCCAGTTTATGATAAATCCCATCACTGACTAGAATGCCAAAAAATAAGCAATTCAAGGCTTACCTCTATCTTTCCCTCAAAGAGTCTCGACAGAGATTTACCGACATCCTGCCAGAAGAGTTGGCTTGCTGGACACTGCCATTATAGATAAACATCATCAGCATTTTCTAGCGCACACTTTGGGCAGAGCCTCTTCTTACTTCCTCCCATCTTTGGGAGCTTCTAAGGAGACCAATATGCCCTGTACAGAGTAAACAAATGGTTCCTCCTCAGGGGTGCAGATTTCACCATAACCCAAAGTGTAGACATAGATACTTGCCATAGGTGTAGAATGTCATGCCCCGGCAGGTCCATCTTTCAAATCTCCTCAGGCAGCATTGGAGGGCCGTCCTCCTCTCGTACCGGCATCTAATACCACTTGGACACTTCTTTCATATACCCATGGTCTCTCATTATCTCCTCCTCCCATTCTGATTGGAACCCGATGTCTGGTTGTTTACGGGACCAATTTGCCCATTGGTAATATTTGAACCTACAGAGAGTGAAGTTAGTGCTGATTGCTAAGGAATCCCATGATACCAAGGAACCTTGTTCAACTAACTGACCCCATCTTGTCAAGCCTGCAGCTAATAATGGAGAGGCTAAGTCGTCTTATAGACATTGAGGGGTCCCCAGTGATTTCCATATTGGGGCATTACAGCTGTAATAAGGAATTCCAAGAATCCGTTTAACTTGGGTCCACAGTTTCCAAGCTGCAGATAGAACCGTAAAAATGATCTTCCTAAAGTACGTAGGGTGGCCGAATTTTAAAGAAAATAGTTGCCTTCATCTGGGAGGTTTTTTGTTAGAACCCTAAGTTGAGATGGAATACTTTGTTTGTTATCCATTAGCAGCTGTCTTAGATTTTTCAAAGAGAAAGCCCAATAATATAACTGGAAGTCCAGGAGTGCTATCCCTCCATCAATTTTTTTTTTACGTAGTTTTTTCCAAGCTATTCATACACTTTTGTTCTTCCAAATGAAACTACTCAAATCACCTTGTAGCTTTCTAAACCACTCAGTTTTAAAATGCAGCGGAAGATCGTTAAATATGAAGGTGAATTTAAGGAGGATCATCATTTTGACTATGTTTGATCTCCCTAAAATAGATAGGTAGATGTACCCATGAGTGTAACAACTTCTTGGTTTCCAACCTAATTCTATTGAAGTTAATGAATGCCATCTTGTCCAAGTCTTTAACTACCCTTACCCCTAGAGATCTGATTTCTGGCCTTTCTAGTTGGGAGTCAGATGTATCATTCCAAGTCATAGTCTCAGTCTTATCCTCATTGACTAGATATCCAGAGACTCTCCCAAAGGCCCCCATTAGTTCCATTATAACTGGTAGTGATGCCTCCCAATTGCATGTGTAAATTATAAGATCATCTGCATATTGTGCTTCTTTTTTAGTCCAGTCCAAATATCGGAAAGACAGAATCTCTTGTTCTGACCTTATCCTTCTTGCCAAGGGTTCTATATATAAATTAAAAAGAACGTGCGACAATGGGCATCCTTGTCGATTACCCCGACCAATAGTAATTTTGGAACTTATCACTATCCTAGCTGTAGGGGTGTTGCATATTGATCTTATAGCATTGAGGAAGTTGTTACCTAGTCCATTCTGTTCAATAACTTCATATAAATAAGGCCAACTGACTCTGTCAAAGGCTTCTGCAGCATCAATCATTATAACGGTTAAGGGGGACTCTATTGTAGTAGCAGTGTCAATTATGCTCACCAAATCATGAGTTAAGTCATGGATTGCCTGTGTTTCATAAAACCCTTCTGATTATCATGTACAATATTTGTTAGGACACTGTCTAGCCTTTTACCGAGTATTTGCGTTAATATTTTATAATCGCTATTGAGCAGAGATTGGCCTGTATGAGTCACATTTCTTTGGGTCCTTACTAGGTTTTAAAATTAACGTTATAACAGCCTCATTCCAAGAGGTTGGAGAAGGTAAATGATCAATATAGATGTTGTTCAGTATTTTGGTAAGGTATGGCACAGTCACTTTCTTTAGGACCTTATATAGCTCATTGGGAATGCCGTCTTGGCCTGCTGCTTTCCCTTTCTTTAAATGTCTGATTGATTTTTCTACCTCTAGAGCAATAATTTCCTGATTAAGAGATGTTTGATGCCAGATATCTAATCTGGGGAGATTGTCCTGTTGTAACCACTCCTTCACTTCTATCTGAGTAGATTTTATATCATCAGTATATAGATCATAAAAGAAGTCCCTAAAAGCCCTTCTAATACTGTGATCTTCCAAACAACGTTCTTGAGTAGAGCCAAGCTGCACCTCTTTAATCTCATTATGGATTAGATCTTGCCGTGTCATCCAGGCTAATAATTTCCCACATCCTTCGCCATACTCATAATGAGCAAGTTTGCTGGCATCCCACCTCTCCCGCACCCTTCTTTCCAAAAATTCAGCTAAGCCTTTCTTGGCCTCTTTCAATTTCCTATGAAGCTCAGTTTTTAAATTAACATATTTACAGTCTGCCAGATCTTTCTGCGCCTTATCAATTCTAGATTCATATTCTCCTAGTTCTTTTTTCCCTTCTTTTCTTTTATGTACTGCATAGCTTATTATTTTTCCACAAATATATGCCTTAAAGCTATCCCACACAATGTGTGCAGGGGGTTCCATTTATCTCAAAGAATTCTACTGTATCCTTCTTTAAAGACTTTCCAACCTCTTGATTCCCTAAGAGACTTCTGTCTAGGGTCCACCTAGACTCCAATTGGTGGCTCTCAACATATATTGTTAATTCTACAGCCGCATGATCTGAAAGATGTTCTGGTTGGTGCATAACTGTCAAAATATGCTTGCTTAGCCTTATATCCGCCTGGAAGAAATCTATCCTAGAGGTATGTGAGTATTTTTTATTCTGGTGGGTAAACTCTTTTCTAAGCCCTGCTTTTAATCTCTAAATGTCTTTTAGACCCAGATTCTTGATTAGCTGCTGTGCAGCCTCCCTCATTTTAGGGGCATTCACTGTTGGTCTTAATGTGGATTTGTCAAGAGCAGGATTCAACAATATGTTGAAATCCCCCCTATGATAATGGGGTACATCATGTCAAGCAAGTGTTTGTTTAGTTCCCTAAGTGGAGAAGGATCATCTACGTTTGGACAAATAATAGCCCACCAATGTGTATCCTATGCTGTCTATTTTAATATTGGTTATTGCCCATCTGCCCCCTATATCCACAATCGAACTTTCTAGCTTAACTTGAGCAGATTTTTTTAATAATATAGCTACCCCTTTCACGTTACACGCTTGATTAGTGCATACCAATTGCACTATCCTTCTATTTGTCTTAAGAATCTTATCCTATTCCTCGCAGCGCAGGTGCATTTCTTGTAATATTATTATGTCATTATTGGAAAGTTTTAATAATTCCAAAATCTTTCTCCTTCTAGTATGAACCCTAAGTCCATTCACGTTCTATGATAGTATTCTTATTTCGTGCAGGTTATGTGCCTCCTTTGTCATGCTGCCTTTTTTTTCCGTCAAGGTCACTTCCTTTTAGCGGACCCCCTAATGTCACATGTGAGTACCATATTTTTTTTATTTTTTTCCTAATGCTCCTTACCCAGTGCTCATAATCGCAAATAAATGTATGTGATCCCACTTTCCTCCACCCACCCCAACCCACCCTGGGGAACCCTCTCTTTGTCCATATGGGGTAGTACATCTTACCCATAGAGCTCGGACTCTCCGACTTATCTTCCTATAGATTCTTTTGCGCTTTAGTCTGGGTAATTAAACCCTCAACCTCACTGGCTTCCTTCATATTATACATTGTATTATTCCACATGACCCTTAATGTCGTGGGAACTTCAGCTGTGCGTTTGCCCCCAGTGATTTCAAAGTTGGGATATGTTTCCCTAGCTCCCACTGGCGATCTTGTGTAATCTTCACAATGTCTGATCTTATGGTGTAAGACCAATCACCTTTCTGAAAATGTTTAACTTTAAGAGATGCTGAGATAATTCCTTCTTTAATTACATAGGTGTGAAAATGTAACTAAGATTTTCCTTGGTTTATCTCTTTTTGCGTTTCTCCTAAATGGGTCCTTATGTACCTTTTGAATGTCCTGTTCTAGGTCCCTGGTAAGAAGTTCTGGCATAGACTCTTTAGGCAAATCTATTACAAAACCTTTCAGATCTCCCCCTTCCACTCCCTCGGGGATATTTAAAAGTCTTAGATTATTTCTTCTGAACTTATTCTCTAGTGACTCTAATTTGTCCCTGATCTCTTTTTCACCACTTTTTAGGGATTGAATTTCCATATGATTAGTCTTAACCTCCTCCTATAGTACTAAAAGCAACGTTTCCATCATTGAGAACCTTGCTGTAATATCCGCCATTTTGGCTTCAATGTTCTCGCAGGTCTCCTGGATTTCTGCTTGGTTTGTTTCAGAGACGGCAAATTTTTCTTTAATATCTTTCAAAAGTGAGAGCAACAAGGTACTTGTGTCTGGGACCTCCATATTGTTAACTAGGGTTGCGTCTTCCATGCAAGAGGGTGTTTGCACCGTCTCCCTTCCATATTATCTTCAGATAATGCAGAGAATCTATTGGAGGTAGGGAGATTTATCACTGTGGCCGACTGTGAATGGGAGACCTGGGGAAGCTTAATTGCAGCCACCTTCTCCATAGGGGTTGTAGCATTTGATGAAGGCGTGTTGCTCTGGAGTTCTGTCCAAAGTAGGACCTCAAGAATGGTGTGAGTTTAATTTTTCCCCCTAGAATTCTAGTACTCCTCAGGGACCCCCCTTGCCTCCCAGCTTGGTTTGCTGGCTGTATGGTAGTCTTTGTCTTGACTGGTGCGGGTGGAGAGATAACTGTCGTGTTTGTGCTTTGATCTTTGTTAAACTCCCCTACCCCCTGACCTAACAAATGCCCAAGTTCAGCATTCCTCAAAGAATGTCTGTTTTTACCTGCGACCAAGGCAGCTTCTGCGGTGGTTGTTTCTGGCAGATTGATCAAAGTCGCCTTCTTCTTCCTATCTCCACCGATCCTTAATGGAGTGGCTGTATTCCCTGCAATTTGGGTGCTTTGCTTTCCTCCTTGGTGCCACCCCTTGTACCTCTTTCAGGGGTCTTAAGTTTGCAGAGTGTGCCCACTGCCTCCGTGTGCAAATGTATGGCTAGAAGTGTGCTAATATGATAGGCAAGGGACCCGCTCCTCTTGTACCCCGGCTTCCTCCTCCTCCCCTCCGGGTCCAACCTGCAGGTCCCGCCAACTTGTACTAACACTGCCTGCTGTGGCAGCTGCCGAGACCGGAAACCAATGCGGGCCGCCACCCAGCTATCCCGCTGCAGCTGTCTAGCGGCGTGGAACAATGGAGAGCCAGATGAGCACAAAACGCCCAGATTTGCCGGCAAAGGGATTCCAGAAGCGTCCATGGTATCGACACAAGGGCCATACACGCAGGTAAGAGGTTGTGGTAGTGGGTTTATTTCATCAAAGAGATGCTCGTGTTAAGTGCCGTGCAGTCTGACTGGTAAGCATGCCGGAGAGAGCGCTAGCTGGCCGCCATGTTCTCCCTATGTTATTCCTTCTTGCCCACTTCGCCTGTCTTTTCAGAGTTTCTTTTTCTCCTTATTTAAATAATGCAGGTCCCCTGGTATTTTTCCCCACAAAGTTTTTTTGTTGGCTACCTTCTCCTCTAAGCCAGATTGCCTAACTTTGCAGACCATCTAGCTTTACACTCAATATCTGACACAACTCATGGATGCCTTTCTGATTTAATTTCGAGATGGCAAACCTGTGTTTAAGCCGCTATCAGATACCTCTTAGTATACTCTTGATCCCCTGTTACCTGGGTCCTTGTCTGATTCCTGTCCGATTTCTGTAATGCCTATCCTGGATGCCCAGGAAAAAATGGGCCAGTGACCACTGTAGCCGCTGTATCAGATGCGCCCTCAGCATCTCTCTCACTGGCCAACTGCGATAAGAAATCAAACCTCTTAGAAAGTGGGATATCTACTTCGCCATATTCTCCTTCTTTCCCCCCTCATTGCTGTTTACTGTCCACCACCTCCCGGAACCAAGGGGACTTTAAAGTTCAACTCCTTTGCTTTTTGGGTGTCTGTGGTGGCTTTTGCATTGAGGGGTATCATTCTCCTCCATCCTTCGCCATGGGATCACCTCAACCTCCTCAGGTGCCCTGTGCAAACATCTGACCTTACATCAACTTCAGACATAACTGGCAGGCCTGTGATCTTGAAGTAGGTCTGTAAGGATTTTGGTGGTGCGCAAAGGCTGTGGAATACAGTATCCAAAACAGGCTTCCTTAAGGCAAGGGTGTTCAAGTGACCTCTTTGTCTGATTGCCTTTATCTCTATCACTGTATAGTGAAGCCCTGACCCATCCACTCACCCTACTGCCTGCCTGTATATCTACAAGCCTTGTTGCCTTCATTGATCTGGATTGCCGGTCTGCCTCCTCAGTTACTAAGCTCGAAGACCAGAACCTACATCTGCTTGTTCTTTTGTTAGGGCCTTTGGTGCCAGATTTCCTCTGCCTGCCATATTTCAGATCAGACCATCCAGTTCCTGGAAGTTCTGTATGCTCAAGGTGCTCAATGAGTCATTACTAGGGTTTCCAACTGCTCCCATCTTGTCGTCTGCCTACGTCCTTGCAGTAGATGTGGCCCATTCAGTTAAATGCCCTGGGACTAAAACAACCGACATAAAACAAGTGTATCCGTCGAGCTTCTCCAGCTTGGGCTCATACCTTTTAATAGAGCAGAGTCTGTCTTCAGGCCATCTTCACTTCTGAGATCACCTTGAATGCTGTGCTGACACTTCCCTCATCATCCGTGGTCAGGCCCTCACAGCACCAATACATCGCCGTAAGCAATTGGGGTGAAACCCTTCTCAAGCAGCAACCACAATTCTTCTCAGGGTGAAGCCACAAACAAACTATAAATTAACCTGAACTCAAACCTCCGGTAGCTTGGCACAGAGCTGTCAGGCTTAACTCAGAGGCAATGTGTAAAGTATTTGTGCAACACTTCAAACAGTAAAACAGTGAAAACACACCACGAAAGGAGCAAACAATCAGTGGCGGCTGGCACAGATCGGTCGGGGCGGGGAGACGGGGGCACCAGGGGTAAATTAAAAATAAATTTGCACTTACCTCCTCTTCGTGACCTCCCTTACCGCATCCTCCTCGTTACATCTCTCCTCCGGCCGGAACAGGAAGCAACCAGGCTGAGGCTCCTCTGAGCTAATCACAACACTGCAATGCAGCGTTGTGATTGGTCTGAGCACCGTGGCTCGACGCTTTGACAGGGACAGAGAGCCTGAACATATTCTCCACCCAGGTTGTAATGCAGCTTGGGTGGAAAACATGCTAAGTGTGCATGAATGTTTGGCAGGCCCGAGAGGGCAGGCCAAACAACATTCATGCGCACTTACTGAGTGAAAACCGCTTCTCCCCTCCCCTGCTCTATCAGCAGAGCAGCCCGCCCGCCCCTCCTGGCAAAGCTGCTGCGCCTGCAACAGGAACAAAGGAGTTAGAAAACATACAGTAATTTCTAATAAAATAACACAAGACCAAAATAACAACAATCCAACCAGTAGAACTGGTGATATTCTATTTTAAAGATTTTAGTAAAAATAGCACCAAAAGGGGTAAAGCGCCGACTGCGGATACCTGGTCACACTGACCGAGACAAAGTCACAAGTTCAGGCAGACCGCGAGTGAGCATGGGCCGGCTACAGGGACCCAGTTAGGCCGGCTGAACAAAGAACCTTCAATTCTAGTTAGCAGAGCATTGCGATGATCTACTTCTAAGATGTGTAGTGCAGCCGAAGCATTGTGTTGTTGCAGGGATTCTGCACATACACAGAACTATGCGCAGGAATATGGGACCTCGGTGTATAGGGGCTAAGGCTTCCCACCACCTTAGTGCCCATGAACCCAGGACCGACTAGCTATAGTGTCTCACTCGCTCTCCTACACACTCATGAAGAAGCAAATGATTAGACACCCCAGAACACAATACTCCCGGATCTCTCAGGAATCGTGGTAATAAGACACACCTTTTCGCTCACTCTCTCGTACATGTCCACAATAAGAACTGACCAAAACACGAATATAATTTAAAATGTTTATTTTAACTTTCGTGCTCTAAAACGCAGTATATGAGCCACATCTAGCAGAAAAATGCACAAACCTAACGCAGTTAGCATTGCAGCAAGGCCATATATCATAAAGGGAAATGTCACCATATAAAGACAGTGGATAAAGGACTATAAGGCCCAACCACCCTCCCTTTGATAAGAAGAAGTATTATTATATAATAGAAGATCTCTGGGCTTTGTCAGCAGACCCCATACCTTAGTGCCTGGATGGTATATGTACATCATAGGAACCGCATTGCTCTTCTCCCTGGGAAGCTCCTTCTCCAAGTGTGTGTTACCCAAACATGCATCCCCATAATATCAAAGCACGAGTTTCCAGCAGCAGCTGTATTTACATGTTTTGTCTAGGTGCTAGGGACTGACCAAAACAGAATAACAAGGGGCATTGTTTATCGACCTTGCTCACAGTGTTCAGACTAAACTCCGGGAACAGGCAGAGAACGAACAAAGAAGATGGTTCTCATGTGAAAGGCATAAACAGAGTCTTGCAAAAATAAAGCCATGTAGTAACGTGCGCAAAAGCAGCATCATGGTTGCTGGGCTCATGCTAACTTAGCGATGTCGACAATGTCCCTATCAGCCACGTGACACCCTCCCCTTGGTAAGTTTGTAGCTCATAGAAAAAACAGAATGCAACTGTAAGCAGAATCAAAATGCTGGGAAAAAGGGCCAAATTGGAAAATGCCAAAATTCTAGAGTAAAATGTTTTTAAGGCGAGTCCGATAAATTCATCAGATTATGGGAACCGAGGAATACAAGCAGGTCCAAAAGGTCATCCCTGTCGTTCATAGCAAAGAGGGACGCCATCCAGTTGATCAATTCGAAGAAACACACATGCTCCTCATAATCAGATGCCTCCAGGAGCATATCCGGGCAACTTGCGTGATACTCGATGAAACTCATTTGCAAGAGGCGCTGTGCAGCCTCACAGGTATTACAGTGTGCCAACACTCCAAGTACAGCTGCACGCATCAAACGGCTGTCCCCAGAACAGGCCTGGTCATGGGCCAGTAAAGGACTCATCAACAGATCATAATCCTGGTCAATGCCGAATGCATTGGAGAGGCATATATCCAAGGCACAATAGAAAGGGCACCGTTAGCAATAGAAAACAGGTTGCACGCAAGTGAAGTAGGCAAAGCGAAAAGTAAGTCCATAACTCATACCAAGCGTCGCCAATGGCAAACATCCAAACAGTTGTTGCATTCGGTCACTGTACTGTTGCAATTGGCTGGGTCTGTGCAGTACCACAAGATGGGCAGCCATTGCGTAACAGGAGCAGAAGTACCAGCACGCCACACGTGGAAAAAATAGAATGAATAAAGGCCTGTATTACTCCAAAAATCGTCTGAAAAAAGGAAACAAGGCCGGATCACATACGTTTAAAAAAAATGAGCAAGGCCTTCAGTATCAGACGCATTAAATATTTGATGTATTAATTCTCCAAAATGCAGTGGGAGATTGGTGTTTAGTAGTGAGTGTATCTCACTTGCGGTTCTCGCCACCTGCAATTCAAAGGTCTCTCGCGCTGATGTGAGAGCCACTTCTTGCTGAAACAATAGCGCTTTGAGTCTGCTTAGTTTATTGAAATCTGTTTTCAAAGTTGGAATGGAAGGCCAAAGCGAACTATTTACAATCCCATGCAGGGGTGGAAAAAGGACATTGCTGCAACAAGTAACACGTTGCGAACCGTTACTATATACGAGATGCCGGCTCATAAGCCACAGCAGTCGTGGTTATTCAAAATAAGATAACTGCCATTTGAAAGCAACGTGAGCACGGGAATAATAGCTGGGACGGGCGTACCTTTTAAAAAACAAGCCAGATTAGGTGCCGACACGTTACAAGCGCCTTGCAATTTAACTTATTTGCAAACTAGGGAATGTCCTACCGTGGAATCGCAATCCTCCCCTGTTAGGAAAACCTCCTTATCCGCGCGTTGACATCTGTAGGTGAAAGGCAATGACCACAATTCATGAATAAAAGCACTTCCCAGGGGCTCAAAGCGGCCAACCGGGAAGTGTTTCATGCAAGATGTGAACTGAAATAGTGAGAAGGGTAGTGAAAAAACTCCATGTATTAACCACACAGCTGAATCAGTCTCTGCTACAGAAAAAGGTAACTGTTCTAGTTGTTCTATATGTAACAGCGTGTAAGTTGCGTCTTTCATGGACATAAATTTCTGTTTATCAGTCAAATTAAACGGTAAAAACAGTGCAGAAGCATTCAAATAATCCCATAAACTTTCCCCATTTTGAGTGTTTGTAACGTCCATGCAAATTGCATTACAGAGCGTAATTGATTTTGACCATGATACAACACAGATACATCATTCTGAACAATATCAATAACAGATGAAACAATAATATCCAAGGTGTAAATACGGGAGGATAATGTATTAATGCTATTATCTACAACTGCAAGAACTTTTTCCAAATTAGCCTGGTCAATTTGGCGCAGACGCACCGCAGCTTCCATCTGCAACAGTTTCCATAATTTATTATATGCCTCATAAATAAATCATTTTGATCAAGGTGATTTAGGACCTTAAATAAAATCAGTCAAATTGATGTCACTCGACAAAAGGGACAGGTGTTGTTTCACTGACGACAGTGTGGAGTGTCCCAACCATTGCTGACACAATTTCCCCACCGAATACGTGGTGACTGACTGAGAATGTGGGAAACGTGGATCAGGTCTAGTTTGTGTGAAACCTGTTGTTGCATTAAGAAAATGCAGTTGACATGCATTGGAACGTGTTGACTACAACAACCATCCTAAGGGGTCGACGTCAGAAACATTTATACTGCCATTTTTGAACAGGTGAAGCAGTACATCAACCGTATGATTGGTGTGTTTATGCCACGTATCGTACTTAGCCAATGAAGGAATGGAAGGAACATTAACATTTTTGGCTGTAGCTAAACCAAAACAAGTAGCCTGCTGCACCGTGTCATTCAAAAACAAAATTTGAGTCGGAATTAGACACGCCCGATGCAGAACTTCAGTACCTTGGACCTGCCAATCTTTAGTGCCCCAAATGGATTTCAAATCAATGGTATCTTTCCAATGTCCGTAACCATGTAAGGCCAAATCAGTCCTAAAGGAATGAGAATAAATCAATTTAGTGTGAGTCAACATGAATTTAGATTGAGATGGCAATTTTAACTTATAGTAATAGGACTCTGGATTGGACTATTGTAATCGGAAAAGTATGTGAACTTAATCCGTAGAGTATTAGAACTGCCCTGTAAAGTAGTCGGACAATGTTCCCACTGAGTAAAATTAAAAAACGGTCTTCACGTGTTCATTTTATGTAAGAAATGATTCCCATAATGTTGGTAACAGAATACATCTGTATAATTGGCCGAATTCAAATACAAATCTTCAGCATCAAAAGTAGCATAATATTTTAAATCAGAAAACAATGAATGAACTGCCTGAACATCCCAGTTGTCTGAGTGTATGTCCTGTGATACAACATCTCCTAGTGAAACGCGGGACACGTATGGAATGTTCAGGACCTCCGTCGGACCATGGATATTGAATGCAACTTTATCCCAAACGTTGCCATCTGCAACAGGGAAGGCCAAAATGTTCATGAGGGCTTGATCACGTTTCATGATATGGGACGATGTATGGGGAGCCAGAGTTCCATCAACCAACTTCACAGCAGAGCGTTCAGGCAAATAGTGACCATTGATGAGCAAGAAGAACACTGTCACAAACCCAATCCACATGAAAACGAAGATAAGTGTGAGCAACATCAAGATGTATGTCTAGGGTGGGACCAGGTAAATCTTTTTGAATCAGGTATTGTAAAGACTGGTACGAGTCGGCAGAGTTGACACAGATGAGGACGAAGAAGATGGATCGTAAGAGAAACTTGTACGATCCATGTAAGTACTGCTTGCTCCCAAACGCAACAATGGAGGCTGTGCAGCATCAGATGGATGATGTATAGGATTGTCAGGAACATCTATGATGACCTCAAACAGAGGAGAATCATATTTGACGTCTGCATTAGGGGAAAATGAATGTTCAACAGGCAAGAAATCAATAGAAGTTTCCAACTCCCCCTCTATAAAGCGGGGAGTAGTCGAAGAAGCTGAACCCATCGGATTTAGTGAAACAGCTTGGCTTGGAACACTGGGACTCATACTATTCAGTATCGGCCATAAGGTGTAGCTTGACATTGTCAATAGAAATACATCTGTTATCCTTGTGGCCAGGCAAAGGAGGTAAAATTACTGTACAGGTATCCTTCAATCCAAGAACTGGGACCGGTGCACGATAAGAGGAACCAAATTCTTTTTTGTTCTCCAGCTTTTCTCGTACCAGATCACCAACTTTAGGAAGCCAGCCAGTAACAGGAATTAGCACCGCTGCTTCGTGGATGAGGGTGAATGAACTTTAGCCGGTGTGTCACAAATCTTTTGTAGTTCCTGCAACATAGTAGAATGGTTATCTACGTCAAACGTTGCGGCAGCCGCCACAACGTCTAGACTATCAAGGTCTGGCACAAACATTTTAATGCCAAAGAGCATTTCATATGGGGTCCGCCCACCAAGAGATCTTCTTGGGAGATTATTTAGTGCACGTTGAACCCCATACAAATGAGTCAGCCAACCCCTGCCAGTACCTAAGACTCTAGCTGTCAAAGATTGCGTTAAGTCACGGTTCATTCGCTCCACTATAGAATTGCCCTCAGGCCTGTATGGAGACGAGAACTGCACCAGCACCCCCAAAGACCGCATTGTGTCCTTGTAAGCCTTAGAGGCAAATGCAGGGCCTTGGTCCGAATGGAAGGTGCCACAGGCAAAAGTCCCGACAAAGACACGCAAATCTCTAATGACATATCAAGCGTCAGCACTGCGTTGCGGCCAAACCCAAAGGAACCTAGTGCATGAATCATCTGCAAATAAATATTTATATGCAGTGTCCGATGTCAAAGGACTGCAATGATCAAGATAAAGACAACCAAACGGTTGATTAGAAATGTATAGTTTTGTATGTGGTGGATGTGTAACCGTAGCTGGTTTAATCTGTTGACAAATGTCACAAGAAAGTACATAATTATGGGTTTGTTTGTATAAACCACGCCACCAATAACCTTGCTGTAAAATTGAAACAGTCGCAGAGACTCCGGCATGTGCAGAAGCCATGACTAAATGTGCTGCTATGATCAAAGGAAGCCTGCGGTCCTCGTTGGGAATCAGCCGATCCCCAACGGATGGTATCGTAGCAAATGGGACTTGCTCAGGTGACAAATGATAAGAATACCTATAAGAGAAACCTTGTGGGAATTCCGTTTCACCCTTCGTAGCAGCAATAGCCGCAAGAATATCATTATCAATCCTAGTCATGGACCTAGTAACTGCTGCTACTGAACATGTAGCTACTGCAGATTTGGCTGCCTCATCAGCCAAAGAATTACCAACAGCATGTGTCTCCTACACGCTGATGGCAAACAGTATGAATAACCTGTGTGAGTGGCAAACGTTCTTTAAGTTCAGCCACTCGGATCCAGAGCATTTTATGCTTCATTGCGCTACCTTTAGAGTCTCGATAATAATCCTGAGACCAAAAGAATAAATTGTCATTGAAAACCTCCACACAGTAGTAGGAATCGCCCACAACAAGAGTGTTCACATCAGGATCAGCTAATTCTAGAGCTAAAATCAAAGCACGCAGCTCCGCCAATTGAGCCGTAAAGTCCCCAAGTAAATGTGTATGGACTATAGAAGACTTAAATTCACCATTGACAACTGAGCCAGCCACAATAGCGCAAGCCGCCGAATAAACATGCTTTGAGCCGACAGCTGGTTAACCAGATCCGTCGATATAGATGATACATTTGTACTGATCCAAAGGAAGCAACGACAACGGAGGAGGATGAACATGTTCATTTTGTAAACACTCATGTGTCTGTAATGAGGGATCAAAGATGAACGTGACATCAGCCGATGTCAAAGAACTCGCCCATTGTATCCAACGTGGATGCAAAGCTTTAGAATTCGGAACACTCGCCTTTGTCACTGCTTCTAAATTAGGTACCAGCGAAACCATGAGACTGCGTTTTCCCTGCGCCAGAGAGCGTTCCTTCAGAATCGCCACCAGGACCGCTGTCTAAATATTTTCAATCGTGGAAAATCGCATTTCCACTGATGTGTACATATGCGATTTATAAGCTATTGGCACTGTGTCACCTTCATTGAATGTCAAAAACGTGAAGCCCACAGTCCCTGGCACAATTCTTATGACCAAGCTCATAGAATTATCACGTGTTAACAAGAAGTTGGTCACAAGCAGATCAGACTGCAAAGACCAAAGAATCGTGGTATGTTCCGGAAGCCAGCTGGCAGACGAAAAAGAGGGTTGTATCAATGCATAAAGCGGTTTGATACGGGGCCCGAAAAGGAGGCAGTCCCTCCGGTTTGGCTTTCACGTCAAACTGGCATGGCGGATCACGTCTCTGCTGAGTGGTCTCGCCCTGTCTGCGATCCTGATGCTCTCCACCACCGAACTGTGAATCCGACGAGTCCCGTAAGGAACAAGGGGAGCGAGGATCAGGAACTTGAAACCTCTCCGGTGTCTTAATTTTAGAGCGGTCACGCAAATCATATCTACACTCAGAAGTTTCAGGTGTCAGTGAACCAGCATGCGAACCTTGCTTCTGTTGTTGCTGCCGCTGATTCCTATTCCACGTCTTTTTAGGAAAGACTGGACAGCCTTCCTTCTCAAGATTGGTCTTTTGTTGCGTTTGTGTAAAAGGCTTAATTTCCAGGTTATTGCGCCCTAAGGATTTATATACTTTAGCAATTATCTTTTGCAATTCACGTTGCTTATCTACGTCAGCAACCGCCTCTAGGCACTGACTCACCTGTAAGCTAACTGCTTCCCCCTTTACGTTTACAAGGATCATATCGGAAACAATACGGAACACCCCCACCAATCTCATCCCCAACTCCAAGGCAGCCTCTGCCCTGTGTTCATCTTGAACCTTTTTAAGTACAGACGGAAGAATGGTCATGGAGGGGGTGCCAAAACACAGCGAATATACCGCCGCAAACACCTTCCCCCAGGTGGTGCAATCAGCAAGATTGGGAATAAGTCCTTTAGTTAAACTCATGGTAAGGATCCTGTGTTTCTCCACAGGGGTAGTATGTGGAAAGACAGCTTCGAGTTGCTCAAATTTTTCTGCAAGCCAGTAAGGGAAATCATCCCTATTCAGAGGACGTTTACCCATCACTGAATTAATCATGATGGGACTAATAACAAGACCACCACCATGTCCCAGTGTGTGTTGAGCAGCTCCAGGAGGAGCCACCTGAATATTTCGTAACATAAACTGTATTACAGCCTTATGTATATGTATCAACAAAGTATGTAATTGCCGTAGCTCTGCGATAGGAACATTAGGATGATTTGGATGTGGTGTAAACCCAGCCAAAACAGGCCACGTGGCCCCATCCACTGATAAGGACCACAGAAACAGGGTGAGGAAGGGCGCCATTAAACCATATGGTATGTTGCCAAGCTGTCAATGGAACTTCAAGTAATCAATAAGGGCGATAATCCCGCGGGACCACGGAGACAGTATATTCGTGAATTATCGTTCCCATCCACTGCCAGAAAGGTAACCCAAGAATAGAAAACCTTGAAGCGGTATGCTGCATTCACCTCAACTACAAAAATAAAATCAGCCCCACTATTAGGGACTCCAAGTTGAGCCAAGTAAGCTGTGACTGCAGCGCGGTTGGGTGCCGCGATAGCGACCGCCATTATAAGAGCAGTACAAGTAACTACAGAACGGTAGCACAAAAACGGGGCCAGTAATGAATGAAGAACCCTTTAAAATTCAAGCTTGAAAAAACTATAAAAATCAAATATAGGAGGCTAAGCCCTCACACCACGGACGTCTCCGGAAACTGACATGAGGGTGTTGTGGACAAGCACAAGCACTACTCAGGGGTCCCATGTATAAGTACCAGACCAAACATTGGTGGCGCAATGTTGCAGGGATTCTGCACATACACAGAACTATGCGCAGGAATATGGGACCTCCTTGTATAGGGGCTAAGCCTTCCTACCACCTGAGTGCCCACAAACCCAGGACCGACTAGCTATAGTGTCTCACTCGCTCTCCTACACACTCATGAAGAAGCAAATAATTAGACACCCCAGAACACAACACTCCCGGATCTCTCAGGAATAGTGGTAACAAGACACACCTTTTCGCTGACTCTCTCGTACATGTCCACAATAAAAACTGACCATAACATGAATATAGTTTAAAATGTTTATTTTAACTATTGTGCTCTAAAACGCAGTATATGAGCCACAACCAGCAGAAAAATGCACAAACCTAACACAGTTAGCATTGCAGCAAGGCCATATATCATAAAGGGAGATGTCATCATATAAAGACAGTGGATAAAGGACTATAAGGCCTAACCACCCCCCCCTTGATAAGAAGAAGTATCATTATATAATAGAAGATCTCTGGTTTTTGTCAGCAGACCCCATACCTTAGTGACTAGAGGGTATATCTACATCATAGGAACCCCATTGCTCTTCTCCCTGGAAAGCTCCCTCTCCAAGTGTGTGTTACCCAAACATGCATCCCCATAATATCAAAGCACGAGTTTCCAGCAGCAGCTGTATTAGCATGTTTGGTCTAGGTGCTAGGGACTGACCAGAACAGAATAACAAGGGGCATTGTTTATCGACCTTGCTCACAGTGTTCAGACTAAACTCCAGGAACAGGCAGAGAACGAACAAAGCAGATGGTTCTCCTGTGAAAGGCATAAACAGAGTCTTGCGAAAATAAAGCCATGTAGTAACGTGCGCAAAAGCAGCATCATGGTTGCTGGGCTCATGTTAACTTAGCGATGTCGACAATGTCCCTATCAGCCACGTGACAGTGTGGGTTCTGAGATGAAGTGAGGCTGCAGTTAGAGTTCCTCTTGCATCGTCAAAGATCCCATTGATGAGGGCTTATGATGCAAAGTCTGGAGTCAGGGATGCATTGCGCAGTCAGAGCAATTCGCCATTTCCGAGGATCTGCGAGTCTGTGATGCATAGTCTGCTGTCATTGTAGGGGGCTGCCGTCGTGAGCAAAGTGAGGACCTGGGTTGGGGATGCACCACGCCGTCGGAGCGATGTATCAATTCCGAGGACAGATTAGGTGATGCGGGTCTTTGCGAAGGGTCCAATCCATGCAGCTAGGGTGATGCGTCGATTCTGCTTTTAGATGCACTGCCCCGCAGAGGAGATGAATCACTTCCACTGGCAAGCACCTTAGACCCACTTCCAAAGGTCCAGGATGGGGATGCCACTAATTGGCAGGGTAGACTCACAGATGGCAGCTTCCAGGTGCATTTGCAATGTTGTTAGAAGCCTGTTATGTCCCTGAGGCTTCAAATCATGAGGCTAGCCAACTAGCCTTTAGAGTAACTCTGGGTTCAAAAGATAAACTTTCAGGTCCTCTCACCCAGGCAAGAGGACAGTAGGCAGCGGGGCAGCACAGCAGGCAGCAGTTCAGAGCAGCAGAGTGGAATTCCTTCAGAAGCACATCAGTCCTTCTTCCTGGCAGAGTATCCACAGGTCCAGGAGTGTACTGAAGGGGTGGTGTCTGATGTCCTTTTTTATACACAGTTGTGCCTTTGAGGTAGGGAGAAGCTTCTAGAGGCATGCCTTTGAAGTGCACAGATGCCATGTCTTCCTTGCCTTGGCTCCAGACTAACTAGAGGGGATATGCAGCGCGTTGTGTAGAGACAGGACACATCCTATTCAAGTGTAAGTGAGGCTGAGCCCAGCTTCTCCCTCCGCTCCTGCCAGTGATGGCCCATTCAGTCACACCTAAGTTCCCATTGTGTGTGGCTGTCTAGGAGGAATATAGAAAGCCCAATGCCAAGTTTCTAACAGTGGCAATGTTCAGAATTTTAATTTAAAATCCAACTGCACCATAAGTTAGGTTTTTAAATTAGGATTCCAGAGACACCAAGCATGAATCGGTATACCTTCCAATTTGGAAATAACACTTATAAAATGTAATAAAGCAATTCCAATGTTGTCCTATGGTAGAGATAGCCCTTGCAGAAGTGAAAAATGAATTTAACAGTTTTTCACTACCGGTACATGTAAAACTTCAAAATATATGTCCAACTTCCTTAATACACTGCACCCGGGCTGTCTAGGGCCTACCTTAAGGGTGGCCTATCAGTATTAAAAAGGACGGTTTGGGCCTGACCAAAGGTTTATTCTGCCAGGTTGACACTGCAGGTTAAAACTTCACATACAGACTCTGCAATGGCAGGTCTGAAACATGTAATGCATGTTACTAGGGAGGCATAAGTATATTAAATATGTAAATTGGGTATGAGCCAATGTTGTCATGCTTTAGAGAAAGAGCACACGCACTTTAACATTGGTTAGCAGTGAAATTGTGCACAGAGTTCGAAGGCCAGCAAAAACAAAGTCAGCAAAAATAGGAGGCAAAACATTTGGGAGAAACCACACCAAGGATGCCAGGCCTAACAAAGGGGCATATTATCAAGAACGGCGTTAAAATTATCACCGGTTTAGCGGCAGAAAACTGCTGCTAAAGCGGCGATAATGGGCTTGATAATATGCCCTGGAGAATTCCAATAGAAGCCCATGTTCTGGTGTCAACATGAGCTTCTATTGGAGTTCTCAAGGGCATATTATCAAGCCCATTATCGCCGCTTTAGCTGCAGGTTTCTGCCGCTAAACAAGCGATAATTTTTAACGCCGTTCTTGATAATATGCCCCAAAACCCTTGACGTGGGTAATCTTCTCCCTCCTGTCAGTGGTGCTGGATCGAGGTCCTCAGGGATGATGATGGTAGCATAGGTCTACTGTTTTCCTCTGTGATGGACATTGGAGTGGATGCTCTGGTGAATTATTACGTACACATTTTCCTTCTCAGTCACGCAGGGTGGTCAGTAGACCCTTTGGTTCACGTAGGTCAGCTTTGGACACATTTACTTGGGAATCTCCTTCTTCTTCTCAGCTCATCTCTTGGGTTTGGCAGCTGACCATCTCTTCTGTGGGCAGACAGTTCCTGTGAGATGTACCCCTCTCAGTAAGCAGGGAGCCTCTCAGGTGTCAATCACACCCAATGCAGCAGGAGGTGCAGACTTCATATGTTGCCCCCCTCCCCTCCGGTATAAGTCCTGGATCACAGCAGAACTTTGAGTACTCTGCAGAGTACCCCCATCCTTGGTTAGTAAAGCAGCTAGGAACTGGAACCAAATGGGAAGGTTTGGGTCCCAATTTTATACAAAGTTTCCAGAGACAAAATATGGATCAACTGTTTACATTTACTGTACCAGTTTGAGGTGGTTTCATGTTATAACTTCATCTTCTTTCCGCAGTGTAGACAGTTCTTTGTGTAAGGTGATGGCTCTCAGAGTACGTAGTGATGATTCTGGCTCCATGCAAGAGTAACTATAAAATGAGCACAATAAGTGTGAAACTATGCACTTGGCATTATCCTTTGTGGGTGCTGTGTGGGGCAATCAAGGTAAGCAAAGCCCCCAATGCGTTTTTGACCAAAAGTGGTCCTTTGTCAGGGTGTGTTCGGGTAATGAGATTAACTCATGGTCCATTTTAGTCCTAGGCCTTAGAACGCATGCAGGATTTTGTGGGTGCTGGGCCAAAAGAAAGTGGATTGAGTCATTTGATGGGTTGATTGCACAAGGGACCAGTGGATGGCTATCAGTACCAGTAGAGTAGGTGTCTGGATAAAATCGATATGGAACAGGGGTAACCTCCACTGGAGAGGTTTTGAGAGATGTTTCTTGGATGTTGTCATCATCATCATCATCATCTTTGGTATAGAAGGCAGAATCCCTCTGTCACATCGGATTGTTTATTCTGCAGTGATGAAGCCCGACAAGGCACGGTTATGTTATGTTAGTAACTTTTATAAAGCGCAGCGATTACCCAAGGGTGTCCTGGCGCTATATTATTTATCCTGAAGGCAATGAGCAAGGAGGACAGGAATTATTCAGTAAAAAACCAGGTCTTTAGACCCTTCCTGAAGTCTAAGAGATCAGTGGCGTTTCTTAAGTGAAACGGAAGATCATTCCAGGCTTTCGCCGCACAGACCGCAAAGCTTCTGCCCCCCCACAAAGCTTTTTTCATCTGCGGTACGGAGATCAGCTTGGCCCCCAGCGAACAAAGTGTTCTTTTCGGAATGTACCACTGGAACAACCGATTTAGGAAGTCTGGGCCTGTACCATGAAGAGCTTTGAAAACCATACAAAGTGATTTGAAACGCACTCGACTCCTTAACGGGAGCCAATGCATTTTCTTTATTTCCTTAGAAATGGGGGAGAATTTAAAAGTACCCGTCAGGAGTCTGGCCGCTGCATTTTGCAGCAGCTGGAGTTTGTTCATGCTTTTTTGTTGAATGTTGAGATACAGGCTGTTGCAGTAGTCCAGCCTCGACAATATCAAGGCTGTGACCACTGTTTGGCGACTACCCCGGGGTAGGAATGGCAGTACTTTCCTGACCGTTCGTAGCACATAAGCAGTTGTTGAAGTTACTGCATTTACCTGATCCCCAAAGGTAAGTCTCTCATCCACAATTACACCTAAATTCTTTACCTTTTTCGAAGGCAATGGGAGAGAGCCCATAGAGTCAGCCCACCAGTTAGGTGTCCAAAAGTTGGTATCCTTTCCAAACAATAAAACTTCAGTTTTTCCTGAATTAAGCTCCAGACAATTCTCTGTCATCCACCTCCCAACCGATTGCATACAGGCTTGGAAACGTTTATCTATACCTGTTTCCTGGCCCGGTCGCAGAGAAACCACAATTTGGGTATCATCCGCATAGGAAGTGAGACCAAACCCAAATGATCTAATAATGGGGGCCAAAGATGAAACATAAACATTAAAAGGGTAGGGCTCAAGGAGGATCCTTGTGGAACCCCACAGGGTAATGAAAAAGGTTTAGACTGGTATCCACCCAGCGCAACAGTCTGTTCTCTACCAGATAGAAATGAGTTTAACAACTCCCAGGCTTTAGATTGGACCCCACACTCCCTTAGACGGTCCATCAAGATACCATGATGGACAGTGTCAAAGGCTGCGGACAGATCCAACAGGATCAGGGCTGCCCTTCCACTCCGATCCACGGCCTCTCTAATCTTCTCTGTGGCCTTAATGAGAGCAGACTTGGTACTGTGCCCCCCTCTGAAGCCATATTGGGAGGAGTCCAAGGCTTGTGTTGTAGCCAGGAAAGAGCTAAGTAGTATATTCAAAAAATGTTCAACTAACTTGGCTGGAAGCGGAAGACGCGAGATCGGGCGGAAGTTATTAGGGTCTTTAGGATCGAAACTCGGTTTCTTTAGAAGGGGCAATATAGAGGCAAGTTTCCAACAGGTAGGGAAATGCCCTGATTCACACATGCCCTTAAAAATCGATGACAATGATCGAGCAATAGGACCCGGGGCCAGTTTGGCCACTGCTACTGGGCATGGATCATAGGGTGAGCCTGATTTCGCTGTCATAAGCAGCTTCTCGAAATTGTCCGGAGATACCGGCCCAAATGTGTCTAAAGTGTCAGTAGGGACTTTTAAGGGCTTGGGTATTTCACTTGCAGAATTTAGCGTGGTAGTCTTTGGACCGCAAAATGCTGAGAAGATAGTTTCCACTTTCGTCCGGAAGAATTTGGCTATCTCCTCACACAGATCTTGGCTTGATTCCACTATAGCTGGACGTGGAGTGGTCAGGCTAGAAACAGTTCTGAATAATTCTTTTACCAAATTTTTTGCTAAATCAATACGAGCTGCATAGAACTCTTGTTTAGCTACGAAAAGAAGTTGTTTATACCTCTGCAATTTAATTTTGTGAAGTTTTTTATCTGTTTCTTTATAGCCCTTCCGCCAGGTTCGCTCTAAACGTTTGCAAATGAGTTTGTGACTTCTCAAGTCTTATGTGTACCATGGGGCAGATGGTTGCGATCGTTTAGGAAAGAAAGATTTTTGGGGGGCTAATTTATCACAGACTTTCTCCAGCCATTTAGTGTATGCCATGACGGTGATGCTCTCCTGGAACAGCATATCAAAGTCTACTGAGAGATTTGGTGTGGAAAAGTGGGCAGGTTGTTGTTTTGCAGTTGATCACAATCAAGAGATACAACATTTCGAATGGAAAATGCATTGTTGGGCAGTACAGGGAAATATGGCAGGCTAGTTTCCCAGGGCAGCACAATCATCATGGTGACAGGGTAAACAGTTTGGTTATAGGTATCAGCGCACTCCTATGAAGTTACATTTTTTAATACCCTTTGTTAATGGTGTGCTTGTGGGGTGTCACCTCCTGATCTTAGGTGCAAAACTTTAATCTCCAAGTAGCACTTGTTCATAGACTCTAAGCTAATTTCATTACCCGGATACCCCCAGACGAAGGACGGCTGTTGGTCCAAAATGCATTGGGCACTTCGAATTGCACTAATTTGTACAGGGGGTTTGGAAAGCACATTTGGATTTGTTCATTATGAATACAGTTGCTTTATAGGAATAAAGCATGAAATAATAATATGGAAGCAAGTTGACTCAATTGATTTCAAGTTGTTTACCATCATGATTAAAGAATTTTGTGTTTAAAGGTCTAACGAAGAAACCTACTGGGACATTAGGTGGTAATAGAGGGGAGTTACTGTCCTAGTTCAGGACAATTGCTACATGGAGAGACAGAGCAATGAGAGACATAGTTGTGAAGGAAAGAGACCTAGGAAGTAAATAAGGGTTGCAGTTATGATAACTCACTGAGAGAGTCACAGCCATTTGACACGGTCAAATTGTTTGAGTGTATGAAGATTTCCCATTGTGCCATCTGCCTAGCACATGTAGTGGCGTTGGAAGGAATGAACTAATATTGCAGGACTGGAACTGTAAAATAAAATAGACTCTCTCTGTCTGCCCTGTTGACTGTGATGGTGAGGACAAAGGCATGTGCACATACCATGTCGCCTTCACTGATAGTTAATATGGTTCATGGCAGCGACAAAGTAGGGAGGATAAGGGTGATGGGGAGCTAAGAGGGGGTAGAGGGGTGACAAGTTCTTATCTGTGTATCCAGCGCCTGTATATCCTCACGGGTTCCAAGCAGCTCTCTACAAATCCACCTAACATTACATTACACTTTACAAAATCTGGGGTCTCCAGAACAAGTAGGTGATACTGCTTTGGGGATTCATGACGTTTATCGCCTGCTCGTCTGTGTGGGCTAGCTGAGGCATGTAATCCACCAATAAAGCACCTAGCTGTAACAGTTCTTTCAGTAAGATTTTGTGAGAATTATATGAAAATACCCAAACTTTTGAGAAATTCTCCTATCTTATATGAAAAATTAACTCAAGGGTCTACCTCAGATTGTAAAGTCACATGAGGTACCAGCATAAGATTTGCTTAAAGAGAAAATGTCTCCCACAGGACATTTTCTTCTCAAATCCTGCAAACTAGAATTATAAAAAATTCCATGCCCGCAGATCTCAAGGTCAGTAAGATGCTGTCACAGCCCAGCTTGACAGCTGCAGTGGCGTTGGGAAGTAGACCAAACAGTTTTCTGTTGTGATTCATCTGATAGTGAACCACTGTGTCTTCCTCCCTTTCAGTGAAGCTGCTTTTCATCTTCAGTGTTGGAGCCTTCCGTTGCTGGTGTGAGGATCTTGTGGTGCAGGAGAGAAAGAAGGATAGGGATGTAAATCTCCTCAAGATCATGGGCCATATTTATGATATTTGTGGCGCTGCCCTGCGTCATAGAAAAAGAGCAGGAATCTGTTGTATTTATCCAATACAGCACGTTCCTGTCCTTTCCTCTTGCTCTGGCGCTGTTTTGGCAGCAAAGCTCCAATGCAGGCACCCTTGCACCATGGTTCACGGGTGCCTGTGTTGTAGGCAGGATTGTTTCTGTGCTGGAAAGGGCAAATTCTTGCACAAAAACAATCCTGAGCGGCTTTTTCCCCGTTCTATCTGTGCTGCAGAATACAGCACACACAGAAAGAGGAAAAAGCGAGGAGTGGGTAAACCCCACACTTAAATAATTATTTAGCCCTTATACCCATTTTATAATTCATTTATTTGTTTATTATGCATTATTATAGAGGACGTTGGAGATTAGAAATATAAAAGTAAAACTGCAAAGGAAGCAATTAGTTGAGTATTTAAGAAACTGAAAATATAGGCATATTAGAGTCAAGTGAGTGTTACCAGGAATTCCCTCCAAACAATGTCAGGTGGTGCAAAAATAACAGCACATATTTGTCTATATAAAACCCTAATGTTTCATAATTTTATTTTGCAAATGAGCATTATCTAAAATATGTGAAAAGGACACCGAGACCTTTGTTAACGTACAGCGTTTTTAGAGCTTGTTGATATATAATGAATTTTGGTTGATTTTTGAGTATTTCGTTATTGATTGACATCGTGAGGTTAGACCACTTAATCAATTTTCGAGGTCACCAGGAGGCTCTTCATGCAGACGATGATGATTACATTTAAATACCCAATAATTAAATTGTCAGGCCATGCAAGAAGAACATGCAACCACATGGACGCTTACTTCCAAAGCGTTTTGGCTTCTTTCCTTCTGTCAATGCCGTGACCTCACACCTAATTAAGAGGTAGAGAAGTCATTAATGCTGATTGCTCCCATTCTCTGTGTCCTGCTTTGTTTATTGCCTTTTTGTCATTGCTTAGTCTTTAATGTTTGTCTTTACTTGTGCAAGTGACATCTCTTCCAAGGCTATACATTTTCTTTCCAGCCCTGCCACCTAAGTGCTGTCAGGTACTTTTGACACTGAGCAATCTAATTTCCAGAAGGCACTGACACAAAGCAGAGTCCATAGTTTGTCTTTTACAAAAGTGAACTGTGAATGCGTCTGTCTAAATATCAGAGCCTGAGCATTCAATGCAATTTTGAAATGTATGTTAACTTCCAGGGCCAGAGCTGACAAACTAGGCTCCACATTCAAAGTAAATGTTGAGATCGAGGAGGTCTTGAGAATGTGCCAAAAAAGGGTATGGATTTCCAATAGACGGACAAGGAAAGGACATCTTTATTTATTGTATAGCTGTAGTTCGTATAGAATGCATGCGCCCTGACCCAGGGCAAACGAGTTCTCCATTTTCTTTCTTTCTTTCTTTCTTTCAATCAGACTACTTCCTTTTCACATGAACTTCTTTCTCATTGGAGAAACAACACTCCTGAGCAAACTCCTACATGCGCAGTGCTCACAATACAGCCCTCTACTTGAAGTAAGACACACAC
This sequence comes from Calotriton arnoldi, assembly GCA_963921515.1. NCBI lineage: Eukaryota > Metazoa > Chordata > Amphibia > Caudata > Salamandridae > Calotriton > Calotriton arnoldi. Next base: position 386,198 of record CAWUFW010007890.1, on the reverse strand, counting down.
CTACACACACACGTATGGACACGTGCACACCCACACACCCCCACACTCTCTCTCTCTCGCTCTCTTTCCCATCTCTCATATTTATTCAAGAAAGAAAATGTTGTCCAATGTACACGTTAAAGGGTTATTGATTCCTTGTCACCCTGGACTCAAAGCACCAGTGTTGACTTTTCATTTGCTGACCTAATGGATTCTGGGAGATGTACTACTGGTTTCCTTCTTTTTTAGTCTACTTCAGCTAAAACTCAACACCCTGAAAATGCAGGGCTTGATTTAGAGTTTGGAAAACGGGTCACTCCAACATAAACCTGGTGGATATCCCATCTGCCTTCTAACACGTGCACTACATACCGTGGTACTTGAACTAAGGTGGACAGGATATGTCATGTACGTGATAGTGTAACCCAACCAACAAATTCTCAGGGCCATGGGGCATATTATCAAGGGCAGTATCGCCACTTTAGCGGCACTTTTTGCCACTAAAGCGGCGATATTTTTATCGCCCTATTAGCAAGCTGTCGCTAACAGCTGTTAGCGACAGCTTAATGGCGATAGCGGCCGTTTTGTTGCCTCTTTGCATGTCAGCGATAATTATCGCTAATTGTAGGAGAGTAGGATCTGCTTCACATGGGTACCCCCACTTTTTGCTGATGCTTCACTGTTTTTCGACTTTAGTCTGGCTGGGGCCCTGCTAATCAGAACCCCAGCCTAGCTGCTTCCTCTCTAAAATGGTTTCCATGTGCCTTAGGCACATCTCTGATTGGAATCTGGAGTGCCCTTATAAGTCCCTAGTATATGGTATACTATGTACCCAGGGCATAGGTACCTCAGAGGCCTACCAGGGGCTGCAGCATGTATTATGCCACCCCTGGAAGGCCATCCAAAATGACACCGCAGGTCTGCTACTGCACCCTGGGTAAGGTGGTGCATGCACTCCTTACTGTGATATAGGCTACCTATATCACTACATACATACACACATATAAACCTATAAGTCACTCCTATGGCAGGCCTTATCAATCCTGAAGGCAGAGTGCTTGGTTCCTATGTGAGAGGGTGCCCCTGCATGAGCAGAGCCCCTCTGCAGCGTTCAGAGACCCTTCTCTGATGCTGTTTGTAGTGCAGCCTGACCATATACTCTTAAGCGCATTATAACCTCGCGTTAAATGCTAACTTTGGGATGGCTGCACGGAAACATGTCGTGTTTGGTGTCAAACATCTTGGGATACTACCCCCACCAGTTCTGGCGGCGGGGTAGCAATCCACCCTTCTAGAGGGAGAGACATGTACACACCGGCCTGCCCGGTAACTTCTTTCCAAGCCCTGGCATCACAAAATGGATGCCGCTGCCACAGACACGAGTCTGGCCTACTGCTGCTGACCGAAACTCCGGCAGGGGAGGCCTGGACAATAGGTTTCCTGTCCCAGGGAGGTGTAACCACCTCCCCAGACAGGATAGTGTGTATTGGGGCTGGGCGGGAGCACTCTCTGGTGCTTTGAAGTCCTGCATTGGGGGCACATTTGGTGTCCCTGTGCATACCCCAGTTCAAACCGGCTCAGGGGCTTCCAGCCCCTGCTCTGGCGCGAAACTGGACAAAGGGAAAGGGGTGTAACCACCCCTCTGCCCTGACCCTCCCATAGGTGGGTCCCCAGAGTATGTCCAACCCCTAACTTGGTATAAGTATGGGACCCCAGTCCTTAGGACTTTAGATTTACCTGGACGAAACTCTGACACAGAATCCTGGACCTTCGACGCTCTACTTTAAGATTAGAGGACTGAAGAATCTCCCTTGGGGTCAAGGAGTGACACCCGTGCTTGGCAGGCACCAATGAAGCAATTGTCCGGTCTGCATCGCTGAAGCTCCCGCCGGACGCCGAAGTCTTTGCATCACCAGAGGTGGATTTCCAGACTTCCCCGAGGCTACCCTGAGTCCCCAGCAAAGCTAAGGCCCGTGGCTATCGTGGGTAACGTGGAACCATGACCCCTGGACACCGCATACTTTTGTAAGTGCATCCTCTTCTGGGTCTCCCACGAAGTTGTGCTTTGGTCTCCGAGTAGCCCCAGCCTCCAGCACCGACTGTACCGAAGATCACTGGCCTCCACTCCACGAGTGTCCTGTGAGCCAGCTCCAAGCGCGTCCACTCGAGGCTCCTTTGCGGTTGCTAGTCCGTTGGCTAGTAGGCCCTTCCGAAGGCCAATCTTCTTCTACTTGGGCTCTCTGGTTGCTCCAGGCGTGCCCTGACTTACCTTCGCTGGGTGAGTCCCACAGACCTTGCTGGTCTGCACCATCGTCCTTCTTCCATTTCCACGAGACTTGCCATTGCTAAGGCTTGTTGGGTCGAATCCGGTCGCCGTCACCCCTGAAATCGACAAACGTTGTGGGACAGCTGGAATCCAGCTCCTGGTCATCATCGACACCTCCTGGACCTCGTGGCTGAAGAGTCAAGACGACCGTCAACCTACCTGAAGCACTCGACATCGGTGGGCATCTGCTCATCGCCTTCCTGGTCACTGGCTAGTGACCCAGACTCTGTCCCCTCTGCTTTCAGGTTCTTCAGATCTTCGATCCACCTTTGGATCCACCCGAACACTTTCGACTTGGCCGCCAGCAGCACTTTGCAGCAGATCGCCATTGAAAACGAAGACGAAACCCGACCCCGAAAGACACCTATGCACCCGGCTTCCCTGGGTGAGGTAACTCGAGTACTCCGGTGCTCCCGTGGGTATAGACTCTAGAACAACCCAGTTCTAAAGGGGTTTGCTCCAAGTCCTCCTCTAAGTGTCCCTTTTCTTTAAAATTCCAACCGCGACTTTCCCCATAGAAGTCAACGGCGATTCGCGGCTGTGTACTTACACTGCATGCATCCCCGTGGGTCCCCTGTGTCACACCTTGGGTGGTTCCTTGTGGTCCAAGCACTTCTACAGGCTCTAGGCCCTGTGTCTAGCTCAGTCGTGGTTCTTATACCACTTTTATTGGTATATGGTTTGGTACGCCCCTAGGGCTCAAACGTGTATTTGTGCTATTACTGTAGATAACTAACTTATAACTTATGTACTTCGAACTCTAGCCTCATAAAGAGACTAGAGGGGTGTGTTTAGCAATAAATACATATATTTTGAATATATACCTGGTGTGGTCCTCTTTCATTTGGTCACTCAAGAGATTATAGACTGGTAAAACAAGCTGCTTTACATTCCTTCAAGACTTAGCCTGAAGGCTGCTCTCCATAGCTACCACTAGGATAGCTTTCAATAAAGGTTGTCTTTAACCTATCTCCAATAAGGGGTTGTTTGGACTGGTGCAAGGTGCCCACTATAATTAGTGGACAGCATATGCCAGGCCAACTTCTCACATTGGTGTGCAGCGTGTGGGATTCCAGCTTGCTATTGTTTTACCAGATAATCTCAATTGAATTGATCAACTGAAAACCACTAAGGGTACCTAAGGTACATATAAATCAAGCTTAGTATACAGTAAGTTTTACTGAACTTAGAGTTGTGTGTTATGGGATAGCACACCCTTTCTACAACTCAAGAGAGTTTAGTAGGCCACACTAGAGTAGGTAGTGCATACACCACACCTCACTAGTAATGTCTTCAAAGCCAGGACCCAGTGAGTCCTTGCCAGAAGCCAGTGGGCTTCTTCCCTCCAAGTATGATAAACTCCCATTCTTGGAATTGAGAGCATTATGCAATACTAGGAAGCTGAAGGCAGGCAAAAGTGCCAGCACCCAACACCTCAGAGAGGTGCTACGAGCTGATGATCTCAGCAGGCCCCTAGGGTCTGAAGGGGTAGGCAGAGAGGGTGGGGCAGAAAATGAGGAAGGGGTCAGGGGTGAAGAAACCCAGGCCCCCCCCTCTGAAACTGGCCAGGAAGGTGACAATGACCTTAACCTGGAAAACCCAGCTATTCCTGTGGATGAAGGGGAGGATCAGGATGACCTCACCTTTGTCCCCCAGGAAGAGTTGAGAGTGTGCCAAGAAGGGATAGATCTCCTTCTCAGGAGTCTAACCACTCTGACACCTCAATAGGGACCTCTGTCTCTTCTCATAGGAGAGAATCCTCTCATGACAGGAGAAAGAGACTGATTCAGTATGAGCAAGCCCAGCTTGAGCTCAGAAAACAGCAGTTGGCTATAGACAGGGAGTCCCTAGATCTCTACAAAGAGAGAAAAAGATGGGACTAGAGTCCCATGGTGGCAGCAATTTCCCCAGAGATAGGGAAAGGTCTTATGACCATAGAAACCTAAGCAAGATTGTCCCTCCCTACCAGAGTGGGGATGACATATACAAATGGATAACTGCACTGGAGAGGGCCTGTAAAGTACAGAGGGTCCCTCAGGAGCAGTGGGCAGCAATCTTGTGGCTCTCCTTTGCAGACAAAGGTAGAGATAAGCTCCTCACTGTTAGAGAGGAGGATGCTGATAAATACACAGTCTTAAAGAGTGCTCTGATTGATGGGTTTGGCCTAACCACTGAACAATACAGGTTAAAGTTCAGAGATACCCAAAAGCACAGACTCAAGACTGGGTGGACTTTGTTGATTGTTCTGCCAAGGCTCTGGAAGGTTGGTTATTGGGCAGTAAGGTATGTGACTTCACAGGATTGTACAATCTTATCATGAGGGAGCAGATTCTTAATAATTGTCAAAATCAGCTGTTGCATCAGCACCTGGTGGACTCTGATCTGACCTCTCCCCAAGAATTGGGAAAGAAGGCAGACAAATGGGTCAGAACCAGGGTGAGGCAGAAGGTACAGAACCAAGGTGGTGACCCTAAGAAGCAAGATTCTAAAAACTCTGATAAGGGTGGGGAGAAGGGTAAAGACCAAAAGTCTTCACAAGGCCCCCAAAAATCTTCTTCAGGTGGGGAGTCACAGTCTAACAAGGGAAAAGGCCAAAAGAAACCATGGTGCAAGGTCTGTAAGCAAAAGACCCACTGGACCAGTGATTGCACCAAGTCCAAAGACTCTACTCCAGCCCCCACCAATGCCCCTAAGGCACCAGCTCCCCCTAGTGCAGTTACAGTTGGTGGTGGGACTACACAGGCCAAGGGTTTAGTAGGGTTGCCCCTGGGTAAAGAGATGAGCTCTGACCTAGTCAGAGAACTCACTCAGGCTGTCCTAGTCTGTGATGGAGGCATGGATGTGACCTCATCTGTGAGTCCCAGTAATCTGGGCAAGTACAGGCAACAGCCCTTAATCAATGGAAAAGAGGCTTTGGCATTTAGGGACACAGGGGCAAGTGTCACCATGGTGACACAAGACCTTGTGGATCCTGGGCAGATTATACTTGGTGAAATGTACCAAGTGACCAATGCTAGCAATGTCAGAACAGACCATACTCTGGCAGTTGTTAACTTCTCCTGGGGAGGGGTAACTGGCCTTAAGAAGGTTGTGGTAAGTGCAGACCTACCAGTTGAATGCTTGCTTGGCAATGATTTAGAAACTTCAGCTTGGGCAGAAGTGGAGCTCAGGACCCATGCAGAAATGCTGGGCATCCCTGCAGATGTGTTTGCTGTGACCAGGTCACAAGCCAAAATGTCTAACACTGAACAGGCCTTGGATTCTCGAATAATGGACCAAGTGCCCTCCAAGAAGAGGAGTAGTAGGGTAAAGGCAGTGCCTTCCCCTTGGCTCAGAAGGAAGATCAGTCTCTTGAGGGGGATGATCTCAGTCCTGAGGAAGGAACTGTCCCAGAGGAGCTTGAACCTGACCAGGTTGAGTTCTTGGGGACAGGGGGCCCTTCCAGGGCAGATCTGAGCCAGGAGCAGCAGAGCTGCCCCTCTCTTGAACCCCTCAGATAGCAAGCTGCTGCTGAGGCTGCTGGGAAAGCTAGTGGTCCCCATACAGTGTATTGGGATGATGGACTCTTGTACTCAGAGTGTAGAGACCCCAAGCCTGGTGCCACCAGGAGGTTGGTTATACCTCTGAAGTTCAGGGGCTTCCTATTGACCCTAGCCCATGACATTCCCTTAGCAGGTCACCTGGGCCAGAACAAGACTTGGGACAGAATTGTCCATCACTTTCACTGGCCCCACATGTCTGAAGACACCAAGGAGTTTTGTCGCTCCTGTGTAACCTGCCAGGCCAGTGGCAAGGCAGGTGGCACTACAAAGGCCCCCTGATACCACTACCTGTGGTGGGGTTCCCTTTGAGAGGGTGGGGATTGACATTGTTGGTCCCATGGATCCCCAAACAGCATCTGGGCACAGGTTTATCCTGGTGGTAGTGGATCATGCCACCAGGTACCCAGAGGCTATTCCCCTTAGGACCACTACAGCACCTGTGGTGGAAGAGTCCTTGTGAGAAGTTGGCCTGGCATATGCTGTCCACTATTTATAGTGGGCACCTTGCACCAGTCCAAATCGACTCTTATGGTGGTCACAGCAAACACATCTGCAGGGATCCCCAGCATTTCTGCATGGGTCCTGAGCTCCACTTCTGCCCAAGCAGAAGTCTCTAAGTCATTGCCAAGCAAGCATTCGACTGGTAGGTTTGCACTTACCACAACCTTCTTAAGGCCAGTTACCCCTCCCCAGGAGAAGTTAACAACTGCCAGAGTATGGTCTGTTCTGACATTGCTAGCATTGGTCACTTGGTACATCTCACCAAGTATAACTTGCCCAGGTAGCACAAGGTCTTGTGTCACCATTGTGACACTTGCCCCTGTGTCCCTAAATGCCAAAGCCTCTCGTCCATTGATTAAAGGCTGTTGTCTGTACTTGCCCAGATTACTGGGACTCACAGTGGAGGTCACATCCATGCCTCCATCACAGACTAACACAGCCTGAGTCAGTTCCCTGACTAAGTCAGAGCCCAACTCAGTTCCCAGGGTGAACCCTACTAAACCCTTTGCTGGAGCACTTCCACCAACTGTACTAGGGGGAACAGGTGCCTTAGGGGCATTGGTGGGTGCTGGACTGGAGTCTTTGGACTTGGTGCAATCACTGGTCCAGTGGGTCTTTGCTTACAGACCTTGCACCATGGTTTTCTTTGGCCTTTACCCTTGGTAGACTGGGAATCCCCACCAGAAGAAGATTTTTGGGGGCCTGATGAAGACTTTTGATCTTTACCCTTCTCCCCACCCTTGTCAGAGTTCTTAGCATCTTGCTTCTTGGTTTCCCCACCTTGGTTCTGTACCTTCTGCTTCACCCTGGTTCTGACCCATTTGTCTGCCTTCTTTCCCAATTCTTGGGGAGAGGTCAGATCAGAGTCAACCAGGTACTGATGCAACAGCTGGTTTTGACAGTTATTAAGAATCTGCTCCCTCATTATCAGATTATACAATCCTGAGAAGTCACACACCTTACTGCCCATCAACCAGCCTTCCAGAGCCTTGGCAGAACAATCCACATAGTCTACCCAGTCTTGAGTCTGTGCCTTTTGGGTGTCTCTGAACTTCAACCTGTACTGTTCAGTGATTAGGCCAAACCCATCAATAAGAGCACTCTTCAAGACCTTGTAATTGTCAGCATCCTCCTCTCTAACAGTGAGGAGCTTGTCTCTACCTTTGTCAGCAAAGGAGAGCCACAAGATTGCTGCCCACTGCTCCTGAGGGACCTTCTGTACTTTACAGGCCCTCTCTAAAGCAGTTATCCATTTGTGGATATCATCCCCACTCTGGTAGGGAGGGACAATCTTGCTCAGGTTCCTATGGTCATAGGACCTTTCCCTATCTCTAGGGATGTGGCTGCCACCATGGGACTCTAGTCCCAACTTTCTTCTCTCTCTAAGGAGATCTAGGGATTCTCTATCTAAAGCCAATTGCTTCTTCCTGATCTCCAGTTGAGTTTCCTCATACTGTACCAGTCTCTTTCTTCTCTCATGAGAGGATTCCCTCCTGTGAGAAGAAACAGAGCTCCCTATTGAGGTGCCAGAGTGGTTAGACTCCTGAGAAGGAGACTCTAGACTTTCTGAGCACACTCATAATCCTTCCTGGGGGACAAAGGTGTGGTTCTCAAGATCCTCATCTTCATCTTCCCCAGAAGGGATTGGGTTTTCCAGGTCAGGGTCATTGTCACCCTCCTGGTCAGTTTCAGAGGGGGCTGGGGGTAGTGGTACCCCTGGCCCCTTCCTCATCTGCTGGCCCACCCTCTGCTCCTACCCCTTCAGTCTCTGAAGACTTACTAAGATCATAAGCCACCAACAACTCCTGGAGGTGTTGGGTGGTGGGACTTTGGCCTGTCCTTAATTTCCTCACGTTACACAAAGCTCTCAGTTCCAAGAATGGGAGTGTGTCATACTTGGAGGGGGAAGCTCAATGGCTTCCTGCAGGGCATCTCTAGATCCTGCTTTTAAAGACATTACTAGTGTGGTGTGGTGTATGCACTACCTACTCTAGTGTGGCCTACTAAACTCTCTTGAGTTGTAGAAAGGGTTGTGCTATCCCTTAACACACAACTCTAAGTTCAGTAGAACTTACTGATATTCTAAGCTTAAATTATATGTACCTTAGGTACCTTTAGTGGTTTTCAGTTGATCAATTCAATTGAGATTATCTGGTAAAACAATAGCAAGCTGGAATCCCACACGCTGCACACCAATGTGAGAAGTTGGCCTGGCATATGCTGTCCACTATTTATAGTGGGCACCTTGCACCAGTCCAAATCGACTCTTATGGTAGGTAGGTTAAAGACAACCTTATTGAAAGCTATCCTAGTGGTAGCTGTGGAGAGCAGCCTTCAGGCTAAGTCTTGAAGGAATGTAAAGCAGCTTGTTTTACCAGTCTATAATCTCTTGAGTGACCAAATGAAAGAGCACCACACCAGGTATATATTCAAAATATATGTATTTATTACTAAACACACCCCTCTAGTCTCTTTATGAGGCTAGAGTTCGAAGTACATAGGTTATAAGATCTTAAATCACAGTAATAGCACAAATACACGTTTGGGCCCTAGGGGCGTACCAAACCATATACCAATAAAGTGGTATGCGAACCACGACTGAACTAGACACTAGGCCTAGAGCCTCTAGAAGTGCTTGGACCACAAGGAACCACCCAAGGTAGTGACACAGGGGACCCACGGGAGACGCGTACAGTGTAAATACACAACCGCGATACGCCGTTAACTTCTATGGAGAAAGTCGGGATCGGGAAAATAGAGGAAAGGGACACTTTAAAAAGAACTAGGACAAAACCCTTTGAGATCTAGGACTTTGAAGAGTCTCTACCCACGGGAGCACCGGAGTACTGTGTTACCTTACCCAGGGAAGCCGGGTGCATAGGTGCCTTTCGGGGTCGGGTTTCGTCGTCGTTTCTTATGGCGATCTGCTGCAAAGTGCTGCTGGAGACCAGGAGAAAAGTGTCCGGGTGGATCCAAGAGTGGATCGGAGTTCTGAAGAACCTGAAAGCAGAGGGGACAGAGTCTGGGTCACTAGCCAGTGACCAGGAGGGCGATGGACAGATGCCCACCGATGTCGAGTGCTTCAAGTTCGTTGACGGTCGTCTTGACTCTTCAGCCACGAGGTTCGGGAGGCGTTGTCGGCGACCAGGAGCACGATTCGGGCTGTTGCTCGATGTCTGTCGAGTGCAGAGGTGTCGGCGACCAGATTGGACCCGACAGGCCTTGGCAACGGCAAGTCTCGAGTAAGATGTAGATCGTCGATGATGCAGACCAGCAAGGTCTGGGGAACTCACCCAGTGAGGGTAAGTGAGGGCAGGCCTGGAGCAACCAGACTGCCAAGTAAAGAAAAGATTGGCCTTCGTTAAGGGCTACTAGCCAACGGGCTAGCGACCGCGAAGGAGCCTCGTGACGCCGCACGTGGAGCTGGCTTACAGGACACTCGTGGAGTGGGGGCCAGTGATCTTCGTGCAGGTGGTGCTGGAGGCTAGGGCTACTCGGAGCCCAAAGCACGACTTCTTGGGAGACCCAGAAGATGGTGCACTTGCAAATGTGCTCAGTGTCCAGGGGTCACGGTCTCAAGTCACCCACGATAGCCACGGGCCTCAGCTTTGCTGGGGACTCAGGGTAGCCTCGGGGAAGTCTGAGAATCCACCTCTGGTGATGCGATGACTTCGGCGTCCGACGGGAGCTTCAGTGATGCGAACCGGACAGATGCTTCTTTGGTGCCTGCCAAGCAGGGGAGTCACTCCTTGACCCCAAGGGAGATTCTTCAGTCCTCTAATCGTGAGTAGAGCGTCGAAGGTCCAGGATTCGGTTTCAGAGTTTCATCCAGGTATAATCTAAAGTCCTAGGGACTGGGTTCCTACCTTTATTCTAAAAATAGGGGATGGACTACTCTGTGGCCCCACCTATGGGTGGGTCAGGGCAGAGGGGTGGCTACACCCCTTTCCCTTTGTCCAGTTTGCGCCAAAGCAGGGGCCGCAAGCCCCTGATCCGGTTTGAACTGGGGTATGCACAGGGACACCACATGTGCCCCCAGTGCAGGACTTCAAAGCACCCGAAAGTGCTCCCGCCCAGCCCCAATACACATTGTCCTGTCTGGGGAGGTGGTCACACCTCCCTGGGACAGGAAACCTATTGTCCAGGCCTCCCCTGCCGGAGTTTCGTCCAGCAGCAGGAGGCCAGACTCGTGTCTGTGGCAGCAGCATCCATTTTGTGATGCCAGGCTCTGGAAAGAAGTTACCGGACTCGTCAGAGTTAACATGCCTTTCCCTCTAGAAGGGTGGAATGCTACCCCCGCCACCAGGATTGGCGGGGGGTAGTATTCCAAGATGTTTGACACCAAACACGACATGTTTAGGTGCAGCCATTCCATAGTTAGCATTTTACCGCGAGGATATAATGCGTTTAAGAGTATATGGTCAGGCTGCACTACAAACAGCATCAGAGATGGTCTCCGAACGCTGCAGAGGGGCCCTGCTCATGCAGGGGCACCCTCTCACATAGGAACCATGCACTCTGCCTTTAGGATTGATAAGGCCTGCCTTAGGAGTGACTTATAGGTTTATATGTGTGTATGCATTTAGTGATATAGGTAACCTATACCACAGCAAGGGGTGCATGCACCACCTTACCCAGGCTGCAGTAGCAGACCTGTGGTGCCAGTTTGGATGGCCTACCAGGGGTGGCATAATACATGCTGCAGCCCCTGGCAGGCCTCTGAGGTACCTATGCCCTTGGTACATAGTATACCATATACTAGGGACTTACAAGGGCACTCCAGATCCCAATCAGTGATGTGCCTAAGGCACATGGAGACCCTTTTAAAGAGGAAACAGCTAGGCTGGGGTTCTGAATAGCAGGGCCCCAGCCAGACTAATGTCGAAAACCAGTGAAGTATCAGCAAAAAGTGGGGGTACCCCTGTGAAGCAGATCCTACTCTCCTACAGTCCTCCTGGGAATTTTCTCAAGAGTGGGCTTCCCTAAGGAGGTTGTATCAGACAGGGGTGCTAACTTTATGTCTGGATACTTGAAAGCAATGTGGAAGGAGTGTGGAGTGACTTACAAGTTCACCACACCCTATCACCCACAATGCAATGGTTTAGTTGAGAGATTCAACAAAACCTTGAAGGGCATGATTAAAGGGCTCCCAGAAAAGCTTAGGCGAAGATGGGACATACTCTTGCCCTGCCTTTTATTTGCATACAGGGAGGTGCCTCAAAAGGGGTTGGCTACAGCCCTTTTGAACTTTTGTTTCGTCACCCTGTCAGGGGTCCATTGTGCTTGGTGAAGGAAGGATGGGAGTTACCTCTCAAGCCCCCAAAGCAAGACATAGTGGACTATGTACTTGGTCTCCGCTCCAGGATGGCTGAGTACATGAAAAAGGCAACTAAAAACCTTGAGGCTAGCCAGGAACTTCAAAAAGCCTGGCATGACCAAAGGCTGTACTGACTGTTTACCAGCCAGGACAGAAGGTGTGGGTGTTGGAGCCAGGGGCCCCAGCAGCTCTCCAAGACAAATGGAGTGGACCCCATACCATTGTTGAACAGAAGGGTGAGGTTACCTATTTAGTAGACCTAGGAACACCCAGGAGTCCCCACAGGGTTTTCCATGTCAACAGGTTAAAACCATATGTGGACAGGGCAGACATGGGTTTGCTCATGGCTACTGATGAGGGACAGGAGGAAGAGAGTGACCCACTCCCTGACCTGCTCTCACAGAACCCTGATGATGGGTCAGTGGATGGTGTAGCCTTGGCAGGCAGCCTCACTGCCCAGCAGCAAACTGATTGCAGACAGGTGCTCAATCAGTTCAGGCACATATTCTCACTGACACCCAGTCAGACCACCTGGTGCACTCATAAAGTGGACACTGGGGACAGTCTGCCTAATAAAAATAAGATTTATAGGCAACCTGACCGTGTCAGGGACTGTATCAGGACAGAAGTCCAGAAGATGTTGGATTTGGGAGTTATTGAACCCTCAGATAGCCCTTGGGCTAGTCCAGTGGTCCTTGTGCCAAAACCTCACCCCAATGGTGGGAAAAGAGAGATGAGGTTTTGTGTGGACTACAGGGGTCTCAATGCAGTCCCTAGGACTGATGCCCATCCAATACCTAGGGCAGATGAGCTAATAGACACTTTGGCCTCAGCCAAGTATCTAAGCACATTTGACCTGACAGCTGGCTACTGGCAGATCAGACTAGCTGATGATGCAAAGCCAAAGACAGCATTCTCAACCCCTAGTGGGCATTATCAATTTGTGGTGATGCCCTTTGGTCTGAAGAATGCACCTGCCACTTTTCAGAGGTTGGTGAATACAGTCCTTACACGTCTGGAAGCCTATAGTGCAGCATATCTAGATGATATTGCTGTCTTTAGCTCCACCTGGGAGGATCACCTGGTCCACCTCAGAAATGTTTTGCAGGCCCTGCAGAAAGCATGCCTGACTATCAAGGCCACCAAGTGCCAGATAGGGCAGAGTCAGGTTGTGTACCTGGGCCACCTTGTGGGTGGAGGCCAGGTTCAACCACTGCAGAGCAAGATCCAGACCATCATGGACTGGACTGCTCCAACTACCCAGACTCAGGTGAGAGCCTTTTTACACATGTTCTCTTTGGAGGAGGCATATTGACGATGTCCTCTGTATCTGGACAGGCACAGAGGACTCGTTAGTGACTTTTTTGACGTGGCTGAACCAGGCAGATGGATGCCTTAGGTTCACATGGTCTTTTAGTCATACCTCTGCTGTGTATCTCGATGTGGATATAACAGCAAGGGATGACATGTTATTTATCTTTGTCCATCAGAAGCCGACGGACAGGAATTCTTTATTGCACTATCGCTCTTGTCATCCGAGAGCGCTCCGTGATAATCTTCCGGTGGGGCAGTTTTTGAGATACCGCCGCAATTGTTCCTCTACCGTGAAGTATATGGAGCAGTCGGAGGAGCTGGCGACTAAGCTTGGAGCAAGGGGTTATCCTGCTAAAGTCATCAAAAAAGCGCGTAAACGCGCATTGAATACCCCACGTGAAGCTCTTCTGGAGAGAAATGTAAGACAAAAGGGTGACTGCTTACCTGTGGTGACTACCTTTGACCCTTTGTCCACTAAAGTGAGACAAATAATAAGAAAACACTGGTCTATTTTGGATACAGGGGCCAATAAGATGCCGCCACCGCGTTTTGCATTTCGACGAGCACCGAACTTAAAGGATAAGTTGGTCCATACTAGGTCTCTATTATCCACTTTACCTTCAGGTCACTACCCTTGTGGTGGCTGTTCGGTATGTGATCTCACACAAGCCACTAAAAGTGTTGCTTTGGTCAGTGGTAGAGTGTGGCACTTAAATAAATTCAGTAATTGCAATACCTCAAACGTCATCTATAGGCTCACGTGTCCCTGTGGGTTACATTATATTGGACTCACTACCCGCAAGGTGAAGGTGCGGATTCAGGAGCATCTCAGCACCCTTAAAACAGGCAGATTAACAACACGTCTGGTACAACATTTTTTAGATATGAAACATGAGTTTAGGGCTCTAAAGTGGACGGTCCTAGAAAGGGTGACTGCAGAAACACATAATGCTGATGTAATCTTAGCAAGGAAAGAGGCTAAGTGAATTTTTCCCGAACAAGTAGACCAGCAAGGGTTGAACGAGTCCATAGAATGGAACAAGATTAGCAGATATTGAAGACATGTGATAGTTGTACTTTTATGCTGAGGCACCCAGATTTATAGACATTTGCTTCCCTGCCTTGACGTGTGTGTGTGGATACTGTCATCTAGAAGTAGTGGTGTAAGGATATGGAAAAGCGATAATAATGGGTGCAGTACCATATGCGAATATGACTTGTGGTTAGCTGATAACTAATGGTTCTCGTAGTGATGAGGGCTAACATACCAGCATTTTTATGAATTTTGTGGGCTTTCAAATTGGAAGCCGTGACTTGAGTGTCTTTATACAATGGGAATGTAGAATTCCTGACTGCAGTAGATTGGGCCTTTGTGTATTGTAAGATGGCGCTCGTTTTGACCCTTGAAGGCTTCACAGTACGTGGAAGCATTGATACGTGATTACGCTCGTTGCGTGATGACGTTGACGCAGAGCTCTACGTTGAAATTATGAACGAATGCGTCTTTTGCTTTTAGCGAGGACGGAGCCTGTGGAGACCCACTTATCCTGGTAGCGGTAAAGTAGAGGATTACTTGTTGGTCGTGGCTGAATGAGCTTTCCAGGATTATTTTTCATGATGCCTACCGGACCCATGCTTTAAATATATGCTGAGGCGGTAGTGTGTATCGGTGATGTGGTGAATGATGGTTTTTTCTCCTATTACTGATGTCGTAATATGAATGAAAACTTTTTATGAGAGGTGAGGGCTTGAAATCTATGACCTGATTAGCATTTTGTGATCGGGGTGTATTGGGAGAGTATGGATTGCCTTGTATTTTAGTGAGATACCACACATAAAAAGATATGAATGTAGGGGCATGGAGCATTGATGTATAACAATCACGTCAATGCCTTACGTCTGTTTGTAGGTGCCATAACCACGTGTGGTCACCCCACTGAAACGCGACCTTTTGGCGCACACCGTAGAATGAGGTAGTTGCAGGTACGAGAGACACTGGCAACTACTCGGTAATTAGAAAGTTTTAACTATCAAAGTTTTAACCATTATCATTATGAACGAGGAGTGTGGTTGAGATTAGGGGTGATTTACTCCTGGCACGTGTTTTGTCTTTGTTTGTCATTTGTCTGCAGTATTCTCTAAGTGAAGTGAAGACTGGTCATCCCCTTAGCCCTGATGAAGTTGCGTAAAGTGATAGCAACGAAACATGTTGGCGCTATGGACACAATAATGATGGTTTAAGTTAAACCATTTTTAATAGAGGACGCTCACAGCATTGAATAAAGCTAAGATTAGCCAGTGAGTAGGTTCTCATTTTTAATGTTGGGAATTGTAATTTCATTCTCTTCCTCACGGGGACCAGCACAGTACTTTTTTGATATTTGCACTTACAGTGCTTATTCTATTTCTTTTCACTGTTCCTTTCCTTCACTTTTGAGATAATTTAAGTTGGAACACTTTTCAAATTTGTGGCAAGAAACCAACCATGATGGTAAGTGGGTGTGCTAGCGAGTACCAACTAGCCAGACCCCCCTTGGTGTTGCTACCGTGAGGTGCTTTCTTTCCATTCTCACAATTTTTCATTTATATTTTCTTTGGTGGGAATTCTTATACTGCAGCAGAGTGACATTGTGATAAATTGGACATTTGGACATTTGAATGAACGGTAGTGGTCCGTCTTATTGTGGGAGACATTGTATAAAGTTACGGATCCCCTCCGTGTCCAAAGATTATAGTTATTTGTCCAGTGAGTCAGGCCCCTTTTTGTTAGTAATGTGTTGAGTGGGGGGCGGCCTGACGCTTTCGTTCCCGCTATGCTCCTTTTTTTGTTAATGAGAGCCTTTTTAGGCCTGACTGGGTACTATAGGAGATTTGTCAAGGGGTATGGATCAATAGTGACACCCCTGAATGACTTAACTTCCAAGAAAATGCCCAAAAAGGTTCAGTGGACAGTTAGCTGTCAAAAGGCATTTGATGACCTAAAGCAGGCCATGTGCACTGCTCCCATTCTACAGAGTCCTGATTACTCCAAGAAGTTCATTGTCCAAACAGATGCATCTGAATTGGGGGTAGGGGCTGTACTGTCACAATTGAATGATGAAGGTCAGGATCAGCCAGTTGCTTTTATTAGCAGAAGGCTGACCCCTAGAGAGAAACGTTGGTCAGCCATTGAGAGGGAGGCCTTTGCTGTGGTCTGGGCTCTGAAGAAGTTGAGGCCATACATGTTTGGTACTCACTTCCTTGTTCAAACAGACCATAAGCCCCTCTTATGGCTAAAACAAATGAAGGGTGAAAACCCCAAACTGCTTAGGTGGTCCATTTCCCTACAGGGGATGGACTTCACAGTGGAACATAGACCTGGGAGTAACCATGCCAATGCAGATGGACTCTCTAGGTACTTCCACTTAGAACATGAAGACTTAACTGGGCAAGGTTAGTTTAATGTCCCTACGTTTGGGGGGTTGTGTAGGAGAGTAGGATCTGCTTCACATGGGTACCCCCACTTTTTGCTGATGCTTCACTGTTTTTCGACTTTAGTCTGGCTGGGGCCCTGCTAATCAGAACCCCAGCCTAGCTGCTTCCTCTCTAAAATGGTTTCCATGTGCCTTAGGCACATCTCTGATTGGAATCTGGAGTGCCCTTATAAGTCCCTAGTATATGGTATACTATGTACCCAGGGCATAGGTACCTCAGAGGCCTACCAGGGGCAGACAAATCTGAGATCCTGCTTTTCGGTGGAGCCCACCACATTTGGGACGCTTCATGGTGGCCCCATTCTCTAGGACAAGCTCCAGAGCCCAAGAGGTGTGCCAAGAATTTGGGTGTCCTTATGGATGACAAACTATCCATGCAGGATCACGTACGGACCCTCTGCGGG
Organism: Calotriton arnoldi; assembly: GCA_963921515.1. Taxonomy (NCBI): domain Eukaryota; kingdom Metazoa; phylum Chordata; class Amphibia; order Caudata; family Salamandridae; genus Calotriton; species Calotriton arnoldi. The sequence goes on along the minus strand of CAWUFW010007890.1, from coordinate 369,342 downwards.
AAAAGTTTTGCTTTGCTAAAACTTCTAAAAAGGCTTTTTCCTTGGATCCCTTTGGATGACAGGAGGACAGTTACTCAGGCTCTGCTTGTTAGCAGATTGGACTACGGTAATGCCCTGTTTGTGGGCATGCCGGACTACCTGTTCAAACATCTCCAGGTGGTACAAAACGCTGCAGCTAAACTGGTCTGCAATAAGGGCAGACTAAGCTCAGCTACTGAATGCCTGAAGCAACTTCATTGGCTGCCGGTGCGCCAAAGAGCACGATTTAAGCTCTTGGGGCATACCTTTAAGGCACTACACTGCATTGGCCCTAAAATTCTCCAAGATAAAATCCGATTCTACATCCCTTCTAGATGCTTACGGTCACAGCATCTTGCGCTTGCAGAATCAAAAAGGATCAAAAAGGTTAAGACCGGGGACGCACCTTTTCGCACCTCGCGGCCTTACACTGGAATGGGCTGCCAGTCGAGCTTCGACTTATCAATGATTATAATACCTTCAGGAAAAACTAAAAACACATTTATTCCCTACTTAAGTAGACTTTTACTTCCTCCGGCCCCTCTTCTCAGCATCAGACCCCACCTCCTTAGCGCCGTGATATCCCGTTGGGATGAATGTAGCGCTATATAAATAAATAAATAAATAAATAAATATTATGCCACCCCTGGAAGGCCATCCAAAATGACACTGCAGGTCTGCTACTGCAGCCTGGGTAAGGTGGTGCATGCACCCCTTACTGTGATATAGGCTACCTATATCACTACATACATACACACATATAAACCTATAAGTCACTCCGATGGCAGGCCTTATCAATCCTGAAGGCAGAGTGCTTGGTTCCTATGTGAGAGGGTGCCCCTGCATGAGCAGAGCCCCTCTGCAGCGTTCGGAGACCCTTCTCTGATGCTGTTTGTAGTGCAGCCTGACCATATACTCTTAAGCGCATTATAACCTCGCGTTAAATGCTAACTTTGGGATGGCTGCACGGAAACATGTCTTGTTTGGTGTCAAACATCTTGGAATACTACCCCCCCCGCCAGTTCTGGCAGCGAGGGTAGCATTCCACCCTTCTAGAGGGAGAGACATGTACACACCGGCCTGCCCGGTAACTTCTTTCCAAGCCCTGGCATCACAAAATGGATGCCGCTGCCACAGACACGAGTCTGGCCTCCTGCTGCTGACCGAAACTCCGGCAGGGGAGGCCTGGACAATAGGTTTCCTGTCCCAGGGAGGTGTAACCACCTCCCCAGACAGGATAGTGTGTATTGGGGCTGGGCGGGAGCACTCTCTGGTGCTTTGAAGTCCTGCACTGGGGGCACATTTGGTGTCCCTGTGCATACCCCAGTTCAAACTGGCTCAGGGGCTTCCAGCCCCTGCTCTGGCACGAAACTGGACAAAGGGAAAGGGGTGTAACCACCCTCTGCCCTGACCCTCCCATAGGTGGGTCCCCAGAGTATGTCCAACCCCCTAACTTGGTATAAGTATGGGACCCCAGTCCTTAGGACTTTAGATTTACCTGGACGAAACTCTGACACAGAATCCTGGACCTTCGACGCTCTACTGTAAGATTAGAGGACTGAAGAATCTCCCTTGGGGTCAAGGAGTGACTCCCCTGCTTGGCAGGCACCAATGAAGCAATTGTCCAGTCTGCATCGCTCAAGCTCCCGCCGGACGCCGAAGTCTTTGCATCACCAGAGGTGGATTTCCAGACTTCTCCGAGGCTACCCTGAGTCCCCAGCAAAGCTGAGGCCTGTGGCTATCGTGGGTAATGTGGAACCATGAGCCCTGGACACTGCATACTTTTGTAAGTGCATCCTCTTCTGGGTCTCCCACGAGGTTGTGCTTTGGGCTCCGAGTAGCCCCAGCCCCCAGCACCGACTGTACCGAAGATCACTGGCCTTCACTCCACGAGTGTTCTGTGAGCCAGCTCCAAGTGCGTCCACTCGAGGCTCCTTCGTGGTCGCTAGTCCGTTGGCTAGTAGGCCCTCCCGAAGGCCAATATTCTTGTGCTTGGGCTTCCTAGTTGCTCCAGGCGTGCCCCGACTTACCCTCGCTGGGTGAGTCCCACAGACCTTGCTGGTCTGCACCATCGTCCTTCTTCAATTTCCACAAGACTTGCCGTTGCCAAGGCTTGTTGGGTCCAATCCGGTCGCCGACACCCCTGCAATCGACAGACATCATGGGACAGCTCGAATCCAGCTCTTGGTCATCATCGACTCCTCCTGGACCTCGTGGCTGAAGAGTCAAGATGACAGTCAACCTACCTGAAGCACTCAACATCGGTGGGCATCTGCTCATCGCCTTCCTGGTCACTGGCTAGTGACCCAGACTCTGTCCCCTCTGCTTTCAGGTTCTTCAGATCTTCGATCCACCTTTGGATCCACCCGAACACTTTCGACTTGGCCGCCAGCAGCACTTTGCAGCAGATCGCCATTGAAAACGACGACGAAACCCAACCCCGAAAGACACCTATGCACCCGGCTTCCTGGGTGAGGTAACTCGAGTACTCCGGTGCTCCCGTGGGTATAGACTCTAGAACAACCCAGTTCTAAAGGGGTTTGCTCCAAGTCCTCCTCTAAGTGTCCCTTTTCTTTAAAATTCCAACCGCGACTTTCCCCATAGAAGTCAACAGCGATTCGCGGCTGTGTTCTTACACTGCACGCGTCCCCCGTGGGTCCCCTGTGTCACTACTTTGGGTGGTTCCTTGTGGTCCAAGCACTTCTACAGGCTCTAGGCCCTGTGTCTAGCTCAGTCGTGGTTCTTATACCACTTTATTGGTATATGGTTTGGTACGCCCTAGAGCTCAAACGTGTATTTGTGCTATTACTGTAGATAACTAACTTATAACTTATGTATTTCGAACTCTAGCCTCATAAAGAGACTAGAGGGGTGTGTTTAGCAATAAATACATATATTTTGAATATATACCTGGTGTGGTCCTCTTTCATTTGGTCACTCAAGAGATTATAGACTGGTAAAACAAGCTGCTTTACATTCCTTCAAGACTTAGCCTGAAGGCTGCTCTCCATAGCTACCACTAGGATAGCTTTCAATAAAGGTTGTCTTTAACCTATCTCCAATAAGGGGTTGTTTGGACTGGTGCAAGGTGCCCACTATAATTAGTGGACAGCATATGCCAGGCCAACTTCTCACACTAACGACATGCAAAGTAGGCGTTCCCAACTAAAAGCAACTGCAAACAGTCGCAAACACAACTTCCCCCTATTATCAATGCCCGCGAAGCGATAAAAAAACTTGCGCTAACCTCGATTATCGCTGGAATTTAACACCTGCTAAAAACTTGGCTTAACCATCTTGTCAATGGGAGGTGGATTGTAAGGTTAAGTCCTCACCTGCCTATTAGCAAGCTTTTCATTAGCGCAGTGTATTTATCGCTGGATTTCTCGCGCTATTGCTGGGTTTCGCCGCTATCGCTGGATTTTTTATCGCCTTGGAGATAAGCGTTGAAATCCAGCGATAGCCGGCGATAAAAAAAACAGCGCTAAGCTAATTATCGCAAATCCTTGGTAATATGCCCCCATATTCTCAAGAACGGCGATAACATTATCGCCGTTTTAGCGGCAGGAAACTGCCGTTCTTGAGAATATGGCCCTAAATCAGGTGCTGAGTTTTGTAAAAGAAAAGCCCAGTATTTGAGTTTTGCTTCCTATGTTATTCTGTGGGACCAAAGGATTAAAAGGGCCAAAATGTATCTAATGTGTGTTGGAATATTCTTCTGCCAACACATTATGAAGAAATATTTTATTATGATTATCAGTAATAAACGCAGACTGTGTTCTGATTCTGTTGCATGGACCCATGGAGGCAGTATTTCATGTATAGGGAATACCTAAAACAATGAGGCCACTAACCTGCAGGGGGCCAGATTTCAAATGCTGCATTCCTAAACTGTGACAAGTCCTGGGCAATTCTTCTGCGCCCATTGCAGTTTTTTCACAGAGCAAAAAGATTGTAAAACAACCAGGAGTCCAGCATTAGCTGATGATGCACCATTTCAGTGACATCTTAGGAATTGTGGGGCCCTGGGCAAAATATATTTTGGAGCCCTTTGTTTGGAGAAACTTTGAAAATACTACCCCTTTTTGTAATTCTAAACAATATTATATACATTAAATGACATGTGTATTGTATTTGTAAAGAGCTCGTTCACCATGAAGGGTATCTTGGCGCTGAATAACAGATATTAATCGAATTATATGTTAAACCTTTAGAAATTGAGGCACGTAAAAACAGCCAAACACTCAAGCTGCCTGGTGTTCAACAGTTCTATTACACAAAAGAAGCTTCAGCAAGCATTGACAAAACCATTTCCACTTGTGATTGGATCTAGATGTTTTTACTTACAACAACATTTTAGGTGGAATTCATTATCTAGTCAGCTTGTGTGTAGGAAGAACATGCTAAGGGGACTTATTTGATGCTTAGTAGAGTAGTGCATATCATTAAAGTAAGACATGCAATTTTCACTTGAAATTGTAGCTTTAGTTGCTGCATGTTTGTAAGCCTAAATGTATCCCTCTTCATGGAGTAATTTCAGCAACAGTAAAAATTATAGTGCTGCTCTGAAGATTTTCTCCTATCCATTGATTAAAATCAAATAACTTTCTTCTAATTTTTATTTACCTGCCTTGTCCCTCTTCTCTTTATACATGTGCACTTCTTTAGCTAGACACTTACAAGTGACCTTGCAGGGAAGATAAATGGGATGGGGCAGGATACAAGAGATGGGCAGAGACATGAAAGGAACAGTATAGGGAGAGATTGTAGGAGCCTCATCCTTTTTGCTCCAATCACTTCCTTTTTACACTTATGCTGGTGGTTACTGACTCAGAAAGTGCCCTGGAATCTGCTAACCAGGCCCAGGGCCAGTGCTCTGTCCTCTAAGTGTGTATGGTAATTGGTATAATTCTAATTGGCAACGACAATCTACCTGTAAATCCGCAATATATGGTAGCACTGCTGTGGTGTCTGGTGTTATTTTGAAGCCAGGCCTGCTTTGCAGGCTGGTTTTAAAATAAAACTATGTTCAAATTCGAATTTGGAATTAAAAGTACTTTCACAGTCCACAACTACCTTTTTATTACATTTACACCACCCCCTAAGGTGTGCCCCAGGTGCCCTAAGAGTAGGGTGCATTGTTATAAAAAGTTTAAAAAGTAGGAACAATATAAAATGCATTTTATATGCCTTGGTAAGGAAAAACAGCCAAAGTCGTTTTTCCCTATTGCAGTGCTGCTAGCTCAATAGGCTAACATGGAAAGGCTTTATTAAACTAAATCAAGTCTAACTTTTGATTGAAGCTAGCTTGACATATCATTTAAAGTATGAAACTAATGGTTAAAATAAAACCAACAACTTGCCAAGTTGGATTTATTTGAACTATTACATAAAAGTAGTTTTAGCAGCTGTGTAGCAGCATCTTCTGATTGGTAATCCTTTTACAGCCTTTTACAGCCTGAGCCAAGCTGCTACCTGCGTTGGTGTGATGAGGTCTGGGGCTGCAGCAATACACCCATTTGGTGGGAGGAGATTTGCTTCCTGAGAAGCCAGGGAGAGGAAGGGGGCTGGGGTGATACGTTGGACTTCAAAGGCAGGAGAAAGGATGTCATGGGACACAGGCCAGCCCACACTTCATCGATCCCAAGCTGGATGGGAGCCCCACTAATTAGATTAGGAGTACGGCTGGAAGGGGAGTGTAGTCAGATGTTAGTTACACCTCTGGGTTGGGTTACACACACACACACACCAAGAAGAGAATTTCTCCATTGATTTTGGGCAGACAGTGCATTCTTGGGCAGAAATACGTCACAATTTGCAGGCAGTGGTCATAGCAGAGGGAGGTAGCTTTACTCCTATTGGTTTGAGTTGTAAGAAGTCACCTGCCAGGCCATATAGAGAATCGCTGAAGCTGACTAGTTGCAACTGGATATTTCCTGGACTGTGCAGATGCATTGTGGGAGATTGAGTCTTGGCCCCCAAGAGGCAATTCAAAGTCTCTGAAGCCATGGTTGGTTCTATTGGACCCAAGACACTGCAAAAACTCAAAAGGAGACCATCTCAAAGTCAAGAGTCAAGCCATCATTATCAACTCATGAATTGACTTGACTGTGCTGGTTTGTCCAGCTGAAAGCTCCAGAGCTCCTTACCGTCGACATCCGGGGCAAAGACTTCCAGAGGCTCACAGAGGCATTGTGCTGCAGCAGGCTGCCATTGTCGAATCGAAGTTCGTATCCAAGGAAACTGAGGACTCGTCGTCTAAAGAAAAGCTCCAACAAAGAGACTACTAGCCTCATTACGATGGCGGTCAGAGGAGCGTCTGACCGCCATCATTTCAGGCACGGACCATCCTGCAAGGAGTCCGCTGTCCCGACAGCCCAATTCGGATATGACCATTTTGCAGGTGGTCGTAAACATGCATGTTTCTATTCTAGCTTGTGGTGTGGCCCGGAAAAGGGGCGCAGTACAAGACACAATAGAAAAAGGGATGTTTTCAAACATCCATGCACCCTGTGCCAGGCACCATGTGGTGCCTGGCACACGGAGCATGGATGTTCAGGGAGCACCACATGTGCCCCCCAACCCCCATAGTGGAGGCCTATGGGGAACCGGGACCCTGCTAAGGGCCCCCAAAGTCCGTTTCCGACAGCCTTTTCATGGCAGTCGGACCGACAGGAAAAGGCTGTCGGAAAGGGACATTGTAATCCCTACGGCGGTGTCTGCCTCAGCACCACCCACATTGTAGGGATTACAGTCAGATCAACGTCCTGTCGTAGGCATCGGTCTGTCCCTCCGACCGATGCGCTCTGACCACAGGCACCCTAATCCGGCAGTCGGACCGTAGTCTCAGATGTCGGACAGACAGCCACCAATGGCCTGTCGGTGAGGATCTGTCCGACATCATAATTAGGCCTACAGCCCGAAGGCAAACTTTTGACCAGGACCTAGCCCAAATCGCGCTCCATCGTCGTCAGCCAAAAACTTTGACTTTGTCCCATTCCAGCGTGAGCAGATAGTTGCGAGTGGCGCCTTAAACGTTTGGCCGCTAGAATGCACATTTTATTTTTTCATCTTTAAAAACTCATATCCCTGGTTCCCTATATTGGATTTTTGTCGTTTTGGTGTCATTTTAAAGATAAAAATATTCTCTATCTACATAAATTAGAGTTGGACTTTTAATGTGCTGTGTATTTTACTTATGTCATGTTTTGGTGGTATTACATTTTTTACACATACCTGTCTTCTAAGATAAGCATGACTACTTATTTGCTAAGCTACCAATGGTTGAGCAAGGGTTAACTTACTGAGACTTGACTGGATATATTAATGATTGTGGTATTATTTCTAGCTGAAGGTGAATACCCCACCTCAATTACCAATAAACCATTTTCCTACAGAGATGTAAAGTAAAAGGAGAAGGTGGTAAAAATAGAAAGAATAATTTAGTGAGAAATGTGATGTAGGGGAAGAAGGGCATAGAGGTATAGATTATGTAGTAAGATATCTGAGGTAGGGGAGATATAAAGTAAATAGGGAAAGGTTGGGTAGCCGGAGGAAACGATATAGACAGGTAAAAAGAGGAAGATGTAGGTAGGTAAAAAAGGCATACAAATAGCTACGGTTTTAGAGTGTGGTAGAGAAGTATTGCAAGACAGACATAGGGAGAATTTTTTTTAAAAGAGGCAGCATTCTACAGTACTCCAATTGAAAAGAGATAATGTAGAAAAAGAGGAAAACTAGAGAAGGTAAAGTCAGTGAAAAGTGGACAGAAGCTAGGACTTGAGGAAACATAAGGAGATGCAAGGAAAAGAGATAGCAAACTGAGAAGAGACATAGAAAAATGTGTCAGGAAAGAGAGCAGTGGGGAAGAGACAAAAGCAAGAGAGGGTGAAAGGTAGAAAGAAAAATGTGGTGTTGAGTGAAAAGGGGAAGTTTAGAGGCATATTTAAAATAAGAAAAGACAGGTGAGGTTTATACAGAGAAAGAGAGTTGTGAGACAGAAAAAGAGGAAGATATGGTGAGGTGGCGAGATGTATAAAGAAAGAGGATAAGAGAGAAGTTGGTGCAGGGGGGTGAGTTGAAATGGAGAATGAGGTCCAGGAGAAGATATGTGCAAGAGAGACACAGAGAGAGGGTTGAAAGAGAAAGAGAGAGAGACAGAGAAAGGTTGATAATAGAGAAAAAATATATAAGTAGAGAAATAAAGGTAGCAAGAAATATAAAGAGATGAAAGAGAGAGGAAAGAGAAGTCAAATGAGAGAAAGAGGATGTGGAAATGTGAGATGAGGTGGTGAACTAAAGATGAGGTAAATTGAGAGGTTAAGTACTGAGAAAGAACTGTGGGTTATATAGAGGTGAGTCCATGAGGGATATATGAGGATGAGAGATATAAATAGAGAGGTGAGGGGGCATGGTGAGGTAGAGAAAGGGCTGAGACAGAGGTAAAGACGGGTATGTTAGAACAGTCAATGAGAGAGAGATAGAGAGGTGCGGGAAAGATGGAGATGTGTTTGTTTGAAAAGTGAAGTAGATGGGGGAACGATACAGGGAGGTCAGATGGAAAATGTGCAGTGAGGTACAGAGTGAAGGATGAGTTAGAGAGAGAGCTGAGGTAGAAACATGGAATATAAAGGTATATAGATGTAGGCTTAAAGAGTAGTACAAAGAGGGACATGGTCATGAGAGGATTGGAGAGAGAAGAAGTTAAGTAAAGTATAAAGAGAGAGACTGAAGGTGCATAGAGAATTAGAGATAGAGAGAGAGTTTAAGTTCAAGAAAGAGGGTTAAGGTAGAAGAGGTGAATGAAGTAAGGAGAGAGAAATGAGACAGAGAGATTATTTCTCAATTTAATTTCCACCAACTGCTTCAGAGTACAAGGGCTGGGCAAGCCAAGCATGTATAGTAAGGGACAGGTTTATTTTATAACTAAAGTTGCTGTGCTGAGTATTGCAAGCAGAAAGCAGCACAGAACCAGGTTTATTAATAATGGCATGTTGCCGCACACTCTCCCAGTGGTGCCTCATACATTCAATGTGTAGAAAGTTTGCAGGAATTAAAACATTTCTCAATTTTAGTGCCTGCTTCAAGAAGGAGCTATGTTTCTTTATGCAAAGCCAGTCTGGCTACCTTAGTAGATCAGACTTTGTGTTAAAAAACTATGGGTGCTTGCGCTAATCCACCCAAATTCCACCATTATAATGCTCCCTTGATGTAAAGTACAGTAAAAGAGCTCAAATCACTATTTGTGCTGAGAAAAGGGCACCATTCTGCGCAACAATTGTGAGAATGTAAATACTCTTTCAACAGTTTGCACTGCTTTGCTTTACTTTGCATGTGTTTGTCTTGGCGTAAACCCTTAGTAAACTTAGTCTTAAGTTTTTCTTAAGCCTGCCCGGCTGTCACATTAGAAACCAAGCATTGGTAAATGCATTAGTTTTCGCCTATGTGATTAATAATAAGCTGTTTTTTGTTGTAAATTGTAGCTTGCTGAGTAGTTGTACAATATAAGTTACAGAAAGTCTGTTAAAGTGTTATGACTTGTTTATGTACAAAAGGGCAATATATTGTGCTGTTACTAGCGGTATGATGCAGTTAAGTAATAGCAACATTTTGAAAAATTAAATGAAAGGGAAATAATAGAATAATTGTTTTAATAGCAATATTATGTGTTTAGAGGTGTTCTGACAACTCTTGGGCCCGGTGCCACTGCACCTGCTGCACTGTTCAAATCGTGACCCTATTGCCTGTAAGGTAACTGCACTACCTATTTAGTAGTAAAATGTTTCAATATTTGGTGTTTAGAGGGGTTCCTAGATCTTTGGGCCTCAGTGTCACTGCACCTTGAAATCATGACCCTAGTGCTTACAAGGTAACTACACTTGTGACTGCTTATTTAGTAGTTAAATATAGTAATATTTGCTGTTTAGAGGATTTCTGACAACTTTTTGCTCCAGTGCCAATGGCCTTGGTGCCACTGCACCTGCAGCACCATTGAAATCATGGTGCTTGTGCCTGCTAGATAACTGCAATTGTAACTGCCTGTTTAGCAGTAAAGTTTAGCAATATTCTGCATTTTGTTGCTCCATAGACTCCAGGGCCTAAAGCTTTTGGCCCCGATGCCATTGCAATTGCTGCACCATTCAAATCAAGCCCCTTTTAACTGCAAAATAACTGCAATTGTGTCTGCCTGTATAGTAGTAAAATGTAGCAATATTAGGTGTTTGAGGAGGTCATGACCAATTTTGGGCCTGGTGCCACTGCACCTGCTGCACCATTCATAACCCGGTTGTCTGCAAGGTAACTGCACTTGTAACTGCCTGTTTAGTATTAAAATATTAAAATATTTGGTGTTTAGAGGGGTGCCAAGAGCTTTGGGCCCCGATGTCACTGCACCTTCTGCACCATTCAAATCATGATCCTATGGCCTGCTAGATAAATGCACTTGTGACTGTGTTGTTTAGTTTCATAGTAAAATTTTGCAATAATCTGGCTTATAGTGGGGTCCCTAGAGCTTATGGTCTCAGTGCTACTGCACCTGCTGCACCAATCAAATCAAGTCCCTTTTAACTGAAAGGTAACTTCAATTGTGGCTGCCTGTTTAGTAGTCAAATATATCAATATTTTGTGTTTAGAGGAGTTCTGACAAGATTTAAGCCTGGTGCCACTGCACCTGCTGCACCATTCAATTCATGACCCTGTTGCCTGCAAGATAACTACACTTGTGACTGTCTGTTTAGTAGTAAAATACAGCAATATTTGGTGTTTAGTGGAGTTATGACAACTTTTGGCCTTGGTCCCACTGCACCTGCTGCACCATTTAGATCAAGCCCCTTTCAACTGCAAGGTAACTGCAATTGTGACTGCCTGTTCAGTGGTAAAATAGAGCAACATTAGGTGTTTAGATGAGTTCTGACAACTTATTGGCCCGGTGCCACTGCATCTGCTGCACCATTCAAAACATGACCCTACTGCCTGAAAGATAACTGCACTTGTGACTTCCTGTTTACTTGTACAATATAGCAATAAACAGTGTTTAGTAGGGTGCCTGCAGCATTTGGTCCCAGTGCCACTGCACCTGCTTCACTATTGAAATCATGACCCTAGCGATTGCTAAGTAACTGCCTGTTTAGTTGTAAAATATAGCAATATTAGGTGTTTAGGGGAGTTCTGACAACTTTTAGCCCCGCTGTCACTGAAACTGTTGCACCATTTAAATCAAGCCTCTTTTTTCTTCAAGGTAACTGCAATTGTGAATCAAAAACAAAAATCAAGGGGGCCCCTGTAATCGGATATACCAGCAGGGGAAAAAATACCAGTCAACTAAACAGAACAAAGCCCTGCCCGGTAACAAAATCTAAAGAATATATTTGATGATCTATACAAATGTGCAACACATCACAAAGCAGCCCAAAACAACCTTGTGGTGTTCATAATATATCTTTTTTCCATGAGATAGGGTTTGCCATTTTTTATTCATTCATTTTTTTGAGTAACTTAAATACATATAATCATATATTCATTTTTGTACAATTTCTACACACAAAAAAACATACAAAATACAGTATAACCATAAATGTACACACAGTTCTAAAAGACCCCCCGGAATCACAATAACGTCCTCAGGACGCCCACCTGCAGAATTGCAAGGACGACGTAGTCGCATGCCCCCGAGAACACGTCCAGAGGAGTGTCTCGTTTCATCAAGATGTATATGAAGTCATCCTCTTTTTCACGGTGATCTTGCCATATTTTTAGATCATTTGGAGATGATCCATTAGTTAACACTGGCATTGTGAAAGTTTCTTTTTTTCTTATGAATCGAAAAAAAATTCTTTGGTCTGCTTTTGCTTGTGACTCCTAGCGGAAAAGGACTGGACTATCTAGCGGTGCTTATTGTTTACCCCCTGGCCACCCCCGGATAAAAGTTTTTACCCACTTGGGGTTTAGTTTTAAGTAGCTCTTTTGTGCCCTGAAGAAGGTTGACCTCGGAGAGAGGTCTCTACTGAAATTCGCATTGGCGCTATTCCCACAACTTTTTGGACCAGGACATTTGACTTATTGAGTACCATTGGATAGAGCCACTATTGACCATGTATTATTTGACAATTCTTGATTACTTAGAATAACTTGTTATCACTTAATTGATTCTTTCTGGTCCATAGGCAAATAACTGTGGTTGTTTTTTCACCAATTGTGTGAGGTGTTAGAATGATTGATATGAGAGGTCGGTCAGGCTTATATGATTTGAGTGAATGGCAATTTGAGTGAGTTGATCTAGGGGTTTTTGTGACTCCGGGGGGTCTTTGAGAACTGTGTGTACATTTATGGTTATACTGTATTTAGTATGTTTCTTTTTGTGTATAAATTGTACAAAAAGGAATATATGATTATATGTTATTAAGTTAATCAAAATATGAATGAATAAAACATATCAAACCCTATCTGTTTAGAAGTAAAATATAGCATTTGTAGGTGTTTAGTGGGGTGCCTAGAGCTTTTGGTCCTGGTGTCACTGCACCTGCTGCAACATTGAAATCATGACCCTGTTGTCTGCAAGGTACCCACACATGTGACTGCCTGTTTAGTTTTAAATTTTAGCAATAATATGAGTTTATTGGGGTCCCTAGAGCTTTTGGCCCCAGTGCCAATGCACCTGCTGCACCATTCAAAACAAGTCCCTTTTAACTGCAAGGTAATGCAGTTTTGACTGCTTGTTTAGTAGTCAAATATAGCAATTTTATGTGTTTGGAGGAGTTCTGACAAATTTTGGGCCTGGTGCCACTGCACCTGCTGCACCATTCAAATCATGACCCTGTTTTCTGCAAGGAAACTGCCCTTGTGCCTGCCTGTTTGGTAGTAAAATATAGCAATATTGGGTGTTTAGTGGGGTGGGATGCCTAGAGCTTTTGCTCCTGGGCTACTGCACCTGCTGCATCATTGAAATCACGTCCCTATTGCCTGCTAGATAAATGCACTTGTGACTGTCTTGTGTTGTAGTAAGATTTAGCAATAATCTGGGTGTAGTGGGGTCCCTAGAGCTTTTGGCCCCAGTGTCACTGCACCTGCTACACCATTCAAATCAAATCCTTTTTAACTGCAAGGTAACTGCAATAGTGACTGTCTGTTTAGTAGTCAAATATAGCAATATTATGCGTATAGAGGAGTTCTGCCAACATTTGCACCAAGGCTTTTCACAGTGCAAACCTCATTTCCTGCTGTATCACTACTTTGGCCCATTCATCTCACTACTTGGAAAGTCAATTGGGCTGAATCCCAATACAGAAACCAGTAGTTCAAAATCCAGCATCTTCCACTCAGATTGCTACACTTCCAACATGGTCAAATGAGGCCTTTGAGATGAGTACCAATATCCGCTATATATTCGTGTTTGGCAATTATTTTCTCACTTACGGGTGCACATATAGGGGCCTATTAGCAATAACCGGCGATAATTATCGCTAAGCGCAGTTAGCGCTAGGATAATTATTGCCGGCTATCGCAGGTTTCTATCGCGGAGATAGCGTGCTATCAGCAACGCTTATCTCCAAAGCGATAGAAACCCTGGAGAACAGTGTGAATATTGCTTGAAAACAAGCGATATTCACACTGTGACCAGTGTTAGCTTGGCGATAGGGCGAGGGGGATTTAGCCATGTAATCCACCTCCGATTGGATTACATGGCTAAATCAGGGTGAGACCAGGCGTTAACAAACCAGCGCTAAACGTGTTTAGCGCTGGTTCGTTAATCACCTCCCCTGCCTAGCTAATAGGCGATAGCGACCTTAGCGACTGTTTCCAGTCGCTTTTAGGTTGGGAACGCCTACTTTGCATGCCATTAGCGATAAATATCGCTGGCATGCAAAGCGGCACCCAACCCGGTCGCTATCGCCTAGAAGCTGTCGCTAACAGCAGTTAGCGACAGATTGCTAATAGGGCGTTTGAATTATCGCCGCTTTAGCGGGAAAAAGTCCCGCTAAAGCGGCGATCGAGCCCTTGATAATATGCCCCATAATTTCTATGATAAACTGAGAACTGTTTATGGGAGCACCTGGGCTTTTATTTGTGACACAACAACTTACTTACCAAGTGCTTTGTTCATGTGCTATTTTTATATTCAGCCAACACAGCTAAAACCAACAAAGCAGGATGGAATTAAATTATCTCGGGATAGCCTAAATTACAGCTTAATCCATTCTCTCTTCCCTTACAGACAGCGATTTCAGATAGGTTAAAAATACATGGCAAAATTAATTTACATTTTGTAAGAAAGGATTTTCGAGCTTTAAGGGAATGCCTTTCCATTTATCCTTTTCTCGAAAAACGTGTAATGAAGGAATACGCCTAAGAATAAAATGATTAGATACTAAGCTCCTCGTTCTACTGTAGCTTTAATACAATAAAATAGGTTTCAATTTTAAAAAAGAAAGTGACTTTTGAAAGCAGTGGGCATGGAGAGAGAGCGCAATACTGGCATATTGGAAGATAAAATGCAATATTGATTCACAGTTCAAGAAATGTTTTTGTTCTCAATTCTGCAGTCCTTTGAAATCTATTTGTAAGTAGTCATATTTGTTCGGTTTGATGTACTGAATGTTTTTAATGCACTTGGCAAGTTGGGGCATTTTGTGAAAAACGTTCTTTATTAACAGAGCTATACATTTTTTTCAAATAATAAAGTAACATCGATTGATGAGCAGGAGCCCACCAGTTTACCTGATCTGTGTATTCTAAACAACAGCACGTTGATGGGTTAAATCAATCACTAAATAGGCCTGTGTTGTTTCGCTGAAAACAACTGATAATCAAAAGGAAGATCAATACATTGCTGAGGGCAAATACAGGGGCATATTAGCAAGACCCACGTTAAAATGATCGCCGCTTTAGCGGCAGGAAACTGCCGCTAAAACGGCGATAATGGGCTTGCTAATATGCGTTATGGAATTCAATAGAAGCCCAGGTTAGATGTGCAGGACATCTAACCTGGGCTTCTATTGGAATTCCATAACGCATATTAGCAAGCCCATAATCGCCGTTTTAGCGGCAGTTTCCTGCCGCTAAAACGGCGATAATTTTAACGTGGGTCTTGCTAATATGCCCCACAGTTTTAACAACAAACCCGCACCTAAATAGAAGATCCAGCTGTCTATGTAGAAAGGACTAGCATTACATTAACTTTCTAGGATAAGTTGCTTTCCTGCTTTACAAAAAATGACTGTTTTACTTGAATCTAGATTAAATATAAAGTTAAGATGGTGCTGACTGGCCCTTTCGGACCATGCTCCAACGCAGCTGAACTGAGGCCTCACACTCTTGCTTCTGCTTTCGGATTCCTTCTGACTTCTTCTACGTTCTCTCTTCTTCAACTCTTACTTTACTGTGCTGCTTCTCACCTCTTTGCCTCATCTTATCTTATATGCTCTTTCACTCTTCCTTCGTCTGGCCTTATGACCAACCCTTCCTATATCCCTCCCTCTATCTCTATGGCACTATTCAGACCACTCTCACTCTATATCTTTTGTGCCTTTTACCTCTTTCTTTCGCCATCTCCTCTGCATCTTTGCATCTTTTTTCACTACCTTTTTTGCATCTTTTGCCTCTTTTTCACCACCTCCTTTTCCATGACTTCATTGCACCTTTGCACTCTAAATGTAAATTTCCCCACTCATTCCTGTCTTTTCTAATCTTCTCTGCTCTTTGCAGCATATTCGTTCTCTGTTTTCACACCCCTTTTGCACCCTTGTCCCCCACTGATGTCTGCCCACCATTTAACACCTGTTGCTTTTGCGTTCTCCCGCCGTTCGCTCCTGCCCTTCCCAGCTCCGACCTCCTGATCTTCAACCCCCAACGGACCTACTTAAAGGCACCACAGTAGGAACCAGTCATTAAGAAGACACTGCCTGGCCCAGCCCCACCTTACCTGTGCCTGGTCCTCCGCCAAGGCCTAGCCCTTCCTTACCCTGCTCCGACGCAGCTGAACAGATGCCTTCCCACCTTGCCCTCTTCATTCTGCCTTCTCACTCCTTCTTCACTCTTTCTCTTTCAACTCTAGCTTTACTCTGCTGTCTCTCACCTCATTGGCTTTTCTTACTTGATCTATCTTGCTTCCTCTGGCCTCTTGGCCTCTTTTTATTATTGCTTTCACACCATCTTTTTTGCACCTTTCGTTGCTTTCTTACCTGATGCCCTCACATTTTTCCACTCCACGCTCCTGACCCTCCCTGCCCTGCACTCTACACCCCTGGCCCCTCCTGGACCTATTTAATGGCAGCCAAAGGCACTCCAAAGGCAGGACTGTTTGCACCTGTACATGTCTCATCCACACCCAGTCCTCCTCCCGCACAGTGAAGCCCCAGACTCTACCTGGCCTTAAACCTCCACTCCCTGCACACTAGACACCCGCACAGGAGCTGCACCTGAACCTCCCACTCCTGCACAGAAGGCATGCTTTCCTTCACTTCCTTACACTTCCCATGCATGTCTCCTTGCCCACAACCCCAACCACTCACCCAACGCACACTTCCAAACTCCACACCAGAGCCCCAAGACCAATACCCACCCAGCCATGAAATGGCTCTCTCTCAACACCTCCTCACTTGTCAGACACACCATCAAGGTTTTGGGCCTCGTGCATGACCTCTCTCTAGACCTTCTCTTCCTAACTGAGGCTTGGCACAACAACCCATCGTCTCCCGACATCGTAGTGGCTATCCCCTTGAGCTTCAAGATGGCAAGGCAGGACTAGTCAACATCTACAAAGAAAACATCCACTTCGCCATCACATCTGCTAACTCCAGCAACTACCTGCAACATCAGGCTTTCAAATATCTCCAGCAATACTACCCTGGAAGGTACTCTACTCTACCGACCTCCTGGAATGAGATCCAAACTTGCAGAGGCCATCACAGACCTCATCACCCCATTGGTGCTCAGCTCCAGCTCCTTCATCCTTCTCGGTGACCTCAATTTAAACCTGGAGGACCAGAAAACCAACAGCCTACTGGAAGACCTGCACACTCTCTGACTCACCCAATTAGTGAAGGACCTCACCAACAAGGCTGGACATCTCTACCGTCATTGTGGTGACATCATGGTGAATAAGCTCACCACCCTCACCTGGACTGTCCATTCCCTCATCTGAATTGACCTACACCTACCATAACATTGTAAAACCACTCCCATCAAAACTGCCCAATGCAAATGGAACAAGGTCCCTGGGGAAACCTGGATCACAGAACTCTAAACCCACTGCCTTCCACACCTAGATGACCTCCCATGATTCCATCTCCAATTTCAACACCTGGATTACCTCCTTTGGAGACACCCTGGCACTGCTCAAGACCATAACCACCCCATGGACTATACCACGAGCCTGCTGGTACACAAAAGATCTTCAACTCGCCAAATGTCATTGCAAACAACTTGAGCACTGTTGGAATTCCACCCAGGATGAAAACGACAGAAGCACTTACAGATCAGCCCACCATGTCTAACACCAGTGACTTAGATACACCAAGCTTGCAGCTCTGGCAGAATGAACCAAGAACAGCTCCATCAATTCCAAAGAGATATTCACCACAGTAAAGCAATTCACCTTCCCCACAGCAAGAGCTACGAACATCACCCCTCCCTCAGGATCTATGCCTCCAACTCTCAACTGTCATTTCAGTGACAGAATCAGCACCACATACAATAACTTTGTTTTCCAACCGGACATGTCCATCCTCGCCTCCCTCCAACCTGAAGAAACAAGCAACACAGAAACTGCAATGACCTGCTGGCCCATCATCACCATGATGAAAACCATCAACACTATCCCCTCCATCCACTCAGGAGCCTCATCAGAACCCTGTACACACTTCATCTTCACCAAAGGAATCAGCCCCATCTGCACTGCCCTCAACTTGCCCCTCACCATCGCCACTTTCTAGTCACTCACTACTGCCAATTTCCCAGATGCCTGGAAAAATGCCACCATACTGCCGCTACTGAAGAAAACTGTCCAACTACAGACCAATCTCCTTGCTACCACACCCACCAAAAAGAAGCAGAAAAACTTTTCAATAAAAGACTGGCCACCTATCTCAATGACAACCACTTCCCAGACCATTTGCAATCCAGATTTAAGCCCAGTCACAGCAATGAGACTGTCCTCATCGTTGATGGAGCAAGGACTCACAATGAGACTTGCTCGTAAGCAATCTTCTCACAGTATTAATTAATTAAACTTTGTAATGTCATTATTAATAATGTGCAAACACTACATCTTATCCGAGAGACGCTTGCCTATGTGTTTAAAACTAATAAGTAATCCTTGTCTAATCCAAAATGGCCGCTAAAGCGCGGGAACTCAACTACGCATGTGTCAACCATATCACGTGGTATGATGTCTTTCTTTGATTGGAGGGAATTTTTGCTTCTGCGCAGTGTATGCTAAAATGGCTGCTTTATGTTCTCACATGCTAAAGCTTTCGCGTTGCTGCAATTAATAATGTGGTATTCTAATGCTACTAAAGCGGGATAGATTTTATAATTAAAAGGGAATAGAGTAGAAGTAGGGGGTATACAGTGAAAACATTTATTTTTGATTTTAATATGTTTCTTCTTTGATTTCTATTAGTTCGTAAATTGGGCCTGGGTTAACTGAACAGCAGCTCAAGAGCCATGGAACCTGCACATGCGCTCTGAAACTAACAAGACAAAGCGATGAAGTCAACTTGGAAGATGTCCAAGGACATGACCCGCTGATCACCTTCACTGTACATCTGAGATGTCCTACCAATTGAAACAAATTGTATACTCTTTATATTAAAATTTGTCATGAGACGGGTGGGACATAAAGCAAATGTATTAATTGTGAGGGGCGGTATTTTAAAACAATGGGCTTAAATAAATTGAACTAAATTGTCATTGTGTGAGGATCAACCCCCTGTCCAAACAGAAGTAGTGGGCCCATAATTTTGAAACATTAATGGGAGGTCCTGGGTGTAGAAGGGTATAATAGATATAGAAATAGCTAATTAGTTAGCACAGGAGCACAGCACAGAGCACAGCGTTGAGGCTGTCAGCTTTGAGGACCACAGAACGAGCTGATCGATTGCAGACTGAACCGCTGTCTAAAGAGGTCCTGAGGTGGGGGCGGCAGATTCCATTAGAAAGAAGACACAGAAGAATCGAGGAGGAACGAAGTGTCAGAGAGGGGAACGACGCAGGCATCGTTGGTAGAGAGGTCACCTGTCCTGTCTTGAACCTGGTCCGGAGGTCTTTGGTCTTCATCCTTCTTGGGACCCTTCTTTCCAACTCCTTGGCCAAGGGGTTTGGTTCTCACACTCTTAGGTAACTATAAAGCATAATCTTTAGTTTGTACTGTTGTCTCTATCTTCTCCTTTCTTAGGGGCCGTCATTTGTGATTAATAGGTGATATTATAGTGTACTTCCTCCTTGATATGCGATTAAGTGATATGTGGCTTGTAAATTACTCTGCTAAAATAATTTAGATAAACATTTTGAAACTTCCTGAGTCAGTGGTTATTTCAGGTGTTTATGAAATTGTATTTGTATGATCTCATTTTATCCCCAATTATCAAAGGTCCATTGGTAAGTCATTACTCTTCAATCAGAAAGGTAATTGGTAGCAGGGATTTTGATAAAGAGTACAACTGATTCCCACCAGTGGTGATTATTAGTTAGCGTGAATGAATGGGCCCAGATGAGTATTTTGTGTATGAATGCTTGTTGCTAGTAACCCGCTGGATCAGTTTTCTGGTTATCAGAGGATGGTTTTACTTTGTTAATTGGGTAATGAGAATTTTATTTTTATGAACTAACATCCGTTTGTTTAAAAGTTTTGTTTTATGTTGTCTAGAATCCCCGGGGAATTTGAATAGCGGATGGTAAGTGGAAGCCATACTGCAGTGAGGTTATCTGTCAGGCAAAAATAGTACTGAAACGTTAAGCAGGGCTATCAGTACTGGTTAGGGACTCTGTGAGTGTGAGTGACAGCAAAGGAATACTCTGGTGAAAATTTGATGTTATATCACCTAGAAAGGGTAACATTGAAGAAGTAGCAGGTATTTCCGAAGCTTATGTGAAGAGTAAACGGAAGGGTTTTACTCGTAGTGTATGTTTAGTAAACTGAAAGGTTTTACTAAGTGTGAGAAAAACTATCTTTTCCAATTTAGAGAAACTGGCACGATAGCGAATGTTTTATGTTGTTACTGAATTTTAATAAGAAGCGTAGAGAAAATAAAGTTTTGCGTACGATTTTGTAAAGGGAGGGTCAGCTGTCGGAGTAAAAGCTGACGTCACAAACGCCGCGCTGGGATTGGTCAACACGGCGGGCGTGGAGCGAGCTTGTAAAGGAGGGGTCAGTAGTCAGGAGTAATACTTAATAGGAACACGTCCTGACAGGAGATTCCTAGGTTTTGCAGAATATAATTCAATAAATAGATATTTACCCAAAATGTACGGAGAAAAGAGAAAAATGTCATTTTTACAAAAGATCAAGAATTATTTCACGAAGGATAAACCAATAAAAACTAGGGAAGGAATTATCATTCTACCAGCAAAAAGGCCCGCCTCATTCATGATGATGGAGAGGGGTTATCATACTTGCGTATGGTTAGAAAATTGGATAGAATATACAAAAGATGACGGAATATTAGCTTTCCCGGAGAATGGTACTTTCAATGGGAGAATTCTTCAAAATTTAAGAATAAGAATGAATGAATTAGAACCCAGACCAAGATTAACGCAATACGAAGCCCTAGAAGAATGGGAAACAGAGGCATTTGAACGTGATAGACCCAGAAGCAATAGGGGTTATAGGGGATTTTTCCCTAGACACCAAAATGAGACAAGAGAAAGTCAGATGAAACAGTGGAGAAGAGCGATGCTTACCGAGGGTTTGTATGCAGTATTCATGGCAGATGAGCCATTAGGGAGCAAATGCAAAGAAAAGACAAAACACATGACAGGGTTTGGAGAATCTGAACATGAATTCATGGAAGAAATACTAAAGAATCCTCCACCATACTAAGAAGGGCTGGGTGGATGTTCCCCAAGTGCACTGATTTTGAGAACACCATTGGTACCTCAAGTACTGCATAATCCACCAGTTAATAGGGTACTTCAGGATAAGGAAAGAGAGGCTATAGACAGAAACAGAGCAGAATTGATACAGAAAATAACACAGTTGAATGTACATCCTGATTCCCTAACCATACCCGTAACCATTGGTCCCGTGGTCCCTTTATATGGTGACAAAGTAAATTGTCTGAAACCTGTAGTTATGCCTACACCTGTGGATATTCCTAAACATGAAGCTGTAATAATGGATGACCATATCAGCGATTGTGAATCTATGATTTCACTAATGGATTTACCTATTCGAGACTCCGTAAATAGCACCTCCAGAAGAGTCACACCTGGTTGCTCAAAGGATGTAAATATAATAACATCTTCAGGAACTTAGAGTGCAACAGTAGTAACCCCAGAAGACTTAGAAAGATGGGCACAAGGAATAGACAGACAAAGTTCACCCCCAAAGATTTTGGACATTTTTAAATTAAAAGTTGAGTTAGAAGAAATGATAGCAGGCAATGTAGGAGTAGATCGTTTAAATACCTACAGTGAAGAAGAACTATTGTTCGTATGTAGGAGCATAACAAGAAATGTAAAGATATTCCATGAAAAGTTGACGGATTTGGCCTCAGAAATGGGATTTGAAATAAGAAAGTCAAAAGTACTACAGAAACCATATAGAGCAGACTTTACTGACAAGGATTTAGAAAATATGAATACATCTGGTAGGAAATTACAAGTGAAAGAATTAATGTCAGTATTACAGAAATGGGGAGAACTGGATAAATGGAAAACTAGATGGACAAAGAAAAAGGAAGAGGCACGTTGCAGTAGAACGACTTCTGAGTATTTATTGAAGGAAACAGGAAAAGTAGAACAGATGTACCCGATGCGGGAGGTTCCAGGAGGAGGTTATGTTCATGTCCCATGGAGCAGGCAAGATATTTTGTCATTTACGAATGATTTTCCAAATTTGAGAGAAAAACCAATTGAATGGTACAAGCAGGTTGAGAGGTTTGTGAAAGTTTCAAAGGTATTGTTAAAGGACTTAGATGGTTTGTTTGACATAGTGGTACCTGCTGATTTATGGACAGATTGTAAAATTACAATCGACTGGCCTAGTGAAGAGTATCCTAGAGATTCAAAGACAGGTGCCCCATCAAATGACGTGATGAAAAAGTATCACCAGGTAATAACTTATTTGAAAGGGAAAATACCACCAAAAAAACCAGATTGGGTGAAAATAGACAGGACTACCCAAGAGGCAAATGAATCGGTACATGCCTACTACGAATGTCTATTACAGGTGTTCAAACAGTACAGCGGTTTTGAAGATATTGGAGACAAAAATATGAGTCAGTTTGTCTATCGATTTGTTTATGGTCTAAAACCAGAGATTTGTCAGATGATTAAGCAACACATGTTATGTTGGCAGGAAAAACCTAACGATGACATTTTAAAATATGCTAAATACTGTGGAGATGATATTGAAGACAGACATAAGAAACTACAAGAAAAGGTGATGTGGGCTCAAGTGAAGATGGCTGAGCGACAAGGAATTAATTTGGATAATCCAACAGATAGTCAGGGAAAAGAATCTGGAACGAATGGTAATACAGGGAATGGTGGAAAAGTGAGAGGACGAATGAGTAGAGAAGAGGCTAAAAAGAAATTTCCTTGTCTTGGATGCGGAAAGTTGGGACATTGGAAGAACGAATGTAAAAAGATTCAAAATAATAATGGCCCAAATCATAATTTAAATCCACAGATGCAGAATGACTCACAGCAGGGTGTAAACCCTCAGAGTCATTTGCCACCTGCCCCTATACAGGGTAATATAAGCAGAGCAAAGCACAGCACAGACGTCGGATATCAAGGAGGAAGTGGTAAGAATTAATATGTAACTTCACAGTTTCTTTTACAGGATGAATTTAATCCATATAATTATCAATGACGGTGCCTAAGAGAGGGGGAGAAGGAGTGCGTACTTAACGCATCTTTGCTGGTAGATCAGTCAGGTCCATATGTTGAAGGGAAAGTAAGAGGTAATGATATTACTTTTCTTTTGGACACTGGTGCTACCCGTTCTACTGTAAGAACAGCACACATCCCAGACCTCCCTCTCTCTGGAGAAGCTATCCAAGTTGTAGGTGTAGCAAATCAAAAGATCAGAACACCCCTTACTGAGCCCATGGAAGTAAGGATAGGAAACTTCCGAGAAATGCACCAATTTGTGGTGTGTGATTCCAGTCCAGTAAATTTACTGGGCAGAGATTTACTGTGCAAAATGAATTGCACTATTTTTTGCACACCGGATGGTGTTGCAATACAGACCCCGGATGAAGATCATGTTTATAAGTTCATGATATGCAAGCAAGGTACGGAAGTAGATGAGATGTTCTCCTTAATAACAAAAGACGAATTACCAGAAGAATTAAGGACTACAGTGAGCTCTAAGGTATGGGATTTTACTGGGAAAGCAGTAGGACTTATGACAAAAATAGACCCAGTGAAGATCACTGTAAAAGAAGGTGCAATTTTCCCAAATATCAGACAGTACAAAATGAGTGCAGAAGTAAAAGCAGGAGTTACTGAAGAAATTGGCAGAATGGTGAAACAAGGCATACTAAAAGAAGTTCTGAGTAGTCCTTGTAGTTCACCAATCATGGGTTTGAAAAAGCCTAGTGGAAAATATAGGATCGTTCAGGATTTGCGGAAAATTAATAAAATTGTGGTACCTTGTTGTCCTATAGTACCAAATCCTGCAGTGATCCTATACCAGATACCATGGGATGCAGAATGGTTTACAGTGATTGATCTGTGCCAAGCATTTTTCTCAATACCATTGCATCCAGATAGCCAATATCTGTTTTCGTTTAAATTCGAAAACCATGTCTATGTGTGGAATCGTGTTCCTCAAGGGTACACAGAAAGTCCCTCCATTTTTAATATAATACTGAGAAAGTGTCTAGAAAAATTAGTACTGCCCAGGAGCTCAGTCCTGGTGCAGTACATAGACGACTTATTGGTAGCATCAAGAACTCATGACGATTGTGTCGCAGATTCAATTGCATTACTCAACCATTTGGCTGAGGAAGGACACAAAGTGTCACCTGAGAAGTTACAGTTCTGTACAACGGCAATTAAATATTTGGGACACCAAATTGAAAGGGGATAAAGAAGAATAACGTCTGATAGAATAAAAATAATTAAGCAAATGAAAATTCCAGTAAGACAAAGAGAAGTGAGAATGTTTCTTGGAATAGTAGGATACTGTCGACAATGGATTATAGGGTTTTCACTACTAGCAAAGCCTTTAATTCAGTTAACCAAAAAGAAAGCAAAAGATCCAGTTGAATGGGATGATGAAAGTGCCGGTGCATTTGTAAAATTAAGAAATGCTTTGTGTGAGGCACCTGCCTTGGGCATGCCTGACTATACAAAAGAATTCACACTGTTTTGCTATGAAAGAGAAAATTGTGCACTTTCAGTGTTAACCCAAAGACATGGAATAGACAGGCGTCCTATAGCATATTTTTCTGCTACATTGGACCCAGTGGCTGCAGCATTGCCAGGCTGTTTAAAAGCAGTTGCTGCTACCTGTATGAGCATTGAGCAAAGTGAGTCAATAGTAATGGGATATCCTGTTAAAGTGTTTGTCCCACATGCAGTTGTGATCCTGTTGACAAGAACTAGAACTCAGCATCTCACACCTAGTCGGATGACAAGATATGAGCGAATAATTCTAGGAGCTGAAAATGTGACCATAGCTAGGTACACAGTTGTAAATCCTGCTACATTATTGCCAGATCCATATTGTGAAGAAATTAAGGACGATCCAGAACATGACTGTTTACAGGTCACAGAATTGTGTACAAAACCGCGTCCCGACATACAGGAAATGCCCCTAAAAGACCCAGACAGAGAGCTGTTTGTGGACGGCTCATGCCTAAGACATGGGGATGGCAAATTGAGTGCAGACTATGCTGTATGCTTTCTGGAATAGTCGAAGCATCCTATTTACCAGGAGTCAAATCTGCACAAGTAGCTGAATTAATTGTTTTGATTAAAGCCTCCAAAATTGGGAAAAATCTAAAAGTAACCATATTTACGGACAGTCAATATGGATACGGGGTTGTGCATGATTTTGGCCAACTGTGGATGCAGAGGGATTTCATGACTTCTTCAGGATCCCCAATCAAAAATGGGCAGTTTGTAAAGGAATTATTGGAGGCAATACAATCACCAAAAGAATTGGCGGTGGTGAAATTTGCCACACACCAGTCCCGGTTGACTGCTCACAGCTCCCAGCTCTCGCCCCTAGAGGTCACTTCGGACGACGCTTCACGTTTTACGCGCATTACGCGGCCCACGCCTAACGCCGACATCGCTGAGTTCAACGCCGAGACGCGGAGTCTCCATCATCCCGATACTCAGTGGGGGACGCAAGCCGCGAGCCGGGTGAAGGAGGCGGCCGCCGCCCCTGCTGCGCCCCTGCTGCGGCGGAGCTTAGAAGAGGATTGCGAATCCTGGAATGCGTTTGAAAGCTGATAAAGGCGCATAATCCAGGGAAAAGATGCCAGCGCCTGCAGAGAAGGGGTGGCTCCGAAGAGCTGTGATGGTGGCAGTATTTGGTTAAGCAGTATTTGGTTAAACAGTGGCTGTGGGAGGGGCTGGAAGAGCAGAGAGAGCAGAGGGAGCTGTGTCAACCGTGGAATGGAGGTAAGTAAGGCGCAGCTGGTTTTACTCTAAATGGCTGAAGGAATGTTTCTGCAATAATTCGGATATTAATACTACCAAAAAAGTGACTATTGGCGGATACCAGATATTGGGCTGGCAAAAAGGGGTTTGGGAAACCCTGTGGAGGACTGTGCTAGGGAAAAAGCAAAGCAATTTATTTCAAGTTGGGGCCTGAGGGTGAGTGAAGTAGGAAGAAAAACAAGGATGGCACCCACCAAAGCAAAAGCCCGTAAAGGCCCAAAAAATGCGAAAAAGAATGAGACTAATGCATTAGGGGCAGATGAAGTGGGCGAAGATCGCATTTTTAAAGGAGCCCAAAGCGACCCCGCCGGAAGGAAATATCTAGCATCAAGTAATGCCCAATCCCTGACACTAACACCGCAGTCATCGAAATTAAAGGCAACAAAAGGTGGCTTATGAGTGTCAAACTCGATTAAAGATTTTTTGGGGTGACATTTTAAAGGGAAGGATATGACGGACAAGGAATCGAGTGCCGCGGCACATCCAACTATAGATTTGGACTTAGATCCCCCAAATCAAACTATTTGTAATATCTCAGGGATATCTTTGGATCCACGGCTGTCCTCCTCGCCAAGACTTTTCCAGCTGTCAATGGAGTATGAAAATGAGGAAGAAGGCGTAGAGGAACTCCCAAGTAGCAAGGAGCAGAGTATAAAGGACAGTAATGGAACTAATGATCAAGCCAATGAGATTGATGGTGTAGAGAGTTCCTTTGGTATAGGGAATGAATTGTTGCGTTCTCCATTGCAGGGTCTAGAGGTCACAGGAACCTCGAGTGCTTCCATGCTTGAGGTTATGTGGATCCTCCAAAAAACCTTGCAAGGCCTGTTAGAGGTATCAGTACTGAATAATGAACTCTTAAAAACAAAAGGGGAACAGGTTAAAGCAATGCTAGGAGAGCTGCTATAGTCAGGCCGGTTGGAGAAGATCAGGACAGGGCATGTAGTAGGGAGGAAGTAGCGTCAAGGGCTGCCCCATTACAGAAAGAGGAACCAAGTGTATACATATCTCGACAGCCTATGATTGTAAGAAGACGGGCTGAAAGGAGGAATTACAAGATGTGCTACCCGTGGCCTAGGCGGGAGGAGATTGCCCCTAGAAAAAGACAAATTGCAAGGAGGGTGAGAAGAGGGAATGGAGTTGAGAACGAATATAGGAGTTTAGGAAGGAAAGAGACCCTAAGACATAAGGAGAATAAGAAAAAGCCCCGGGAAAAGAAATAGATACAAGTCCCCTAGTAGGACAGGAAAGATATGGGATTCAGCTAGGTAGTTTAAAGAATAGCAAAATCAATCTTAAGAAAACTCAGGGATCAAAGGAGGGGAAAGCTATGGAAAGGAGGATGGGGAAGAAGCCACAATTGGGTCGTAGAAGTCCTAGGTGCAGTAATGCCCTTAGGAAGAATGATAAAGTGGGTGAACTAACAGGGAGAAGGGAAGCTGTACCGTTGGGGGGTCTTCACGGCTTAAGGTCAGAATGTACCCCGGATTTATGGGTTTTCCTAGAACCATCCGGTCAGGGCAAAGGTGGGAAAAAAGCCAGGAAATTAAACCCACTAAATAGATCACAACTCCTATTTTCTCTGTCAAAATGCGCAAGCCTCTGTAATATTGGCACAGAGGACCTCAGAGAGGTAGGGTTTGTTACAAGCAGCAAAGGGGGCGAAGTAACAAAGGTCCTCTTTTACTCAGCTTTAGTAAAGGCTGCAGTGGAAAAAGCTAAAAACGAGCTGCAGAAGGAGGGCATTGGATTGGTAAGAAGGGAAGAAATGCAGAAAGAGAAGCAGGGGCACCATTTCCTTACGAACCATGCAGGACT
The DNA here is from genome assembly GCA_963921515.1 of Calotriton arnoldi. NCBI lineage: Eukaryota > Metazoa > Chordata > Amphibia > Caudata > Salamandridae > Calotriton > Calotriton arnoldi. The sequence goes on along the minus strand of CAWUFW010007890.1, from coordinate 341,667 downwards.
AGGGGTACGGCAGATAAGATTAATCAACTCAAGTTGGAATAAGAAGGAGGATCTTGAAATAACTATAACTGATAAAGAAACAGCAAGACACGAAAGAGATATGCTTGCTGGAAATAGGTTTAATGTCCTAGCATCCCCGGAGTTTGAGGAGTATGAGGAGGATGGGTATCTGAGTGAGATCGACTAGGAGCAAGGGTTGTCGCACAGCCTGGCAATACTATCATGGAATATAAATGGATATAAGAAAACATCGAATCAAGATAGCTTTGATAAGTTTATCAGGAGCAACGATATTGTATGCCTGCAGGAGACTTGGCTGTGTGACGATACCCTAGCTACCCTAGTTACCGAAGAATTTGCCCAACATTCTAAAGCAGCAAGGAAAAATCCCTTGGGCAGACCATCGGGAGGGCAATTAACATTGATTTCTACACAGATTGCAAGGAAGGTTGAAAATGAGAAGTTACACTGTAAATGGGCATTAGGCTGCAGGGTGCTGTTACAGATGTCTGAACCTTGTTATGAAGGACTATGTATCATAAATGTATATATACAGAAGGGAAAGGAGTGTGAATATAAGGAGAATCTGGGAAAGCTAAAAGAGGATATAGTGTTTGTGAGCGAAAACTATCAGAAGGATGTATTATTGGTGTTAGGTGATTTCAACCATAGATTGGATCCACGCAGGGTAGATAGTTGGTACAAGGAAATATTAACATCCTATAATATTGAAGCGGCCAACTTCCCTAGAGGAGAGATTTCGCCTCAAGATGCGGTTTTTACACAGTTGATGGGCTCATTAGGTATGGTATGTGTAAATGGTAGAATGCAGTCGGATTGGCCAGCAAGGCGCACCTTCATGAAGGGCCAGCAATCCGGCCCGATAGATTATGTGTTTACTCACGCCTGGAGTTTTGGGTTAATCAAACACTTTGAGGTAGTAAAAATGGAAGGCAGCGATCACTACCCATTGAGGACAGAAATATATTCAACAAGGGGCAAATATAGAGAGAGGGTACTGCAGGTACATGTGGACTATCCTAAACGGCTTACAACCCGTATAACGGAGGAACATATTGAGAAGTTAAAGTTAATCCAGCAGACTATTCCCCTAGAAGAAATATCAACTAAAAATGGAAGTGCCTGGTTCGAAAACACAATAAGTAAGTTGGTGGAAAGCCTAAGGATAAAATTTAAAGGAAGTAATCCGGGGGCTGGAAGTAATAGAGTCTTCAAAATGAGTGTCCTTGGTTTGACGAGGAATGTCGTACAGCCAAGGCACAGATCAGGCAAAAGGAGAGAAGATTGAGGGTAAGGTACAATGTGGAATTATTACCGACCCTCCAGTCACTAAGGATAAAATATAAATCATTAATTAGGAATAAAAAAGAATTTATAAAGATAACTGCTGGACAAATATGTTGGTGGTAATTGAAACCAAAGATGTGAAAGGGTTTTGGAAGTTGGTCCAAGAAAGTGCCAGTAGGAAAATAGGATCCCTAGACTGTATGGTCCTCGAAGATGACTGGGTGAGTTACCTGGGAGAAATATATGGGAAATGGCCAACACAAGAGGATGCAAGTACAATAGCATGGATACGAGTGAGGGATGACATAAAAGAATATTTTACTTCTAGCTATATTATGAAAATAATAGCAAGTCTGAACCTTACTCGTGCCGCAGGCCCAGATAATCTGCCGGCAGTGATAATAAAAACAAGACCTGAGTGGTGGGCAGAGTTTTTCGCAAAGATGTTCCAGGGGATTTTAGAGTCAGGGACTGTACCAGAAAGTTGGAGGGGAGCTATTATAAGACCAATCCATAAGAAGGGGGATTTAAAAACACCAAAGAATTATAGGCTAATAAATCTCCTGGATATAGGAGAAAAGGTCTTTGCAAAAATTATTTTGGGACTGCTCAAGGACTGGGCTGAAGAAAATCAGATCATACCCCCGGAACGGGGGGATTTAAAGTGGGACATTCCACGGTCGACCATTGCTTCGCTCTCTGGTCCATAGCGCGGATGTCGATTGAAGAGAGGGGAAGTTTGTTCTGCTGTTTTGTGGACTTCCGCGCAGCTTTCGATCTGGTGGACTGGGAGCTGCTCTGGGATACTTTAACTAGATATGGTATCCCAAAGGATTTGCTAAGACTGATACAAATTCTTCATATAAACAACTGGGCCCAGATAATTTTAGATATAGAGGGAAGCTTATCTGAAAAAATTGAGATTGGTAATGGGTTGTGGCAGGGATGCGATTTGGCCCCCCTGTTGTTCTCCCTGTTCTTAGCAGACTTGCCGTTAACCCTAGGAAACGTAACTGGGGCAAACCCGAAACAAGATGGAAAGCTTATTGCATGCTTGTTATATGCGGATGACCTAGTGATTATGGATCAAACCGAAATTGGCCTGCAAAGGAAGTTAAATAGGTTTAATGATTATTGTCGCTTGAAAAAACTGGTTGTCAATATGGACAAGACAAAGATCTTGGGGTTTGGTCGAAAGAAGATTGGTTTCACATGGTATTTGGGGGCTGAGAAGCTAGAAAAGGTCATAGAATATAGGTATCTGGGAATGTGGTTTGAAAGAAGATTGAAATGGCATACACACCTAGATGCACTAAAGCTGAGAACATAAGCATCGGTCAGTGGATTGAAAAAATTTAACACAGCTTATGGCGTGATGTCTGATAGTCCTGTTTTAAAAGCTTACTCAGCTATGGTACCCCTGCAGTTTCTGTATGGTGCAGAATTACTATACCTGAGTGGCAAAGATGGTTGGGATGTTGAGGAAGGCAAAACCTTAAAAAACCTATTCTCACTCCCTATGCCGGCAATGGTCCAGGCTGTAAGACTTGAATTGGGAATGACCTCATGGGGCATTTTAGCTGGTATGGCCCTACTTCGTTTCTGGCAGCGTCTAGGAACAGGAGATAATTCTAAAATATCACAATGGTGTAAAAATGAGATTCAGAATAGTGAATTAAAGTGGGCAAAAGAGATTAGAGCGACTATGATAAAGGTATGTTGTCTGATGAAGGTCAAACTGTGCCCCATTACCTACCTGATTACAATTGACAAGAGGGAACTTAGGATGCAAGGGAAAGAAATTTCGCGGGCACGGGACCAAGATTACCTTTCGGATAAAATCTCAGTACATTTTATGGCTACAGCATGGAAAAATGAACAATGCTTCCCTTATGTCGATAGGTTACCCGACTGTCAATTATGAAGAGAGCTATTAACCCCTTCGCTGCTAGGCCTTTTCCCCCCCTGTGCTAAAACTTTTTTGGGCTATTTGGGGTAGTGCGCGCTAAGGCCCCTGTAATTTTTTGACCACATAAGGTATCCATGCCAAATTTGCATCCTTTTCTTCCAACATCATGGGGATTGTAAAGGTACCCAGGGTTTGTGGATTCCCCTGGAGGGGTCCCAGAAATTAGCTAAAATACAGCTAAATTTTGTTTTTTTGGGGAAAAATGGGAAAAAAGGGCTGCAAATGAAAGCGCTGGGTTTTTCCCTGCAAATGGTATCAAAAAAGGGTTTGTGGGGCTGAAATCACCATTTTCCCAGCTTTTAGGGAATGACAGACTTTTGTCAGAAAACCAACATTTTTTACACAGTTTTGGCATTTTTCTGGGACATAGCCTATTTTTGCTATTTTTTGTGCTTTCAACCTCCTTCCAGTTAACGGTAGAAATGGGTATGAAATCAATAATGTATCCTGGAAAGCTATACATTTTAGAAAAGTAGACAAAATTCTAAATTCAGCAAGGGGTCATTTGTGTAGATCCATCAAGGTTTCTTTATAGAAACTTACAGTTAAATATAGGAAAAATTGAAAATTAGTTGAAAAAAACAGCCTTTTGTGTCAACGTTTTCACCTGCAACTTCTTCTAATTATGACAGCTCTTTGAAAGCAATATACCGTTACATCCGCTGGACCTTACTGGTTGTGGGGATATATAGGACTTGTAGGTTCACCAAGAACCAGACGAACCCAGAGTCAAAAACTGAGCCGCAATTTGCAATGGCTTTTTATTATGTACCGGGTATATAGCAATTATTGTGGGAAAATGTATACATGGAAAAATCGGTATGAAAGACACCTATGTATTTCTGAAATGGGAACAAATTATAGAGTTTAGAAACAGTAGATATTTGCACCTTTTCGAAATTGGGAATACTCATACTAGCATGAGAATTATCTGTCATTTTTCAAAATGACTTCTTTTTTACACAATGTCTTTCATTTGGAAGGCAGAAATGCATCGAAAGTCAATAGGTAATAACAGTTGCTTTACAAATCTGAATTACCCTCAGTCTCCCGATAAAAATGATACCTCACTTGTGTGGGTAGGCATAGTGCCCACGACAGGCAATGGCTCAAAACCCAACATGAACACACCACATTTTCTCAATGAAAAATTACCCTTTTTTTGCAAAGTGCCTAGCTGTAGTTTTTGAACTCTAGCTCTCCCGGCACCTAGGGAAACCTAGCAAACCTATACATTTTTGAAAACTAGACACCCAGGGGAATCCAGGATGGGGTGACTTGACTGCCTCCCACCAGGTTCTGTTACCCAGAATCCCTTGCAAACCTAAAGAATTGTAAAAAAAAACACATATTCCCCACATTTCTTTTTTAAAAATTTTTTTTTTTAATTATTATTATAGCACAGCAACTTATCCAAAATAAACATACAGAGATTATCTGAGTGATATACAAACTTACAGTACATTGACCAATATGAGTGGTCCTACAAACAAAACAACAAAAAAACAGGAAATTCAAACCTACTAAGCAGCATACGTGACACGAAATATTACTAATACATCGTTACCGGTTGCTGAAAAGAAAGAAAGAAAGAAGAGAGAAAAAAAACCCAGTGCCATCCGTACTATCCATAAAAGACTGTCATTTATGGATGACTTTCCTTCCACCTATAAATGGGACCCCAGATCCGTTTACCGAGCAGTCTGCCCTTTTTACCCTTTCTCTCGTAAATTCCCTTCTCAAGATTAAATGTAGACAGAAGCCTGGCGAGCCACTGCTGGAACGTTGGTGGTGCCTTGTCCAGCCAGGCTGTAGCTATGCAAATTCGCATTACTGCCATAGCCACAAAGATGAAACTTTGGGGTAGGTCTAGCCTATCCTCATTACTTACCCCCAGCAAAATTATAGATGGGGTGAGACAGACTCTGATATCTAATGTTTTGTCCAAAAACAATTCTATCTTATTCCTCAGAGTTTGCAATTGAGGGCATGACGCAAACATGTGTATTATCTCAGCGTCCGTGCTATCACACCGGGGGCACCGGATTCCCGTCTGCCCCCCCCATTGTGCAATCCGCGCAGGTGTGTAATATAAGGAGAAGATTGTTTTATACTGTTGAGCTTTAAGCCCTGCGGAACAGAGAAGAGTTTGGCCTAGCTCTAAAGAGACCTTAAAACTGTCCTTGTCTATGTCGAGTTTATCTGCCCATTTCTTCTCATATTTTCCGAGGTCGTCAGGTTTAAATATAGACAGTTCAGCGTATATCCTCCAAATAGTGCAGTCTTCCCCTCCATGATTTTATTATCACTAAACCCACAAGGCCCCCCCCCTTTTTCCCACCAATAAAACTGCGAATTTGAAGGTATTTGAAAAAGTTTCTTTTGTTAATGCCAAAGCTATTCTGTATATCTACAAACTGCCGAATTCCAGAGGGCCCCATTAGATTCCCCAGTCTCTGAATCCCACAACCATCCCATACAGCCATCATGGAGTCTGAAAAAATTTCCCCAGGAAGAGTGGGGTTTCTGAAAAGCTGCGTGTAGCCATTTAGTCGACCAAGACCGTTTTTTTTACGAAATGCTGTCCAGATTTTGTATGCAGCCATCAGGGTCTTGAACCTAGTTCTCTTAAAATAGCTAGGCTCAGTAAATTTCAAAAAGCAGTTCTGAGCATCTTCTCCAAGCAGAATTACATATATTTCAGTTGATCCAGGCCTGATCCCAGGTCCGGTCACATCTCCCCCAATTACCCCACACATATACTGAAAAGCGGCCGCCGAATGATACATTTTGAAATCCGGAACAGCCCATCCACCTCTTTCCCTTGGCAGAGACATAAACCGCAGTGCCCTCCTAGTCTTCCCATGTGCCCAGATAAATCTATTGACCATGTGCTCCAGTGCAGCAAACCATTTTTTCTCAAATTCGAGCGGAATAGCCCTAAATAAATACAAGATTTTTGGCAGGAAAATCATCTTCACCACATTACACCGCCCCACTAGTGACAAGTGCAGGTTATGTGTTCTATCAAAGTCCTTCTTCGCCTTACTAATTATTGGCCCGATGTTGCTTTCTACGGTCTTCCCCAGATCTGCAGAGACCCTTATCCCCAGATAGACAGCAGAGTCTATCACCCGTGCATCATCACACACCGCCCCCACGTTCTTGACTATTTGAGTCTTAGATTTGTTTAAAGCGTACCCTGATACCTGACCAAACTCTTGGGCTTCTGTCTCCATTACAATCAAAGCATCCGCTGGACTAGGGGTAACCAACGCAATGTCGACTGCATAAGCCAGGGTTTTACATTCCAAACCATGGTATCGCATTGGGATAATGCCTTCGTTTGCCTCCAGTCTCCTAATAAGGGGATCAATATATATTGCAAAAAGCAATGGTGAGCACGGGCAGCCCTGCCGTGTTCCACGCTTGATTGCCAAAGATGCTGTGTAGCCCCCATTCACTTTAAGTCGGGCTGTTGGATCTTTATATAAAGCCTGGATAGCACTGACAAAGCCTCCCCCAATACCGTAGTGCTTCATAACTGCCCAGAGGTAGTCCCAGGAGACCCGATCAAATGCCTTTTCGGCGTCCATTAGCATAACCGCCATGGGGTCCCCTGAGGCTTCCGCTGCGTCAAAGAGAGTTATAACCCGACGAACATGCTGCGTTGTACCTCTCCCTGGGATAAAGCCATGCTGATTGGGGTTAACCATCTTGTCAATTATGTTGCTTAACCTGGTCGCCAGGGTTTTAGAGAAAATTTTAGCATCACAATTCATAAGTGTTATTGGCCTATATGACCCAGGTTCTCTAGAAGGTTTCCCCTTTTTCAGAAAGATTACTATGTCAGCACCAGCCCATGTTGCTGGAACAGAACTACCTGATTGGGCTTGGGATATTATCTCGACAAGATCAGGTCCGATTACTTCTAGAAAGGTTTTGTAAAATTCTAGCGGTATCTGATCGGGCCCTGCTGCCTTACCCGAGGGGAGGCTACCTAGGGCGGTATAGATCTCTTCTGCTGTCAATGGGGCTTCCAATGCCTCCCTGTCCGCATCGGCGATGGGGTGCACCAAGATTTCATTAAGATACTTGGGTACTACAAGGGGGTCCTTCGCCTGTTCTTCATTGTATAATTTACCATAGAAATGCCTAAATATCTCTCGGATACCTGTTGAGTCGTTAACTAGATTCCCACTTTCGTCCAATATTTCCCTGATCTCCCCAGCTGCATCTTTCTGCCTGACGCGCACAGCTAATGTGTGCCCGACTCGTTCACTGAACTCATAGCATTGCTCCTTTCTTGCAAGAAAAATTGCTGCTGCCTTGGAGGCTATGCAATCCTGAGCTTCGGATTTGGCTAAAGCCAATCTAAGCAGTATACCATCAAGTGATGCACCCGAAACAATTGCCACGTTCAGCTCCTCTTCTATTTCTGTTATTGCTTTACATGTCTGCTTCTCAAGCTGTGCCTCTTGCTTCTGTCTATGCAGACTATAACTGAGCATCTCACCTCGTACCGCAGCTTTGATCGCATCCCAGACTACCCCTGAACTAGCGCTACTTCTGTTAATGACCCAAAAGCCCGTAATCCATTCCTTCATATGAAGTAGATATCCGGAATCTTTCAGAAGCCCTCTCTCAAAAGTCCATACCCGCACTGGTCTGCCCCCCCTTGGAATATCCATCGTTAACACTAATGGATTATGATCTGAGATAATCCGGGGGAATTTCTCGATCTTACAGCGGGGGACTAATTGATTAGAGATAAAGAAGTAATCGAGTCTAACAACCAACTTGTGTGGAGCCGAGAAATATGTACTACTAGGATCATCAGGCTTTAATCTGGCCCACAGGTCGACCAATGAGTTATTCCGGGCTAGACTAGAGATTGCACGAAAAACCTTTTTCTTGCGGCCCTCATACCTATCCCCAGTCTCAGTCCATAGACCACCCAGTCCATTTATATTGAAATCTCCACACATGATAACTGGTACAGGCCAGGAGGCTAACTCTAGGTCTAGAAATTTGAAAATATCGGGATCATCCTCGGTCGAACCATACACAGAGCAGATAGTAAATGTCTCATCCAGTATCATACACTCCGCTAACACCCATCTGCCCCATTTGTCCTCTAGCTTCCTCCTAACTATTATATTGCCTCGTCTGGAGAGTATGGCGACCCCTCTAGTCTTGGTCCCTTGCCTAGTATGTGCGATGAGGCGAAAGCCGAGCTGTTCCATGAGACTACCTCTCATACCCTCTAGATGCATCTCTTGAAGACACAAAAGATCTAAACGCATTGTTCTCAGCATCAGTGCCACCTGTTGCCTTTTGGCCTGATCATTTAAGCCACAGACATTAACTGAGGCTATTCGTAGGCTCATTAATGAACATCAAGCTGTAGTCCGTCCCAATTATCCCTCATATTCATCTTTGCATTTTTCATTTTGGTTCCTAGCTTTCCCCTTTCCGTTACCTTATTACTCTTCATGTGTTTTACCATATGTCTCAGATACCGTGCTGTGCTGTGCCCAGACCCCCCTGCAACCCTGCCCACCCCCCCACCCCTCTGGGCCATCCCCCCAGCCCACCCCCTCCCCCCTCACGGGCAAATAGGTCAAGCATGACCTATGTGTGGCAGCCGGGACCCATAGCTTGCGTCGCAGGCACCCCTCCCCCCCATTCTCCCTTAGATGCCACTGTACTCAATGTGAGGAAACAAACACGCTATTAACAAAACCATCAAATAAGCAAAATTCCCACATACAATATACATTATGCAGTTTTACATTACAACACCTCGACAGGTATAGCCAGCAGGGAGTCCTGTTACTATAGCTACCCCGGAAATTAACTCAAACTACAGGTTAGACAGCCGCGGGGCTGTCACACACCTCCACCCACCCCCTTTTTGTTCTGCAGCTCAACCAAAAAGGCTTGAGCCTTGATCTCAGAGAAAAACATTCGGACTTGACCATTGGAGATAACTTTGAGCCGAGCCGGATACAGTAAGTAGGCCTCGCTGCTAGCCCCCTGGAAGGGGTTTATCAGCTGCCGGAGCCTCCATCTCCTCTCAACCGTGGCATGGCAGAAATCAGGGCGGGCAAAAAATGTGTTGCCCTCGAATGTACGTCTGGCATCTGGTCTTGCTTTATCAATAATGGCTTGCCTAAGAAGATAGTTGCCGACGTACACTAGGACAGCCCTAGGGCGCTCCCCTTGGCCAGCTGTTCCACCTCTCTTTAGAGTCAGTGGGAACCGGTGTGCCCTCTGGACCTCGGCGTTCCAGTTCCACAAAGCCAGTTCGGGAAATGCCCCCTTCAGGAGGGTCACTATGAACGCCCTTGCGCCTCCTCCCTCGATGTTTTCCGCCAATCCCAAAAGTCTGATGTTGTTCCTTCTCTGCCTGTTCTCGAAGTCTTCAAGCTTCCACTGTAGATCCTCTGTTAATTTCTCCTGGGATTCCTTGAAGGTCTGCCATTCCTTAACCTCGTCCTCGAGTCTGCCAGTCCTTTCCTCAACATGGGTGACCCTATCTGCCATATCCTCATATAATTTATTGACCTTGCGCAGTGAGCCCTGAAATCTTTTGGTTGCCTGCTGCGCCCTACGGCTCTCCAACCTGGCCTCCCCCTGCATCTGCTTTAGTGTAGCATATACTAGATCCATAGAGGGGACCGGGGCTATGGCAGTTTCGATAGGGCTCGCGTGTCCTCCATGTTCAGACATTGCTCCATCGTCCTGATACAGCTGAGTGGTGGCCGAGTAATCCCAGGTAAGCTTACGGGCTGTTGCTGTATCTGTTATGGATGGGCTACCTTTGGGCTTAGACTTAGATCTGCATTTGTGCACAGTAGCCCTTGGTGCTCTCTGCGCTGAGGAGGTCTCAGCCGAGTCAGACCCATCAGAGAAATTTCCATCACTAGAAAATGACAGGTCAGTGTCTTCATTAAGCGAGAAAAAACCAGCTATTGGTTTGGTGTGGTGAGCCCCCGGCGCTAACTCCACTGTTATCCCTGAAAGCGCCTCTGTGCTAGGGAGTTTGGGTGTCACTGCCATGTCATTACCAGTTTTGCAGTTTTTGCCGCTTTTCTTTATTTCCCCATTGTTACCCGGCATTTGCGGTATTTCATTTACAGGTATCTCACTGTTTGCTGTGCAGCCTGTAGTTACCTGCTGACCTGCCATGTCCCAGCCACTTGAGACATTCAACTCATCCGCTTTCTCTACGCTCGGCTCCCCTTGCCTGTCACCCGGCCCAGAGGAGAGCTGCAACATTGTATCCTCAGTCAGCGAGCTCACGGCCGCGGGAGTTTTGCCGGCGCTGATCTCAGCCTGTTCATGGAGTCTAACACCCTCAGTGCTTACTGGGATTGCTGGAGTTGCCGCCTGGAAGGTCTCCATCAGGGTAGGTTGCCGGAGGGCACCCACCCGAGCCTTACTCCCTCCTTCAATGCCTTCCCTCTGCATACCTCCTCTACCGCTGCCGCTGCTGGGCCCATCTGTTTTCTTTGATGGCGCTCGTCTGGACTGCACTGAGTCTCGCCCAGCCACCGAGGATGCTGAGGTCGCTGTCTCCTTCTGTGCCTCCTTTGGTTCCTTCGTAGGCTTATTTGGCCGTGGTGCCATCCTTTTGCCAATAACCAGGCAGCGGCACAAAGCCTGGATTGAGCGGCCGATCTCTCGCGTCGATATCCTCCTAGCTGCCAACTCCTGGTTTCACCGCTGACAGTTGCGATCCGCCGCCCGGCAGATCAGCTGCTCCAGCAGGTAAGTGCAATGTGGCATTTCATCTCCCAGCTTCCCGACCTTATTGCGCTAGGGGGGGGAGAGAGCGACGGCTGCTGCTGCTCGCTACAGCCTCACGGCGGCCATCTTGCCCTCCAAAAAACTTTTCCCCACATTTCTGTGGTGGAAAGTTCTGGAATCTGCGTGGATCCACAAATTTCCACCCACCCCGCGTTCCTCAAAGTCTTCCGAGAAAAATGGTACCTCACTTGTGTGGGTCAGCCTAGTGCCCGCAACAGGAAACGGCGCAAAACGCAATGTGGACACACCTCAATTTTGCAGTGAAAAATGACCCTTTTTTGGCAAAGTGCCTAGCTGTAGTTTTTGAACCATAGCTCTGCCGGCACCTAGGGAAACCTAGCAAACCTATACATTTCTGAAAACTAGACACCCAGGGGAATCCAGGATGGGGTGACTTGACTGCCTCCCACGAGGTTCTGTTACCCAGAATCCCTTGCAAACCTAAAAAATTGTCAAAAAAAACACATTTTCCCCACATTTCTGTGGTGGAAAGTTCTGAAATCCGTGTGGATCCACAAATTTCCACCCACCCCGCGTTCCCCTAAGTCTTCCGAGAAAAGTGGTACCTCACTTGTGTGGGTCGGCCTAGTGCCCGCGACAGGAAACGGCGCAAAACGCAACATGGGGACATCTCAATTTCGCAGTGAAAAATGACCCTTTTTTGGCAAAGTGCCTAGCTGTAGGTTTTGAACCATAGCCCTGCCGGCACCTAGGGAAACCTAGCCAACCTATACATTTTTGAAAACTAGACACCCAGGGGAATCCAGGATGGGGTGACTTGACTGCCTCCCACCAGATTCTGTTACCCAGAATCCCTTGCAAACCTACAAAATTGGCAAAAAAAATACATTTTCCCCACATTTCTGTGGTGGAAAGTTCTGGAATCTGCGTGGATCCACAAATTTACACCCACCCCGCGTTCCCCAAAGTCTTCCGAGAAAAATGGTACCTCACTAGTGTGGGTCGGCCTATTGCCCGCGACAGGAAACGGCGCAAAACGCAACGTGGACACACCTTAATTTCGCAGTGAAAAATGACCCTTTTTTGGCAAAGTGCCTAGCTGTACTTTTTGAGCCATAGCTCTGCCGGCACCTAGAGAAACCTAGCAAACCTATACATTTTTGAAAACTAGACACCCAGGGGAATCCAGGATGGGGTGACTTGATTGCCTCCCACCAAGTACTGTTACCCAGAAACCCTTGCAAACCTAAAAAATTGTCCAAAAAACCACATTTTCCCAACATTTCTGTGGTGGAAAGTTCTGGAATCTGCGTGGATCCACAAATTTACACCCACCCCGCGTTCCCCAAAGTCTTCCAAGAAAAATGGTACCTCACTTGTGTGGGTCGGCCTAGTGCCCGTGACAGGAATCGGCGCAAAACGCAACGTGGACACACCTCAATTTCGCAGTGAAAAATGACCCTTTTTTGGCAAAGTGCCTAGCTGTAGTTTTTGAACCATAGCTCTGCCGGCACCTAGGGAACCTAGCAAACCCACACATTTCTGAAAACTAGACACCCGGGGGATTCCAGGGAGGTATGGCTTGCGTGGATCCCCCAACGTTTCCTTACCCAGAATCCCCTACAAACCTCAATTTTAGCTGACAAAATCACTTTTTTCACACATTTTTTTGTGGGAAAGTTGTGGCATCCACGGGCTCACACAAATTTCCTACCACCCAGCGTTCCCCCAGGTCTCCCGATAAAAATGGTGCCTCACTTGTGTGCGAGGCCCAAGTACCCGCGACAGGCAAGGGCCCAAAACGTAGTGAGGCGACATCAAAATTGCCTATCTCAAAACCACCTGGTTTTGCAAGGGGGGTCACCTGGGTTTTTGGCCCCGTGCTCGGCGGCCATCTAGGGAAACCTACCAAACCCACACATTTCTGAAAACTAGACACCCGGGGGCTTCCAGGGAGGTATGGCTTGCATGGATCCCCCAACGTTTCCTTACCCAGAATCCCCTGCAAACCTCAATTTTAGCTGGAAAAAATCACTTTTTCACACATTTTTGTGTGGGAAAGTTGTGGCATCACCGGGCTCACACAAATTTCCTACCACCCAGCGTTCCCCTAGGTCTCCCGATAAAAATGGTGCCTCACTTGTGTGGGAGGCCCAAGTACCCGCGACAGGCAAGGGCCCAAAACGTAGTGAGGCAACATCAAAATTGCCTATCAAAAAAAGTTGCAAAACCAGGTCGTTTTGAGATAATTAGTTGTTTATTTCTGCAGCATGAACATTTTGGCACAATATTGCAAGGAAAATGTGACAGACATTTTGAGGTTTGCAGGACATTGTGGATAAAATAACTTGTTGGGATTCACAAGAGAGACATCACCATGTACTCCCATGGGTTTACGACAATATCTACAGTAGGTAGGTTATTCTTAGATGGAATGTACACCTTGGCAGAGAGACTAAAAAGACAAAGAATCCTGCACAGCCATCTATTCCTCAAACACACACACATACTGGTTGGATTTGGAATTGGCACGAGGGCGAGTGATGGTTCAGTATATACAATTTTATTAACAAGAGATTTCACAAAAATGAAATGCACTGTCAATAATTAAATGGACAAAAAACTGAACCAGTGACTCGCAGCTCGTGAGCTGTAAAGCCACGGCAAGGCACCAACCACTTTACAGGCCATTCACACACCTTTCATACGTGATACACACAAGACCATTCACACCACCAGGCACGACACCAACACATTACAACATTCACAAAAAGTGACAAGGTACACCCTGCTTCAGAAAGACAAAAAAGACAAATATTACTGCACAGCCATCTAATCCTCAAGCACACACACATACTGGTTGGATTTGGCACGAGGATGAGTGATGGTTCAGTATATACAATTGTATTAGCTAGTGATTTCACAAAAATGAAATTCACTGTTAATAATTGAAAGGACGAGAAACTGAACCATTGACTCACAGCTCGTGAGCTGTAAAGCCACGACAAGGCACCAACCTCTTTACAGGCCATTCATACACCTTTCATACGTGTCACACCGCCAGCCGCGGGCCCATCACATTACAACACTCAAACCAGCAGACCTCGCCATTCAAGGGCCCATCACTTTCACAAGCCCACATTCCTGACACAGCAACCACACAAGCTGATGGATTGCGTGGAGTGGCGCTCAGCTAGCAGTGTGTGTAGTGACCAGCAGCAAGTCACTACTCACACACCGCCAGCCGAGTGCCAGTCCACTCACAGCGCCAGCCAAGCACCAGTCCAGTCCACGCACACCGCCAGCCAAGCACCAGTCCACGCACACCGCCAGCCAAGCGTCAGTCCACCCACACTGCCAGCCAAGCGCCAGTCCACGCACACCGCCAGCCAAGCGCCAGTTCACGCACACAGCCAGCCAAGAGCCAGTCCACGCACACCGCCAGCCAAGCGCCAATCCACGCACGCCGCCAGCCAAGCGCCTATCCACGCACACCGCCAGCCAAGCGCCAATCCACGCACACTGCCAGCCAAGCACCAGTCCACGCACACCGCCAGCCAAGCGCCAGCCTACACACACCGCCATCACATTTAGGATTTTTTTATACAAAAAAGAAAACACACAAACAAATTGCAAATAGATACAAATCTTCTAACACAAAATCTGAAACTAATACATTGCACTAATGCCAACCTTGAAACAGAATAAAAAAATGTAAACAATACAGACAAGGCAGTTCACTTTACCACTCATGGATGCTCCCAAAAATTCTTTTGCGGGTGGTATGCTCTAAAACAAGCAGGCGCACACAGCCCAGGGTTAGAAGGACACTCGGGGCAGTACATACGAGTCTCCTTCCGCGTACCTCTTCGCCAACAGACTCTACATCTCCTAGTGGGAAAGTCTTTCGAGGGTGTGGGAGAAATGTAATCAGGAAAGTGGCGATCTTTCAATCGAGCCACATCCTCCACCACTCCAACTCTAGGAACACTTGCCTGTTCCACAACAAGGCTGCCTATCACAGACTGCTGAAACTGAACAAAAGTCAACTTTGACTCAGGAGAACACTCCTTGAACACAACAAAAGCATTGAAAGTTGCTAAATTGAAGAGATGGATGGCCAACTTCTTATACCAAACGTAAGCCTTACGAATAGCAGTGTAAGGTTCCAACCTCTGATCTACTCTGTCAACACCACCCATGTGCTTATTGTAGTCTAAAATGCACACAGGTCTGCGCACTGCAGCAACCTGACCCCAAACAGCCACAGGTGAAGTACTCTCATCATGGATGGTAGTCAGCATGTACACATCCCTCCTGTCCACAAATTTCACAGCTAGTAGTTCATCACTACGCAAGGAACTGCACTGTCCCCTCTGAATTTTTTTACAAACAAGCTCTTTTGGATAACCTTTACGATTAGAGCGGATTGTGCCACAAGCAAAAGTGTCCACTTTGAACAATTCCTTAAACAATTGCACAGCAGTGTAGAAGTTATCAATGTACAAATGGTGGCCTCTGTTAAACAGTCCTCTAGCAAGATCCACACAATTTTCTCTGAAACTCCAAAAGTGGACGGACAACCAGGGGGTCAATAGTGGAATCCCTACCAGTGTACACACGGAAATTATAAACATATCCTGTCCTACTCTCAGACAACATATACAGCTTAATTCCATAGCGTGCCCTCTTGCTAGGGATGTACTGCCTAAAAACCAAACGGCCCTTGAACAAGACCAAAGACTCATCAATAGATATTTCTTTCCCTGGAGTATAGATCTCTGAAAATCGATCTACAAAGTGATCAAGAACAGGCCGAATCTTAAAAAGACGGTCACAGTCAGGGTGATCTCGTGACAACGCCAAAGAATTATCAACAAAATGCAGCATCCGTAGCAAAAGTAAATACCGATCACGAGTCATAATTGCAGGAAATATGGCTGTTGCCATCAAGGGACTGGTAGACCAATATGAAGCCATGGACGGCTTCCTTATCAAACCCATCAATAAAGTCAAACCCAAAAACTTCTTCATCTCTTCCAGATTTGTGGGAGTCCACCGGGTAGCTCTAGAGTGGGGCCTAAGTTTGTCACTGTTGTCCCTCAAAAACTGTTCAGCATACAAATTAGTCTGTTCAACAATCTCACCCAAAAATACATCATCCATAAACAACTGAAAAAACTGTATAGGCAAAACATTTTCACAATCCACTCTACACCCTGCATCACCACTAAAGGCAGGCAACACCGGCTGCACCATGTTTGGATCAACCCAGAGTCCAGCACTTCCAGTAGGAAGCCTATCAGCCTCAGGCTGCAATCCAGATGCCTCTTGCACCATCGGCACAGCAGTATCCTCCTCTAAAACAGGCACTTCATCTGCACTGAGAGTACCTTCATCATCCGATGATTCCATCTGGAGAGAAAACTCACTGCCTGAATCTTCCCCTCCCTCCTCTCCCTCAGACGCACTGTCAGTCTCATAATCCTGCTCAGAGGAAGATTCAAGAAGCATACCAACCACCTGCTGAGCAGTCATTCTACGGCTAGCCATAATGCTTACTAATAAAGGTAACTTGTCAAACAAGTCAACAACAACAAACACTTTGTAAAATAAGTAATAAACAAAATGCACCTTTATCAGAAATACCTATATACTACAAAACGATACCACTCACTTGCCAGAAGCAGCTAAAGTCACCACCACCTACTCTGCACAGACACAGTATGGATCAACAATATCCCACTAAGAAAAGAAAGAGAAAAGAAAATTACACATAAGACAATGCAAAACACATCGCAAAAATGTTCATGCTCAAAACACTAAGTAAATATGCTGCCATTATGACACCACTTACAAAATAATTCATTCATACATGACAATAATACTCATTTGGAGTAAATACAACAAAAATGTTTTTCTTACCAAAAAAAATGCAACTACGGCAAAACTGCAGAACAACCACTGTCGAAAACCGCAAACAGGAATCAAAAGCTTTACACTAGAATAAAAAGGAGAAAAAACATTACAATCACATATGAAAATAATGCACCAGTCCACACACAATCCACCAGCCAAGCTAAGGGGTAGGTGGGCCTAAGAGTATAAATAAAATATTCACCCCCGTAAAAGGGAGCAACCCTTGCCCTTGAGGCCACTTCCCAACACAAAAATTTAAAAACCCTGGTGTCTAGTGGCTTCTGCCCCCTTGGGGGCAGATGGGCCTAAAAACATACTGCTATTCTGCCACCCAAAGAGGGCAGAAATGGCCACAATCATCCTCCCATAAAGGGAGCGACCCTTGTCCAAGGGGCCGCTCCCCAACATAAAAAAAAAACCCTGGTGGCCTAGTGGCCATACAAATAAAAATCAGCCGATCTGCCCACCCAGGGGGGCAGAAACGGCCAAATTAATGCTCCCCAAAGGGGAGCGACCCTGCCCAAGGGGCCACTCCCCACAAACAAATCCCTGGTGGTCTAGTGGGCCAGTAATTGTTGTTGTCGGCTGACAACACTAGAACTCTCCTTCAACACGTGCTCTGAGTCGGGAGAGGCTGAGCAGGTGGTGTTTAGGGCAGGCCCACCTCTCACATTAGCCGAGCAGTGCCACTATGACCCGTTCTGCATCATCGAGAGCTCCTCACCACAAGCATCGTGACTGGGGACGGACTGACTGACTTGGCTACTGTACAGCAGCTGAGTGTATGCAGTTGGCTGAGCCAGTGAGTGTAACAGACACAGAGACACTTCTCAAGGACATCGGCAGCTGCATTACTTTTCTTCCCCACCTAGGAGCAGCAGTGTAGTGTTGTGACTTTACTAGACACAAGGCCTTCTAGGATGGTGGTTCTCTGACTGTTGTTAAACAATTATGGACGAACCCAATCTATGTGTGGCACAATCACTAGTAGGCAGTGTTTGGAACCCACTGGGTTTGTTAAAAGACCCCTCACACACCAACCTGGTTGGTGTCATGCTTCATCATTGGGGTCCCAACCGGGTGGCCGAATGCCCCCGGTTGTGCTGCGACGCCTGATTACAGCGGAGCTGGTGTGGTGCAAAAATGTGATGTGAAGTGAATTAAAAATATCTCTGAGAATCCTTGCCTCTCTATTTTTATTACTGGCGGCTCAGGATATGATTAAAAATTATGTGTGATGCAACTATTAAAAGAAGTAATTATCTTGTAGTTGACTATGTGATGGGTCTACATGTTTCAGCCCGCAGGAGAATGTAGGAGGGGCTTTCTTCAAGACCGTGAGAAGTGGTGAGTGGCAAAAAATGTAGTGCCACGTGAGAAGTGAAAACAATAAAAATTAGTACCTACACACGCGCTAAGGTGTGTGGACTGCATGTCTACATGCTTGCGGACACGTATGATAAAGGACACTGTGGTCGAGTTTAAATAGCTGATCGGGACTCGGGAGGAGTTTGCACCTCTGTCAGACTTTGGTATGAGAGCGTAACCCGCCAAGAACCTGTTGTGGTCTCCCGTCGTTCCGGATGACTGTGTCAGCCACCTGAGTCCTTGTCCCCTCTCTGGATACATAAGTTCTTTGCTTTTGTTTTTATGCATCCTCATGTACAGCGATGTTTTGTAATTCCTTTTCTTCTTCTTTGTGTATGTAAAGCGCTCTGATACCCACGGGTCTAGCTAGCGCATATAAAACTTTATAAAAAGGTATTATTAAATTAAGGCTACCACAATAATGTCACACTGAGGAGGGGTTAAATAGCCCTGTTGAAAGCACTCGACTGTACCAATGATGCAACGCATATTCCCAAAACTACCATTCATTTACAAGGGCACTAGATTTCTGGTGATATGCAGCAGGTTTAAGATTTTCTTAGAGTTTCTTGTTGCTCAAATGGGTTTCATTTCTGATATTTATTTAGGTTTTCCTCGTCTTTACTGCTTGATTTTGCTCACGAAAAAGTGTCACTCATAGTGGTTGAAATGTCACTCATAATTACACTGATTTTATGAAAGTAACACACATAGCAACCTGAAACCTTAGCAGCTGTGTCCAGTAGGCAATTTATTACAAAATAACATTGCCCCAAAGGGGAGCGACCCTTGCCTAAGGGGCCGCTCCCCAAACAGTTGTCCATTTAAAAAAAAAAAAAAATCCCTGGCGTCTAGTGGGCATTCCTGCTGCACGATCGTACGATCGTGCAGCAGGAATGCACAAAAGAGGCATCGGGGGGAAAGGAAAACCCTTTCCTTTCCCCCGATACCTCTTTTGTTTGAATGCCCCCCTCCCCAGAGCCGAAACTCACCTCTTTTTTCCGTGACGCGCTGAAAGCAAATGGCTTCCAGCGCGTCGTGGAAGAAAGGGAAACCTCCAATGACGTCAGCGCGCCTTGCACGCTGACGTCATTGATGACGTGTGCGGGGGGCGGGGGGAGGCAGGGGAAGGGCTTCCCCTGCCTTCCCCGGTAAAAACACCCAGATCGGCGTCCCACGGGGGAAGCGCCAGCACTTCCCCCGTGGGTGGGTGCCATGACGAGCTGGACTCGTCATGAGCACACGCCCACTGTTTGCCATGATGAGTCCAGCTCGTCATGAGCACCGAAGGGGTTAAGGTTAAGAATTGGGGTGAACCCCTGCTATGTAAACAATGGGGTGAAAGGCTCTATCATTGATAATGAGGGAAAATGCACTTGCACTTTGGGCACCCCATGCGACATGTTACATATATTAATGGATTGTCAGAAGCTTTTAGATATTCGAATACAGTTTTTAAGACCGATTTTTAAGAAATATGGGATCAAAAATAGGGTCCAGGCAGTAATTTTAGTAACAGAAATGAGCCATTTAGATATAGCCGTTGCTATTGGGAAATTTATACAAAGAGTTAAAACATTTTTTAATTGGTATTAGAACAATAATACAATCCGGTGTATCGCATGGATGTTTTATAAGATGTGTGTTTTTAGATGTGTTTTTATGTTATTAAAAATGTGTGTTTTTAAGATGTATTTTAAAAGTATATGATGATGCTGAGGAGAGTGAAAGAGATGCTTGGATAAAAAATAGGGTGTACCCGAAGAACAGATGATGATGTATGGGTATATTCAGATGGCAGACCAGTCATGCCCGACTGCTTGATTTCACAAATGGCCAGAATGTATCACGGAGACAGACATGTAGGGAGAGATGCCACGATTAGACTTTTCAGACAAAGTTGGTACAATCCAAGGTTTAGGGCTGCAGCAGAGAGTCTTTGCCAGAGGTGTTTAATTTGCCAAATTAATAATCCAGGAAGGAGAACAGTAATTGGTTTGGGAAAAATTGGAAAGGCTGAGGGTCCTTTTGTGAGATTGCAGTTAGATTTCAATCAGTTACCACCATGTAAAGACTGAAATATGTCATAGTGTGTCTGTTTTCAAGGTGGGTGGAGGCTTACCCTACCAGAAGCAATGATAGCATTACAGTCACAAAACTGTTGTTACGAGAACTCATTCCTAGGTTCGGTTTCCCAGTAACTTTGGAATCAGATAGAGGGAGTCACTTCAATAACGATATAATTCGAATATCTGTGAAGCATTTAAAATTGAACAAAAATTGCACTGTGTGTACCGCCCAGAGGCTTCTGGAGTGGTTGAACAAATGAATGGCACAATAAAATCAAGATTGTCAAAAATGTGTGCATCTACATTGTTAGATTGGCCAGATGCATTGCCTCTTGTCTTAATGGGACTCAGAAGCATTCCTGATAGAAATACAGGATTGAGTCCACATGAAATCATCATGGGAAGAGCAATGAGACAAGCACATGTACCAGGAAATAAACTGCTGAACATAACTGATGATATGGTTCTAGATTATTGCAAAGCATTGGCTGACCTCGTGCGTTCTGTCTCTCACCAGGTTGGAGAAGACGCAGTTTCCAGGCAGCCTGAACAAGAGCATGATCTGAACCTGGGAGATTGGGTGGTAGTGAAGCATCACACCAGAGAAACGTGTTTATCACCCAGGTGGGGCGAACCTTGTCAGGGTATATTGGTTACAAACACAGCAGTGAAATGTGCAGGATTACCTAATTGGATTTATGTAAGCCACATCAAAAGGGTGCCAGCTCCTGAAGGAAAAGATCCTCAGTCAACATCAATAGCTGAGGAAGCTGAAGGTTGGTCAGCTGAAGAATCCCAAGTGATAGATTCGGGAGAAGCTGAAGAAGAACAACCGAGCACAAGTCAGGATTGGATACCAGTGGTTGATATACCAGAAGTTTACAACAAAACAAGAAGTAGAGCTAGATTAGAGGAAATTAGTGAGGACCAGATAGGTGAAGAAGAAGCAGCTCATGATAGGGAGAATGAAACAATAAGAGAACCTGAGCAGGCCCAGATAGGGAAAGGAAATTGGGCTCAAATTGACAATGAAACAACAAAATTTGATCAGTGACAGACAGGTTCAGAAGAACGCAGTCAGGCTGCAGAAGTACAAAGTGCAATAAGCCCTGATCAGAACCAGTTAGAACTAACCCTGGGCGTAGTTTGCATAGTAGCGCTACGCGTAGCTACGCGAAGTGCACTTCGCACTACGCGAGCTACGCGTAGCACTACGCAAACTGCGTAGTGCGGTAGGAAATGCTGTTTGCAATGATTGCACAGTGCCAGATGCTTGTCCGCACTGTGCAATCATTGCAAACGGCATCTTGCACAGTGCAAGTGGTCGTTTTCTGCCGCTCGAGTAGATTTGTACTCGAGCTGCAGTTTTCTCAATGCGGACTGGTAGTTTCTCATCGCGAGCGGTCGCGAGCATACGGGACCACTCGCAATGAGAAACCTGACCTCCGCGCGTTGAGAATCTCGCCAGGAGGTTTATTTTCCACGCTCGTGATCGGCAACTTGATGTTGCTGATCGCGAACGAGGAAAAAGTCTTGCCGGGATGTCATTTTGCTCGCTAGCGGTCGCCAACTTGACGTTGAGGACCGCGAGCAAGCAAAAAATGCCCGCTACGCTACACTACGCGTTTTTGCACTGTGCTACGTGCAATTCGCGTAGCGCGTAGTTGCGCAAACTACGCAAACTACGCGAGTGTAGCGTAGGTTTCCGCCCAGGCCTAGTTAGAACAAGTAAAACACGTTCAGGGAGAAGAAAACCAAGAAAACATCGAGCAAGAAAGCATCAAGCACGAAGACGTAAATCCTGAACAGGGTCAGTTAGTAGAAACTCACACTCAGGCAACTGAAGAAACAACAACAAGACCTGAACAAGAGCAGATAGAAGAGAAAACTGAAATCAAGGAAAATCAATTTGTGCCACATCGTGAAAATAAAAGAGTTTTTGGAAAAGACTCAGAAGGTGAAGATACAGTGCAAACAAAGAAAGTCAGAAAAGGTGATCATTGGCCTAGTGTCATTAAAAGAGTAAAATACCATATAGAAACCTGAAGTGAAGATCCAGAACAAGTAAATGAAGTAACAAGCTTATCTGGACAAACAAGTGGAACTGAAAAACGAAAAAGCAAAAGATTGAAACTTGTGAACAATAAGTTTAAAGGTCCTGATTGGACTTATATAATCCTTGAAGACTACGAGAGTTCAGAGTCAAGTGAAAGTGAAAGTGGTGACGAAAGAACTAGTGCAGAACTGACTTATGAAAAAGAAGTGAAACCACCTTGATAAATTAAAGTCTTGAAAGAAAAAGAAAAGAAGAAAAATCTTCTTTTGTCAAAATGGCTGACGACAGAGTTTCTGGGAGACCGAAACGGAAATGTTGTAAAAAATGCTGTGCTATATGCATATGTAGTCTGGTTGTGGTGCTTATAGTGTGGTTAGTCATGATTGTAGCAATTCCTTACCTTATGATAATGGATAAAAAGATTAACAATGAAACAAAGGGAAGGATAGCTAACTTGAAAGGTGATAGAGTAAAAATAGAAGCAGAAGATGAACCAGAGTTTCATCACGTGGTAACAGATAACGATACTAGTTTAAATGTTTTCACTAAATTATTGTTTCAGTACGTAGATACAATGGAAGTTAGTGACTGTTATGTCTGTATGAAGTTATCTGAATCAGTAGCAGAAGGGTTAACATATCATCATCTGCCCTTAACTTATGGCATATCATGTAGTGTACTAACTAGTTTATTTTATAGAACAGGGAAACTTCAGTATTATTATTCAAATATAGATGTGATATTTCCAGAGGTTCCTATTCGAAAGAATATGAACCCAGTGCGTAGTAGTCAAGATGCACAATTTATGGGAGAATTTTTCTTAACAATGAAGTCGATAGATATAACACATGCACATAAAAGTAATCTAACATGTTCATTACATGAAGAAGAAAAGATATTTTTGAACTTAGTTGAGAATAGAAGACAGAATTTCCAAAAGAAAGCGTCTGAGCATAAAGCTCATCTTCCACCTTGGGCTAGGAAAGAGGGTATTTACACACCTGGCAGGGCTCAAGCTGCTATGGCACTGGATTTTGTAAAGACAGGGAAAATTTGTCTACCTAGGTTAAAGACTGATTATAACAATATTTTCATCGGTACCAGTGAATGCGAACATAATTTCTTAATTCTTGGAGGTTGGGGACTAAAAGGAGGAACAGATTCAGTTTTTCCTGGAATTTATTATGTGTGTGGGAATAAGGCTTACTTTAGGCTTCCTGCATGGTGGTATGAAAGTTGTTATTTTGGAATAGTTTTTCCAAAAGTATACCACGTAAAAAGAAACACTGGGAGCAATGAAAATAATAGTAAATTAACCCGTAGTAAAAGAGCTAGTTTTTCAGAAATTGTAGGTGATATATTTGGTGCATTGATACCTTCAGTGGGAATAATTCTGAACTCAAGGAAAATATGTAAATTATCTACAGTGGTTGATCGTTTAGCAACGGATACTGCTGGAGGATTTCTAATGATTAATGCGGAAATGGTTGCGATTAGATCTATGGTTATGCAAAATCGACTTGCTCTTGATATAATATTAGCAAAAGAGGGCGGAGTCTGTAAATTGTTGAAAACGAAACATTGTTGCACGTATATTCCTGATAAAAGTGCAGAAATTGGAACGTATATAAAGAATATAACAAAACTTGAGAATGAACTGAAACCACTGGAAGTTGATAGTGTATGGGAAAGATTGTCAAATAGCATTGCTTCAATTGGTACCTGGTTTACTAATGTAGGAAAAGGACTTATAGGTCAAATATTAGTACCCTTAGTAGGGATAGCAATAATAGTACTGTCAATAATGATATGGTGCAAATGTTGTAGAAAGAATGAAACATATAGAGTGACAGGAAAAGGCAAGAAACGGAAATTTGATGAAATTGAATTAGAAGATCTGAAAAGTGAAATATACAAGAAACTGAAAGAAGAAGATAAGAATAGAAAATGTAAAAATGAGACTGTGACAAAAATATGCTAGAAGTTGGCATCTGGTTGTGGGTAATTTTGATGGCTCAGAAACGTCATCAGAGAGGGGATTGATGGAGCAAGGACTCACAATGAGACTTGCTCGTAAGCAATCTTCTCACAGTATTAATTAATTAAACTTTGTTATTTCATTATTAATAATGTGCAAACACTACATCTTATCCGAGAGACGCTTGCCTATGTGTTTAAAACTAATAAGTAATCCTTGTCTAATCCAAAATGGCCGCTAAAGCGCGGGAACTCAACTACGCATGTGTCAACCATATCACGTGGTATGACGTCTTTCTTTGCTTGGAGGGAATTTTTGCTTCTGCGCAGTGTATGCTAAAATGGCTGCTCTGTGTTCTCACATGCTAAAGCTTTCGCGTTGCTGCAATTAATAATGTGGTATTCTAATGCTATTAATGCGGGATGGATTTTATAATTAAAAGGGAATAGAGTAGAAGTAGGGGGTATACAGTGAAAACATTTATTTTTGATTTTAATATGTTTCTTCTTTGATTTCTATTAGTTCGTAAATTGGGCCTGGGTTAACTGAACAGCAGCTCAAGAGCCATGGAACCTGCGCATGTGCTCTGAAACTAACAAGACAAAGCGATGAAGTCAGCTTGGAAGATGTCCAAGGACATGACCCGCTGATCACCATCACTGTACATCTGAGATGTCCTACCAATTGAAACAAATTGTATACACTTTATATTAAAATTTTTCGTGAGACGGGTGGGAAATAAAGCAAATGTATTAATTGTGAGGGGCGTTATTTTAAAACAATGGGCTTAAAGAAATTGAACTAAATTGTCATGGTGTGAGGATCAACCCCCTGTCCCTGTCCAATCAGAAGTAGTGGGCCCATAATTTTGAAACATTAATGGGAGGTCCTGGGTGTAGAAGGGTGTAATAGATATAGAAATAGCTAATTAGTTAGCACAGGAGCACAGCACAGAGCACAGAGTTGAGGCTGTCAGCTTTGAGGACCACAGAACGAGCTGATCGATTGCAGACTGAACCGCTGTCTAAAGAGGTCCTGAGGTGGGGGCGGTGGATTCCATTAGAAAGAAGACACAGAAGAATCGAGGAGGAACGAAGTGTCAGAGAGTGGAACGACGCAGGCGTCGTTGGTAGAGAGGTCACCTGTCCTGTCTTGAACCTGGTCCGGAGGTCTTTGGTCTTCATCCTTCTTGGGACCCTTCTTTCCAACTCCTTGGCCAAGGGGTTTGGTTCTCACACTCTTAGGTAACTATAAAGCATAATCTTTAGTTTGTACTGCTGTCTCTATCTTCTCCTTTCTTAGGGGCCATCATTTGTGATTAATAGGTGATATTATAGTGTACTTCCTCCTTGATATGCAATTAAGTGATATGTGGCTTGAAAATTACTCTGCTAAAATAATTTAGATAAACATTTTAAAACTTCCTGAGTCAGTGGTTATTTCAGGTGTTTATGAAATTGTATTTGTATGATCTCATTTTATCCCCAATTATCAAAGGTCCATTGGTAAGTCATTACTCTTCAATCAGAAAGGTAATTGGCAGCAGGGATTTTGATAAAGAGTACAACTGATTCCCACCAGCGGTGATTATTAGTTAGCGTGAATGAATGGGCCCAGATGAGTATTTTGTGTATGAATGCTTGTTGCTAGTAACCCGCTGGATCATCGTCACCAATGACATCTGCGTTATCATGGACAAGGGTGAGACAGCGGCACTCATTTTCCTCGACCTCTCTGCCACGTTTGATACAGTTTCTAACTCCATCCTCATTCAACGCCTCCACAGACTGGGACCAGCTCGCTGATGGAGTAGATCCTTCTTCACCAGGTGCAGCCTGAATCCATACACCTCTTTCACTTCCATCCTGATCTGCAGCATCCCCCAGGGATCCCACCTTGGCCCCACACTCTTTACTGTCTACATGGAATCACTGGCCAACATCATCCATAGCCATGGACTCTGAATTGTTTCATACGCTGATCACACACAGCTCATTTTCTCTATTTCTGACGATACTTCTAACACCTACTTGAAATTCATCACCTCCATGTCCAAAGTTGCCAACTAGATCAAGACCAACTGTCTGTAGCTCAGCTCAGACAAGACGGAGGTGGTGCTCTTTGGGAAAGACACCTTGCTCTTGAGTGTGGAATGGTGGCCATCTGAACTAGTACCAACACCCAACCCATTTAACCAAGGTGGGAGCCTAGGTTAAGTAATTGATAATAAAATCTGATTGACCAGCCAGATCAATTCGGTCACCTCCTCCAGCTTCCACACCCTCAAACTCCTCAGAAAAGTCTTCAGATGGCTTCCACTGAACACCTGTGAACCTTCACACAAGCCCTGTTCACCAGCAAGCTGGACTACGGGAGTGCATTTTACATCGGCATCACCACACAGCTCACCAAGAGACTACAGGCCATCTAAAATACTGCAGTCAGACTTGTACTCAGTTATGCTCAAGCTCCCATCCCTCACTCTTCGAGCTCCTTGCACGCTGAAGAAACCCTGCACAATCTAGGCCTTGATATCTGAACAGAGGCATCAGCTTCCACACACAAACCAGAAACCTTTACTCGGCGAGCCTACTGCTTGTCCATGATCGCCTCATCCCTACAGCCGTAGCCAGTGAGTGCGCTTTCTAATATCGCAAAGCCTGAAATGACCTTCCTCTGTACATCACAGCCACCAGCTCAAAATCAAGAATTACTGTAAAAAAAAACTAGATTATCCAATAGACCACTGGCAGGGCACACCCCCCTTGTCTGGTGTCTGGTGATATGTGGCCCATAAAAGTAAACACAACATAACACAACATAACATAGCCTAGCATAACATAGTAATGTCTTTGGTTGATTAGACTGTGGCAGGATGGAGTAATGTGGGTGCTTCCCAGTGCTTCAAAATTCAGTCGATAACTGAGGATGTTTTGTACTTCTGCCCGTGCACTCTGGCGTTTAAACTAGAAGACATTGAGGAAAAACTCTATAAATAGGGTTTATTCGTAAACTATTTCTTTTCAGTGGGAAAACATTGGCCTGAGAACATGATCAAACAGAGACAATACGACTGACAAAATGAACATTTGTTATCCTATAACTGAGTATCAAGCTAAGTGGGGAAGAAGGGAGTCCGAACTGAATAATCCTCCTTTGTCTAGCACCACACGATACATCCTGACAGATTTCAGGCAAAGCTCCATCAGCCATTTACTTATTTTCTGGAACAAAACTTTATATTTTGTGCTACTGAATAATGACCACAACCTTCACTCCCATAGATCCATATACAGTCATAAAAGCTCACAATAAGTATATGCATGCACTATAAACACAAACTTCCATATATAGACTCACCACTCTTCTCCCCTTTAACAATGAAACTGAGATAAAGTTGTAAAAATTCCACAAATCGAACACGAAGTTTCTTACTCAAGAAAACCCAACTCTTCTCTGTTTCTTTCTTCATTATGATTGCAATCGCCGCTGATGTAGTTATTTTCCATATCATTATTGTTAATACGCTCATCTTCATCAACAAGCAATTTACTACTGTTCTTTCTTTCAAGAGTCTTCACATCTCTCTTCCATAATGAGCGCTATGAATATATTATTTCCAGGTCTCCTCTCTTAAACCAGTGGTACCACATGTCCCCTACCCTCTTGGGACCCAATTAAGAGATAGCAAACACAAGGAGATGATGGACGGAGCGCTGAAACTTTTCAGACACTCACCCCCAGTCACAGATCTGGGTTGAATCCATCATCATTCTTTAGCTCACTTCGCCAGCTCAGTTCAGACCCAGCTAAATGCATATCAGTCTTGACCCTGTGCCTCATGGGAACAGTCCAGCCCGAACTGCCAAGCCAGGTCTTCCCTGAACTGGAAACAAGCAATTTACTACTGTTCTTTCTTTCAAGAGTCTTCACATTTCTCTTTCATAATGAGCGCTATGAATATATTATTTCCAGGTCTCCTCTCTTAAACCAGTGGTACCAAATGTCCCCTACCCTCTTGGGGCCCAATTAAGAGAAAGGCTGATTTAGGTATGAAGATTCCAGGGTCATCATTATGAGTGTTTCAGAACTTTGTGCCAGAAAAACAGGGACATGGAATTCCAGACTGTGCCAAGAACCTAATTCTGGCAAGTACATTTTTTTTCTGGAAATGGGGAATAATTACATGGAAATGGTTATATCTGATCCTTTCCATATACTCAGAAACCATTTTGTGAAAAAACTGCCGACATTTTCTTCCTGCTCATTGCAGAATTAAAGTGTCAGCGTGTGTCTGGGGATCTGGGTAGGCTTGAATTGTCTGGTGGAAACATTGTCTGCTCCTCACTGCAGGGGTCAGGCAGAGGCCAGGCTATGCTCCTTGCTGTAGCCCCTTCCTATGCAGCATGAAACAGAGGGCCTAGTGTCTCTAAGCCTGGAATGATTAAGTCCAGAGTTTGCGGACCAGATATTTTTGAGTTTGGAAGATCAGGGCATTCATAATTGCAGGTGTGAGAATTTCACCCAAATTTATCAGAATGGCTGAAATTCCACCACTCGTAATGCATAGGCTGCAAGAATTAACATTTCTGGTCAGTATCCTCAGACCTGTATCAGGTTAGTCTGAGGATTTGCCCCAACATGTGGCCTTAGAATTACTGGGTGTCCAACTCCGCATGCTGAGTCCCAATCCATGGGCAAATCCGCACCCGTTTACTGCATGCTATGAGCAGGTGGTAAATGGGAGTAGGAGGTGAGTGGAGGAGGGATGAGGGGATAGGGTCAGGGGGCAGAGTAGACTGGTGTCAGGTAAGGGGGCGTATTCCGTGCTCCCCCACAGTACATGAGAGGGTTGTGAAGATGGCAGGCTGCACTTGGGCCCAGTTCTCTTGGAATTTTTCCAGTCAGATTTTCCAGCTGGTAAAACAACGCTCAGTGTTTTTGCAACCAGACAATTAGGAATGAACAAAATTCATATAATTTCCTTTCGCATACTGATGCAAATGTTTGTCAAAATTACATAAAATATGCCTAATTACATGAAATGCAAATCCATCATTTTGTGCTATATTTTAGCACAAATGTATCCTCGCATCAGTTTTTGATGTGAGAACGCATTTCACACTCAAAAATAGTGCAGAAGCACAGTGTGCATTCGCAATTAAAAAAATTGCAGTGAATGGCGTGTTTAGCACATCAGTACATGAAGTGGTGTAATGGCAAAATTTCAGTAATTTCGCTCAACAAGCTTAAATGGAAATTTCCAAACCTACAAAAATTGTGCATGCGTCATTTAACATTTACCCAACCCTACAGAAATTCTGGGCCTTATTTATGAGGCCCTTATGCCGCCGTTGCATTACTTTTTGTGATGCTGCGGCGGCATAAAAAATTAGGCACACTGCGTTATATTTACAAAGTGACGCATTTAGTCAGATGCGTCACTTTTTAAAGCCCTGTGATACATTACACCTGCGTCAGGTATAATGTATGTACGGTGGGCGTTCAGTCACAGCTAAGCCATGTAGAAGTGACGCAGCGAAATCTATGAGATTTCACTGCGCCACTTCTAGGGAGTCACTACGTCCAATCCTTGCGCCTGCTTGAAGCGGGTGTAAGGAGTGACGCAGGGCTTTTCACATGGGGCTTGCCCCTTTGTGAAAAGACATATTGCTGGAGTTGCGTCTGTTTTCAGACACACTCCAGCAATGCAAAAATTGTGCGCCTACAGATACGTCAGGAATACTGACATTTCTGTAAATTCTTGCAACATAGAGCGCAGTACAGTAAATATGGCGCATCCATGGTGTTGCAAGGATGGCGCTATGAAAAGTGTCACATTGATGTTTTCCCCCAGCGATGCAACACATTTCATAAATGAGGCCCTCTGTGTTCAGGAACACCAGGTCAGTTGCCATCAGGTGGAGCAGAATCCGAGCAAGGGATTCCACTCCACCTGGCTCCCAATCAGGACATTAATGGTTTTGAATATTTGGACGAAGTAGAAAATAATTTTGTGTGTGATATAACTATGTACTTCAGAAACACAGCAATTTTCAGCCTCTCACTCTTTCCTTCCCTTAGACGTATTTCTGCTTTTGTGTACACCATCATGAAACATACGTAAAAATGTGACAAGGTTTGGGATGGTCAGTGCCGAGAGAGAGACCAGAATCTTGACTTCAGCTTTGAATAGGCTCCCACAGTACCCAAAAAAATCTGACCTACAAAGTAAACCTGGCCTTCCACTTTTACTCCTACTTACACATAGTCTTACTCTACTGTTGCCATAATCTAAGTCAAGCTTACTACTTCGAACTCTTAATTGGTCTCTTACTCAACCTACTCCTCTTTTTCTAATACTCCTACCATTTATCTCATGCCCTTTGTTAAACATCATCTTCCTTTGCACATTTTCCTGTCTTGCATAATATTTTTTACATATTGATCTTGCTTTGTCTACTCTACTACTCTCCCTACACCTACCCTGCTCTCCTACCATTAGCCATACTCATTCTCCTGTACACCTCACCCCTTTACTTCAATATTAACAGCATTTGATCGATTCAGGCACTTGTTCATCACCACAATCGATCAACACTTCATCGCCCTCAAGTGAAGAAATGGAACTGAAAATTACCTTTTGTGACTTGCTTTGACGATTTGCCACAAATCAATGTACATAGGACATTGTTAGCCCGGGCATGTAAGCTGCTCAGCTCGCTGGAACTGCCTTTAACCCAAAACATTCTCAAGTTAATGCTTATCTGTCAAGCTCACTCAAACAACATTAACAATGTCCCTACATGCACCCACTTTGCATCTTTCTATCGTCGGGAACATCTACATGTGCCTCAGAAGCTCTCCCTCCAACACAAAAAATTACATTCTATTCAGCACTGAATTCTGGCTAAATGCACATTTCCAATCTGCCATTCATGTGCTAGTATCTCAAGGATATAGACTTATCCATGCTGACAGACAGCATAAATGTGGAGGCAGCAAAGCAGTCATTCACAAAGTAATGCTCAATACGGATTTATACACGTTACATTCAAAGGTACATTTGAATGCCTAAAAACTGTTGTTCAAATTCTCAAACTCAGAACAGTCTTCAGTGACTAGTTCACAGAATACATAAAATCATTTTGAATTATGTCTCTCAAAAATATCAGTCTGGGATTGGGCAATGAGCAACGCCAAAGGCAGATTTACTTATCCTTACAACAGCATCCAGCCCATCCTATGTACTACAAAGGCAGAATTCCTATCTGATCTTCACTGAATAATATAACAGCAGAGGCCGCATTACACAGAGTTCCCCGGGGGCACAACGGGCGTTTGCGCCAGTGGCGTAACGAAAGTTGAGGGGGCCCCCTTGCCACGTACACGGAGGGGCCCCCACTCCGGATTTAATCTGGAGCCCTTGGGCCTGAGTATTGTGCTGAGGGGGCCCCCTGCACCGCGGGGGCTGCGGGGGCCTGTGTTACGCCCCTGGTTTGCGCCCGCTTTGTGCACCACCGGGGCACTCAGGTATTACAGAAGGGGCTGCAGACGCTTGTGAGTTCCCTTGTGTAATACCGATAGCGCTGGTGCACATAAAGGGCCAGCGCTATCTTCAGGGGGTGTTCCCTTATTTGCATGGGGGTGTGCCTCATGCAAATGAGGGAATCCCTCTGCCTCTGCACCCGTGCTCTATTACAGACACAGGCGCAGAGGCAAAGAAGCTGTCAGGGGGCGCACTGACAGCACTCTGCAGGGGGTAAATGGGGTCATATGGAACCCACAGATATCCCCTTTAAAAGTGCAGGTGGGTTGCCGCCTGCACTGTGAAAACAAGGAGCGGCTGCAAAGCAGCCACTCTATTTTTCACCCCAGGGCAGTGCGAGTTCATGCCTGTCCTGGGGGCAGTGCATTCACCATAATAGGGCGCATTTTCATTGTTTGCACTGGGCGCACCTTTAAAAAGGTGTGCCCGGTGCAAACAATGAAAATGCGCTTTTTGTTTAATGCAGCCCCATTCTTTCAAACTGACTGGATAGACCATTTTCTCTCAAACTTCCACTCCTGTCTAACAATACCTCATCACAAAAAGGTGTTTGCTCTGTAAGAAAAGTGTCACCAACAGTACTAGAAGACCATATCACTCCTGAAATAAAACAACTAGCTCTGACATCAATAACACACTCTAGAACTTTAATAATATTATTCTTAAGGTAGTCAATGCAGTGACCCTTAAAATAGCAAATATTGAAAAAGACCCAACCGGCTGTGGTTTTCAGATTACCTATGCTATAAAAGATGACTAATCAGAAACATGGAAAATGGATGGCAAGTGCCTAAATCTTCCGAAGTCTGAAAGAATGATAAACAATAACAAATAACAAACACACCTTCCTGCTGGTGATATCAATTTTCATTCAAATACAAACCACCACCAAATCTAACTGTTCCTTATCCCCCCACGTCTGGCAGATTCAATCTCACAAACAGAATCTATACCTTTTTCTTTCTCGCAAAATGTTAGGAATTGCTCTGCTACTATACCAAAGGAAAGCTTCCATCAGAAACAAATTGAAATCTGATCCCTTAACTCCAAAGACTAGGCAGACTTTATTTTCCTTACTAACAATGGCTTAACCATGTTGATTAAGCTGCTTAAACCAAAAACATTATCTGCCTCGGAATATCATCAAAGAAAACTTTCACAATCTCAAATCCAACATTACCGTTACAGGATATCCCATCACTATGCTTTAACTCTTTTCAAGACTAGTGCTCACTGCAGCAATGGCTTTAAGACAGCCAGGCAAACCTGCGACAACAGGATCAAGGGTTGTTGAAAAATATGGCACAGTTCTTTTAGCATCTCTGTGCATCTGTGTCAGCACTGAGAGAGTGCCGTCCTTCCTCTCGCTGCAAAAAAGAAAAAACTCTTTACTGCAATCTGGCGTTGCTAGTGCTGGGTCACAACAAATACTCTTTCAGCTCTTGAAATGCTTTTAAACATTTGTTGTCCCATGGAAGCGGATCAGACACATCCCTGTGTGTCTGCCTCAATAAAGGCTACGCCATCAAGGAAAAGTTGGGTATCCACTGTCTAGAGTAGCCAACCATTTCTAGAAACATCCTGATTTCCTTCTGTGTTCGAGGTGGATTAATTTGGAGAATTGCTTCCACTCTCTCTGGTGACACCTTTCTAGCTCCCTTTTCAATTATGTGTCCCAGATATTGAACTTCTTTCTGACCATACTGCAGTTTACATGCTTCTCATGTTTCTGAGGCCAAAAGTCAGACATCGCTACATTGGACAAGTACTGAACAATTTGGCATCTGTAATTACTCCAGATTCTTTTCAGGATCTGGTTAAAAATCGATGGACTCGGGGCATGGCCTACCACTGAGGAAGATGGCCACTTTCTGAAGCGGCTCCTGCAATCCACAGCCTTATCTCCATCAATCTGTCACAATATCCAACCCCTGATGAGCCTGTGCCCATGAAATAAAGAGTGGGGCCCTGCAGGGTCCCAGAGAAACTTTGTGTCTGATCCCATCATGCTTTTATGCCACTGCAGTTGGAGAGGCATATGTGCTGGTGGGGAGCCACAGCCTAGAGAAAGGAAATGCCGAGAATGCAGTACCTGGTGCCAGAAGACAGCTGAGGTATGTGTTCATCTCTGACCGCTCTCCTTCATACACTGCCAGAGAAGCTATGGCAACCCTTGCGTCGCTTCCCTGCATAGAGAAATAAGCAGCAAGGAGAGGCTCCCATGCCAACAACCTCCTCCTGTGCCTGGCCGATGGCTGCGAGTGCTGGATAAGGGCTGGTGGTAATGGCAGTGACCTACCACGACTGTTACAGCGTGACTGCAGCGATCCACATACGAAGAAGGTAATATGCCTTTCCTGCATTGAACCCCCTTGGATTCATCCCTGCTCAGCGATTACCAAACCCTGAGCCCCAGAAGTAGGATGAACCCCTCATAGTGTATGAAACAAATTGGGGACAGGGGAGCCTCATTGGGACACTTGTCAAATGACTCCATCCCACATAACCCAGAGACGATTTGCACGCCGGTACAAGGTGCATTGGTGCGATCCTTGTGATAGTTGCTGCAGTTGCTCGTTGGGCTGGGAGAGGGGACCTGTTTGCTTAGCCAACTTTCTGATTTACGGACGCCGCTCTCCTACCACGAGTACCATACTAGAATGCACTTAGCGCTGCGTGTTATTTGAGAGGTGACTCACAACCTGTGAGTGCCACTGCTACCACTGTGCCATAGTGCTTCCGAGTGTGAAACTTCTGACCAGTGCGCCCAAATGACCACCCCCTTGCCTGGACACACCATGGGAAGGGGTGCCACCACCGGGACTGGTGAAACTGCGACACAAAAGAGGGGGTTGCTTCTCCTCTGATACTAGTAACGCCATGTGGATAAATAGCCCCCCTTGGCGCCAACCACACTTTACTAGGCTAGACTTGCGGCCCATGGATGCTTGCCCAGCCTCAACACCACACCAATAATGACTGGTGGTAAAGGAGCACACGTCACCCACCAATCCAAAATGAAAAAATATGCCTTGATTAAAGACTCTATAGCCCCAACTGAGACTCCTAAAAAACAAACCTTGATGGAGCGCCAACCTCCACCATAGGAGCCTCTTACACTCCACAACGTCATAGAAGCAATCCAAGGAGTCCGCACCTCCTTGGAGTATAACATTGATTCAGTGTCCATGGAAGTTGCACTGGTCAGAACGGACCTTCGTAAAATGGGGTACAGGGTGTCGAAGATGGAAGACTCGATCACTATGTTCAAGGCTTCAAGGCCGATAATTAGCTACTAAAACCCTGGTCACTGATCTATGTGCTGTTGTGAAAACCTTGGAAGACCAAGTGGACGATTTTGAGGCGCGCTAAAGATGCAACAACGTACGTATTATTGGGGTCCCTGAGAGAGTGGAAGGGCCGACAGTAGACCTATTTGTAAAAGACCTCATGCTAAAAATGCTGCAGCTGAGGGGCTTTTCAAAGTACTTCTCGGTGGAGCGCACTGATCGAAGTCCTGGCACTCTGCCCAAACCGCGGGCACCCCCTTCCCCATATTGCAAATTGCGCATAGTGCCCCTGCATTGACCTATGAAAACGCAGTCATAACTTTTTTTCTGGACTTTACCTCAAAAGTTCAAAGACTGTGCTGCAGTTTTCTAGAAATCAAACAGGCCTTTAGAAAGCGAGAAATAAAATATTCAATGATTTTTCCAGCAAAGTTGTGGATTGTGGCTGAGGGCAAGACTTGGCATCTCATGAGCCCCGATGTAGCCTGGGACTGGATGGAGAGCTGGAGAACGGTAGGGAGCCTGAAGCTTAGACCCCGAACAGGACAGCGGCGATGTGAGACTGATGCTGCTACAATGTATGGGGAGCCCAGGGCCACATAGCCCAACACTCCAGTGATAACTGACTAGGCGCTTTGTGACATGGACTCTATTGTACTCACTGGGGGGGGGCTCAGATTATCTATTTAAACGCAGGCTATAATGCTTCGCAATGCAAGATATTAACAGCAATTTTCTATTGGAAAGCTCCTCCTGTGTTCCATACGGTACAGTGTGCCAACCAGAAGTGGAGCAAAAATAGGACAATGACGCACACAATTGTTAAATTCTTTTCTTTTATTGGGGAGGGACGGGTGGAATGGCACTTGGCATTGAGGCTCACCTCCCACAGTTAATGCAATGCTGAGGGATGTCAGGCATTCTGCAGAGTTGTGGGGGACTGGTAGTTCTAGGTCTGCCATGCAGGGATGGAGGGTGGCGGGTTCATGGGATTGCTTGTTGTTGTTTATTTTATTTTGCAATGCTGCCAAAACCACTGGTCAAAACAATGGAGACAGTATGCTCTACCCGCCCAAGAGAGACTACTTTTCTGTCATTCCACCAATAGTCATAGACAGTTGTGTGGACACTCCCAAACCCCATATATGCATACCCACCTTGATATTGGAATCAACAATGAAAGTTATCTCCTGGAACTTAAATGGTTTGGGTGACAAAATGAAATGTAGAGTAGTCCTACAATACATTAAAAGGCATCCCCCAGATGTAACCCTCTTTCAGGAAACTCATCTTAATGGGAACACATATCATACAATGGACGGCTGGGGATATAAAATGATTGCACATGCAGAGTACACCTCTGGCTTCAGGGGAGTGGGTATTCTTGTGCGCAAGGCACTACCACTTACAATTCAAGATATTTGGTTGACAATTGGGACTCATACATTGCTGTTGCCGGTACATGGGAGAGCAAACAAATCAATATAATCTCTGTTTACATCCCCGCACCTCCATGACAACTGAGTACATTGCTTATTCACCTCCCAGATGGTATACTGTTGATAGGTGGTGATTTTAATTTAGCACTAGACAACAACACTGATTGTTTCTCCCCGAGAATAGCGAAAAGTCCACATAGGCCACTTCCCTATTTTCTGTTGACACTTGGTCTCACGGATGTGTGGCGCTTTCACAACCCGACTACAGCACACTATAGGTTCCACTCTGGGGCACATGGGAGTCTCTCCCGCTTTTACTAACTTCTCAAGCTGGCACATTTTATCCCACATTTTAGTGAGGTCCACCACCTGGCACAGGGGATTTCAGATCACTCCCCAATTTGGGTGACCTACAGCCTACCGATTCAGTGCCATACTCATACTATTGTACTCAACCCCTGGTATCTTAAATTACAACTTGTACAGGAGAGCCTCCGGAAAACTACAGACAACTACTTTACTGAAAACGAACACTCAGCCTAATCAGCGCAAACCTTCTCGGAAGCCTGTAAAACAGTCATAATGGGACAAGGGGTTTCATACATCACGGGACACGTGAAAGATAAGCGAGCACAACTAGAAACGCTAGATAGATCTGGCGGTTGCTTTTCTTACCCAAGATGACCAGAGTCTTCAGCATTTGTTGAAATTAAAACAAAGGGAATATAGGGACATAACCTCTAATGGTGTCCAAAACAGTTACAGAGTGAGCCAACATCATTTATACGCAGAACTGCTGGGTCCATGAAATATGCATTCCCACTATAGACTGAGTGACAGACAGACAGAAGATAGCCAATGCCCTTGCCACTTATTATGCTCGATTATACTCCCCTGCTATTATTACGATGGCGGAGGATTGTAGAGAACTCCTGTCTGACTTTCGGTTCCCTAATTTTTATGACGATGATAGGGCATATCTGGAAAGAGGAAGAAATATTCCAGGCGATCTGCAACCTTAATTTGGGCAAAGTGTTGGGGCCTCGTGGGGTTCTCATTGAGCTTTATAAGTTAACATCAGTTAAAATCGCTGCTTTCTTGCTCAAAATATAGAAAGAAAGCTGTGACCTGGGATCCCTCACTGAGGATCAACTCCTGGCTAAGATTGTAGTTATTCCCAAGGACGACAAGCTGCCTGAAGAATGTGCCTCCTTTATATAAATTTCACTGTTGAATGCGGACCTACATTTTTAAAATTTTTAGCTAAAGTCTTGCCTCGCACCTCAAACAAGTGATCACAAAAGTCATACATCCTGATCAATGCCGGAAAGGAACATGGCCAGGAATCTGCGGCGCTTAGATGGAGTTGTGGGTCGGTCCGCATTCCTACAGGAAGATGCATTGATGTTCTCCCTCAATGCCAGAATGGCATTTGATACTATAGGGTGGCCTTATATGTGTTTGATTTCGCCATGATATACGAGTTGGGTGAAGTCCTACATACAGACCCACAGGCTCGAGTTGTGCTTAATGGAGCACTATATACCCACCTTTCGGGTCCAGTGTGGCATCCATCAGGGGTGCCCCCTACTACCCCTGAAATTCGCCCTGAGTCTGGAGCCCTTAGCTGCCTGGATCTGGCAGGATTCTTTGATATGAGGACTTCAATGGTCACACGATTGGGTAGACAAAATGTCCCTTTATGCAGATGACATATTGCTGCATGTCTCCAGCCCCACCCTGTCTCTAGGAATAATTATGCAGGTCCCTACCCAGTTTGGTACCTACTCAGGGTACACTATCAATTGAAAGAAATCCCTCTTATATCCCCTTCAGGGAGAAATACCCCGACTGCCTCACGATTGTGAGGCCGGATTGGTTTCGGACGGCTTTGAATACTTGTGAATTAACGATACAACTGATTCCCACAGATTTTATGTTAACAACTTACTACCACCACTTACCCGCCTTAAGCAGGATGTTCAACATTGGCGAACCCTGCTATTCTTGTTTCTTGGCCTAGCGGCCTTATTTAAGATGATGGCATTGCCCCGTTTTCTATATGTACTGCATAATGCTCCCCAGCTGATTCCAAATTCCTACTTTAAAGAGATTGAAAGTGTGATCCGCACTCTCCTCTGGAATAGAGCTACCCCATGAACTGCCCTTCAAATATTGACGAAAGGCTGGTATGAAGGCGGTATTGCAATGCCAGACATTCGAAAATAATATTGGACATCACAACTGACAGTATTGTGCCATTGGATGCATCTTCCATTGGCCAAACTGGCCTATCAGATGGACAGATTGCTGATGGGTGCAGGGGGACGCCTAATGACATTTTACAGCATCACCAGACATACAGCCCCCAATAATCCTACAGCAGTACCAATAAACATATTGCACACGACTAACTGAGCCTTGGGATGGAAAGATAAATTAACCCAGGCCACTCCCTTGTGGGATACGACAAGTTTAGGGACCCTGGGAACACAGCCTGGCTTCGATAAATGGGACCTTATTGGAATATCACGGATGGGGGACTTCTGGGTACATAGAGGGGTTATCCCATTTTCTGATCTGCAACGTGAGTATCAAATTACGCCCACCAAGGCATATCGCTATTTGCAGATCAGACATGCTTTACAAACAGCGATACCAGCAGGTACAATCTTTCTGTAGCCCTCCGCACTGGAAAACAGACTCCTCGACACCTCCATGTCTCGTAAGGCGATCTCCCTTACCTATCAAAAAAAATGGAACAACTCCCCTGATACACTGATTCATCTGTGGGCCCAATGGGAGTGAGATCTTGAGGGTCTTGAGGATGTGGATTGGCCAGAGGCTCTGTTTCTCCCCAGGAAAGTGGCGATCTGGTCTAGATTCTGCTTGGTACAGCTCAAGATATTGCCTACTATTCCTGTACCACACTGGCCAAAATGGGCAGAGCTACCAGTGACCAATGTCATAGACACTGTTATCAAAAAGGTGCCTTTTTCCATATAATATGGGACTGCTCGGTGCTGCAACAATATTGGAATACTGTGATTACATGTATAAGTACTCTCAGTGAATGTACCTTAGAACCTACTTCTAAAGGTGTCTTACCAACATCTGGGACAAATTGGTCTTAAATAACATGGACCGATTATGGGTCATACTGGGGCCCATGGTGACCAAACAAAATATTGCATGCTCATGGGGAGTGGAACTTGCACCATAATTCAGAGAATGGGAAACTGACATGGATTGGTCTATGTTTGCCGAGAGAGTGGTTTATGAAGGAAGAGAATGCCCACAGAAATGGGTAAAGATTTGGGGAAGGTGGAATTACTACAGGGTCACCCCATGCACAATGTTTGCTGAATCTGCTGTGGAATTGTTGAACATTCATAGTCCTGCTAGGTATGACAATGTGGGAATAGTGGACTGAATGTAACTATATACTGTGTACCAGATGGTGGTGGAGGAAGCTTCTACCTATAGTTCTTAACAGTATTGTATGGCAGTGTATGACTACTTATGTGAACAGATTTACAACAACAAAAATGAATGGACTCTCTGTATGCACTTGTGGGATTTGGCAGCATGCCAAAACTCTCTACTGAAATTCAAATGAAAAAGTAAACTGACTTTTTCATGCAATGTCACCGAGAAAAATGCCTGACAAAGATCAATGACTGTAAACCATTCTGCAGTACAAGGAATCTGAACCAGAATTGGTGCTGGATTCGGTACCACAAGACAATATGGGACCCCTACTTTATTAAATTTCCTCAGCTCCTGTACAATCAATATTTTCCATTAGGTTTCTGTAAACCAATGACCAGACCGAGACAGCTCTACTTGCTGTGACCGAACATCTGCGGACCGTTCTGGATGCTGGGAACACCGCAGCACTGATACTGTTAGATCTTAGTGCCGCGTTCGATACAGTCTCCCACCAGATTCTACTACATCGTCTGGAGGAGGCCGGTATCGTCGGCTCAGCTCAGGGGTGGTTTAGATCCTTCCTCTCTGAGAGAACATTCCAGGTGACCGCTCCGCCTTTTCTCTCTCGTGTCCAGTCTATCGGACAGGGTGTGCCACAGGGCTCTGCTCTGAGTCCTGTACTATTCAATCTGTATGTTCAACCATTGGCTGTGGTGGCCAGGGACTGGGGTCTCTCCATTGTCACTTACGCTGATGACACGCAGTTGGTGGTGGTCCTCTCTGACGACATTACACGCGATGCTCCCAAATTTAGGAGCGGTCTGGCGGCAGTCGCGGAGTGGATGACCTCCAACTGTCTCCAACTCAACGCCAATAAATCTGAGGTGCTGCTGGTGGGGAGAGATACTGAGTTCTGGAGTGAGCAATGGTGGCTGAATATCCTTGGGAGTCCACCCACCCCTAAGTTGGTGGTGAAAAATCTAGGGGTGTGGATGGACTCGACCCTCAGCTTTCAGGACCACACCAAGAAAGTGGCAGGCACGTGCTTTGGCTTACTCCGGGGATTGAAACCCCTGCTGGGGTACTTTGATCTGTCCACCCGACAAATGATTGTCCAAGCGGCTATCCTGTCAAGGCTGGACTACGCCAATTCGCTCTACCTGGGGGTAAATAAGGCTGAGGTCATGCGTCTGCAAAGGGTCCAAAATGCGGCAGCCAGAGCCCTGCTTGGGCTCCCTAGAAGCTGCCCAACAACCGGTGCCATTCGACGGTTACATTGGCTGCCTATGGCCAAGCGTATTGAATTCAAGGCCCTTTGTTTGGCCTTTAACATTCTGAAGACCTCTTCCCCGGGTATCTTGGCCAATCTGTTAGTGCCTTATACACCCTTCAATCAATCAATCACAGAATTTGTAGAGCGCACTACTTACCCGCGAGGGTCTCAAGGCGCTGGGGAGAAAAAAGGGGGGGGGTGCTGCTACTGGTCGAACAGCCAGGTCTTGAGTAGCCTCCTGAAGGTCAGCAGGTCTTGGGTCTGTCGTAGGCTTAGTGGAAGGGTGTTCCAGGTCTTGCCGGCGAGGTGTGAGAAGGATCTGCCGCAGCTAGTTGTTCTTTGAATGCGAGGGACGGTGGCGAGGGAGAGGTCGGCGGAGCGGAGCTGGCGGTTGGGGACGTAGAAGAAGAGTCGTCTGTTGAGGTAGGCTGGGCCAGTCTTGTGGAGTGCCTTGTGTGCGTGGATGAGGAGTTTGAAGGAGATTCTCCTGTCGACGGGGAGCCAGTGCAGGTTCCTCAGGTGGGGGTGATGTGGCTGTGGCGTGGTACGTCGAGGATCAGGCGTGCGGAGGCGTTTTGTATGCGTTGCAGTCGCTTGATGAGCTTGGCCGGGGCTCCCGCATAGAGGGCGTTCCCATAGTCAAGTCTGCTACTGACGAGGGCCTGGGTGACTGTTCTTCTTGTATCTGTCGGGATCCACCTGTAGATCTTGCAAAGCATGCGGAGGGTGTTGAAGCAGGAGGAGCAGACTGCGTTGACTTGCTTGGCCATGGAGAGCGTTGAGTCGAGGATGACTCCCAGGTTGCGTGCGTGGTCGGTGGGTGTCGGGGCTGCTCCCAGTGTCGTTGGCCACCAGGAGTCGTCCCAGGCTGAGGGGTTGGAGCCGAGGATGAGGACCTCTGTCTTGTCCGTGTTCAGCTTTAGTCGGCTGATCTTCATCCAATCGGCGACGGCCTTCATTCCTTCATGGAGATTGGATTTGGCGGCGAGGGGGTCCATGGTGAGGGAGAGGATCAGTTGAGTGTCGTCGGCGTAGGAGATTATGTTGAGGTCGTGCTGTCTGGCGATGCGTGCGAGCGGGCCATGTAGATGTTGAACAGTGTTGGGCTGAGGGAAGATCCTGGGGTACGCCGCAGATGATCTCGGAGGCTTCGGATCGGAAAGGTGGGAGGCGGACTCTCTGGGTTCTGCCGTAGAGGAAGGGGGTGGTCCATTCCAGGGCCTTGTCTCGGATCCCTGCATCATGGAGGCGTGCGCGTAGAGTGCGGTGGCAGACAGTGTCGAAGGCGGCGGAGAGGTCCAGCAGGATGAGGGCTGCGGTCTCACCGTTGTCCAGCAGGGTCCTGATGTCGTCGGTGGCGGCGATGAGGGAAGTCTCAGTGATGTGGTTGCTGCGGAACCCTGATTGGGATGGGTCAAGGATGCTGTTTTCTTCGAGGTATCGGGTTAGCTGTTTGTTGACGATCTTCTCGATGACCTTGGCTGGGAAC
Source organism: Calotriton arnoldi (assembly GCA_963921515.1). Classification (NCBI taxonomy): domain Eukaryota; kingdom Metazoa; phylum Chordata; class Amphibia; order Caudata; family Salamandridae; genus Calotriton; species Calotriton arnoldi. The sequence goes on along the minus strand of CAWUFW010007890.1, from coordinate 298,752 downwards.
GGAAGCAGGGAGATGGGCCGGAAGTTCTTGAGGTCTCTCGGGTCCGCCTTGGGTTTTTTGAGTAGGGCGTTGATCTCTGCGTGTTTCCAGCTCTCTGGGAAGGTCGCGGTCTCGAAGGAGAGATTGATAACGTTGCACAGGTGGGGTGCGATGGAGCTGCTGGCGTTGTTGAAGATGTGGTGCGGGAAAGGGTCTGACGGGGAGCCGGAGTGTATTGTGCTCATGGTCTTGATGGTGTCATCGATGTTCACGCTGGCCCAGGCTGGCAAGGGGTCATGGTCGATGGTGTGCGGCGGGTCTGTTGTATCGATCTTAGTAGGGGCTGTCTGGGTGTTGAAGCTGTCGTGGATGTCGGCGATCTTGCGGTGGAAGAAGGTGGCGAGGGAATCGCACAGGGCTTGCGACGGCGGGATGTCGTTGGTGTTGGAGAGTTCCTTCACGATGTTGAAGAGCTCCTTGCTGTTGTGTGCGTTGTTGTCGAGGCGGTCTTTGAAGGAGATTCTCTTGGTGGACCTGATGAGGTGGTGGTGGTTACGGATGGCGTCTTTGTGGGCTGCGTGGCTGTCCGGTGTCTTATCACTGTGCCATTTCTTCTCTAGTTTCCGGCAGGTACGCTTGGAAGCTAGGAGTTCCGGGGTGAACCAGCTGGCTCTTTTGGTGGTGTCGCTGTAGGTGAGTTTTTTCAGCGGGGCGAGGGTGTTGGCACAGTCGTCTATCCATCGTCTGAGGTTGCAGGCCGCGTCGTCGGTGTTGGATGGGTCGGAGGGAGGGCTGAGAGTGAGGTTTGCCCGTAGTTGGTCTTCGGTGACTTTGCTCCAGCAGCGGCGTGGGATCTGTTGGGTGCAGTGGTGTGTGGTGGGTTTCTGGAAGGTGAAGTGGATGCAGCGGTGGTCGGTCCAGAGGAGTTCCGTGGTGTGGCTGAAGGAGACGTGGGAGCTTGAGGAGAAGACGGGGTCGAGCGTGTGGCCGGCGGAATGAGTCGGTGTTGTGACGAGCTGTCTCAGTCCGAGGTTGGCGAGGTTGTCGATCAGGGTGGTGGAGTTGCTGTCGTTGTTGTTCTCCAGGTGAAAATTCAGGTCTCCGAGGAGGATATAGTCGGTAGAGGTCAGGGCGTGCGTGCTGATGAAGTCGGCGATGGAGTCGCTGAACTGGGGTCCGGGCCCAGGGGGTCTGTAGACAAGGGTGCCTCTAAGGGTGGTGTTGGGGTCCGTGTGGATCTGGAAGTGCATGTGTTCGGTGGTGCAGAGAAAGTCATCGGTGCTGGTCGAGACCCTGATGGAGTTCTTGTGGACGATGGCGATTCCTCCTCCTACTCCGTTGACGCGGTCTCTGCGGGTGATCTTATAGCCGTCTGGGATGGCTATGGCGATGTCGGGTGCGGAGGAGTCGTTCATCCAGGTCTCTGTCAGGAAGGCGACGTCTGGTGATGATGTGTCGAAGTCCCAGAGCTCGACGGCGTGTTTGCGTGCGGAGCGGTTGTTCAGTAGGATGCATCGGAGGTGGTTGAGGTCCTTCTTGGCGGGAGCTTCAGTGGCTCTGAGGCTGGTGTAGCTGCAGTTCCGGCAGGTGAAGGGGCCATGAGTGCGTTTCGGGGCGGCCTTGAAGCAGTTGTGTGTCCGTCCGGGGTTGAGAGCGTGGAGTGTGGTGGCATCGTAACGGCGTCGGTCCTTGAGGCTGGAGCGGGGGGCGCGCGGCCCAGGGGTTCTGGCACTGGGCGCGGTCCAGGCATGGACGGGCGCAGACGGGCTTTGCCTTAGGCGCGCCAGCGGCGCGGCCGCACAGCGGCCGCCATATATGGGGAGGTGGGAGGGAGGAGCAGCTGGGAGGCAGGGGCAGCGAATGGGCAGTCAGGGGGGCAGGGCCGCAGGGGACGCAGCGGCGGGAGTGGAGAGAGGCAACGGGGGGTACAGAAGGCAAAATGGACACAAAAAATGGGGCGACGAGGGGAACCAGAAAGCAAAATGGACACACAAAATGGGGGCACAAGGGGAAACAGAAGGCAAAATTGGGCACAGAAAAATGGGGGCACGAGGGGAAACAGAAAGCAAAATGGACACACAAAATGGGGGCACGAGGGGAAACAGAAGGCAAAATTGGGCACAGAAAAATGGGGGCACGAGGGGAAACAGAAAGCAAAATGGACACACAAAATGGGGGCACGAGGGGAAACAGAAGGCAAAATTGGGCACAGAAAAATGGGGGCACGAGGGGAAACAGAAAGCAAAATGGACACAGGAAATGGGGCAACGAGGGGAAACAGAAGGCAAAAATGGACACACAAAATGGGGGCACGAGGGGAAACAGAAGGCAAAACGGGCACCGAGGCAACAAGCAGAGGGGTGAGCTTACCAGCAGCAGCAGCGGGCAGGACACCACAGGCGGAGCTGTGTGGCGGGGGAGCGACCTACCTGGCAAGGTCAAGGGTCGCTCTCCTCACCGCGCAGCGGCTGCCATATATGGGGAGGTGGGAGGGAGGAGCAGCTGGGAGGCGGGAGGCAGGGGCAGCGAATGTGCAGTCAGTGGGGCTTGGCCGCAGGCGACGCAGAGGCGGGAGTGGAGAGAGGCAACAAGGGGTACAGAAGGCAAAATGGGCACAAAAAATGGGGGCACGAGGGAAACAGAAAGCAAAATGGACACACAAAATGGGGGCACGAGGGGAAACAGAAGGCAAAATGGACACACAAAAGGGGGCACGAGGGAAACAGAAGGCAAAATTGGGCACAGAAAAATGGGGGCACGAGGGGAAACAGAAAGCAAAATGGACACACAAAATGGGGGCACGAGGGGAAACAGAAGGCAAAATTGGGCACAGAAAAATGGGGGCACGAGGGGAAACAGAAAACAAAATGGACACAGGAAATGGGGGCAATGAGGGGAAACAGAAGGCAAAAATGGACACACAAAATGGGGGCAAGAGGGGAAACAGAAGGCAAAACGGGCACCGAGGCAACAAGCAGAGGGGCGAGCTTACCAGCAGCAGCAGCGGGCAGGACAACACAGGCGGAGCTGTGTGGCGGGGGAGCGACCTACCTGGCAAGGTCAAGGGCGCTTTTTGCGCTCCATGGGGCAATGCCTGGTTACCGTCCCTCAGTTGAAACGAGCTTGTGCCGGGGGACGGTCGTTTCGCAGCTTAGCGGCTAAACTCTGGAACTCCCTTCCCTCCCAGATACGCTGTCTGGACAACTATCTGATGTTTCGGAAGAATATCAAAACCTATCTCGTACCCCCGGCTTAGGCTTAGCCCCTATGTCTTGTTGCTGGCAGCGCCGGGACGCCTCTTTGCTGAGGCAGCTGTTGCGCTTTACAAGTTGGGTTCACATAACATAACTCCATTTATTAATACATTTTATTAATTCGATAATGTGCATTCTCATACCGGCAGGGTGCATATTCATAATTGCAACATTATCCAAATGTACTCGATAGCTCCCCTGCTTAAGAGAGCTTTTTTGGAATTTCTGCATCATATTTCTGAGCCAATTCAGTCAATTTTCTATTTCTAGATGCTACTCATCTTGTAATTTCTTTGCATAAATAAATCAATACATTTTCTTGATAGTTGCTCAGGTACTTTAACTCCAAACATCCCCTAATAATTTTCGCTAATTACATTTTTAATCTTAATGGCTTCTCTTTATCGAATCTGGATTAGCCATTTGTGTTAGGCCTTATGTCTTTTTTAAGACCCACAGCTTCTTTGAACCATGGTGGAAAAATCACTTCTTTGAACAAGTTAGTTTCTTCTTGAGTTATTGATATCGTAAAGACCATCTGAGGCAGTCTCTACACCACAAAATGTGAATTCTGTGAAGTCAGGACAAATCCCTTCACAGGTAACCCTCTTATGGCTCCTTGTGTCTCTAGAGTTACATTCATATTCACTGGAGCAGTTGCAATTGGTCTAGGCACTGTCTGTACAGTCGCTACTTGTAGTGGTTGTATTGGTATTGATATAACCAGTGGATTCAGGATCAGACCCTACTGTACTGCTTACTGTGGTACTATTTCCAGAACTATCAGTTGTAGTCGCATAGGGCGGGGGTCGAGCAGCCAACATTACTTCTAAAAAGTCATCCCCAAAATCACTATCTAATTGATATTCTTCTTCTTTCCTCTCTTTATCTTTTCTTTTGTATTCTTTTTCTTTCCCTTTTACTGCATTTCAGTAGAATTTGCTGTATATAGTCTAGTTCCCTTAACTACAGCCTTCCTCCAGCTACGCTCTTCCACATCCCATCTTGCATTTGCATAATTACACATTGCTCTCTTGGTCCTTTTCTGGTACCTCTCAGACTCTTTGTTTCCTGTTGCCTTTCCTCACACGCTCAAGGCTTCAAATTGTACAGGTCTAGGTGGGAGTTTCATTTCACATAATTATTCTTTGAATTTCCCAATAATTCTTATTTCAAAACTCCCATTTTTTGGAAACCTCAAAGGGCCCTCTTTGTCAGGAATCTTACACCATTGACTTAAACAGGTATCCAATCTCACTCCAGTCAGCATGTTCAGGAATACCCTCAGGAGGTATCTCTTCACCTTTCCATATCAGAACTGTAACATCTCCTCGCATAAAACTCATAAATCCTTTAAAAGATTTCATGTTTTTACAAACTTCATAAAAACAATAATTCACAGTTCAATGTTATGATTCCGTTCTGTTATCATCAATTTTCTTCTTTCAAACCTGTTTCAGTTGTTTATCGAAATACTGTCCTCAAATCTCAATGCAGCATTCCCAAATTACTGACATATCACAGGGTGGCACCTTGACGTCACCAACCAATCCCAGTGTGAAAGCACACCAACCGACCAATCTCAGCACGAACCACTATGAATTATGATCTCACTCCCTGCAAAAGTTCACTCTCCTTTACAATTTCTCTCGAACTTCACAAATCATAAACTTTTAACAAGAATAAACATATAGAGTTCTTGTATGCTTTTCCAAAAGAAACAATAGTAATACAACAACCTGAATATTAATGGTTTTACACCTTCAGACTTTTATCATGCAAAAAGAATATTCACACTTGAAAGTGAAATCTTGACCAGCGTGAAATCGCCCTAATCAATGTAGCTTTCCCTGTTTGTGCAATTATGTTCTGCCAATGTCAATCCTTATTAGTCGACCACAGCAAATTATTAACATCTCTATCTCAATTGTATAGGTGATGGTACCTCACACTCTACACCACACAATATCTGCAAAAAAGAATGTATTCAAGTGTCTTCTACACTTGCCTCAATCTTTTATTATTCTAGGATCTTAGACTATGCGGTTCTGAATTCTTCAATCTCTTCACATAAAACATGAATCATTAATCATGTGTTTTCATCAATCATCTATTCTCAAACCAACAACACAACAAAAATACAATTACAATCACAATAGACATCGCATCACCCTACTAATACTCACACCTCCAAAACAGTAAGCGCCTTTGAAAATCACACCTTGTCAGCTCTTCAAGCGCCAGGCATTGGATTCCAGAATTCAGATATATATATATGTATGAGAATGGATGTACATGAAATATGTGTCTCTATCTAGGAACACGCATTAATATAAAAGTCAAAACGCATATTGAAATAACTTTTGCAGACTTTCTCCTCCACTAATGCATGAGAAGACAGGCTTCTTCGGTATGCAAGTTCAGCTCCTCCGTTCTGACGGAAAAACATGTGGATTAAACTTTTTATCATTTTATTAGCTACAGTCAGTCTTGCAAAGTTAAGTTCTGGAAACACCAGGCATAGTTCCCAAACGCTTCTCAAATCCATTAACCTTCTATAGCTCTACTTGTTTCACTGTGAGAGCAATGAATTACTAATAGAAAAACAAATCATGATTAGGTAATACATTCTTTTAATCTAAACAACAGTTATTTATGGTTTACATGCACAAGCTATTTTTTCCAATTCTTATATGAAACATTAAGAAATAGGAAGTGCATGACATTCAAGAATAAATGTTGCATAGTAAAATAATACTTTTTTGTTAAATGAGAAAATTCTGCAGTTATGACAACATCTCTAAGCATCTAACTCTAAGGTCAAGCTCCTAATACACGGTGTGCACATTTGAGCAAAATCGAACTTCCTTTAACTAGAAAAAACTTGTCAGGGATTTGTCTGCAGCCTCCATGAATAACAATTCTTGCCTACTGCGAATTAGCACATTTCACATGTTTAACATTAAGTTTTGCATTTTTTTCCCATGGCACATTTACCATACTGTATTATTTCATATTTTATTCTAATTTTTAGACTCCATTAGATGTTTCTAACTTTGCAGTTCTATGAATGCAGTCTTTTAGGTCAAGCAACACATTGTCTTGGTTGCAGGGACGTTGCAACAAGGTATACACCTCCCAACAATACCAAACCGATTGAAATTCAATATTAACAATCCTCTTCCTCTCTCACTTTTTTCTTTCAATAGCACCATGTATAAATGTCTGCCATAAGTTTGTTCCTGAGCATGCCAAATGCAAAGGCTGTAACATGTTTTAATTCAGAAACAAAACTAATATTGTACTTTACGGTAATAGAGCATGAGTATGATAATCTACAGTGAAAAACATTTTATCATTTTGCGATCAAATGGTAAAAATTGTGCCATGCTTGAAGACTGAATTCAGAGCGTGAACGTTCTAGTTGTTTTTAACAAAAAATAAAAGATGGACTTGTACATAGGATGTTAAAAGAAGTGCCTTCACACTAGGAGTCTATGATCCAGTTGAAGGCGGAAACATCAAAACACGTCAGTCTTCCTTTCCCTCACTTGGATTTTTTGGTGATTATGTTGGATTAAAATCAAAATAAAGAAGAATCCTTGACACTGTGATCATGTGCCGCTTCCTTCTCCACCTTCAGGCTATATATTTTCACTGAATGTAATATGTGAGGTCATAAACAGTGCATTTTGGGGGCACAAGTTATAGTTAGCGCAGGTAACGATAACTGCTGAATTTCTGTGTTTTTTTCCATGTAAAATCTGAGCCTAACTGTACGGTCCCTGTAACCTTTGTTTTTTTCAGTGAATTCCTAAGTTTGTTTAAGTGCTCTTTCCTAATTATAATGTCCCTGTAATCTTTGTTTTTTTCAGTGAATTTCTATGTTTTTTTAATGTTATTTCCTAAGTATAAAGTCCCTGTAACCTTTGAGAGTGGGTGTGTGAGTGGGTGTATGGGTTGGTGAGTGTGTGTGTGAGTGGCTGTATGGGTCTGTGATTAGGTTTGCTAGTGGCTGTACGGGTCTATGAGAGGCTGTGTGAGTGGTTTTGTGGGTGTGTGAGTGACTGTATGGGTCTGTGAATAGGTGTGTGAATGTCTATTTGGGTCGGTGAGTGGGTGTTTGAGTAGTTGTTTGGTTCTGTGAGCTGGATTATGAGTGCTTCTGTGTGACTGAATGTGTGAGTAGTTGTGTTGGCCAGTGAGTTGGTGTGTGAGTGGTTGTATGGGTCTGTGGGCGAGTGTGTGAGTGGTTGCGTGGCCTGTAAGAAGGTTTGTGAGTGGCTTTATGAGCCTATGAGTGGGTATGTGAGTGGCTGTATGAGTCTGTGATTGGAGGCTTGAGAAGTTATGTGTGTGGGGTTGTGAGGGGCTGTTTTGGTCTGTGAGTGGGTGTGTGACTAGTTGTATAGGTCTGTGAGTGGGTGTGTGAATAGCTGTGTGGGTGTGTGAGTGGGTTTTGAGTGGCTGTATGGGTCTGTGAGTGGGTGTGTGAGTAGCTGTATGGGTCTGTGAGTGGTTATGTGAGTGGCTGTATGGGTCTGTGACTGGGTGAGTGAGTGGTTGTATGGGTGTATGAGTGGGTCTTTGAGTGGCTGTGGTTGCAAGTGATTTTGCGCATTTGCATACTCATAGTAATTTAAAGAACCTTAGACTCTGCTCTCACTAGGAGATGACAAGAAAGAACCCATTCATCACAGTCACTACGGAAGAGATTGTGCTCCGATAGATAAATACTGGATTCACCCACAACAAGGATTTCAGATCACTTTTCACGGTGGAATTGCAGAGAAAACATATTTGCTTTCTCTTCGCGAAGCCCAAGATGTTAGGATCATGTGTCCTTTACAGAAGCGGAGCTTCAACTGCAGCACCTCCTATATTACTATTTGTAAGTGCTTCCTGTTAAGGTTTATTTTCTGTGAAATGAGCACCAGGTCCAGAAAGGAATCTCACCTGCCCGCAGAGCTAAATTTGAGCCAGTGGTTCCAGTACTCGGCACCGGCACTTAATTGTCAATACAGCACTTATGATGGTCTGCCACAAGGTGGCGCTCTCTGGCTAATTTAGAGATGACCACAACAACAGTTAGTCATTTTTTATTTATATATTGAATTAATAATTATTAGCTGCTGCCCAAGCCTTTGAGGGCCTTGGGTAGTCCGAATTTTAACACTTGTAGGAGTGTGATGGTTAGTAGTTGTGTAGTTACTTCCATTGGCAGCATGGCTGGAGCAATGTGTGGTGCAAGCTACAGCGACCTCCTAACGACAGCCCTGACACATTATTTATTTATTTATTTTACAAATTAAGCACTGGCTGTGGGGCGTTTTGGCTTACATTGAAAGCGTTGTTTGGGCTGTCTCTGGTACAGGTGTGCCAGTGGTGCTGTGGAGAGGTATTGCAAAGAATTGGAAAAAATTTATGTGCAAGTTCCAGGACCAGCCAGGCATGATCGGCATACCTTGATTGAAATATATGTGTTTGAGAGAGCGGGTGTCAGTGTACATTTCTTCATCTTTGACTAACAAGAGGTTATAAATCAAGGATGAGTGTATTAACAGAGTTATGTAATAGACCCAGTGCTGTAATAGCAGGGTTGGACCTTGAAGTGCATGCTAGGCTAGTGTGTCAGTATCGGCTCCTAAGGTAGTTGATGCAGGTCAAGTCATTTGTGGAGTGTTGTGCTGCTGTCTAGCGTTTGTATAGTGGGTATTGCTGGCAGTTTAGATAAAGGCGCACTGTCTATGGGTCTCTTCTCCCAGGACTGTTTCGAGATAGAGGTGTAGCACCACAGTTGTGTATGTTATAAAAGAAGTGCCACCAGGGCTTTAAGTGAGCCGGGACACTCCGGGTCTCAGACCTGGCAGTTACTGAAAACAGAGACTGAAAAAGGTCCCTTTCGGGCCTTGTATTCCTGTCCTTAACTTTTCAAGCAAAACACTGACCAGCTTCTGATCAGTGTGTTTAAAAATTGTTAAAGTAATCAATGTCGTTCCTGCTTCTATTTCATGTGGTTTACTTAATCTTGCATTAACTCTGAGTGTTAACTTTTTCGAGGATGTTGTGTTACTTTTTTATTTTCAGGCAGCATATTACTCGTCTAGTAAATAACTGGAATTGAGTCACATCCAGGTGTTTAGAACGGGGCACAATTGAGTTGTAGCTGAAAGCAGTGCGAGTTTCTGTCAGTGCCTGTCAGGGGCAAAAAGGTGTTGAGAATGTGTGATCATCCAATCCTTGACCTCTCTGTAGAAAGTGCAGAAAACAATAGTCATGTGTGCCAGTTGCAGTTGTGATTCTAAGCAATTGTGTGTGTGGGCTGGCACTCTATGTGAATTTTAGTGTATATGTTTAAGCCACGCCCTTAATTGCATAGGCCTCGCCCCTTTCACAGACTCCAACCCCCCCATTTTTTTTCATCCCACTTAAAGCCCTGGGTGCACTACACATCAGTAATGTGGATCATCCACAGATCCATGTCACTTTCAGCATTTGATTAGCAGGAGATTCACCAGCTGTGATGCATTCACAATTCGCGTATTACAGCACTGGAATAGCAAAAAAATTTACACGTCACACGAGGAATGCGGTGCTTTAGCAAAGGCAAGAGCGATTATTGATACTGGAACCATAGCAGTTGTGCAGGTCATGGTGAAGGTGCCTTGGCAGATCCCAGTGTAATAAAAAAGCAGTGCGCCTAAGGGTTGCGTGTCTGTTCCTGCTGTTCACGGCTCTTCCCCTGCACTCCTTATGCTTGAGTGTTTCATATGGCGGGCGAACATGAGGGGAAGAGGGGTCCTTGACGGGAACTTGTGGGACGAGCTGTGATGAGAGCACTGAAATGAGCCCAGCCATCCTCACTTCAATAACTCGTTCCATGTTCATGCTTGCTGCGCAGACGTTTTAATCACTGCCAACCAGAGGAGCAAGTTAATTGCATCTAAGATAAATATATAACATGAAAAATAATAAATAGCTTTGTGGCACGAATAACAATTGCCCCATGATCCAACCTGTTAGATTTTCCGGTGGTGCGGTTCTTCGTGTAGAGAGAACCACTGTACTTTGCCTCCGTAGTGTTCTCGTTTATCCAATAAGAGTCTGTATGCATAGGTAGGGCCAAGGCTGAGCCATCAGGGGCTGTGCATAGAGACCTGGAGGTCTGACTATGTATGCCGTGGTAGGAGGCATGGCATTCACAGCGGGGTCTGCATACAGGGTACTGGAGGCATGGCCCAGCCCTAGGAGAGTTAGGTTAGTGGTGGGGGCATGCCTATTGAAGGATATGCATGGTGTTCTGAGGTCTGGCTGCCTGTCCGTTCACAGAAGGGCCAGCACACAAGGTTCCCATTTGGGGGTAAAGGCAGGTCATGTGATCAAGGCCTCGTGTGAGGCTCAAACGCGTAATGGCGGAGGTGCGGGAGTTCACCAAATAAACCAGCAACTGCACCAACTCTGGGTCTGCTTCTCGTCTTTTATTGGATTGGTGACGATAATATATATATTATCTACTGGCGGTCGCCAGTAGATAGTTATAGTTAGGACCTATTTTCCATAGGAAATCTGCAACATTCTATTTGAAATAACTTTGGCGCCGGTTGACGAATCTTCGTGAAATTTTCAAACTTTGTGGGGCGCTCCGGTGCGCTCCTATCCTGAAAGTCTCGGGGTGATTCGGCAAGCGGGGGCCGAGAAAAAAGGGGGGTCCCAAAACGTGTTTTCCCCATGCAATTTCCCATAGGAACCTTTAGTCGCAGCTACAGCCCGAACTGCTGAACGGAATTACTCCAAATTTGGCAAAAAGGTAGCCCTTGGTTCAGAGTCGTGCCTTTTGCTTAAATGGTGTAAATCCGTTCAGTAGTTCCTGAGAAAATCAAACATAAAATCACATATATATCTATGGCCGCGTAGGGTCCGCGTACCCTCCCGATCATGAGCTGCATGCTAATTGGCTGTCAACACTCCAAATCAGGAAGTGTTGGCAGCCATCTTGTTCCTCGGTAGAACCGAGGCACAAGAAAAGACAAAAACAAGTGCGTAAAAAGCAAAAAGGGCGCAGGGTAGAAACACCCTGACCCCCTAGGCCTGGGTGCGCGGATCCAAAATAATTAAAAAGAAGGGGGGCCACACAGCCCCCTTTTTAAAAAAAAATCCCCCCCCAAAAATCTGGCATCGCGCCGGAGGCCACGCCCCCTCCTTGGCAGCACTCTGCAAACGCACCCCCTGGCGCGTTTGCAGAGGGGGAACAAATTCCCCTTGAATACTGGGGGTCCCTGGGGGCCAAATAGCCCACCAGGAACCTCCAGTATGCGCAAGGGGGCTGCGTTGCAGAGAGGTGTTCTGAGGCCACGCCCCTTTTTTACACCTCTCTGCAACGCAGCTCTGTGGCGCTTAATGGAGGTAGCTGGTGGGCTAGTTGCACCCCAGGGACCCTCAGGATTCAAGGTGACCTAATCCCGTAACTTAAAACGCGCCACGGGGCGCGTTTGCACAGTGGTGAAGGGAGGGGGCGGGGCCTGAGGTGACATTTGTGCAAACACGCCCTGTGGCGTGTTTTAAGTTTGGGTATTAAGTCCCCTTGAATCCTGAGGGTCCCTGGGGTCCAACTAGCCAACCAGGTACCTCCAGCAAGCGCCACAGAGCTGCGTTGCAGAGAGGTGTAAAAAGGGGCGTGGCCTCGGACCACCTCTCTGCAACGCAGGCCTGTGGTGCTTACTGGAAGTACCTGGTGGGCTATTTGGGCCCCAGGGACCCTCAGGATTCAAGGTGACCTAATCCCCCAACTTAAAACGCACCACGGGGCGCGTTTGCCCAGTGGAGAAGGGAAGGGGTGGGGCCTCAGGTGACATGTGCGCAAACACGGCCTGTGGTGCGTTTTAAGTTGGGGAATTAATTCCCCTTGAATCCTGAGGGACCCTGGGGGCCAACTAGCCCACCAGGTACCTCCAGTAGGCACAACAGAGTTGCGTTGCAGAGAGGTGAAAAAAGGTGCGTGGCCTCGGAACGCCTCTCTGCAACTCAGCTCTGTGGTCCTAACTGTAGGTACCTGGGGGCTAGTTGGGCCCAAGGGACCCTCAGGATTCAAGGGGACTTAATCCCACAAATTAAAACGCGCCACGGGCGCGTTTGCACACATGTCACCTTAGGCCCCCTCCCTTCACCACTGTGCAAACGCGCCTTGTAGCGCGTTTTAAGAGGTAGTTTTAATCCCCCTGCCCTATTATGTACTAGGGAGTTACAGAGGAGGTCATGCTAATCACAGGGGTACCCCAACGCATAGTGTTCCCTAGTGTATGTAGGTGTTTTAACTGTATTCTAAGTGTCTTTTACCATAGCACTGGCTCTAGGCCTGGTTAGTCAGAGTCAGTTACCACCAGTACACGTCTGGAAAAGTTGTGGGCACAGGATGATTTTGCAACAAGGCCCCTTTCTGCTCCTCTGTTGGTTCTTTCTGCACATGTCTTGCTTCTTCCTGGATTTTTCTTCATCTTTGTGGACTTCTGTTTCTTTCGACATTTCTTTTGCTTCTTTCTGTGTGTTTTTTCTTCTTTCTTCACATGTCCTACTTCTGTAGGCATAGTTACAAACTAGCGTTTGAAAAACCTTTGAAATTCACTGAAAAAACCATAGGTTTCAGGCACGTTATAGTTAGAAATTAGCATTTAAAAAACCTTTTGAAATTCACTGAAAAAACCATAGGTTTCAGGCACGTTATAGTTAGAAATTAGCATTTAAAAAACCTTTGAAATTCACAGAAAAAAACATAGGTTTTAGGGACAGTTATAGTTAGTTGGACATTTGTAATTTAGAGTGGGTGTATCAAAAGTTATATTAGGGTGTGAGAAGATGCATGAAATTATCACATGGATGATGTCATCAGTGATGTCATAAGTGATGTCCTTTGAGATGTCATCAGTGATGACCATGTTATGAGTGATGTAATATGTGACGTCATCAGCAGTGCATTGCGGGGGCGCGAGTTATAATTAGCTGAACTAACTATAACGGGGGAATTTCACGGGTTTTGTACGAGTGAAATGTCCAACTAACTATAACTGTCCCTAAAACCTATGGTTTTTCAGTGAATTTCTAAGGTTTTTAAATGCTAATTTCTAACTATAACGTGCCTGAAACCTATGGTTTTTTCATCAATCAAAAAGGAAAGGCCGGCCCTGGGGGCTGGGGTCCCTGGGGCCATAAATGGCCTAAGGAGGGGGGCCACGTGCCCCCTTCCAGGGCCACTTCTGGCCCCGGGGACCGTGGGGGGACCCCAATTCCCCCACGGTTTTGCCGGCTCCTTGCCTCCTGCGGGAGCCAGAATTGCTTTTCCACATGGGGAGCTGCTGACATGCAGCTCCCCTTATGGAAAAGCAATCCTGCTTAGCTTCATTGAAGCGAGAGCAGGTTTCCTGCTCTCGCTTCAATGAAGCAAAGCAGAAGTCTGCAATGACAGGGCGGGAGCCGCGCGGCTCCTGTCCTGTCATTGCAAACAGCAGTGTCCCGGGGGTGGGCACCCCGGGACACTGCAGGAGCCGGCCCTGGGGGGTGGCGGTCCCCAGGGCCATCAAGGGCTCCAGGAGGGGGCCGCATAGCCCCCCTCCCATTGTTTCAAAGCCCCGGGGAGTGGCGGTCCCCGGGGCTTGGGGGGGCCTTGGAGGCCCCCCACACATTAAAAATGAAGCCCCGGGGGGTGGCGGTCCCCGGGGCAGCGGGGGGGCTGTGTGCCCCCACGAATAATTTATAAAAGCCCCGTGGGGTGGCGGTCCCCGGGGCCTGGGGGGGCCTTGGAGGCCCCCCCACACATTAAAAAAGAAGCCCCAGGGGGTGGCGGTCCCCGGGGCTGCGGGAGGGCTGAGTGCCCTCCTGCACATAATCTGAAGCAAGCCCCAGGGGGTGGCGGTCCCCGGGGCTGCGGGGGGCCCCCGCGGGCCCCCACATATATTTATTATCAATGCCCAGGGGCCTCATTTAAATCAAGCGCGTGAGCCCGTGCTTCATTTTTTAAAACATTTTCGTCCGGATTCGCGCACCCAGTGCGAATTCGGCCAATTTAAAAAAAAAAAAAAAAAAGCTTTTTTTGGCCCTGGGGGTCCTTGTGGGACCCCCTGAGCAGGCCTAGGCGGTCAGGGTGTTTCTACCCTGCCCCCTTTTCTTTTTTTTCACCTTTGTTTTTCTGTTTTCTTGTGACTCGGTTCTACCGAGTCACACGATGGCTGCCAACACTTCCTGGTTTGGAGTGTTGGCAGCCAATTAAAATGAAGCTCGTGCTCGGGAGGGTTCGCGGATCCACCGCGCCTCTAGATATTGATATTTGATCTTTTACAATTTCTCAGCAACTACTGAACGGATTTACAACATTTTTAAAAAGGTCGCTTTCTGAGCCAAGCAGTACCTGTTTGCCAAATGTGGTGTAATTCCGTTCAGCAGTTCGGGCTGTAGCCTTGGCTAAAGTTTCCTATGGGAAATTGATTTTTTGACTCTGATTTTTTGAATTTCTCAGCAACTACTGAACGGATTTACACCATTTTAAAAAGGTCGCTTTCTGAACCAAGCGCTACCTTTTTGCAAAATTTGGTGTCATTCCGTTCAGCAGTTCGGGCTGTAGCCTTGGCTAAATTTCCTATGGAAATTAACATGGAGAAAACACTTTTTGGGACCCCCATTTTTTCTCATCCCCCGCTTGACAAATCACCCCCTAACTTTCAGGATAGGAGCTGACCTGGATGAAACATTGTTTTGGAGAATTTTGTGAAGATTTGTCGAAAAACGCCAAAGTTATTGGCAAAACAAAAAATGCATTTCCTATGGAAACTAGGTTCTAACTATAACTACCTGCTGGCGACAGCCAGTAGGTAATATATATATATTGATATATATATATATATATATATATATATATGTGTAGCAAATCCTCCGTTACAGAGAGATAAGGTTCGCACTCAGCAATTATAAACCAGTGATTAATTTATTATTAAATCATTTGAGTCAGCAAACACAGACCAAAACCAACGCGTTTCGGTATTCCCACGATACCTTGTTCACAGTATCGTGGGAATACCGAAACGCGTTGGTTTTGGTCTGTGTTTGCTGACTCAAATGATTTAATAATAAATTAATCTCTGGTTTATAATTGCTGGAGTGCGACCCTTATCTCTCTGTAACGGAGGATTTGCTACATGTTTAGCGGTTTGGTTCAACCGCGTGGGCTACGCACCTTGTGGAGCGCCTGTAACCTGGATAAAGTGAACCGATTTTGGATGCGATATATATATATGTATACACATATATTTGTGTAACACCAAGAGTGCGTCATGTGATCAAGGCCGAGTAAGGCCGAAACACGTCATGGCGGTTGTGGTGATGGACGAATAAACAAAAATACTTGTACGAAGTTTGGGTTCGTCTCCGTTTGATCCTGAGGAAAGGAAGTTTTGGTGAACGGTGCAATAGGAATATTTATACCGAGAAGGCTTCCTCGGTACCGGCGAAACCCCCTCCTCGCAACCGGGCTCAACGACAAGAAGCTTCTTCCGGTTTCACTATCGGGATTTCGTTTGCATTCTCTCGCGAGAAAGTCAAAGAGCCCCCGGATACCCAGTAAAGATACCTACAGAGTGTGGACGAGGAAAAGAGTCGAAAGACCCGTAATCGGAACCACGAATGAAGGTAGGAAGTTTGGGAAAATATCCGGTGGGGAGGTGTGCGCAAGACTAGTGGTGGTATTTGATCTGAACCCACTAGTGAAAATATCAAGTTTAACACACGTCTGATAATCATGACCGCAGACGCGCTCAGGAGCCGCGAGGCAGCGGCGGAATTAATGTTTGATGATGCCCCCATCACTGAAGAACGGGTGCTGATGCCCAGAGGCTCGTCACAAGGGGAAAATATTAATATCAGTGAAAAGTTCAAAAAGTTGGAGAAATGTATGCGCATGGAACAAGCCAAATGGTGGGAGAACAAGTCGCTGGGGCGATATTTAGAAGTTGGACGCATCCCTAGGGGGTTGCGCATAATGATCGCCCCAAGCTATGAGAACCCCGATCCCGCCATGTTAAGAGAGTGGGCTGATTGTAACCTCGAATCGTTGAGGCGCCTGGTTACCATCTTGGTTAAATATGCAGAAAGTGATAGGGCAAAGTTACAAGCCCAAATAGATGAATTGAATTTGGACATTGCCAAGACAGAAGTTACGCCCACAATAATAAAATACCATGAGGATATGATGGCTAGACTGCAAAAGGAAGAAGAAATAATTAAAAAACGCAAAACGTATAAATTCCAGCGAGATAAACAGGACTATGAGCAAGGACAGGTATTTACCTTTGCAAAAAAATACGAAATGCTAAAAACCTCTAAAGTCACATCTCAACATGCACAAACCAGCGGACATGAAACAGCCATGTCTTCGACTTCAATGTCGGATTTGAGTTTGGATCTTGAGAGTGAGGTGGAAACAGATCAAAGTGCCAGTACAGGAAGATTGGGGTTTCGCAAATTCTCGCTGGGGGAAGAAGTGAACTGCTTAAGACAGGACAGAAAACTGACACTGAGACCCCGCAAACAGCAGAATCAACCAAACAGAAACGCAATAAGAAACGGGGAGAAAGGCGCAGATGCAACTGGAAGCGCAAGCAACACCAAAAAAACTCAATACAAGAAGAAGTGGCAACGGAAGTAAAAAGTGCCAATAAAATGAATACAGTTGTAAATGTATCTCCCATGGTATTAACAAAAGCAGAAACCCAACTGTTAGAACTGGGCTTGTCATATTCTCCGGAAAAAAGCTTTGATTATGCAAGAACACGAGTGGATGTGTTTCAATTTATACAAAAATTAAAACTCAAAAAATATCATTTGACAAACTGTAACAAATCAAGAACGGAAAAAGTTACAGCTCAACGTCAACTACAAAGCCAAGAGCAAACCAATACTCTAACGGTGGCAGATGCGGAACTTTTGGCTAATTTAGAGGAGTTGATGCAACAGGACACAACCGCTGATGAAGGTGCAAGCGGCCCAAACGGTGGAATTTACTGTTCAGCACCAACTAACTTTAAACCCAGATCTACTTTTCAGCCTTTAATGATTAAAGATTCGTTGGACATATTTAGAGATTTGGTTACAAATGAAATAAAGATTCTTAAAACAAAAACGGCAAGGCAACAAAAAAGGCTCACTCACCATCAGATTGCATATAACAAACTAATGACAAAATTGCAAAACATTGAACAGATTATCATAAGAAACTCTGACAAGGGAGGGAATATTGTAATCTGGTCTCACAAAGACTATATGCGAGAGGCACTACAACAACTGGATAATAATCATTGCTACAAAAAATGCAACATACAAATAGTACGCAATTCATGGAATGAATATTATTCAAAACTAAATGCATGGCGTAGTGCAGGATTGATAAGTATGGATGAACTGAAATTTTTTAAGAATGAATTTCCGGTAATGCTGGCAATTTATTTTATCCCTAAACTGCACAAAAATGCTACATCCCCTCCAGGAAGACCTATAATTTCAGCCATAGGCGGGTTGATGGAGAACACATCTAAATATATAGATTTTTTTCTTCAAGATTATGTAAAAATGTTACCTTCCTTTGTACAGGATTCTGGTGATTTCTTGAGACAATTGAATGACTTTAAATGGGACTCGAGCTATTTACTTATGTGTCTGGATGTAACATCGCTTTACACGAGCATCCATCATCAAGATGGGATGAGAGCAATTGAATTTTATTTAAATTCTAGACCCCTACATTTGGCACATCATAATAAAATGCTCAGTGCGATGATTATGTATTGTCTAAATAACAACTATTTTCTGTTTGCCAACCAGGTATACCAACAAATAAGGGGAGTAGCATTGGGAGCTTGTTTCTCCCCTAGCTACTCCTGCCGCCACATGGGTTGGTGGGAGGAAATGGTGCTAAATAGAGATCATAAGACAGATGTAGACAATCACGTCAGGATTTGGCTACGCTATATAGACGATTTATTCGTAATATGGCAGGGCACTGAAGAATCAGCACAGAACTTTGTAAATAGCATTAATCAAAACAACATTAATTTACATTTTACGTCTAATATTAGCAGTACTAGTGTGTGTTTCCTTGATGTGGAAGTATATATTAAGAACAACAGAATTGAAACAAAACTTCACCGGAAGAAAACTGCAGGAAACAGCACACTACACACGTCTAGCCAACATCCACGTCATCTCATCCATAGTATACCCTATGGAGAAATGTTGAGGATTGGCCGCGCTTGTAGTAGAGAAGAAGACCTCATAGAAGCCCAAAACATGAGTAAATTAAGATTCTTAGAACGTGGCTATAAGGAGAATACCCTAGACATAGCTATTGATAAAGCCAACAAAATCAATAGAAAGGAACTGCTGATTAAGAAGGTTCTACCAGAACCTCTGTCTATTCAGAAGAGTGAGACTGAAACAAGATTGATTTTAACATACAGTAGGGAACAAAATACCCTGCGTAGAATAATCAACAACAATTGGCCAGTGGCTAGAAGTGACCCTGTCATTGGCAAATTGTTGCCAAAGAATCCAAACATTACATTTCGTAAATCCAAATCCATGAGGGATTATCTTGTAAAAAGCAGTCCAGAAGTCATTAATACCACAAACTGGCTTAGTAAACGAAAAGGATTTGTAAAATGCCAAACATGTAGGGCATGCAAATATGGGACTAATAAAATAATGTATACTACTCCATTCTCGGAAGTTCCAAAGAAAATTACAAAGTTTCTTACATGTCGTTCAGAATATGTGGTGTATGTGTTGGTCTGCTCTTGTGGGCTGCAGTATGTGGGCAGTACCAAATTACAGGCCCACAAACGTATACTGCAGCACATGAGAGCAATTACTAATAATGACCACACATACCCCATTGCACGACATTTTAAAGAGAAGCATGCTAGCAGTTTAGAACATTTATCATATTTTTTGATTGACTCTATTCCAGTTTTGAGGAGAGGGGGAAATAGGGAAGCAAAATTAAGACGCTGGGAAACCCAGTATATCATAGAACTTGATACCAAGACCCCCAATGGACATAATTCTAGTGAGTATTTCCACACATGGTTATACTAAACCAGATGTCTATAACACAACCATTCCTCATATATCAGTAGTCCCTCATGTTCCCTATGCCCATATATCTGCATTCCATATATTTTAATTTGTACTTTCTGAACTACCCTGATTAGAATCATCATGAAAATACCCATCTGTTTGCCTATCAGCATTTATGCTATGAATTAATTAAACTGTATTTTGATCAAAATTCTGTATAGTTTTTTTAAATTTAGTTAGTTAATAGAAAGCCATGGGACAGGGGCTGTTCCTGGCAACACACGATAATTTTATTTAAGCACTTTAGCACTTTTTAGATAAACTTTGAGAAGAGTTAAGCTGGCCAAAGCAAATGAATTGGGCAAGGACAATAATCTTTATGACCAGCAATAGGGAAATGTTTTTATCAACAATAATATTTTATTCTTTATAGGAGCTATGTATTTTACTAATATAATTATTGGCCTTTTATCATTAACCAATTTGATATTGAGATTTAAAATATTTAATATGCCTTTTAAATTGTTGAATTATTTATACTCTACCTTTTTATGTATTTTACATATATACAGATTGGTTTTAGTATATATATGAACATCATAATAACATTTAATTCCCTCTTAAACGTTTAAATATTACTTCGTTGTTTGCTGAATTTGCACAGTTTCTATGTAAGATATTTGTGAAGTATTTTCTCTATGTTTATCTAAATTTGTTTTGCACGAGTGAGGCACTTGGCACTTTAAAAGAGTTTGTGTAACTCCAAAAGCGCGTCATGTGATCAAGGCCGAGTAAGGCCGAAACGCGTCATGGCGGTTGTGGTGATGGACGAATAAACAAAAATACTTGCACGAAGTTTGGGTTCGTCTCCGTTTGTTCCTGAGGAAAGGAAGTTTTGGTGAACGGTGCAATAGGAATATATATATATATATATATATCACTGAAAAAACCGTAGGTTTCAGGCACGTTATAGTTAGAAATTAGCATTTAAAAAACCTTAGAAATTCACTGAAAAAACCATAGGTTTCAGGGACGTTATAGTTTGTTGGACATTTCTCTCGTACAAAACCATAGAAATTCCCCCGTTATAGTTAGTTCAGCTAACTATAACTTGCTCACCCACAATGCACTGCTGATGACGTCACATATTACATCATTCATGACATGGTCAGTGACATCACTGATGACATCACTGATGGCATCTCAAATGACATCACTGATGACATCACTGATGACATCATCCAGTGACTGTGTTTTTCTTTAAAGTTTAAATATGTATTATATACATGCCAAGGTGTATTGAAGAATGAGTGGGTGTATACGTGTCTGGAAGGAGGATTTAGTAGGTGCGTGACTGACTGTTTAAGTGAGTATTAAACGTGTCTTACTGAATGCATGGGTTAGTGACTAAACTGTGTGAATGTCTGTATCAGTCTGTCTGTTTTTGTATAAGCTGCTGCATGGGTTGGTCAGTAGCTACATGAGTGTCTATATGGGTTATTGATTGGTTGCCTGAGTATTTGTATGGGTGCCTGAGTGTATGTGTGGGTGGGTGGGAGGTGTGTGACTCTGTGCATAGATGTTTGAGTGGTTGATTCACTGTGTGTATGGGTTCAAAAGTACATGTGGAAACAGCTGTATGGGTGGGTGAGTGTGTGTATGGGTGTGTTGGTGAGTGAATGGATGTCTCAATGGTACATGTCCAAGTAACTACATATGTAAAAGGCAGTGTATGTAAGAGTTGAAGTATATAAATGACTATACGTGAGAGTCAGTGATTGTGAGAGTGGCTGTATGGATGAGTGTGTACTTGTATCAGTGATTGAATAAGAGAGTAAGTATGCATTTGTTTCTGTTTGAATAAGTGATGTGGTGTGTGTATAACTGTATAGGTCAGTAAATGGAAGTCTGAATGATTCTTTGAATGACTGACTAGATGTGTGAGTAACTCTGAATGAGTGGTGGTGTGTGAGTGTCTGTATAGGTGTATGAGTGCTTATGATAGTGTTGTATTGATGAGTGACTGCATGTATGAGTGATTGTATGGGTTAATGAGTGGATGTGTGTGTAGACCAAGGAATCAGTGAGGTTTTGAAAATGGTAGTCTGTATTTTACAGTGGGTGTATCAAAGGTTATATTAGAGTGTGAGGAGGTGCATCAGATTTTCATGTGGATGATGTCATCAGTGATGTCATTTGAGATGTCATCAGTGATGTCATCAGTGATGTCATCAGTGATGTCACTGACCATGTCAGTGAATTTCTAAGGTTTTTTAAATGCTAATTTCTAACTATAACATGCCTGAAACCTATGTTTTTTTCAGTGAATTTCAAAGGTTTTTTAAATGCTAATTCCTAACTATAACATAGCAGTCGCGTTTGCAGAGTGGTGGAGAAAGGTGAGCGTGGCCTCCAAACACCTTTTAGCAATCCCACTGTGTGGGATTTACTGGACGTAACAGGAGGGGTAGTTAGCCCCCAACGTCAACCTTGGGGGCCAACTACCCCTTTAATTACCTTCAGTAAGTCCCACACAGCAGGATTGCTAACTTGTTATATCAGGCCCGCCCCCTCCCTCCACCACTGTGCAACCGTGCCCCCTAGCACATTGTAAGTTGGGGGATTAAATCCCCGTGAATCCTGAGGGTCCCTGGGGGCCAAACAGCCCACCAGGTACCTCCAGTAAGCGCCACAGAGCTGCTTTGCAGAGAGGTTGTCCAAGGCCATGCCCCTTTTTACGCGTTTGCAGAGTGATGCACTGAGGGGGCGGGGCCTCCGGCACAATGCTGTTTTTATTTTTTTATTTTATTTTTTAGAAGGGGGCTGTGTGGCCCCCCTTCTTTTCCTATTTTGTGGGCCCTGGGGACCCCATCCCCCAGGGCCTGACCCCTATTTTGTTTAATTTTTTTAAAAATACGGGAAGGGGGCCGCGTGGCCCCCCTCCCGAGGCCATTTTCAGCCCCGGGGACCCCATCCCCGGGGCATGGCCAGTATTTAATTTTTTTTTTTTATATTTGGATGGGGGCTGCGTGGCCACCCTTCTCAGGCCATTTATGGCCCCAAGGATCCCATCCCCTGGGGCGGCCTTTCCTTTTTTTTGGGAGGGGTTAGGAGGGCCGCATGGCCCCCCTCCCTGGCCACTCCGTTGGGGACTGTGGGGGGAGCCCCAATGCCCCCACGGTCTCGCCGGCTACCCGCCTCCTGCGGGAGCCGGCACTGCTTTTCCACAAGGGGAGCTGCTGACATGCAACTCCCCTTGTGGAAAAGCAATCTGCTTTGGATTTTGAAAGCGAGAGCATCTCGCTTCCAAAATCCAAACCAGTGTTTGCTATGAAGGGCGGGAGCCGCACAGCTCCCACCCTGCCATAGCAAACAGCAGTGTCCCGGGGGTGGGCACCCCGGGACACTGCAGGAGCCGGCCCTGGGGGGTGGCGGTCCCCAGGGCCATCGAGGGCTCCTGGAGGGGGGTCGCATGGCCCCCTCCCTTCATTTAGAAAGCTCCGGGAGGTGGTGGTCCCCAGGGCTGGTGGTCCGTAAAGGACCCCCAAAATTGAAAAAAGAGTGCCCGGGGAGGTGGTGGTCCCGGGGGTGCGTGGAGGGGCTCTTGCCTCCCCCCCCCACCCCCCACTCACACTTCTTTTTTTTTTTAAACAGAGCCCCAGGGAGGTGGCGGTTCCCGGGGCAGAGTGGTGGGGTGGGACCCCCCCACCATTTTACTTTCAAAAGCCCCGGGAAGGGTGGGAATAATCAGCATAGCCCTGGGGAGGTGGCGGTCCCCGGGGCTGCGGGGGCTCCCGCAGGCCCCCACTAATATTATTTGGGCAATGCCTCCGGGGCCTCATTGAAATGAAGCGCGGGAGCCCGTGCTTCATTTTTTTAAATAATTTCGGCGGGATTTGCGACCCCAGCGCGAATTCTGCCAAAATTATTTTTAAAAAAAGCTTTTTTGGGCCCTGGGGGTCCTTGTGGGACCCCCTGAGCAGGCCTAGGGGGTCAGGGTGTGAGTCACAAGATGGCTGCCAACACTTCCTGGTTTGGAGTGTTGGCAGCCAATAAGAGTGAAGCTCGTGCTCGGGAGGGTTCCCGAATCCACCGCGGCCATAGATATCGAAACTTTTTCTTTTTCTAATTTCTCTGGGACTACTGAACGGATTTACACCAAAAAGGGAGCTTTCTGAACCAAGACCTACCTTTTTGCCAAATTTGGTGTAATTCCGTTCAGCAGTTCGGGCTGTAGCTTTGTCTAAAGTTTCCTATGGAAAATAACATAGGGAAAACGCGTTTTGGGACCCCCCTTTTTTCTCGGCCCGATTCGTTAAACAAAGCCAAAGTTATTGGGAAAACAATAAACGCTTTTCCTATGGAAACTAGGTCCTAACTATAACTACCTACTGGCGACCGCCAGTAGGTAATATATATATATATATACATATATATATATATATATATATATATAGATATATATATATATTCACTGAAAAAAAACACAGGTTTCAGGGACGTTATAGTTAATTGGACATTTCACTCATACAAAACCAGAGAAATTCGGCCGTTATAGTTATTGAGCTAACTATAACTCGCGCCCCTGCAATGCACTGCTGATGACGTCACAGATTACATCATTCATGACATGGTCAGTGACATCACTGATGACATCACTGATGACATCTCAAATGACATCACTGATGACATCACTGATGACATCATCCAGTGACTGTGTGTTTCTGTAAAGTTTAAATATGTTTTTTATATATATATAGGCCAAGGTGTATTGAAGAATGAGTGGGTGTATGACTGTCTGAATGGATGATTTAATCGGTGAGTGACTGACTGTATAAGTGAGTGATTAAACGTGTCTTACTGAATGCATGGGTTAGTTACTAAACTGTGTGAATGTCTGTCTTAGTCTGTTAGTTGGTGTGTAAGCTGCTGCACGGGTTGGTGAGTAGCTACATGAGTGTCTATATGGGTTATTGATTGGTTGCCTGAGTATTTGTATGGGTGCCTGAGTGTACGTGTGGGTGGGTGGGAGGTAAGTGACTCTGTGCATAGATGTGTGAGTGGTTGATTCACTGGGTGTATGGGTTCAAGAGTGCATGTGGAAACAGTTGTATGGGTGGGTGAGTGTGTGTATGGGTGTGTTGGTGAGTGAATGGATGTCTCAGTGGTACATATCCAAGTAACTACATATGTAAAAGGCAGTGTATGTGAGAGTTGAAGTATATAAATGACTATACGTGAGAGTCAGTGATTGTGAGAGTGGCTGTATGGATGAGTGTGTACTTGTATCAGTGATTGTATAAGAGAGTAAGTATGCGTTAGTATCTGTATGAATAAGTGAGGTGGTGTGTGTATAACTGTATAGGTGAGTAAATGGGAGTGTGATTGATTCTTTGCATGACTGACTAGGCGTTTGAGTAACTTTATGGATGAGTGGCGATGTGTGAGTGTCTGTATAGGTTTATGAGTGCAAATGAAATGATAGTGCTGTATTGATAAGTGACTGCATGTATGAGTGTCTGTATGGGTGAATGAGTGGACGTGTGTGTAGACCTAGGAATCAGAGAGTGGGTATCTAGTAACTGGTATTGGTGTGTCTATGGTTTTAAAAATGGTAGTCTGTATTTTAGAGTGGGTGTTTCAAAGGTTATATTAGGGTGTAAGGAGGTGCATCAGATTATCACGTGGATGATGTCATCAGTGATGTCATTTGAGATGTCATCAGTGATGTCATTGACCATGTTATGAATTATATAATATGTGACGTCATCAGCAGTGCATTGCGGAGGCGCAAGTTATAGTTAGCTCAACTAACTATAACGGCCGAATTTCTCTGGTTTTGTACGAGTGAAATGTCCAACTAACTATAACGTCCCTGAAACCTGTGGTTTTTTTCAGTGAATTGCTAAGGTTTTTTAAATGCTAATTTCTGACTATGCCTACAGAGGTAGGACATGTGTAGAAATAGGAAGAAAGGCGCAGAAAGAAGCAAGAGAAATGCAGAAAGAGGCAACAGAAGTTCAGAAAGACAAAGAAAGGTGCAGAAAGAAGCAAGAGATATGCACAAAGAACCAACAGAGGAGCAGAAAGAGGCCTTGTTGCAAAGTCATCCTGTGTCCCCAACTTTTTGCTGATGGGTTCTGGTGGTAACTGACTCTGACTAACCAGCCCTAGAGCCAGCGCTATGCTAAAAGACACTTGGAATACAGTGAAAAATCCTACATACACTAGGGAACACTATGCGTTGGGGTACCCCTGTGATTGGCATGACCTCTTCTGTAAGTCCCTAGTACATAATAGGGCAGGGGGATTAAAACTACCTCTAAGTCAGAGGTGCAGAAAGATGCTTCTTTAAGTAGTAGTCACGTTTGCAGAGTGGTGGAGAAAGGGTGCTAGGCCTCCGACCAGCGCTCAGGAATTCCGCTGCATAGGACTTAGAGGAGGTACCAAGAGGGCTTCTTGGCCCCCAAAGTCCCTCAGGAGTAAATTGGACTTCATCCCCTATCCCGTAGTCTGCCAGGAGGTGCGTTTGCAGAGTGGTGGAGAAAGGGGGCATGTCCTCCTTAGACGTCTTAGCAATCCCACTGTGTGGGAATTACTGCAGGTAACAAGAGGGGTAGTTGGCCCCTAACGACAACCTTGGGGGCCAACTACCCCTCCTATTACCTCCAGTAAGTCCCACACAGCAGGATTGCTAAGTTCTCTCAGCAGGCCATGCCCCCTTTGCCCACCACTCTGCAAACGCGCTCCCTGGCGTGCTCTTGGATGGGGATTAAAGTCCCCTTCACTGCTGGGGGTCCTTTAGGGGCCAACTAACCTACGTCTTACCTCCAGTAAGCCCCACACAGTGGGATTGCTGAGAGGTGGACAAAGGCCACGCCCCCTTTCTCCACCACCACCCCTTCCCTGGGCCGACCCCATCCCCCGGGGCATGGCCTCTTCTTTTTCTTAAATATTTACAGGGAAGGGGGGCCGCTTGGCACCCCTTCCCTGGGCCACTATTGGCCCCGGGGACCCCATCCCCCGGGGCTTGGCCATTAATTATTTAATTTTATTTCTGAGGAGGGGGTCCGAGGAGGGGGTCCCCAGGCCGATTTTGGCCCGGGGACCCTATCCCCGGGGCCCAGCCATTCTTTTTTTTTTTAAAGAAAAGGGAGGGGCCCCGTGGGGAGGGACTTTGGGGCTCCCCCCACGGTCCCCAATGCCCCCACGGTCCCTTCGGCTCCCCGCCTCCTGCGGGAGCCGGCATTGCTTTTGAGCAAGGGGAGCTGCTGACATGCAGCTCCCCTTGCTCAAAAGTAATCCTGCTTTGGTTCTTTGAAGCGAGAGCAGGTTTTCCTGCTCTTGCTTTAACGAAGCAAAGCAGGGTTTGCTATGACAGGGCGGGAGCCCTGCTCCCACCCTGCCATAGCAAACAGCAATGTCCCGGGGGTAGGCACCCCGGGACATTGCAGGAGCCGTCCCTGGGGGGTGGCGGTCCCCAGGGCCATCAAGGGCTCCAGGAGGGGGGCCACACGGCCCCCCTCCCATCATTTTCAAAGCCCTGGGGAGGTGGTAGTCCCCGGGGCCCGGGGGTCCGTAACGGACCCCTGCATTTGAATAAACTGTGCCCTGGGGAGATGGTGGTCCCCGGGGCAGTGTGTGGGGAGGAGCCCCCCCACACTTTCATTTTTTTAATTAAACCCCGGGGAGGTGGCGGTCCCCGGGGCTTGGGGGGGCCCTTGAGGCCCCCCGCATATAATTAAACAGTGCCCCGGGGAGGTGGTGGTTCCTGGGACAGTGTAGGGGGGCAGGAGCCCCCCACACATTTTAAAGCAAAGCCCCGGGGAGGTGGTGGCCCCTGGGGCTGCTGGGGGCCACGTGCCCCCGCATATAATTAAAGAAAGCCCCGGGGAGGTAGCAGTGCCCAGGGCTGCCGGGGCCCCCGCAGGACCCCGCAAATTAATTTGGCATTGCCCCCGGGACCTGGCCCACCCGGGGGCTTTAAGGAACGAAGCGCGGGAACCCGCGCTTCGTTTTAAAAAAAATACTTTGGCCGGATTTGGCTATTTTTTAAAATAAAAAATGTTTTTTTTGGCCCTGGGGGTCCTTTTGGGATCCCCTGAGCAGGCTTAGGGGGTCAAGGGGTTTCTACCCTGACCCCTTTTCTTGTTTTCACCTTTTTTTCTTCTGTTTTCTTGTGACTCGGTTACCGAGTCACAAGATGGCTGCCAACACTTCCTGGTTTGGAGTGTTGGCAGCCAATCAGAAGTCAGCTCATGCTCGGGAGGGTTCGCGAACCCTCCTCAGTGCTGATATCGATATTTTTCTGTTTTTAATTTCTCAGGAACTACTGAACGGATTTACACCATTTAAAAAAGGTCACTTTCTGGACCAAGACCTACCTTTTTGCCAAATTTGGTGTAATTCCGTTCAGCAGTTCGGGCTGTAGCTTTGTCTAAAGTTCCTATGGAAAATAACATGGAATAAACATGTTTTGGGACCCCCCTTTTTCTCGGCCCCCGCTTGACGAATCACCCCGAAACTTTCAAGACAGGAGCTGACCAGAGCGCCCCATTAGTTTTGAAAAGTTTGTGAAAATTCGTCAAACGACGCCAAAGTTATTGGCAAATCAAAAAACGCTTTTCCTATGGAAACTACATTCTAACTATAACTACCTACTGGCGACCGCCAGTAGGTAATATATATATGCTCAACGACAGAGGAATATGAAAAAGAGACGTAGAAAATGATTGAAAGATTTACTCAGCGGGGACACCCCTTTAAAGTACTAAAAAATGCCAAGGTAAGGTTCGACAACAAGACATCCAACAGGAATAATACATTTATAAAATGTAGTTCCTGCAAGGCTTGTCAGTATAGACGGAACCAGAAGAGCTATCAAACATATGAGGGCCAAACAATCATGATTCAGGACCACATAACGTGATACTGACTGCATAATATACATTTTAAGGGGTGATTGCAATAAGTTGTACATTGGAAGTATAACTAACAGACTGAGGATCAAAATCTTGCAACATATGCTGGCCATAAGAAATGGGGGCAGGAGTTACCCAATGGCCTGCCACTTTGAAAAAACATCACTGTCAGGCTTTAAGTTTTATGGTATAAAACATGTGAAGATCAGTGGCTGAGGGGCTGATAGGGAAAAGGAATTAAGAAGAAAGGAGTCTAAATTGATTGTAGCATTGGGCACAGAAGCCCCCTGGGGCCATAATACAGATGCAGAACTTCATGTGCACCTGTGATTTAACCCTCAATGGAAGGGTGTGCCTTTTTCATCCCTAATTCAGTGATCATTGAATTAATTCAACATATCAGTCTGTTAGTATGAGGACTTATGAAATTGCTTATTGGACTATATTTATGTTTGAACATCCTAAATGATGAATACCTTCTGTGGTCATGGGATAAGTCCTATTTATATATGTTATTGAAATATTATTTAGCCGACATAGGATGTTGTAAATTTTATGTAACCAATCAATAATGCTCCATACAAACATATTACAATGGCCCCTTTTGATGGAATGAATTTATGATCATTCGTATTTTCTGGCAATATTCTGGCCATTTTAGGATGCACATGTTACAACTCATCCTAATTTAGAGATTAGTTAATCTCTATGTTATATCTACCTTAATGTAATTTGCCAATCACAGTATGTCTAATGTAGCTAAAACACAGCGATTTGACATCCTACCTGCTGGAGGGATATAACCCATGCTCTGGAATTAGTTCCGGGATAGAGTATGTTACACTTTAATTAAATCAGGTTGGCATCATAAAATATTTTATTCTTTTATACTAGGCATATATAAGTCATTCTGCAATTACAATCAGCATGTGTTGCTTTACATTTAATCTAACAAGAACATTTTTACACAGGGCATGTAGCACTTTGTCTTGACCTTTATGTGTAATTATGCATAGGTCTCTTGTTCTCTGGCATCATTGGCGTGGGTTTCCTCAGTATTTTTGCCTTTGCATCCTGTGTTTTTGCTGTGTGTTGGACTCCGTTTTGCTGGTCTAGATGCTTTTGGCACTTTGCCACTGCTGTTCAGTGGCAAAGTGCAAGTGCTCCATAAGTAAATTGTTGATATGGATTGGTGTTTCCATAATTGGCTTATTTGATTTACTAGTCAGTCCCTAGTACAGTGCACTTTGTGTGCCCAGGGCCTGTAAATCAAATGCTGCTACTGGGCCTGCAGCACTGATTGTGCCACCCACATAAGCAGCCTGTAAATGTAACTCAGATCTGCCACTACAGTGTCTGTGTGCAGTTTAGTACTGCCATGTCGACTTGGCAAGTGCACCCACTTGCCAGGCCCTAACCTTCCCTTTCTTTTCTTACATGTTAGTCACCCCTAAGGTAGGGCCAAGGTACCCCTCTGGGCAGGGTGCAGTGTATGTGAAAGGTAGGACATGCCCTGGTGTGAGTGGCATGTCCTGATAGTGAAATACTGCCAATTTCGTTTTTCACTATTGCAGGGCTATCTGTTCCCATAGGATAGAATGGGGAGTTTGCTTATAACATCTTATAAGCATAACTACCCCAGGGAACTAGGTAGGAAAATAAAGTTTAGTATGCCTGAACTCAGAATGTTAAAATGTATATTTTAGGGAGGGTAATTTTTACATTCTGTGTTTGAAAATACCACTTTTAGAAAGTAGGTATTTTCTTGCTTAGCCATCCAGTGTTCCTCTGCTAGGATGTGCATTGACTGTCTGGCTTTGGAGTGACAGGGGCTGGGGATGTGCAGTGGCTCCAGGGAGTCTGGATGAGTCAGGGCTGGGCTGAATAGACCTGGGCTGCATTTAGAGTAGGGGGAGGAGATTTCCTTTCACTTGAATGTGCCTGGTCTGCCTTCCACAATGCTGTATCCACCTCCTGCCAGAAAGCTACAACAGAGAGGACAGAACTGGTTTTGGCTGGGCAAAGAGCTTCTCTGCATAAGAGAACAAAGAAAGGGCCAGACCTCAGACTTTTAGATCACTTCTGGGATTCAAGAGGAACCTTTGCCAAGGAGAAGAGCTGGAGAGACTGAGGAGGAATACTGCTCCTCTGCTGTTTGCTGTCTGGGGTTGGCCTGCAGAGGCTACTTTCTGACAAGGAAAGGGAAAAGGACTTTGCTGTTTACTGTGACCCCTGCTTGAGGAAGATCTCCAAGGGCTTGAAATTGAGCTTGCCTCCTGTTCTGAAGTCTCAGGGAGACAAAGACTTCAACCCCAGCTCCCCTGAACTTCCTTGCTGGGAGTTCTGACCTGTCAAGAGGTGTCTGTAGATGTTCTGGGCCTCTGGAGGATGTTCTGGCTGAGAGAGCTGGAAAAGCAACCCAACGACGAGAAGCGCAACGCATTTGTACCTGTTTCTGACGCATCGGCGAAGAAACCGACACAGCGCCTTCCCGTAGCTCAAGAGATCACTGCATGCTGCATCGAGTGCACCGGTCTCCGAAGTCCGAGATCGCCTCACTGATTCCGACGCAAGCCCTGCTGTGCGGCTGCAAGAACCCACGCATCATCCCGGATCATCGCATTGAGGTGCCAGGTCTGTTGCATTGTTGGGGGACGCAGTAAGAAACCCACACCTCACCTCCCCACGCAGTAAGAAACCAACTCATCACCTCCTCTCCAGAAAGGAACCAACGCATCACCTCCCCAGCGCAGCAATAAGGAGCCGATGCATCACCTCCCCCGGAGCAGGGAACCGACGCATCCCCTTCCCTGAGTGTAAGGAACCGACGCATCACCTTCCCTGCGACCCTTTTTGTTTGTGTGTGCGACACATCCAAGGTACTTTGAGTGAAAAGTGTTGCATCTGCAATTTGCTTTGAACTGAACTATTTCTACAATTTGAAAGGCATATTTTTATTACTGTATTGTGGATTTTGTCGTTTTGGTCTTGTTTGGTTTAGATAAAGATTACTTATTTTTCTAAACTGGTGTGGTGTCCATTTGTAGTGTTTTCACTGTATTACTGTATGTGTTCACAAATGCTTTACAGGCTGTTTCTGAGATAAGCCTGTCTGCTCATGCCAAGCTACCAAGGGGGTGAGCAGGGGTTATTTTAGAAGTGTATCCCCCTTCCCCTGACTAGAAGCAAGGGTCCCTATTTGGACAAAGGTACCTACCTCTGTCAACCAGAGACCCCCATTTCTAAAATCTTTTTTTATCACTACACTACTGTCTTGAATGGATATTACGGGACCATCAAGAATATGTTTGCACAGAGCATGTAGCTCTTTGAATGGACCATTGGGTCTCAATATGCATATGTCACTTCATATGGCTATACTGTCATCTTGAATGTGTATTACGGCCCGGTTCAGTACCTTTTACCAAGCAAGTCCTTTCATTGTAGCCCAATTAATGTTTGGACTACGATTACAATTTCAGCCAGTACGTGACACTTTACCTTTTAGACTTTTTGCACATGACAGTATGGGTTTATCCTCTGCAATTAAGTATGTGGCATCTTAGAGTAATCAATGAATCTAAATAAGCATATATCTCTTTATGTTACCACGCTGTTGCTCTTAATGTACATTACATAAACAAGACAGGATATGTCATAAATGTGGTACAATTTATTAATCTCATTGGGGAATATGTTGCATGTGCCAATAACTGAGAAAAAAGATGTTGTCTACGATAATGAACAAAGAGACATTGTAAAGCTAACTTAACTCACCTCTACGTGAGGAAACTACACCACGTGAATGATTCGAATTTTTAAATTGTCAAAAAAGAAACGTGGTAAATCATGGGTTTCATGCATAGAGACATATTCTAGTATGATCGACACCAGAAAAATATTTACAAGGTGAAGGGTAATGGCATGCGAATGGAGTCGCCTATTCTCAGAGACACACGGTCTAGTGTTGGATGGAGCAGCACAATGAAGGAAAGACTATGGGCCTAATTACGACTACGGTCTACCCTTCATATTACGAGTTCTGCCATTGGACTGCCACTGGACTGCTACAATGGCCAGGGATCCCTGATCCCGCAGTGGTGTTGCAGCGGTCTGTGGCAGCAGTATGCTGGTGGTTCCACTGTGGCACTGTCGAACATATTACGAGTTGCCTCAGCCCACCATGGAAATGGTGACAGTGAGGCAACTCAGGCAACTCAGGGGGCCCTTACTGTCAATGGAAGGAATAATTTTTAAGCGCATTGCCATTCATGCCGATATTCAGCGTATAGACATTTAACATAGCGCTTTTTTCTCCATGCCAGGTTTTGAATATTTCCATTATGCACTCTGTTAAAAAAATGTGCCTGCGTGTTTAAAAAGAATCACGTGGGATAGTTTGAAATGCAGAGATTTAGTCCCGTGATCAAGGCTCCTGAGAGAGCAGAAACATTGGGAGTGTGAGTCCCTTATGCTGTGGGGTTCCGTGATATAAACAAATTTTTTCAAGACATGACATGTGCTGGTGCACTTCTTTGAAAGCGAGAGAAGAGTTGTTGGGACATATTCAGGATGCCTCGTCCTGATGCACTGGCTGCCCTGTGAATGTCGGGCTCTCCCGAGGCAAATTGGAGTTGGTGATTAATTGTGTGAGCCTGACCTGCTTGCCCCCGAAAGGTGAAGTCCTTCGTGTGTGGAAAGTAAGGGAAGCGGAGGAAGGTTTCTCACTGCTGGCTGTGTCTTGACTAAAGGAGTAAATGGAACTTTTAAACATAATGCAATGCTGAGACACACCTAATTACGCATTAATGGAAAGAACTGACAATGGAAGGAATAATTTTTAAGCGCATTGCCATTCATGCCGATATTCAGCGTATGGACATTTAACATAGCGCTTTTTTCTCCATGCCAGGTTTTGAATATTTCCATTATGCACTCTGTTAAAAAAACGTGCCTGCGTGTTTAAAAAGGATCACGTGGGAGAGTTTGAAATGCAGAGATTTAGTCCCGTGATCAAGGCTCCTGAGAGAGCAGAAACGTTGGCAGTGTGAGTCCCTCATGCTGTGGGGTTCCGTGATATAAACACATTTTTTCAAGACATGACGTGTGCTGGTGCACTTCTTTGAAAGCGAGAGAAGAGTTGTTGGGACATATTCAGGATGCCTCGTCCTGATGCACTGGCTGCCCTGTGAAGGTCGGGCTCTCCCGAGGCAAATTGGAGTTGGTGAGATATATATATATATATATATATATATATATATATATATATATCCAAAACACAGTTTGCTCCTGCCGGAAAACCTGCGACCCAAAGAAGGTGGCGCGCCCGCAGGCAATTTGATACTTGCAACAGGTTGTACGATGGTAGAACGCATGTAAATACATCGTGTGCCTTTGCCACGCATTTTTTTGCACGCATGTTTTTACCGCGAATATGCATTTACAACGCATGCCAATATACATATATATATATATATATATATATATATATATACACACACACATATCAATTATAAGAAAGTGATCCACGCTGGCCACAAGGTGAGTTGTTTTTGTTACTGAAAAAGTTCCCATTCTTAAGTAAAAAAGTAACTACTACTTTCGCTGTGGTAGCGCGCGCACTTCACTTTACTACCGGTCCCATAATGCAACATCCTGATGACTTGAATGTCCGGTAAGTTGTTACTCTTTGCCACGACACCAGGGAGGGGACTTGGTCAGATATAGGATTAAAGGTCTCCCGTCCCCTACTTTCAGCACATCGAGCCTTCCAGAGCTGGGGATTGTTGACGCCTGTTCAGTGACTGCGTCAACCCATGCAGTCATGGATCAGCAATGCCAACAACTTCCATGCTTCCAGAGGCCAGGTGCCGGGTCACGCTTAAAAATGCGTGGTAAAGGCACAACGAGGTGAAAACCTTGTTGTAAAGGCTGTTTCCCCTTCCAACAGAGCAGTAAATCACGCTCTCAGGTCGAAATGAGTTACAAACAGATTTATGAAGAAATAAATCTCTTTTTGCATCTACTATTTTTGCCTGGTAGCGCCAGAGCTTTAATGCTGTGTTAAAAAAAAAAATATATATATACACATATCAATTATAAGAAAGTGATCCACGCTGGCCACAAGGGGCCTGATTCACAGAACTAACTTAGGTCAAAAACGTAAACTTACTACCATTTTGGTATTCACAGAATGCACTTACTCATTTTGGTATTCACAGAAGGCACTTACTTACTCATTTTGAGTAACTTACTCATTTTGTGTAACTCATTTTGTGTAACTTACTCATTTTGTGTAACTCATTTTGAGTAACTTACTCATTTTGTGTAACTTACTCATTTTGTGTAACTCATTTTGTGTAACTTACTCATTTTGTGTAACTTACTCATTTTGTGTAACTCATCTTGTGTAACTTACTCATTTTGTGTAACTTACTCATTTTGGTATTCACAGAAGGCACTTACTCATCAATGAGTAAGTGCCTTCTGTGAATACCAAAATGAGTAAGTTACACAAAATGAGTAAGTTACTCAAAATAAGTAAGTAAGTGCCTTCTGTGAATACCAAAATGAGTAAGTGCATTCTGTGAATACCAAAATGGTAGTAAGTTTACGTTTTTGACGTAAGTTAGTTCTGTGAATCAGGCCCCGTGTGAGTTGTTTTTGTTACTGAAAAAGTTCCCATTCTTGAGTAAACAAGTAACTACTACTTTCGCCTGATAGCGCGCGCGCTTTACTGCTGTGTTGAAAAAATATATATATATATACATATATATATATATAGAGATATATATAGATAGATATATATATATATATATAGATAGATATAGATAGATATATATATACACATATCAATTATAAGAAAGTGAACCACGCTGGCCACAAGGTGAGTTATTTTTCTTACTGAAAAAGTTCACATTCTTAAGTAAACAAGTAAGGAAATAATAAAAATCATTACTTTTCTGCGAATGCATCTAAAGCTATTTTTGATATTTTGCCTCTTTCCCGCAAATCTGTTGCTGGATTCTGAAATGTAATAAATCATCCATTTTCCAGTCCCTATGAGGATTTATGTGTAGGCCTCTGATGTATTTGTAGAACTAAAACAAGGGTATAATCTCATCACGGTTCAACAGTAGCCTTCGTTTTAGACATTTTCTGTTGATGTAGTAAGAGTAGCTCCAGACTTCAGATGTGGGCGTTTCATATTGCATACAGCTCTGAAGTACAGCATGCAAGCCTTATTGATTGCACGCAACCAAGTGGTTCACCTGCATCAGCAAACCTTGCTCAATATTTGACATCTTTGAAATACTTCACTGTTGATCTGTAGAGAGGGCTTTTCATTTTTTTCATGGATCAATGTGCTTCCATTTGCTGGGAAAATAAATAATAGCAAGCGCATGTCGGAAGAGTAAGCGAGAGAAACAGAGCACACTGTGAAAGCACTAAGGGGCATATTATCAAGGGCTCTATCGCCGCTTTAGCGGGACTTTTTCCCGCTAAAGCGGCGATAATTCAAACGCCCTATTAGCAAGCTGTCGCTAACTGCTGTTAGCGACAGCTTCTAGGCGATAGCGACCGGGTTGGGTGCCGCTTTGCATGCCAGCGATATTTATCGCTAATGGCATGCAAAGTAGGCGTTCCCAACCTAAAAGCGACTGGAAACAGTCGCTAAGGTCGCTATCGCCTATTAGCGAGGCAGGGGAGGTGATTAACGAACTAGCGCTAAACACGTTTAGCGCTGGTTTGTTAACGCCTGGTCCAACCCTGACTTAGCCATGTAATCCAATGGGAGGTGGATTACATGGCTAAATCCCCCTCGCCCTATCGCCAAGCTAACACTGGTCACAGTGTGAATATCGCTTGTTTTCAAGCGATATTCACACTGTTCTCCAGGGTTTCTATCGCTTTGGAGATAAGCGTTGCTGATAGCACGCTATCTCCGCGATAGAAACCTGCGATAGCCGGCGATAATTATCCTAGCGCTAACTGCGCTTAGCGATAATTATCGCCGGTTATTGCTAATAGGCCCCTTAGATCTCTATTTCACTAGAAGAAAGGGCGTTGGAAGGGTGCAATGGGCCCCAACGCAAGCAAACCTAAACGGTTCCCTTTCGTGCCAGTTATGTAGTAAGAGACTGAGCTAATTACGACCCCTCACGGACCTGTGCACCCAGGGCCGGCCTAGGCATGGGCAGCTGCCAGGGCCCGCGCTTCTGAATGAAAGTCACATTATCAGTCAGCCCAACTGTTCCTCCAATACCCCCTCGCCAATCTGATCATATTAGAAATGTATTTTTTAAGCAAGGTTATCTTACCTCGCTGGTCCTAGGGCATGGTGACATTGCTTGGGATGCAGGGGTTGGAGAAAGGGAAACAGTGGTGGGGAAGTGGACAGTAGCAAAGCCAAAAATTGTGTTGGACAGCGCCTCTCTTTCAAACTTGCCATGAAGTCTTGTCTGCCCTTACTGTTTTGGGTTGCCAGGCAACAGAAGGCCCCTTTGTTTCATTATCAGGTGGAGAGAGGTGGGGGGTAAGAGGGGGAGAGGGAGTAGCCAGATCAGACTTGCATGGCAGCAGTGCTTAGCAAAGCGCAATCCCCTGGGCCTTGAAGCCCTGGATCAAGCTGCAAGGTCCTGATATGGGGCCCACTTGCTTGGGCCTTGAAGTCATTATCCAGTGCACCGAGCCCAAGGGCAGGGGGCCCTATCTCCTTGGCCTTGCAGCACTACACTATGGCTGTGAAGCCCAAGGGATGAAACTCCCTCCTCTGGGCCTCGTAGTGCATTGAGTAGTTTAATGGAACAGGGGAACCAGGTACAAGTACTGGGTCAGCTCCAAATCCTTTGATTCTGGGCAAATCACTTAAATCTCCTCATACCTTAAAAAAAACCAATCTGACCTTTTGTAATGTAATTAGTAATCATGTAAAGCTCTCCAAAGACCTTGGGCCGAGTTTGCGCTATATAAAACTTTCAAAAAAGAAAACAGATCATGTTTCAGTTACCTCACGTCCTGGCACTGTGCAACATGCATGACTCATGACTTTCAAGTTTTCAAATTGCCTATGTGTAGGGGTGTTGAGCAGGTTCAACAGCCGTGAAGTTCCTAATGGGCCTCTTCTGTCTGCAACTCTGCAGACAAAGGTTCATAATTAACCTGGGTGAGTGAGTGAGTGGAAGGATTGATGAGTGAAAGGGTGAATGAAAGAAAAGTGAAAAGAAAGATGGATGGATGGATGTGGAAAAGGGTGGATGGATGGACAGAGTGAAAGGATGGATGCATGAGTGAAATGATAGATAACGGGGTTGGATGGATGAACAGATGAGTGAAAGGGTGAGCGGATGCATGGATGAGTGAAAGGGTGGATGCGCAATATAAAATTGAATCAACATATCATGTAAGGATGGATGAGTGAAAGAACCGATGGATGAGTGAAAAGGAGTGTGGATGGACGAAAGAATGGATGGCTACATGAAAAGGTGGATGAATGGATGAGTGAAAGGGTGGGTGGATGGATGGATGATGAAAAAAAAGATGGCTGGATGAGAGAAAGGGTCAATGGATGGATGAGTGGGTGGATAGGTGGGTGGAAGGGTAAATGTATTAGTGAAAGGATGGATGGCGGAGTGAAAGGGTGGATGGGAGAGTGAAAGGGAAAACATATGGATGGATGATTGACAGGATAGATGAGTGGATGGATGAGTGAAAGTATGGATGTAAGGGTGGGTGAGTGAAAGAATGGATATATGAGTTAAAGGGAGGGTGGAGAGATGGAAGAAAGGATTATGGACATGTGAATGAGTGGACAGATGAGTCAATGGGTGGATGGATGGATGGATGGATGAGAAGGTGAAAGGATAGTTGGAAAGGTGAAAGGGTAAATGGATGGGTGGTGGATGAGTGAAAGGAAGGATGGATGGAGTGAAAGACTGGATGGATGGATAAGCTTAAGGATGAATGATTGGAAGGACGGATGGCTGGATAGACAGTGAAAGGGTGGATGGAGAGATGGATAAGTAAAATGATGGAAAGGTTTGGAGATGGATGGATAGGTTTGGATATGGATGGCACACGGATGGACGGACGGACTGAATGGTGGAAGATTAAATGATTGATGAAAGAATGAATGGATGACAGAATGTAAAGGTGAAATGGTGATATCAGTTGGTGGATGGAAGGATGAATGGACAGATGCTTGGATAGAAGAGACAAGAGAGCTCTTCTGGGGAGGATCACAATGAAGTGCTTCACTTGCTTGGTGCCATAAGAGCTTTTTTTTTTTAGTTTACTGTCTATGTTTGACATTTCTGTATTTGCCTTATGTTTATGTGTAGTAACAATGGGGTAACCCTGTGTCCCTCAGAACCTGGGTATCTATATAGAAAGCTACAATTGGTTCTGTCGGGTGAGAACAATTGCTTTGGATTTCAAGGACTTAATCCTACAACATACATTTATAGTGACAATGCATTAGTAATTAAGTTGGAACAAGAAGACAGAAAACAGACAATTTTATGCTGCGTCATATGTATTCACTTGAAACATTGTTATGCATTGTACGATAAGGCTGTCAACAATTCACTTAATGATTGGAGTGACATAAAATATAGTGAAAAACGATGGTGCTCAGTGACATAAGTGAAGTGAGTGTGGTTTATACATGAGTGAGACAAATTTATATACAGATTATACACGGGAGAAAACATTTAAAATGGTCAGTATGAAGGGGGAACCAGTGTCTCTGGTAGATTGCATGGTTGCTTGTTAATTTAGAACCAGATGACCTGAGAAAACTGGACCAATAACAACTTCGACGTTTTGACCCTGACGTAAGCCTTATTTTAAGAAAGCGTCATGGCAGGTCTTCTTCAGGACAAGGTAAGGGAGGAAGACAGCCTAAAATGAAACGAATTCATGTGTGTCAGGTAAGTTCCAACTAGAAAAACTGAAAAAACTAAACTATAATTTTAGGTGGTACCTCTATCATGATACTCACGCATTCTGGGATAATTCTCCTAAGACTGCCTTAAAAGATGTCGCACAGAGGGCGGTAATCTGATGGAATGAAGGTAAATGATATTGAAACCGGCACAAATGAGTTACTGAGGACAATGTGTTGCGCTCAGGAAAAAACGAGAAGGTCTTACCTGAAGATTTCAGGAAGACTCCAAACTGTGAGCTCTCAAAAACAATTATGAGGTGGAAGCCGTTTTCTCAATCTAAAAGTAAAGATCCTTTTTATTACTCAATGAAATCAGCATTAGCTGTCAAGATAAAACTAAGCAATATCGGGCCAATTAGGGGCCCAATCTTACCTGTTTAAATTATTTGTTAAATCATGTGAGTAGGGCCGCTGTTGAGAACGGTGCGCACAGCAGGGGAACTAATGATTTGGTCCTCTGCGCCCGATCTATACATTCCGGATTAAATCCTATTTGAAAAATGACGAAAATTGACATGGGACTCAGGCCGCAGCTGCCAGGGGCGTATCTAATTGAAAACGGGCCATTTCTCAGAGATCCCGCTTACCTGGAATAGGGGTGCTCCTATGTCGCATCCAGCAGTCTCGGGAGAAACTGCTTGAATGCCGGTTAAAAAGGGAAACCGGGACGGCTTGACGTGAAATTCACGTCAAAAGTAACGTGCACGGAGTATCGCAGCAGCTGGATGCTGTCTGCTGTGCTTCGATGTGAAGTTCAAAGCGTGACCCATTCTGATATCCCGCTCACTCCAGGCTGTGACATTACGGGAGCCCTAGTGTATGAAAACTATATTGTTCAATTATAGACATGATGCGCGTCTGTCAGGGCATTCTGTTAAATACTATTTCACGGTCATGGCTCAGGCAACAAGTTACGTAATGAAACATAGCGCCCAATAAAGTTGGTCATTTGGGCATACTTGAAAGTAATACAATATATAGTCCCGATTGGGTTCTGAAGCACTTCCAGATAGAAAGTGCACATTAGGATTATGTGATCAATAAACATGAGATTTTCCTAATCCGTTATTGGCCACACAGATTGACCATGCATATTTAACAGACATTGAAAGGCAAAAAAACATTCATTTAAACTATGCATTACAATACAACAACCATATTGTAAGTAGTTAGGTAAGATTTAACATTGGAAATTGATCAGAGGTGAAAATCAAAATGGAACCATTGACCATGTTGTATCATTCATTGGGGGATTGTTCATGAATGCAGAGAACTTATAGCAATAAAGGTCCCCAACTAGGTGGTGATATTAGGTAAGATTTTACAATGGAACCATTTATTGTGTCATATAATTCATAAGGGAATGGTTCATGAATGCAGCACTCATATGGCTAAGATTGTTCCTACATAAGTGGCGACCAGATACATAAAGGCCAATCTGTGTCAGCTAAAATATAGCTGCTCCAGATACGTGAAGGTCAATCTGTGCCAGACACACTATAGCTGGCTCATTTGTCTGGAGGTCTCCTCCATTTCACTTAATCCGTTCCCAACCGTGTCCAAAGAGTGCATCCACTGACACTCCTTGAGATTCAAGGTTGTGCCAATGTTACCCCTCTAGGGTGAGGGCGGATTTTCTCCAGTACCCACCATCTAATGCTGACAGGTGGGTGTCCTTGGTTGGTGAAATGTTCAACTAGGGGAGCTCCCTGTGCTTTACATTTCAGTCTGTTAAGGTGTTGTTGGATTCTAGCCTTCACCTTCTGAGTAGTCTGCCCCACATATAACTTGCTGCATGGACACTTGATGACATATATCAAATTTTCACTGTTGCAGTTTGTATGCTGTGAGAGGCTATATGTCTTATTCTGATGTGTGAAGGAGGTACCCTCAACGATTAGGGTGCAGGCCTTACAATGGCTGCACTTGTAATGTCCAAGGAGGGGTGGTAAGTTGAACTGACTCCTGATGTCCGGTGGTCTCGGTGGTTCCAGATAAGCTTTTACTACAAAGTCCTTGATGTTTTTGCCTCTTTTGAATGCAAAGATGGGTTCCTCAGTGGTTCCAAATTCACTGGCCACTAGATTCCAATACTTCTTCACAATTTTCTTGATCTCATTGCTTCTGGGATTAAAGGTGGTAACGCAGACGATATGATCTTTTCCTGTTTCTTTGGGTTTAACCTCTAACAGGGAGTCACGAGGACAGTACCAGGCTCGTTTCCTGGCCCGTTTGAGTAAACCAATGGGATATCCTCTCTCTTTAAGTCGTAGTGTCAGGCTCTCGGTTTCTTTGAAGAAGTCAACCCGCCGGGAACAATTTCTTCTCAACCGTAAGAATTGCCCGTAAGACAAATTGTCCCTGAGAGTTCTCGGATGATGTAAATCATATTTGAGTAACGTGTTGCGTTCCGTGGGTTTTCTGTATAAATCGGTGTATAACAATCCCTCTTCCACTTTGAAGGTAAGATCCAGGAAATTTTTGAATTCGTTACTATGAGTCATGGTGAACTGGATATCCGTGGATCTATCGTTCAGCCAGTTTTTGAAGTTAATCAAACTTGTTTCACTTCCTGACCAAATCATTATCACATCATCAATATGCCTCTTCCACACGGCGCTGTTATCTATGAAAGGGTTATTGAGGTTGTAGAGATGTTCTTCTTTGTATGAGTCCATGAAAAGTTTGGCCAAGCTCGGCACAAATCCAGCCCCAATAGCCACATCCTTGCATTGGTATAAGTACTGGTTTTGGAAAACAAAGTAGTTCCTGGACATAGCAATCTCCAAAAGTGCCACCAAAAATTCAGTGGGCACCCAATGTGGTTTAGGGTGTCTCTCTAGTATTTCTTTGGTTACTTCTAAGGCTTCTCTCGTGGGATGCTGGTGTACAGGGATGAGACATCAAGAGTGACCATGAATTGAGTGGATGTATCAAAGGCTTGACCTTTCATCAGCTGAATGATATGCATTGTATCCCTCACAAATGACTTGGTTTCAGCCACCCATGGTTGTAAGAAGTTGTCTATGTATTGATTCAGGGGTTCTAGGATTTATCCACAGACAGAGACAATGGGTCTCCCTGGTGGTTTCTCCAGGCGCTTCTGCACCTTGGAAAGTGTGTAGGTCGTCGGGATCCTAGGCTCCTTCTTATTCAAAAAATCATGTTCTGGTTCGCTCAGGAAACCCTTGTTGAGACCTTTCTTGGTAAGATCCTGGATCAGTTTTCTGACTTCTGGTGTGGGGTCCCTTGGTATTGGGAGGTAACTCTCCCGGATGTTCAGTTGTTGCAATATTTCTTCTATGTAGTCCGGGGTGTTCTGCACGACCACCGCTCCCCCCTTGTCAGCTGCCTTGATGACAATCTTGTCGTTAGCTCCAAGACTGTTAAGGGCCAGTCTCTCCTCTTTAGTGACATTATATTTAATGTATCTCCTGTTGTCCAAGAGGTACATGATTTCTTTCAGGATGATTTGTTGGTACGCCAACATTTTTTGGCTCATTAAATAGGCCGCCGGGGTGAACATGGAAGGTGGCCTGAAGGGGGTGGCTGAGGAAGGAGGGTTATATTCTTTGTTGGAAAAGTAGTACTTCAGTCTAATCTTCCTGAAGAATCTTTGCAATTCAAGTTTGATATTGAAGGAGTCAGGGGGAGTCGTGGGGATGAATGTCAATCCCTTGGAAAGAATCCGTTTTTCGGCGTCAGATAATGTGTAATTAGAAATATTTATGATTGGATCCATAGTGGTGTGGATAGTTACTCCTACAGGATCAGTAGGGAAGTTCAATGTAAATTCTAGTCCTGCAACATTAGGTACTAGGAGTCTGTCAGACAGGGCACCAAGAGAATGAGGCATATCGATGGGGGGGCTTCTGGTGAGTACTACATCCATCATCAAATCAAGTGGTCTCTGCTCCAAAGGTTGTACACATTCGGCCATAGTTGTTACCATCTGTATGTTTGGCGGCGTGTTTGGATCTCGCCGTGTGTTTCCTGTGGGTAGAATCTGACCCTGGTGTTGCCTCTCTGGTTGACCCCGCCTCTGTTCCAACCCCTCGGTCTTCCCAGATCTGCCCTTGCCCCCCTCCCCTGCTGGGCATCCAGTTGCTCTCCCCTAAAAGATTCTGTGTGTCTTGGTATCTATGGCCCTGATTCGTTTGGCAGCTTGTGGAGGGTCTGTCAGATTCAGTGTCTGAACCACTGCCTATGGATGAGTCTGAAAAGGTTTCAAACCTCATGATGCCCTGTCTGCTCCTGTTTGTGTAGAACCCCTGACTATCCTGCTGATAGTACTCGTCAGCCAAGATGGGGTATGTCACCTTTTTGTCAAAATTTCTTATGTCTTTTGACAACTTATCTAGCTTTCTGTTAAGTGTTACTGTGTTGAATTCCGCTAGAGTTTTCTCAGCATGCTCTAGGGCTTCTTTTGCATTTGTTAAGGCCCCATCATCAAGAATCTCCTTTTTGAGCTCAGCTATTTCATGTGTCAATTTCTTGACGTATTCAATTGCAGTCTCTACCCCAAGCACCATCCAGTGCCTGGAGCAGTTGTTTGCAACAAAGCTAAAGCCCTCTCTAAACTTTGGGATGTCTATAAATATTACAGGCTCATTCCTTACCTGCAAGCCTTTTGGTATTATATTCGCTTGCAGGTATTTAGTTAGTACATGACCATGCAGATGTGAGCGAATCAGTTTCTTTTCAAGTCTCTCTAGCTTGGCTAGTTTCTCATTGAGGGTAGTGTCAACCAATATAGCAGTTGCCCCCAAAAAATGTAATTCACCTTGTTCCCGTATCAGCTTATTGATAAAATCTTCACTGTAGGACAAGGTTTCTTTTTCTGACATACTTTCAGGCATTTCACGAGTATGAGAAATTCAATTTAAACAATAGATGAGGAAAAAACCCTCGCAGGTATTTACCTGCACAAGTTAATGTATAGTAACAATGGGGTAACCCTGTGTCCCTCAGAACTTGGGTATCTATATAGAAAGCTACAATTGGTTCTGTCGGGGGAGAACAATTGCTTTGAATTTCAAGGGCTTAATCCAACAACATACATTTATAGTAACAGTGCATTAGTAATTAAGTTGGAACGAGAAAACAGAAAACAGACAATTTTATCCTGCGTCATATGTATTCACTTGAAACATTGTTATGCATTGTTCACAGTTTGGAGTCCTCCTGAAATCTTCAGGTAAGACCTTCTCGTTTTTCCTGAGTGCAACACATTGTCCCCACTAACTCATTTGTGCCGGTTTTAATATAATTTACGTTCATTCCATCAGATTACCGCCCTCTGTGCGACATCTTTTAAGGCAGACTTAGGAGAATTATCCCAGAATGCGTGAGTATCATGATAGAGGTAACGCCTAAAATTATAG
This sequence comes from Calotriton arnoldi, assembly GCA_963921515.1. NCBI lineage: Eukaryota > Metazoa > Chordata > Amphibia > Caudata > Salamandridae > Calotriton > Calotriton arnoldi. The sequence goes on along the minus strand of CAWUFW010007890.1, from coordinate 254,156 downwards.
TTTAGTTTTTTAAGTTTTTCTAGTTGGAATTTACCTGACACACATGAATTGCTTTCATTTTAGGCTGTCTTCCTCCCTCATCCTTCACCTTGTCCTGAGGAAGACCCGCCATGACGCTTTCTTAAAATAAGGCTTACGTCAGGGTCGAAACGTCGACGTTGTTATTGGTTCAGTTTTCTCAGGTCATCTGGTTCTAAATTAACAAGCAACCGTGCAATCTACCAGAGACACTGGTTTCCCCTTCATACTGACCATTTTAGCTTTTTTCTCCCGTGTATAATCTGTATATAAATTTGTCTCACTCATGTATAAACGACACTCACTTAACTTATGTCACTGAGCACCGTCGTTTTTCACTATATTTTATGTCACTCCAATCATTTAGGGAATTGTTGACAGCCTTATCGTACAGTGCATAACAATGTTTCAAGTGAATACATATGACACAGCATAAAATTGGCTGTTTTCTGTCTTCTTGTTCCAACTTAACTACTAATGCATTGTTGCTATAAATGTATGTTGTAGGATTAAATCCTTGAAATCCAAAGCAATTGTTCTCACCCAACAGAACCAATTGTAGCTTTTTATGTTTATGTGTGGCATCTCTACATTATAGATATGACATTTTGAGTGACACCCAAGGGCCAACTGAATGTTACACTAGTAATTGTTAATTGTAGCATGTTTTGATTTAAGTGTAAGGCTCTAGAGTGAGCCAGCCTAATAGTGCCATGATCTGTGCTTGAGATGTATATTGTGTTTGTAGCAGTAGGCAAAGTGTCTAAAATAAACTGTGTAATAGTGTATACTCATTGCCTTCTTTAAGAAAGCTGCAGGGAAAAGTACCTTTGTGGCCTCTGTTAAGACAGTTCTAGCCTTATGGTATAGGAAACTTATTGCAGTTCTCTGCAAAGCCCCCTTAAACAAAGTCTGGCTCCCTATTTTAAGTCCCACTTGCTGACACACCCCTAATCTGGTCCCTAAAGTGAGTCTGTCACAGCAATCCTACCATTAGTTCACCACCAAAGCTAAATCTCTTTAGTAACATCCCCGCAGCATTGTGAGACAGGTACTTCTTAATGACTCCAAGAGTTTAATATCAATTTTCCAGAGAGGAGTAAGTGGTCAGCGTCCAGTCTCTAGTTAAGGAACTGAGGTGTTCCCTTGTAGTATTGAGGCAAAACCTAATTGCTGATATTGTTTCTCTGTCCAGATGGTATACGAGCCTAAACTCTCATCTCATAGCAGCAACAGGGAAAAACAGCACTGGTATACTGCTGCAATAAACACACACACTTTCATGAACACACTCACACTAAATCTGTCCACTGTCTCATATTCACAACTGGCTCCACTAATGTTTCCAAAATAATTTCATCATCAAACTTTCTTTTCCGTCACAGTAAAAGGGATTTATATGAAAACTGTAACTTTCACTAGCACAGACTTCCACCAGAGGAGATCTCAAATTGCTTCTTTATACCACATGTAAGTAGTTAATCCTGCTGTTATTTCCTTGCATTCTGGAACTTCCCTTTTAATTTTTCTATCATAAATGCAGGAGTGTAGGATCCAAATGAAAGGACTAGGGGCCAGATGTATGACCCGCCAATTTGCGAGTCGCAAATTGCGCCGCAGCTGCGACTCGCAATTTGTGACTTGCAAATTGGTATGCACAACAGTGTCTGAGACACTGTTTGCGATTCCCAATGGGGTCTCAAATTGCGAGGCTCATGAATATTCATGAGCCACTCACAATTTGCGACCCCATTGGGAATGGCATGCACTCCCAGGGATGGTGGCCTGCTGGGCTCAGCAGACCTCCATGTCTGGGACTGATTTTAAATAAAGCAGGTTTTTTTTAAAAATGCAGCCCGTTTTCTTTAAAGGAAAACGGGAGGCATTTGAAAAAAAATAAAATGAAACGTTTTCGTTTCAATTTTTAAGGGCAGGTAGTGGTCCCTGGGACCACTGCCTAGCCTTAAAAAGTATTTTGGGGGCCAGTCACAAAGGGGAAGGGGTCCATTACCACCCTCTTCAAGAGGGTGGTAATTTGAGAGTGTTTTGCGACCGCAATTGCGGTCGCAAAACAGTCATACATGGGATTGCGGTCGCTATTAGGAAGGGAACGCCACTTCCTAATAGCGACTCGCAATTCCTAAATAGCGAGTCGCAAATAAATTGCGACTCGCTATTTAGGAATTGTACATAGCCCTTTCACATTTTGCATGCGCAAATGGGTCGCAAACCTGTTTGCGCATGCAAAATAGGGTTGTACATCTGGTCCTATGCCACTTCAGCGATGCTAAAGAAGATTAATAGTCCAGCTATTTCACTTTATGTCATGTCACTTCTTGTAATGTCACATGCAAATTAGAGGGGCATCACATTTTCCCTTTTGCCCTGGGCCCCAAAAGTCCTAGGTCAGGCCCTGTGGGCACCTACTCTGTAAGACCTGATTCACAAAGATACTTTTAGGCTTTTAGGCCTGTCATACCTTTCTTGTGTGTTGTTCTCCACCCGAGTTACTATTAACTCACATTGTGGATACTAAAACAAGATTCAACTTACACAGAAGTGTAAGTTTACATCTGTGAATTATGATTACTGTGAACTAATGATAGCGGCTCCTACCTTAAGGCTTGAGCCAGTCACATCTTTTCAACAAGCAACACTTTCCTATCTAGGGCTACTACACTCATACTTAGAGTGCAAAAAGAAGCTACAAGGTCCATCATTCAAAATGATTAGGGGCATAGCTTCAGGGGTGGGGGTTTGGGGTGTGACACCCCCCAAATTATTGCATTCTTTGCTTTTTAGGTAGGTCTGGCGGCCCTGTGTTGAGTCTGCTGACTCGTTATCAGTTTCTCGTCACAAGCCAAGAATGCAAGGCAGAACAGTGAACTTTGATGTGAACAGGAGCGAGAGACAGAAGCTGAGATACCAATCTAGTGACTACATTTCAAAATGTGAAACCATATAAGCTGCAATCAATAACAGCTACTCTGCTTGTCCAAACTGTTTGAAGCGAATCCAATATTTTATTTCACAGAGGTTCCTTTTTCTTTTGTATCCCATATGAGCACACTTTAAAATACCTTAGTGCAATATGTATGCAGTACAAGCACTCACTATGTTTGATTTAATGGACTATAATGTTGCTCAATCTATAATAAGAATCTAGGCCACGTTTAAAGTTCACATAACTATTAACTTGCTGCATAGTTCACTAATGGCATTGGCGTTGGGGGGGCGAGCCATGAACATTTCTAAAAATGATCACTTTTAGGATATGTCTCTTGCTGCAGTGATATATTCTGATGTACTAGGTTCAAACACTTTAGCATGTTAAAGAAATACACTTTTTCGAATTTTGAAGAGATGATATATTTTTACAATATCTTTGAAGCGTGATGTACATACCAAACTTTTCTTGTCTTGGCTTGTGCACAGGCTCATAGAGCCAAATTCAGACTCATGGGTTGGCTCTGATTCGGCTCGCCTATTAATTTGGCTGTACAGCCTCCTCTATTTGTGACTTGTGCTTAGTACATGGGGCCATCAGTCACTTGATAAAATTATTTGTTAAAAGGGAGGACTAGAAATGAAGCCCAGTCCACATGCACCAATGTGCCAACTCTACCACTAAGACTTCTTGTAGTAGACACAAAGAAGAGTGTGTGCAGTGAAAATACATTTAAAATAAGTGAGCCGAGGCCCAAGTGGAACGTGCAGTGGAGTAGCTTTAGCGGAGGTGTTTGGAATGTGACATCATTCAAATGCACTCTTGGTTTGGTAGCCAGTTCTGTGGGCCATGAGTAGAGTCTGCTTTGTGTCATTTTTCTTGTCTTTCCCTACTCACCAAAAGGTCAATGGATGATGCCTTAAAGCTGACTCTACATTGGCTAGCCTGCAATCATCTTAAACTCAATTTGCAAAAAACAGAATTCCTCTTGATTTCTCTGCCTAAAAGCTCCGCCGATGTTAAGGAATGGACCAAGTCGATCACTGCTCTAAACTGCACTCCTGTCCTGGTTGACTCCCCCAAATCTCTTGGTATTACTCTTGAGAAGAACTTAAACATGCAAACTCACATCAACTCGATGGCCAAAAGCACCCGCTTTCACATTAGCTATCTCAGGAAATTGAAACCATTCATTTCATCTACTGACCTTAAAATAGCAGGATAATACTTAGTCATCTCTAGGATCGAGTATGGTTGCACTACACTTTCAGGCTTACCCAAGATCTCCACTGCTCCCCTAAAATCGTGCCTCAACACTGCAGCAAGACTCTTAACAGGATCAAGAAATTTTGACCACAACTCTCCTCATCTGAAGTCTCTGAACTGGCTTCCATTCGAAGCCAGAATTCAACTTAAACTGGCTTGTATCACTCACAAAGCCCTCCACCACAAAACACTGATGTATCTTGCTAAAGATTTCGGGGGGAGGAAGACCTTTGCAGAGCGCCAGGGATCTAGTCCTGAAACCACCCTTATTGCAGAAGAAGAAAACCTATGACATAGCCTTCTCTGGAGCGGCCCCTAGAATCTGGAACTCGCTTCCCCCTCACATCAGAAGAATGAGCTCTACTTCTGCCTTCAAGAAGGAAGCAAAGATCTTCCTTATGACCAAATTCTTACCATAGCTGTCGACTGAACTCAATCCTCATCACCCCTCAACCATCGCTGCCTCCCAGTTCATTCTTACTTTTTTCCATTAGCTATGACTCTGCTCTCTCCATCTAGCACTATCATAACAACTCTGTTCCTGAATTGTTGCATTATAGTAAGTCCTATAACAAGTTTTTAGAGTGCTGCAGAGTATTGCCTGCCTGTCAAGATGCCCACACGCCATTAAGAGGGGACTCGCTGTCCCAGAATCCGAAGTAGGAGGAGAGGAGGTGGGGCATCCCGAGATGCGCAGAAAAGCACTGTTGGTCTCCCGCGGCGCGGGAAAGTTTTTAGAGTATTGCAGAGTGTTGCCTGCTAGCCTGCCTGTCAAGACGCCCGCACGCCATCCAGAGGGGACTCGCTGTCCCAGAATCCGAAGTAGGAGGAGAGGAGGTGGGGCATCCCAAGGCGCGCATAAAATCTCTGTTGGTCTCCCGCTTGCGGGACGTGCGCGGGCCGCGCCCGGGCCAAAGGCGGGCCCGTCCGTGCCCGTCACAGCCCGGAGGAGGCTGGGCCGGGCCTACCCTCTTGGTCCCTCCGTTTACTACTACCTACCCAACCGACTGGACTGCTTGGGTTTTGCAGGGTCCACCGGCATCTACAGCAAAAGAAGGGGACTTAACTCAGACCAGTATAACTCCAAGGGTGAAGGTAGGGAAGGGCGGTGTCTCTTCTTGTTATTTCAGTACTTATCTACCTTGGTTAGCCCTGTGAATTGGTGTGCCTGACCCTGATCCTGATTTTTATTGTTCTGGCCCGTTGATCTGGTACTGTTGTAAAATTCAAACAAAAGATCAAAGGGTGGCCTTCTAACCTATGTTTCTCTAGCATTAGATTGTAATATATCAGGGTTGCCTATAGATAATGCCTGCATACATTCGATGATACTACATAAAGGGTCAAGGAAATTGGGTCCCGTGAATTTTCTTGCCCCTTAGAAGTTTGTTATATGTCATCGTTGGGCTCCTACTTATGAGACCGGCTAAAGGTAGTATGTGGTAATTTTATGATAGCCGGGGATTTTAACATCCACCCATGTGGGGATCTAAGGAATACTAACCTCTTTGACTCAGGTTGCCCACGTGTGAAGGGTATTCACTTTGAGAATTCCCCACAAGGCGATTCCCTAAATGATCTATTATGTGAATTTGATTTATCACCGTCCCTGTGTACATTGGACCCATGTAGCAAGGTCTCCAATCCAACCTTCGTAGGAAGGGGTGGGGGTTCAATTATTGATTTCGTTCTGGTATCATCACCCCTCCTTGAATTGATTTCAGGTTTTTCAATTGAGGCAAGTATTTATAGTGACCATAACCCCCTATGTATGTACATTAGCTGGCCTTCCCTGGTGCCCACCCGAGAGTCAGGAAGAGGAGGGGTTTTGAAAGTAACGGATGGAGGAAGAAGGCTAAAATGGGCCCAGATAACCTCGGAGTCATTTTATGACTCTTTATTCGCCTGTTGTGATACTGAACTAGCCTTGTGCATTGCCCCGTCAATAGATCCGGGAGAAACTATAGAAGCTTTTAAAGTTATCTCCTCTACCATATCTAGCCTCCTCAGTGCTCCTGTGCGACGATCACCCATCTTGGTGCCTAGATGGTTTAATTCTGATTGTTCGCGTGCCGCCAGGAATTTGAAAGAAGCATTAGGTGAGAGCCCTAGGGCCATGGCCTCAGTAAAGACCCGTAGAAGGGAGTATAAAGTAGTATTAGCCAGACGTAAGGCAGCGCTAAAGGAGGAATTATGGAGGGCCTTAATTGAGGCAAGTACCTTGAAGAGTAGTGCCAAGTTTTGGGGCATTATCAATAGCCCTTTTTAAAATAAAACTGGGGGAAACGTAGTGGAGGCTCATATAACGGAGGAGGAATGGGTGCACCATTTCGAGGATATGTTTCAATGTCCACCAGATCAGAACAGACTACCAGGAGTAGCGAAAGTCAACTCATCCCTGGTCGTATTGGTTGAGGAAGTCAGGAAAGGGATCATCGGGCTGTCCAACCATAAAGCACCGGGTCCCGACTGTACCCCGCTGGACTTATACAAATCCAATGTGAATTTTTGGGCACCTGTTCTTTTGTCAGTTATCAACGCAGCGGTCATAGCTGGTCCACCTGGCTCATGGGCCACCTCCACAATTGTTCCAGTTCTTAAAATGGGTAACAGGGATAGCACGCACTATTACAGACCCATATCCCTGTTGGACTCGGTGGTTAAGGTAGTGGGCCGCATTCTTTTAGACAGGCTGACCAATTGGTCAAATGAAAATAACACCTTAACCGACATCCAGTACGGTTTTCGTGATGGAAAGTCAACCATTGCCCAATGCCTTAACCTGTACTTGATTCTAAATAAGTATACGGTCGCCCGCTCTGGCACCATCTACCTGGCCTTCATGGATCTGTCGTCCGCGTTTGACCGCGTGAACAGCTTCAAGCTATGGCAGACCATGTTGACGTTGGGGGTGGACAGTGATATTGTGCATTTTCTTGCACATCTCCATGCTGACACCAAAGCTGAGGTTCGTTATTCACAAGACCTCAAAGTATCTCACCAAATCCCAATAATAAGAGGAGTACGCCAAGGGTGTATCTTTGCTCCCTTTTTGTTTAGTTTGTATATCAATAAACTAGATCAGATCTTATTGGAAACTAAGGTAGACTACCCCCAGGCGGATGACGCGTCCTTATGGCTTGGACTGCTAGAGGATTACAATCTCTGCTTAATTCTTTTTCATCCTTCATGGAAGGTTTTGACTTGTCTATAAACGACTCCAAATGCTACGTGATGCAGGTGGGACCTCGCACAAAAAAGCAATACCAGTTCAGGGTTGGTGAAGCATTGGTTCCACGTACTGAGGTTTTTTCATATTTAGGAGTCTTGTTAGATGACAAAATGAAATGGGGGAATCTAACATGGAGTAAGAGGTGAGATCTAGTGTGTGCCAACACCGCTATTTTTAACTTTGCCTCAAATCTTGGCAGGAGACCGATTGCGGCACTCCTGCAGATTTATCAGGCAAAATGTATCGCTAAAGTCTCCTATGGCAGCGAAATTTAGGGCCACATCACCATGGAGGGACTTCAAGTGGAGGAAAATTACTTTTTGAAACGTCTTTTATGTGTGCCCCAGGGCACCTCAAACTTTATGGCCCATGAAGAGCTGGGGGTCCCCTACCTCTTGGATCTGCTGGCCCTTCGACCCCTCATACTGTGGTTGAAGCTATGGTTGTATCAGAGTCCCAACCTAAATAAATCAATTCTAAAGGAGTGTATGGGCCTTGATCATGTTCATCATATCTCTTGGCTTGACTACATAAAGACATGTTTAAGAGGTTGGGAAGAACAGAACTCTTTTCTGAACCAGAACTTGTGCATAAGAAAGATCTGGGCCGAATAAAGGAGTCCTTCTTTAACCTGAGGACTACTAAAAGGGAGGGGTGCGAGTTGATGAAACCCAGTGTTCGTAAGTTTGTCATTTTGAAATCTGTACAATCCACTGAGCCATATGTTTTAGGGGCCTTTAGTGCCCATGAGCGTTTTTTATTAACCAGGTTTCGATTTGATCTTTTCCATCTTTTATCGGCACAGCCTCGGGGGTGTAGTAGAGGTCAGAGCTTAGAGTCCTGTGGCTGCGACGGGAAGTCTCCACAGGACATGCTCCATTTTATAATGTTCTGTAATTTTTATAAGATCCCCCGAAGAAATTTTATTATCCCTATCTTGAAACCAATGGATTTTAGGCAGGTGCGCCCAGCTTTCATATTTTTACAACTGTTATCCGGCAACACTATTTTTCATGTTCTTAATTTCTTAAAATCAGCAGTGAGGCTTAGGGCCTGTTGTGATTAATGTGTTTGTGGCTCTAAGTGGCTCCCACGCGTCTTAGCATGTTTGACTGGGTATATTTTGTATTGTTAGGCACTTTGTGCCCTTTCTTCCTTTACAGATCTAATATTTATCCCCCTTCTATTAATCTTTCTTAAACGTGTATCGTAAACTGTGGTCTATTTCTTTTTGAATGACATTTTGTTTTAGAATACTTTTATGGTTTTGTGTATAAACCGAATAAAGTGAATTTGACTTGATTTGAAGTCCTTACTAGCTGAGTTCTATCATTTATTGTACACTTGTTTTACTATTTGCCTATAACTTCCGCAAAGTAACACTGTCTAATCCAAGTACTTTGCATTGACCTTGTTTACTCCTATCTTCATTGTGTCCCCATGATTCGTTTGCTGTTTATCACTTTTTTGTCATAATTTAGTTTTTTGTATCCCTCTATGTACTTGCGCTCTGATACCCATGGGTCATGTTCGCGCTATATAAAACCTTGAATATATAAAATGTGTTCATTTTCCAGATCAGGATTTTAAATATTAATAGTGACTGGTTTACCAAAAAAGTATAACATCTGAACCCATAGAGTTACTCTTTGAATGGGTGCAGATGTACTGCTTTTGGAAATTTACAGTCATTGGCAGTAGTAAACGTGGCAATCTGTGCAAGTCTCAAGTTTCCTTGCATATTACTGGCAATCAAAAACCCAAAAATTGATGGGATGAATGCTTGCAAAAACCATCTAACCCATTATTTTTCACTCACTGTGCCACTCTGGAGAGAGGTTCACATAATGCAAATCAGTACTGACCTATATCCACAAGGAAACATCCATTCCGAACCTTGGCCATCTCCCTCCTCCACCCTACTGCCCACTGCTTTTTTCGTTGGGAAATATGAGAGTGCCCCCCTTCCATCTCTCACTGACTAAGCTACACCCCTGAAAATGATGTTGCCAAGAAATTCAGAAGTAGCAGTGGCTGATTAAGTTGTTTGACACAAATAAAACGACTCATGAAGAGAGATGCATTTTTATTGACGTGAATCAGTGGCACAGTATAAATTTGGATATTTGCTGATTAAATGCATCTCCCGTCTGGAAATGAAGTTGGAATATACAATAATGATGAGCATTTCTTCATATGAAAATTGTTCATTAATCTGATCCTGTCCATTATATTAACTAGGTATACTGCAGGGGCGTATCTATGTCAGAAATATTGGCGGATGTGACCTTAAGATTATCCAACAAAGCTGTCTCTAGGCTAACCTGAAAATAATGATGCTAATCAAAATCCTCACAGGACTTCACTGCAGTCAAGGCAACATACATAAGCCATCCATCTATCCATCAAGAAGGACCAACACGAAGGAAAGGTGCTCTTTAAAGCTGTTATGTAAAGCAATATTCATTTCACAATCTCTATTTCCCACTTTCAGTAAAAACATCAACTGGAGTTAACCATGTCATTCAGATATTAAATATAATCTGAAAGACCTTTGACCCCACAGTACACACAATGACAAGCTGTACAGCCCATTCCACCCTACTCCACCTAGTCACTCTTTTCAAACACTTACCACTTGAATCTTCACTGCCAAAAACCTTCTAAGCCACAACCACTGATGATTACATCACCCAGCTTAAAGCAATAAAACACATGTTTTTGATGTTCTCAGAGCAGTCCATTGCTTTGCCAATGCATGATATTTAAAAGACAGCTTTCTGTTCAAAATGTGTAAAAAACCTGCTCTTTTACAAGAAACCTAACCTCAACCATGAGCAATCATCAAATTGAATTTCAATCACACACTTTCCTTTCCTAGGTGCAATGCAGGAGTAAGGAGCCATCAAACAAATTCAGAAACACTGTGATCGACACCAGTCTCCATCCACTTTAAAACTGTTGAATTTAAGACTCTCATTGACACTATCTAATCACTTATGGGTAACATTAAAACTTCCCTAAAATACAAAGAATTATTTCTTTACAGTGTTCAGAATTATGCACAAACTGACTCTTCAAAATCTCCATGCCTCCAATATACTAGTAGCATATCACAGGGCTCAATACTGGCAACTCTATGTTATTCAATCAATGTTTGCCCTCCTCCCCCTTGATTTGCTGCTCTCCCAAAAAAGACCAACTCATATACCGGTACTCCAGTGCCACTGAACTGTGCCTTAGGGTATTTCTGGTGAATGGACTTCACCTTGGAACCTGCTTGGACATCAATGAAACCTAAATGTTAATAGTTTACCTTAACCTCAAAACTAACTAGTCACAGTGGGTTCAATTCATTGGTGCTGACAACTTCATTTACAGTTTTCTGGGTTCCATCCTGTGAGTAGTCATTTGGTTTAGACATGGCAGTGGATTGTCTTTGGTGCACCGTTTGAAGAAAAAGAAGCTTCTGTCCAAATGAGCCTCAGCCAGAGCTTTATGATTGCTTTCTCTAGAGGCACATTTTTTAGGAGAAAAGCCAAAGAAATGATCTTTTGCTATTGCAACACTAGGGGGCCGATTCCGATCTCGGCCGGTAGGGCACCAAATCGGATTTGGCTTAACCGGATCCGATTCGGAGCCCTCATTCCCGACCGATTCGTACGTGCGTCCGGCCGAGCGAGTACGATGCGAGCGCACGCGAAATCGCAGACCGACTCGTACGCGGGTCCGAACCGCTCGGACCGACTCGCACGGACACGACTCGCACAGCGCAATGGAGACGTTCCCCGGCCGGGCAAGTACGATGCGCGCCGCGAGCAATCCGACCGACTCGCACCGTCCGGCTCGAAAGAGCAGTCGGAGCCGGACTTTGGGGGTCCGTGTCGTACCCCCCTGTACGTGTAGCCGCGCGAGTCGCACACAGGGGGGACCCATGGGTCCCCCTACCTGTGCATGTACGCCGCGAGTCGCATCAAGGTGTACCCGCTGTAGGGGGCGCCCTTGTTCGCCTCGCACCCATTGAGTCAATGGGAGCCCGCGTACGCGTTGTACGTCCGGCTCCCATTGACTTCAATGGGAGTCCGACCGACTCGAGTCCGATTGCATGCGTGCGCATCGTACTCGTTCGGTCGGACTGCCAGGGTCTGATTCGGTCGGAAATCTCTCTGGGTCGGGCTCGGTCGGAGTGATTTCCGGCCTGAATCGGAATTGGCCCCTAGGTCTGCACACACCCTTGTGTGGGTCTTCGTTGCCACTCTCATGGCACAAAGTACAAGATGTATTTGCAACATTACCCAGAATGTAGTCCCTATTGCACTGTTAATACAGGGGCCTCATGTCCACATTGTGTAAAGAAACTGGTACCTCGTCCATAAGGTAAGGGAGAGATTATATAGTATGATTGTGGGTACCCTTCATGGCTTTGTCATAAGGATGCAATTATATGTGAATTTAATTATGAATTGTAATTCTAAGATTAACTTTTATTTGATCAGTATTCTATTTAGAAAATCTCTCTTCAGTCGATTAATTTTTGTGACTTGAAAAATTTTCATGTAGATTTTTAATTTAATTTTTAATTTCCTAAATTAAATGTGTTCATATATTTTCTTTTTTCTTTTATTTATTTTAATTTAATATAATTTGAAATGTATACCAAAGGTATGAGAAATGTATACATATGTCTTTAAAATGAAATTGGATTTTAAATTAATTTTTCTAATGATGCATTTTTTAAATTATTTTAAATAATTATAATTTTTAAATATTGGGTAGTTAGAATTAATGTATGTAATTAACAATTTATTAAAAAAATGAAATGTAGGTATTGTTTTTTTAAATTGATAATTGTTTATTTGCAATAGATATAAATAATGATAAATATGTTATCAGTTTATCTAAATTTAGTATAATAAAATAATTAATGAAAACATTTCTTACGCAAAACATCTTTTTTTCATTTGAAAATATGCTTTCTGTGTTACTTTATTTTTTGCTGTCTTTTTATTTGTGAGTAATTGAATTGTTTGAGAATAATGTTTTGATATACTAAGTTAATATTATAGTGTTGTTTGCAGTCTAGTCTGTTTAGTAGGATGGAGGTTCACAAAGCCTAATTGTTTGTTAACTGTGAATATATTTTTGGTGGGAGCACTAACTGTACCACCCTTCAAATTTAGAATGTTGCCCATCGTGGCTTTGATTGAAGTGGAAATAGTAATGGTATACTCCTCAAAGTCCAACACTTACTCCAGTGTGGCTTACATTGGAGTGGAAATAGCAAATGAATGCCTCTGAATATCCAACACTTTCTTCATAGTAGCTATATTTTGGGGTTATTATGATGTAGTGCGGAATCACTTCCTCCTGACACCAACTCGGTCATGGGACCGACCGACACCCGGTCAGCCATCCCGACTGACTGATTTCAATGCGACCGAACACAGTTCGGTTGCTTGGTCCCTTTATTCGATGTGAGCTCGTGTTACGGCCGTAAACCGGCCATAACACAAGCTCCCATTGAGGAAAGTGAGGTGCAGTTCATCCCTGCACCGCGTGGCAGGCACCTCAAGGTGCCTGCCAAAAGGTGCAGGGATCAACAGAGGGGCCCCATAGGTGCCCCCTTAGCCAACAATCGGAGCCCATGCACCAAAGGGAGCCCTGCTGTGAGCCACCAAACACGCTTTCCAACATGGTTTCCATGTTTCAGACAGGCCGGCATGGAAACCATGTCGGACACCGTGCATTGTAATCTCAAAGGCGGAAAGGCCCGCCCTTGAGATTACAGGCCGGATGGGCTCTCCGAGTCAGTCGGAAGCCAGCCAGAATGATCAGCTGGTTTACTTTCCGCCTGCCTCGAACATAATGAGGTGGTCAGAAAGTAAACTGACCGGCCTATTACGATACAGCCCTAAAGGCTCCGACCGAAGGTAATCGGCCCCTTAGTGTGGGAATAATAAATATACTGCCCTAATATTTTCCCAAATGTAGCTTTGACTGGAGTGAGAATAGAACATGTACACCTATCACAACATGGCTTTGATTGAAGAGGGAATAGTAAATGAACACCCCTCAAACTCCATAGGTTTCTTCACTGTAGCAATATTTGGCATGGAAACCATAAATATACACCATTCAAAGACTACAACTTTACCCAGGTAGGAGTGGGAATACTGTATTTGCACCCACAAACTGTAATATTTTGTTAACTATGTATATAATTGGTTCTGGGCCTTTAGATGTAATAATTAATATTTTTTATATACAGTTCTTTTAATATTTTGACTTATTCTACAAAGAAATATTATGCATTCGTATTTTAACATATTTCTATTTTTTTAACAAAATTTTACTTTCATGTATTATTGTTTTCTTTTTTTCCATGTATTTTTTATATTTTGAAGTTGTACATAATATGTAGAGAAACATGTGTAGGGAATTGTATAGTATGCGTTTTAATATAAACAATTTCAATTATTTTAACATCATTAACACATTATTCATTATGTTAAAATAACATTGTTAACAGGTAATACATTTTCTTTTATAATATCACATTTTTTGAGAAATGTAAAAGCATTTTTAACAGATATATCTTTTTTTAACAACATTTTGTTTTCATTTTTGAACATTGCATTTATTATTTCAGAAACAATTTGGGCATTTTTTAGTTTTCCATTCTTCACACATAGTACATTTTGTATGCATAAAAAATAATATTTATTATTTACAATTTGTGCAATTTTTTTTCAGAAAAGTTTCATATATGTATACTTTATTTTCAGAGACTTCTATGGGTGTGTTGTCTATTTTTTATTTTCATTAGAAGGCAATATTTCCAACACATTTTACAATTTATTTTAGTCTTTCATTTTTTAAATTTACTTCTCATCATTAAAAATGGTCACCCTTTAGATTTCTTTTAGTGCACTGTAAGTTACGGCAAGGATTCCCCGACTTATCCAGATAGAGCAGCAAGGACTAGCGGTCCTTCCTCACCCGGTCTGATTACCATAACACGCCCCATCAAAACCCGGTCCGTTTCCTGGGAGATGCAGCAAATAAGCCTCGCTTCACTGCTGCTGGAGCAGAAGCAGGGCCGGACTGGCTACCGGGCGTTTTGGCATGCTGCGAGCTGTGGGATGATTTCGTTGATGGGGACCTGCGTGTGCTGAACGAAATTCGTTTTGCTTTGTTTATTTAGAAGCACACGCAGGTCTCCATCAACGAAATTAGTCCCCACCGCAGTGACATCAGCCCCCAGCTCGGCAGCATGCCAAAACGCCCGGTAGCCAGTCCGGCCCTGAGCAGAAGGCTTTCTTTGCCAGGGCTTGTCTCGAGGCAGGGGTTGCTTCCAATGGTGCAGCTAAGTATCCTGGCTGCCTGTAGGCTGCGTGTGCTGATGTTTGGTTTGATTTGACATTTATGCTTGTTTTGCCTCATACCTACGCTGACTGATTCTTGGTCAGTCATTTCCTTAATTCTTATGATTCTTATGACAAGAACAGTTGGAGCCATTCACGTTTGCAAAAAAAACCTATTGCCTTTCTGGGAGTCGGTGCTGACGTAGAGAGGTGCAGAGAGAGAGAGCGGATGACACGAGCTGTGTGTCCGAGTTCGAGTCCCAGAGGCAGGCAGGGCGGCAGCAGGGTATTGCTGCCTGTGCGGCCCTTCCGACCTTAGCCTGCTTGCCTGCCTGATCTCATTCTCTGGTACCTTTGTGGGGCGCCCACACCAGCACCTCCACAGGCACTGCAACATGGAGCAGAGTGGTATCACCGCATCGTACTGCCCCCCCCCCCCAGTGAAGCAACGGATTTCAGCGAGCGCTGGAGGCTTGGGACTCTGGTGTTCAGCCCGACCTACCCGATGCGGGTGCTGCCCATCTGCCCTTCGGTGGGGGTTAGGTTGGTTTGATGCAGAGGAGAGGACATTGATGTGCTGGGCCAATGCCGCTGAAAGGTTGGTCCTTCAAGTCCCACACTCCCGATTGAGTGTGGGTAGCCTGTTGTAAGCCAGGGGCGGAGAGCCTGTGGCACCAGGAGGCAGTCAGTAGAGGACAGTGGAGGACATGGGTGAGCTTGGCGTCATGGTAAAAATATTGGCCTGCGTTGTTGGCAAGGAAAGAGGGGCCCAGCACAGCAGGGATAATGTTTTGTGAAAGCCTCCCATCTCATAGGGAGGACATGAAATACCCTTATAGTGGGAACAGTGTGGTCAGCCAACGGATCTCAGTGGAAGACCAGCACAAGTAGGGCCCAAAGTGGCAGCACATCTGAGCTCAGCTGAAGATTGGGGAAATAAAAGGTTGGAGGGGGGATGTAGGAAAGTTGGATCATCTTTTATGGTTACCCCCACTTTTTGCCTGGTGCTATGCTGTTTCTGACTAGCCTGACTGGGATACTGCTAAACAGGACCCCAGTCTCTCTGCTTTCTCCCTCAAATTGTTATGGTAAGCACTTAGGTTCATCCCAGATTGAATATTGGGGTACCCTTATAAGTCCCTAGTATATGGTACTAAGGTACCCAGGGCATAGGTACCCCAGGGGTCCGCCATGGGCTGAAGCATGCATTATGCCACTCATGAGGGACCACTCAAACGGTAACTACAGGCCTGCCATTGCAGCCTGTGTAAGCTGGTGCTAGCACTACTTATGAAAGATATAGGTTTTCCTATATCTAAGGTCACTGCACTTAAAACCTATAAGTCATCCCTAAAGCAAGCCTTTCCAATCCTGAAGGCAGGGTGCTCGGTTCTAAGTGTGAGGGTGCCCCTGCATGAGCAGGACACCCCTACAACCTTTGGAGTCCATTCTCCTGGGTTGTAAGTGAGACAGCCATATAACATATAGAGGGGCAACGAGTCATTACGCGAGGACCATCTTGAAACTGGCTGTAATGAACCCTGTCATGTTTGGAATCAAACATGTTGGAATCATACCCCCACACCGTAAACAGTGTGGGAGGTATGATACCAAGCACTGTAAAGGCCCTCTGTTAGGTCCTCAGTGCTCCTGTACCAGTCTTCTAGACCCGGACAGCACAACGTGGCTGCTGCCGACCAGAAACATGAGTCTGCCCTCCTGCTGCTGAGCCAAGCTCGAGCAGGGGAAGGCAGAACAATAGGTATCCTGTCGAAGGGAAGTGTGACCACCTTCCAGACAGGGTTTAGTGTATTGGGGCTGGGTGTGAGTGCTTGCGCCACTCAGTCTGCTTGAGGGGCACATTTGGTGCCCTCCTTGCATAGTCCAGTTCAACCCAGCTCAGGGAGCCATTGGCTATTGCTCTGGCGTGAAACTGGACAAAGGACATGGGAGTATCCTCCCCACTGTCCCACCCCTCCCCTGGGAGAGAACCATGAATCCTCCCAACCGTTTCCTTAGGGTATTTAAAGACTTACCTGAGGGTGGTTCCCTAGGTTCGTCGTGGGACATGATTCAATTCAGACTCCACTTCAACTTCGACCATCTGGGCACTCTGGACTTCGCTGGACTTCGCTCTGGGCATCAAAGCTGCAACCGGGAAGACTCCTGCTGGTGTTCCTGATCTCTTCAGCCTGTTCGTCTGCTGCAACGTCCATGCATGTGTTCCATACAGGAAACCTTCCAAGGCCTGTGGGCATCCAAGATACATAAAATAAAATACAGAATTTGTAAAGCTTGAACAATTACCCGAGGGCGTCTAGGCGCTGGGGCCGTTGGGAAGATTAAGCGAGCTATTACCCAGAGTCACATGGTGCTGGGCTGACCTGCCACCGGCAATCGAACCCGGAGCCCCTGTGTCCCGGCGTCAACTGCCCTGGCAGCTGCTCCACATCTCTTCCCTGAAGGAATTTCCCTTGAAGTGAAGGAGTCACTTCCCTGCATCTGCAGGCACTGCACCTGTCTGTCCCACGGACTACGAAAGGCTCAGAAACACAGGTGGTGGTTCTTCACATCCCTGGAGGCCTGCCCTCTCACCTAGTTTGAGGCCAGTATCCCTCGTCGGAGCCGTAGGAACCGAGCCCCTGTGCACCGCGTCGACTTGCCGTTGCAAAGGCTTGTTGGCTTCCTTCCATCAAGATCTTCAGGCTCCAAGTAGCCCCAACCTCAAGCATCTCCAGTGACCAGAATCTTTGACCACACCACATTGCTTGCACCGTGGGCCTGCTTCTTTGGTAAGCTGCTCGAGGTCCTCTTGTGACTCCAGTGCCTCCGGCCTGTGGGTCCTGTAACTGTTAAGGATCACATTTGAATTCTTTGGGCTCCCCTGATTGCTCGGGCCTGCCCTGACTCCCCTGCTTGTGGTGAGTCTCCTGGACCTTGCTGGTCCCGACATTGCACCTTCTTCAACTTCCACGTTGGTTGCAGTTGCCAAGGCTTGTTGGTGTCCCGCTGGACACTGCCCCCTCAACTCTCAACATCTGACGTGTACGGCCCCTGGTCTTCCACAGCGTCGCCTGGTCCACACAGCTGCAGTTCCAAGGTCACCGTCAGCTCTCCTGCAACACCCGACATCAGTGGGCATTCGTCTTCCGTGCCTCCTGGTCACTCCTGAGTGGCATATACTCTGTCCCCTCTGCTTGCAGGTTCCTCACATCTTGAATTCAAGTTTGGGTTCCACCATACACTTTCACCTTCTCCAGCAGCGGCATCTTTCTGAAGTCCTCCAGTGCATTCAATGGCGGTTTCTGACGCCACTTCCCACCTATGCACCCGGCATCCCTGGTGCAGGTATCATGGTTCCTAAGGTATCCACGGGTGGGGTGGCTCTTCAACCTCTTGTCTTCCACAGGGTTTCTTCAGGGTCCACTGGGAAGGGTCCTCTTTCTTTAAAATTGCAACGTGACTTACACGTTGACTTGTACGGAGAACACAGTCGTGTTCCTACACTGCACACGACCTCCGTGAGGCTCCTAGATACTCACCTTGGGTGGTTCCTTGGGTCCCTGGCACTTCTACGTCCTCTGAGTATTGTCTTGACTTGAGTTGTGGTTCGCATACCACTATTTTAATATATGGTTTGATCTCCCCCTGGGGACCACTGTGTATTCTGTATTACTTACCTGTTTCTATTGCAAAGTATTGTGTGCATTGTTTATATCTCCGGTTAGGAGATATCTGTATGTGTTAGTGAGTGTCTCATAATAAATACATATTTTTATAAATACAATGTGTGGGTCTTTTTCACTTAATCTATACCTATAAGACTATTTTCTGGTAAAACAAGCTGCTTTACACTCCTTCTGGACTAAGCCTGAAGGCTGCTCTCCACAGCTACCATTTAGAGAGCTTTCTAAGGTTGTCTAAAACCACTAAAATCACCATGAGGGTTGTCTGGATTAGTGCAAGGTGTCCACTTACATAAGTGTATATCATATACTGAGCCAGCCTCTCACAGGAGAGGTAAGTGTATTTGCTGATTGTATCTTTTAAGTATCATTTTGACGTATCATCTATCTTCCAAAAGATGCCACCATTAAAGAAAGAAAGCATAATAAAAGGAAAGAATGTAGGAAAGAAGAGAGATGTTGCATCGATAATAGGAGAACCTGTGCCATCCTCCCTCGTAGAAGGAACTCAAGTAGGAGTGGGTGGAACTCCAGTAGTGGACAGAGCCCATCTATTTATTTATTTATTTATTTATATAGCGCCTGAATCGACCCCCGAAGGGGTATCTCTGCGCTTCGGACGGGCAGCGGGAAAAGCTAAGCTTCTACAACATAATCAGAGACAGAAAAGAATAGTCTTAAGCTGCTTTCTAAATTGTAAGTGGTTGGGGCATTGTCTCAGATGTAGAGGGAGCTTATTCCAATAGAGAGGGCCCAGGTGGGAGAGAGCCTTCCCACCCAGCCTGGCTTTCCTAACTCAGGGGACCA
Source organism: Calotriton arnoldi (assembly GCA_963921515.1). NCBI lineage: Eukaryota > Metazoa > Chordata > Amphibia > Caudata > Salamandridae > Calotriton > Calotriton arnoldi. The sequence continues at coordinate 234,836 of CAWUFW010007890.1, read as the reverse complement.
CAAGAAGAGACTTAGATCCAGAGGGGAGGGACCTAGAAGGCAGGTATGGTGTAAATTTCTCAGAAAGATAGGCGGGTCCGAGATTGAAGAGAGCTTTATGAATGGTGCAGCAAACTTTGAACTTAACCCGTTCGCTTATTGGGAGCCAGTGAAGCTGACAAAGAAGAGGGCGGGAGGCGGTACTGGAAGGGGCATTGAGGACCAATCGCGCTGCGGTGTTCTGGACTACCTGCAATCTGTTGAGCGAGGACTCATTAGCAGAGATCAGAAGGCCATTGCAGTTGTCCAGACTGCTTAATATGAGTGCCTGAGTCAGGGTCTTCCGAGTTGAATCGGGAAGCAAGGGAAAGACTCGGCGTAGTAAGCCCAGCGTATAGAAACAGGAGCCAGCTGTCTGAGCAGCGTGCTCCTTCAGAGTAAGAGCCTGGTCCAGGCGAATGCCCAAGTTCTTAACAAGGGACTTTGGGGCAGGTGGAACACCAAGGTCCGCCGGCCACCATTCGGGGGTCCATAATAGGGGGGCATCTCCAAAGAGCAAAATCTCGGTCTTCCCAAAATTACATTGGAGGAAGTTACTCCTCATCCAATTTGAGATAGCTCTCATACCAGAGGAGAAGGCCGACTGTACTGATGGAGTAAATGTATCAAAAGGGAAAAGCATCTGTGTAACGTCGGCGTAAGAAATGGAGATAAACCCACAAGTCCTTAGAAGGTTGGCCAAGGGAGCAACATAGATATTAAACAAAGTGGGGCTCAGACAGGAGCCCTGGGGCACTCCCTTGGTCAGTTCCATAGACGCCAAACGATACGGGCCAAGATTGACGGTCTGAGAGCGAGAAGATAGAAAACTCGTCATCCACTGGAAAGCGTAGTCTCTAAGTCCGATCTCCTTCAACCTCCTGAGCAATATCTGATGGGAAACCGTGTCGAATGCAGCAGAAAGGTCCAACAGCACCAGAATCGTAGATTGGCCCCTATCTAGGGTCATCCTGATGTTATCTGTGACCCCTAGCAGGGCTGATTCTGTGCTGTATTTGGGCCTAAAGCCTGACTGGGAAGGATCTAAGCTACCAGTGAGTTCGACATGGTTGGATAGATGTTTGTTAATGTGCTTCTCCAACAGTTTGCTCAGGAAGGGAAGAAGCGAGATGGGGCGGAGATTGGAAAAATCCGTCAAAGGAGCCTTGGTGTTCTTACGGATGGGAATAACCTGTGCTGCTTTCCATTCTGAAGGAACATGACCCTCTCTCAAAGAGATATTGAGAAGACACTTGATGGAAGGAGACAGTTGACAGGTCAGAGAGGTGACAACTTTGGCCGGGATAGTATCTAGGGGGGAGCCTGATTTTACAGCGCAAAGCAATGTTTCTACATCTGCCAAGGTCACAGGGGGAAATCTCTCTAGCAACTGGGAGGTTGCCTGTACTGGCTGATCAAATGCCATGGTGACCGAGGGCTGGCTCTCTGACGGGACAATTTTATCATAGATAAGCTCTATTTTCTGCGAGAAATATTGTGCAATGTCATTACAGAGCGTTTGCGAGGGGACCTCTGGATTATCGTAGGCCTTATGGTTAATGAAAGACTGAAGGATACGGTAAAGGATTTTAGGAGCATTGCCAGCCTGGTCTAATTGAGATGCAATGTAAGCTTTACGTGCAGCCTTTATATTTTTATGGTAGCCGGACAGAGTGACCAAGAATCGGTCTTTATCCCTCTCGTCATGTGTACTGCGCCAGCGTCTTTTGTGTTTTCTACAAAGTTGTTTATGAGCTCGGAGCTGGGGAGAGAACCAGGCAGTCTGAGGACGCTTAGGGAGGTTAGGAAGTGATTTTGATGGTGCAGGTTGGTCGATGGCGCTAGGGACAGCAGAATTGTATTTGGCAAGAGAATCCTCTATGTTGTCCGGTGCAGTGTCCCAAGGCGCTAAGAAGGAGGCGTGAAAGCGCTCCGGAGTGACTTTCTGCCATTGTCTGCGAGTGTGCAAAAAGTCACGGCCAAATCACTGGCGGTCTCAATTAAAGACTTTGTAGAAAAGCTTTTCCGGCCCTCTGTATTATCAGAGGCTACAAATATGAGACATGTGGTTTCATCGGGAGGAAGCCTTCAGTAGACACTGTTCGCATGTGAGAAGGAATCAGGATCTATTCAGTCCCTTAGGAGTGATCCATCCCCGGTTTTTCTCTTCCCCATGTTTGTTGCGGCCCTCAGAGGTGAGTTGTACGTGCTCTGGGGGAGGGACAGGGGCTGAACTCAGTATAGAAGGTCCATCAGTGGATGGTCACTCGAAGAGGGCGCTACCAGGAGGTATCGAGATAACGGGATCCCGTGGCAGCAACCAAGGGACATTAGTGAACTCTGCGGCAAATTGTGACTCTCTGCTGTCAGGTCAATCTCCGAAGTTGGACGTTCTTTTGCTTAGACAGAAAACATTACATGGGTTATTTGAAGCATCATTAGCAGCAAATGAGTCATTGAGAATGGAGGCTGGAGTTTTAAAAGAGATCTTGTTAGAAATAAAAGAAATTAATTCTTGTATGCCCTCGTTGGTAAGACCAGTAATCCCTCAACTGGTGTCAAAACCTCCGTTTACGTGTCCAAAAGGCCAATGTTGGTGAGTAGAAGGATCAATGGGTGGGCGATGAGCTGGCATTTGGACCAATTAAAGGGGAGAAAAAGAAGTCAGGGCATAAAAGTAAGGACACCAGCCCAAAAGCGTAGGCGTTGATCAAGCCCAGGATCAAGCCGCACCATTATTATCGATAAAGAGGCCGCAAATGATAAGAGGGGCAGGCCCTCAGAAGAAGGGAGCGTTAAAAGAGAGTAAAGGTGAGGGTTTAGTTGGTTCTGCCAACCTACAGGAGGGCAATAGGCCAAAGAAAAGAGCCCACACCAGAAAAAGCCCAGAGGAAAGGAAGCCCTCCTGGCAGAATGTTAGGAACTCAAAGAACCCTGAGGCCCTTCAGGACTTACAAAAATATGTAGCCTCCGAGCAGGCATATACCTTGCTTAGAGCACCGCGAGTAAATTATGTGTACTTGGAGGTGATTCGGAGGGGGAAAAAAGTAAACAAATGGAAGCCTCTAAATCGGTCGAGAGATAATGAGTACAGAGCCTTCATTCAGTTCAAAGCAGGTAGAGAGGTACCGAAAGTCTATTTTAGTTCTCCAGTGTTTGTAGACTTGGCTTTAGAGGCAAGTGATGTGTTGAACAAATTGGGACTAAGAATAGTACAGGTAGCCGAGGTGCAAACTCCCCGCCCAAAGTGTCCCATGTTAGTAAATCATGTCGGAACAGCTAAACGTGTTGATTGGGGGAGAGGCAAATCCATTCCTGGTGGTGGGGTTTAATTGCGGAACCCTAAAGGTAACTATCCCGTCCCAGCCAAGGGAGAGATTGACAGAACTGATTCCTCTATGCAATAGGCTTACGCGTCTAAGCGTTGATTGGGAGAGTATTCTTTCATGGGAGGGACAGATAGGCTAGGGAATCGTCGCACCCGCCGGCTTGGGGGTTGTTTCCTGGAATGTACATGGGCTGAGAAATCTAATAAAAACAACAGATCTTTCAGCCTTATGGGAGGGAAATGACATCATTTCTTTCCAGGAGACTTGGTTGGTGGGTGAGGAGTACCACCAGAATGGGTTTATGCAGTTTGTAAAAGATGGAACCAAATCGGTCCCCGAGCAGGTGAAAGGTTGATTAATGACATTGGTATCTACTAAATGTAGTAAGGGAGTAAAAATTATTGAGACAAGTAGAGATTGGCTATTAACTTGTTCACTGGATCTCTATGAGTGTTGTCTGCAGCAAAACTATTTGATAGTTGTGAATGTTTATATAAACCAAGAGGAGTCCCGGAAGGAGATGGGGCAGGTGTTCGAGAGGGATCTGGTAGAGCTAGCAGAGCTCCCAGGGAGACCCCTGATTCTCCTTCTAGAGGACTTTAACCTACGCCTTGATCCGGGGAAGGTTAATTTTGAGGCTTTAGATATGTTAGAGTGTTACGGTATCCCCAACACAAATTTCCCAAAATGTGATCAGTCCAAGTCGGAAAGGAAAATTATGTGTTTTCTCCTTGAGTTAGGGTTTGTATGCCTAAATGGCCGCTTTAAAGAGGCTAATCTAGCAGCCCCAACATTTCTGCACGGGAAACAGCAGGGCCCTATTGATTATATGTTAATTCAGGCATGGTTTTTTGACCTCCGTATAGAATTCAAGGTGTTAAGATTAAGAGGAAGTGATCATTGGGGGCTAAAATTGGTCATAGAGGCAGCACCAATATTGTGGCGATATTGTTATTTCAATGAAAGTAGACTTCTGAAAACGTTTAACAATGAGAATAGGTGAAAAATACATTGACCAATTAATGCAGTATCAAATCCTTCATGGGATGGACAGTTATTGGATCGTAGGGCGACCAAATGTTGTATGGTATGCAAAGACCATTGCAGAGGTGGTAAATCGACTGAGACCAGTAGTAAGCTCATGTAATAAGAAAGTAAAAAAGGATTTTCCTTGCCTGCATCCTAAGCAGCAGTGGTTAGACAAAGAGTGTGTACTTGCTAGAAAGGAGTTAAGGAAGGCAGGAAGGGCGAGGCGATCCGTTGGCTCTGTAAATGCGAATGAGGTTTATAGCTGTAAGAAAAGGGAGTATGAGGCCCTGGTTGGGAGAAAGAAGCATGCTTTCGTTCAGTCAAACTGGGATCTTATGATTAGTACATTACAAGGAAAGGACATGAGGAAGTTCTGGAAGTTGGTCCAGAGGGGATGCAGTATTACGACCCAACTGGCAAGATGCATGGCGCCAAAAACTGACTGGGTAGCTTATTTAAGTAATATTTACAAGCCCAGGGAGATAGTTGTGAGGAAGAGCTTGCCAAATTTGGGAAAGGAAGCTTTGGAGTCTTTTTATCCATCCAAACTGTTGCCAAGTTGATAACCTCCCTAAATGTAACTAAGGCAGCAGGGTCGGACAATTTGCCAGCAATTGTAATTAAGTCAAACCCATTGTGGTGGGCAGGATTCTTCTCAAAAGTTTTTATAGCCATAACCAAGACTGGTATAATTCCTCCAAGCTGAAAGGGCTCAATAATTAAACCTATACGCAAAAAAGGTGCGATGAACTTTCCAGGCAATTATCGTCTGATAAATCTGTTGTATGAAGGTGCAAAATTGTATTCTAAGGTAATACTATCTGCTTTAAAGAATTGGATTGAGGGCAACAGAATTGTCCCTATGGAGCAGGGGGGGTTTAAATGCGGACACTTAACAATAGACCATTGTTTCAGCTTATGGGCCTTAGGGCAGAAGGAGAAGGAAACAACTAGGAGTTTATTCTGCTATTTTGTTGATTTTAGTTCAGCTTTCGATTTGGTAGACCGTAGTATACTCTGGGCAAAATTAAGACAATAGGGTATTCCAAAATGCTTAATAGCAATCCTGCAGGAATTGCATACTGGGAACTGGGCCCAAGTGGAGCTTGATTTAGATAGGGCCCTTTCAGGCAGAATCCCTTTGGGAAATGGGTTAAGGCAGGGCTGTGTCCTGCCCCTACATTGTTCTCCTTGTTCCTTGCTGACCTTCCGGGAGAGTTGGCAACAACTCATTCCTCTTCCTCGAAAATAGGGGGTAGACATGTGCCATGCCTGCTCTATGCAGATAATTTGCCAATTTTGGACGTGACCCAAGTAGGCCTGAGAGGAAGATGACCAGATTCAATCATTATTGTGAGGCAAATAAATTGAAGGTGAATCTGGAAAAAAGAAAAAAAGAAAAAAGGGAAGCCATACAAGTGGCTGTTAGGTAATAACAGGGTTGACGTAGAGTCGTCATATAAGTGCTTGGGTAGGACGTTTACAAGTCAGTGGAGTTAGGTCTTGCATAAAGAGTTGGTGGAGATGAGGGCAGCAGCAACAATAGGGGGCTTTGTTTGTTTTAAGAAGACTTTCGGTGGCCCTTCCTGGACCCCCCTTTTGACAGCTTATAATGCAATAATCCCCACTCAGTGCTTCTATGGGGCTGAGTTACTGTCCCTAAGTATGGAGGGAAGCTGGGAGAGATGTGAGAGTAAGTGTTTGAAAAAATTGTTGGCTCTCCCAAAAGGTGCAATGACCCAGGCATTAAGATTAGAAGGAAAGCACCTGCAGGCTTGGAATTATTTAGCCTATAAAGCAACCTTGCGATTTCGGGATAAACTTTGGGTATCAGAGGTAGAGAAGATATCAGTCTTATGTGCTGCTGAAATAGGAAAGAGTGAATTAAAGAGGGTGGTGAAGGTCAACAAAAGGCTAGAAGCCATCCTAGGAGCCTTAAAAATGGACTTTAAAATAATCAAGGCCTCACATCTTTCTACAGTAGAATTAAAAATGGCCTGTAGAAAAGAGTCCTTGTTGGCTGATATGGAGTATGTAAGGAACAGGCCCTCTGCAAAGTACATGGTAGACTCTTGGGAAAATAGGAAAGCATTGTCAGTACTTCCTGACACCCCGTTTTGCTTAGCACTATTAAAAGTTCGGGTAGCATTAAATGTGTGATATATAAGAGCTGAAAAATTTGAAGTTTTCTTAGATGCAGAGAATAACTGCACATGTGGACTGTGCATGAAAATTTTAACGTCCATTTATTAATTGACTGCCGTAATTTTAATAGGCTTCGTAGTTTGATTTTAAAACCGCTTTTTAAAAGATATGACATCAATTGTCATAATGATGCACTCGTACTTTTGTTAAATATGGAATTTTTTGAAGTGGCATGCCCACTGGCAACATTATTTTAAATATGTTTGGACTAGCCATGTAATAGGTTCAGTTAGAGATTTAATACTGGGGTGCTAAGAGAATGGAGATTGTATCTATTAAATGGCAATGTATTGGGTAGTAGCCTGGTTTACAAGCAGGGAGAGAGATGGGGGTGTTCTTTCTTCAATTTTTCTTCTGCTCCTTTTTTACGATTTTATCTCATTTAAAATGTATGTTTAAAGGCAGATGTCGAAACATTAATTAAGTGACTTGACGACTTTAAAAATGGCAGTGAGCCATCTTTAAAAGTGGCACTGATGGTCATCAGTTAAGGTAGCATTTTTTAAAAATGTATTTATTCTAGGTTATATTTAGTTTTAGTGTTTAGTACGAGTATGTTCAGTGTAGTTTAGTTGTAGTTTGTGGTTTCAATAGGTATTTAGGGACGTTTTCATAAATTTATTGCAGAGTTTTGAGAACATTGTAGTTAAGGCATAAGCAGTGTATATTATAAGTTTATATTATCTCTATATGTACTGGGTTACCTTTTTACATGTATTTTCAGTGTTTTAGGATAGTAGTAGTTTATTTGTACATGTACATGTGGATGTGTTTTTGTTGTTGGTTTGTGGTAATTGTTATACAGTATAGTTTTAATATGTAACTAGTTTTATTTAAGTATGTTGATATGTACTTTTTTGGTAATATATTTTATTATGTTTGGGGGTATAGTGGGTTGGGATTTTGTTTTATGTGTTTTTTACAGCACAGAAGAAGACATCTTTTAAGCCATTTATTTTCATTCTCATTTTTATGATTTGTTATAGAAATGTTAAGAGATATTTTGTAGAAGTTCTTGATGGTAGAGGTAATTAATATATTGTGAGATTTCTTTAAATTCTTTTTTTTAATTTTATTGGATTTTTTTTAAAGAAGGGACTCTCATTTTACATGGAATATATTATTTATTCTAGACCTTGTTTAAAACTTTGGATTTTTATGCTTAGTTTGTGAATTTCTGCTGTTGTGTTAGGAACTTCAAGACACCGTTTTGCTACATAATTAGAAGTTGTCATATTTTATATGTATTTATTTGTGGGTGTAAGTGTTTTTATGAGTATGCATTGCTCTTTTGTTATATTGTGTTTAAACTGATTACTTTGAAATGTTTCAAATTACTTTATATTGCGTATGTTTTTTGAATTGTGATTATTTTTATACTTTTTTTGTTGAGTAGTATTTTATTTACTCATAAGAATTTTTTTGTTGTGTTTTGTGAACTGTGTGGAATCACAGCAGTGTGTAGAATAAGGAGTGTAGATAGTTTAGGGTTGATAGTTCTGTATATAGGTTTCTGCAGGTGTACGACTTGTTTGGATAGTTTAGGTTTTAAGGTTTGTGATAGAGATTGTTGGATTCTCAGGTTTTTAGTAACTGTATGCCTGATTCACAAAGGTAAACTTACACTTATGTGTAAGTCTACAATTTTTTGTAGTTCATAAAGCATTATTACGAATAGTATCTTTAGGACTGCCTATCTTTTTATGTGCAGAGTCTCCACCACAAGTGCGGGAACACCGCTGTCGTAAAGATACTCCTCATAAAATTCCTTTGTTAAATGCCGTAAACATACACAAAAGGTTTGACCGGTTCCCACATTATCCTTAGCTTATGGCCGTTCAGGTGAATCTCAATAATTGCAAGCTCCAGCCCACAGAGGAATATATTAACTCGTGCCCCCATGATAAAGGATCCGAAGCTTCCTGTTACAACCAGGAGTGAGCAATCATAAGTCTGGCAGAAGTAACCGCAAAAAAAACCAAACAGCCATCTCCACCAGAACATCAGAAGAGTGACCAAACACCACTTTTTTTGGGATCATGGGTGATGTTAGTCCTGCAAAGTAGATTTATTAGTGCAAACACTTTGTGCCACAATTCTGCGATAGAGCTGCAGGTTGCGAAAATATTCTCTGTATCTGCCTCTATTATCCCACAACTAAAACAAGCCAATGTTTCCCGCATGCCCCACCGTACAGCTTAAAAGGGTGTGTAATATGTGCCATTTAGGATTTTGAAAGAATGTACTTTAAGTCACAAGACGTTAAGAGCACCCTGCAACAAAACATTAGTATATTGTATCTCACACACAGATACATTGCACTGCAGGCTTTGAGACCACTTAGCAGCAAGCAGCTCACATGTATTACCTGTGTCCCCCTGATGCCTGGGAATTGAGTAAAAAGTATGTATATAGCAGTGTTTCTTGATTTTAATAAAACCCTCCAAGAACTCAATGTGGTTCATACTGATTTCGCAATCTGTTAGCAGCTGCACAAAGATACATGTTTGCAGATAGCAAAAGTCCCCAATTTTAGGAAGTCTGTAGTCACGACTCAAGCCAGAAAGGATACAAACTTCCATTCTTAAAGAATTGGCCCAGACGCTGAATTTGAGCATGGCCCAAGTAGCTGAAAAAGCTGTTTTTGAGTGAAGGTAGGAGGCTAGGATTTCCCCAATGTTTTTGTGACCTGAGTTAGAAGAATACATCAGAACCCAGGATGTTTACTCAGTCCCTAATGTTTTCAGGAGTGCACTCTGAATAGAAAACCAGACCCCATAATTTTTTCTCTTTCAAAAACATTTCTGGGACTGCAGTTAGAAAAATAAATCTGGAGACAATGACGTTTACTCTTTTGTCAATATTTTTAAGGTCAGAGTTTGAATTACTAAAATGAACCCCTTGCAATTTTAGTTATTTCTCAAATGTTTCAGATACTACAGTTTTAAATGAAAATATTCCACTCATGATTTTTAAACCTTGCTCACTAAGGGGCTTATTATGATGTCTGGCGGAATCACTTCCCCCCGACACCGACTCGGTTATTTGACCGACCGATGCCCGGTCGCATGGTTCCTTTCCTCGATGGGAGCTCGTGCTACGGTCATAAACAGGCTGTAATACAAACTCCCATTGAGGAATGGGAGGTGCAGTTCATACCTGCACCCGTGGCAGGAACCTTGTGACAGGCACCTCAAGGTACCTGCCACAAGATGCAGGGATCAACAGGGGGCACCATAGGTGCCCCCTCAGCCACCAACCGGATGCCATGCACCAAAGGGGCCCTGCTGTGGGCCCCCAAACACGCTTTCCGACCTGGTTTTCATGGCGGACAGGCCGGCATGGAAACATGTTGTAAACCATGCACTGTAATCTCAAGGGCGGAAAGGCCCCACCTTGAGATTACATGCTGTATTCCAAATGGTGGATGGGCTCTCCGAGCCCATTGGAAGCCAGCCGGAATGATCGGCCGGTTTACTTTCTGACCGCCTCTAACATAATGAGGCAGTCCAAAAGTAAACCGACCAGCCCATTATGATGCGGCCCTAAAGGCTCCGACCAAAGATTGGAGCCTTTACGGGCTGTATTGTATCGTAATCGGCCTCCTCAGATGGGAATCGAGTTTGAAAAGTAAATTAGCCCTTGTGTTTTTTATCCTTGTGAGAAATTGAGTTGTTGGTTGAAAGGGGTGAAACCCTACTCAAGCAACAACCACAGTCCTTGTCAGGGTGAATAAACAAAAGTAACTAAATTAACCTGTGCTTAACCCTTCCGAAGCTAGATATAGGGCATTACAGTAATCTAGCCGTGATAGGATGAGTGCCTGGACCATCAGCTTCCTAGCCTGAAAGGGGAGAAGGGGAAGTACTTTGCGAATCATCCTGAGGATGCCATAACAGGAAGCCACGACTTTCCTGGCCTGTGTCTTGAAGCTAAGGTCCTGATCGAGCCAGATGCCCAAACTCTTTATCTCGGTCTTAGGGGCGGGAGCAGGGCCCAAACAAGCTGGCCACATTATGTCAGCTTTAAAGAGGGAGGGATTGCTAAGAATCATGATCTCAGTCTTGTCGCCATTCAGCTTTAGATACGAGTGATTCATCCACTTGGCGACTTCTTCAAGGCAGGGGCAGAGGCCATTGAAGGCCTGTTCAGCGTGATTCAATGCTACGACCAGTTGGGTGTCATCCGCATAGGTCACTATATGGACCCCGAAAGGAAGGACGATGTCCGCAAGCGGAGCCATATAAGCATTAAAAAGAGTGGGACTCAGGGACGATCCCTGAGGGATTCCGCAGTGAAGGGGTAAAGATTTTGAAGTGACCTCACCCTCGAACACCTGGAAAGATCTTTCTTCCAGGAAAGATTGCAGCCATGTTAAGGCTGTTCTGGTCACCCCCAAATCTCTAAGCCGGTGGACCAGGATTTGGTGGTTGACCGTGTCGAAGGCTGCGCTAAGGTCCAGGAGAATCACAGCTGAGGAGTCTCCTGCATCTAGAATCTTTCTGGATTCTTCGACAACTGCCAACAGAGCGGTTTTGGTTCCCTGGTGTGGACGGAAGCCGGTTTGAGAGGGGTGGAGAAGGTTATGGGATTCCAGGACGTGGAAAATGTAGAGTTGACATGCTTCTCCACTATTTTGCTGATCCCTGGAAGAAGGGAGATGGGGCGATAATTATCCAGCAAGTCCGGGTCAAAGCCTGGTTTCTTCAGGAGGGATTTCACCATAGCTCTTTTCCACTGCGGGGGAGATTGAGGCATTGATCAAATCCACCATGATCAGGGCGACTGATTCGGCCACCTGCTTCAAGATCTTGGGTTGGGCTGGGTCTCTGGGTGACCCGCTCTTGACGAGTGCCGAGATGGCCTGGAGCGATTCCAGGTTCATCAGGGGAAAGATCACCAAGGAGTGTTCCCTGCTATGTGGGCCAATGTCCTCTGAGTAAGGGTTATTGTGGCTATCAACCGCGGGGAAGGAAGAGTAATTTTTTTAAATTTTATTGTAAAAATAATCTGCAAGTTCATTGCAGCGGCGACCTGTGACATCCGGTATGTCTGGAGGTGGGGGGACTTTAAGTAACTTTTTCACAATACGAAAGGTTTCCTGGGGGGAATTGGAGGCCAAGGAAATTATTTCCTCAAAGTGAGAGGCCTGGGCCCTTTTGATTTCGGTCTTGTAGGTTCTGATGGCTTCCCTATAACCCAATTTCTTGCTAGGGGAGAAGTCCTTTCTCCAGGCTCTTTCGATTTTTTTACAAATCTGTTTTAATTCCCGGAGCTTGGGGGAATACCAAGCTGTCCTATTGGACCCTCCTTTCGTCTGAATCAGTTTCTTCGGAAGGACCTGGTCCAAAGAGCCCTCAATCCAATTGTTGAATTTCTCATTAGCAGCAATTGGATCGGTAACAGGGAGTGGCTTGGACTTTTCTAATTCTGACACCCACCTCTCTAAAGGGAGTTTGGGCCACAAACGGGACAATGATTGCTTTGGCCTAGTTAGGGGGAAGGCACATGTGGGGGTCCAAGAAAAAGGTATCAGAAAATGATCATTCCAGGGTAAAGGGGTGGGTTCCTTTCCCGCTATTTCCTCCAAATTGGAGAATATAGGGTCTAGAAGATGTCCTTTGGAATGGGTCCCATGCATAACCTTCTGTGTAAGCTGAAGGGCCGCTAGATCCTGTGACATTTCTGATGCAACTATGGAAGCAGGATCATCAAAATGCATATTAAAATCCCCCAGGAGAGTAAAATTAGCAGCGGTACTAGCAAGATTTGCAGCCGGCTCCATTAGTGATTTGCAAAATTGGCCCAATGGTCCGGGCGGGCGATAGATGAGAATTCCACTACTTGAATCAAACTTCTGTCCCCCAACCAAATAAAAACTCAGCCCACGTCGACAGCAGACCTGAGAGGGAACTTTAGCTGCAGATGGCCAAACTTAAATTGGAGGTACAGAAACTGGCCATAGAGGCAGAGGCCACTGAAAGCTGTCAGTGCCAAGAGCCAGGGCCCAGACCATTAACTTTGGCCTGGAGCAAGTGAGGACTCCCACCCTCAGGGATCATAAGTCTGCCCTCTGAGTCCACCTGCCAACTATGGGAGATTAGGGCATGGTGTACCTCCTGCCCCTGGGGTACTTAACCCTAAGGTCACATTAGCCATCCCTGTAGAGTTCAAATTGCCTCACATCCCTCCTGTCTGTAAGGCTTTCTGGGGACAGACCTTGGGAGGACACAATGCTCTTTGCCCTGGCAGTGAGCTCCACTCCAGAAGACAAGTTGTCCTCCTCCTCTGAGTGCTGCAGCACAGGACCTGTGCACAGGTCCTCCTCTTTCCCCTCCATAACCTCCTCCTCATCCTGGTCCTCTGGTGTTGCCAGCTATTAGTGAGCCTACACCCAGGCCCTCAGAGCCTTCTGCATCTCCAGCATTCTTTGCAGGAAGCCGGCTTTCCTACAGAACTCCTTGAGCTCAGCCACAGTGTTGCTCTCCAGATTGATTAGCTCAAATTCCATTCTTGCAGGTATGGTCACAGGCACACACAATCAGGCAGAATGAGAGTGAATTTAGAAAAAGCAAAATATCCAATCAAGGAGAATTTAAAAAAAACTCAAATTGGCATAAAATTATTTATCTAGGATGATAGTGTTACATACTATCATTGTATGGCACTGCACAAACACAATTACTGAATCCCACCACTGAACATCAATGTAAAAAATTGATTTGCGGGTTGAAGGGGGTGAAACCCTACTCAAGCAACAGTCACGATCCTTGTCAGGGTGAATCACAAAATGTCACTAAATTAACCTGTGCCTAACACTCTGGGGGTCACTCCCAAGTACATTCTTGGACATTCTGGTGCTTATCCAGAGGTCTTCCTCCTTAGCAGGCTCCCTGGGGTGGATGAGCTAACTATCCACTTGGTGTTGGTGCAGCTCTGTAAAACAAGTATTACGCATGTGCTCTCTCAGGATTAAACTGTACAGCCCCATATTATCACTGACTTTGCTGCCTCACACCCAATCACTCGGTGCCTTGCTGAAGTAATCAAGAAAATCCATGCAAGACTGGTTTGGCAGTTTCTGGCTGTCCCTAAATCTTATGTGGTACTTCTCTGGGGTGAGCCCAAATTCAGCGACAAGAATGGTTTTCATGGGGGTATGCCTCACATGGTTACAAAAGTCTAGCGTAAGCAGAGTGTCCCTCTCCACTCTAGGCCTACATTTCCAGAGACTTGCCCCCCAGTACTCCTCTGAGACCCTGCATATCCATCGGGCTACATCACAATCTGAGAACCAACCCGCACAACATAGCTAGGCACCGAGGGCCAGATGTACGACCATCTTTAGTGGTCACAAAAGGAGAATAAGGCCATTTGCAATGGCTAAAACGGCTTCTGGCATGTACTAACCCTTTTTTGTGAGTCAGCAACCTGCTACCCTCTCGCAAAATAGGGTTTGCAAGTTGCTATTAGGAAGGGGCGTGCCAAGGGCACACCTTCCTCATAGTGAGTCGCAACGGCATGTACGATTGTTTTGGCACTGGAATGCGGTCGCAAAATGATCACAGTTTACCGCCTGCTTTAAGTAGGTGATAAGCCTGTCGCGAACAGGAAGGGGTCTTCAGGGGACCACTACCAGTTTGTGACTGGCAGTGAAAACATTTTTTAAGAGCAGGCATTGGTCTCACGGACCACTGTCTGCTCTTAAAATATGAAACAGAAATCTTTCATTGTTCTTTTTTAAACAAATCCCTTTTTGTTTTAAGGAAAATGGGCTACATTTAAAAAAAATAGCTTTCTTTAAAAGGAAAGACGTACATGGTGGTCTTCTGTCCCCAGCAGGCCACCATCCCTGTGTCATTGCCCATTACCAATGGGTTGCAAATTGCAACCTGTCTCATGAATATTGATGAGGCAGGTCATATGCGACCCCATTGGGAATCGCTAATGTATCTAATGTTTCTGAGACACAATAGTACCTTTCATTTTGCGACTTGCGAGGGTGAACCACTATAAGTCACTAAATTAACTTGTGCCTAACCCTCTGGTGGCTTGGCACAAAAGCAGTCAAGCTTAACTTAAGGCAATGTGTAAAGTATTTATGCAGTGTTTTCAGATGTGTGGCTTAAAATACAACTTTACAATTAAAGATGATTTTAAATTACAATGCATTTAAGTCCAAACTTGACATCCATATCCGCTCCAATTCAAAGTTTAGCACTTATTAAGTGTAATAAGGTAACCAAATGTTATCCATTGGGAGAGATAGGCCTTGCAGTAGTGAAAAACAGATTTTTCACTAGCAGGGCTTGTAGAACTTAAAAATGCATGTAATACTTTTTAAATTACAATACACCCGGCTCTATTGGCTTTTTCGTAGCGGTGAGTGATATATTCCGCTCTGCCTGCAGAATTGGCGGAATTCTGGCCACTCTGTGTTACGCTTGTAACATGGAGTTACGGACAATAATGTTTGCACTGGTTCGAAAATACTATGTTGGCGAGCAAGATTTGGCATCCCGTAGTGTAATATTTGGTCACCAGGTAAGCACTCGGCGAGATTTCTCCAACGTGGGTTTTCATCACCGTTCGTGGTCAGAAAACTGCCGCTAGAGTAGAAATTCTACTTGAGCAACAGCAAAATCAACTCCAGAAGCTGTGCCCTTTGGCGTGACACGTGGTGCCACGTGGTGCCGATCACACTGAATTTTCTGAACAAGCTCCCAGCGTTAAATCAAGGCAAGCAGTGCGTCATGCCTACTTCCACCCATTCGCAGAATTTGACAGAATTTTTTTGTAACTCCTCAGAAGTCTGTGGAGTGAAGTTCTGCCCAGGCCTACTTTTTACGGACTACCTTAAGGGTGTCTTGTATGTATTAGAAAAAAAAGGTTTAGGCCTGGCAAAAAGTGTATTTTGCCAGGTCAAATAGCAGTTTCAAAACTGCAATATAGGCTGCAATAACAGTCCTGATATGTTTCAAAGTGCTACTAAAATAGGTGGCACAAGGAGTTCATTAGTAGCAATTCATTTACAGTTCCTAAATACATACAGTACCATATATTGAGGACCAATTAGTAAATTAAATATGCCAATCAGGTGTAAGCCAATTGCAGCATGATTTAAAGTAAGAGCACAAGCCTTTTAGCACTGGTTACAGTCAACAAAAATGAAATTAAAAAAACTGGAGTGGTGAAGGCAAAATGTTTGGAGGGAGTCCACACCAAGGATGGCAGGTCTAACAATATTGTTTGTATTTCAGTACTTTTTTTTACATAAAGGATTATGCACAATTTAGAATTGTGATTGTTTTTTAAAGGCCTGGGCGGAATTAATAATTACTCTGGCAGAATCTGAGGAATTTGGTAATTCAGCGTTATTCTTGCAATGCGGCAAAAGTTATAAAATTCGCTGCTCCACCGGTGAAATTAATCTACTGTAAATGGTTTCTAAAGAGGGCTGTAAGAAGTCGTAGTCAAGTTTAATCTACAGTGTTTTTTAAACATAGAGGGAATATTCCCTTGTGTAGCCCAGTTTAGAAACCACTGCATTGCACACATCTCTGCACCCTTACGTAGTCTGCAATAATTACTAGGAGTAAATGCAAAGGTGCATTTTGTGCTAAGAAAATAGCACCAAATGCCCACTCCGCCCCGTCGTGAAATTCCACTGAATAAAATTCCGCCCACCCCTAGATTGTTTTAATTTTATGTACAAAGTCTTGTTAAAATTAAACAAAAAAAACACTGGATTTATGCAACTCAGTTCAAAATATATCATTAGCAGAATTTGTTTTTTGGTTAGGAATGCGATTAGCGCATTTGTATGTTGCAGATTGATTGTTTGGTAGTAGTGCATATATGAGCGGGATACTGTTTTGTAAATTTTGCCCATGGATGATATGTATTTAAGTAAAGGTGTGCAAGCTTTAAAGGTGCAATTTGTGAGAAATTTGTAATTTAATGAATAAACACTTTCTTTAGTAAATGCAATCATTCTTTTTTCATTCATGGCCAGATGAGCCATTTAACTTAAGGAAAACAAAACTCTTAAAGTAATTTCTCTGGGTCGCAATCCAGTCCATGTTTTTTCCCCATCATGCTGCTTCAGACAGGAACCAGCCATATGCAAATCATTTTTGGTACTGCTCCAATACGAACAGTCCGACCCAAACTCCCAGGCCAGGTCACCTCAGTATGAGAATGCACACAACGTTAAGCTGGTTTTGGCTACTTGGGCTGTGCCAATAGGTTTCAGGGTGAGCCTTATGAAGATTGGGTGAACACAGGTAGGAAAAAGATGACTATTATGTTTGTCTCATGTGCTAAGCTGCCCATTATTTTGAAAGGAATCTTTGAGGTAGATTGAAACTGAAACCTATGAATGTAAGACCAAGGGGTTTTGGTGGTCTGTTCATTAGGATGTTGGTCTTACATAGAGTATACTAACAAGATCTTTGTTAATAAAGTGTACATTTCAAACGTGGGAGATGAGATTCTGACTCCAATGCTGGTACACAGGTTCAGATTAGGCAGGTGGATCAGGAGGTTGAAATGTATGAGAAGATGATTGCTTCAGTTTTTTTGGCAAACTTGGCTGCTTTAGAGATTATTCTCACTGCATGAAGTTATGGTTAGATGACAAGCTGGTGGCTGCTAGGCTTAGAAGGCTTCTTGGGGTTATGAGTTTGAATCAAAGGTGGAGTAGTTTTGTATGTCAGGAGTCTTCACCCAAGTGGAGCCTACATAGTACACCTCTTTCTCACTGACAGAATAATTTAATTCTGCACCTTGCTAAGAGCAAGAGGTGGAGGCTATGGTACCCGCATCAGACCTTAGTTACTCATATCTGTGACCACTACACACTCTTTACCCAGTAAGAATGTCTTACGTCATGGTGCATGGTGCATTTCCCCAATCCCACCTCATCTCTTCAAATCCCTTAGTGCACTCCTCATCCAAGCAGAACTCCACATTTATTTTACTACATTATGAATCAACACCACTTTTCCTTATTAATTCTCTAAGAAAAGAGCACAATATCCTATCATTCTCAAAAAAGAGAGAACTACCTCTTTGATACATGATGACCCAGGTCTCTTAACTCCAACAACTCCCTCTAGGGATGGACTCTTTCACAGCTGATCTCATGACCAAGTTAGGAAACCGCCCTTCTCCCGAAACAGCACTTTCTTGTTCTTCAAGCGGACCCGCTTGAGGACAGACTACCATTCTGATTGTACTGTAAGCAGGAGCGCCTGGTAAAAGGCTCCCGTGATTTTGCATTTGCTCTTTTTTAAAAATACTTGCTTTAACACAAATCGATTTTAACTTGCACAGAATTTGCTTTTAATTGCTCATTACTTACTCGGCTTGCCCTGCGCATTTCCCCGGTCCACCGCTGACTGTTCAGATTGAGTGGAAGGAAGCTAGACGCGCACACCGGAAGTGAATTACAACTTCCGGTGAATTCTCGCAGGTCAGCAGTCTAGCAGCTGATCTCTCCCACATAAAACCCACATGCCGGTCGCAACGCACAGCGGGCGCGCCACCGGCGCGCCAGAGGCGCGCCAAAGGCAAGCCCGTCTGCGCCTGTCCACGCCTGGACCGGGCCCAGGGCCACGCCCCCTGACCCTTTCAAACCAGACCTCCACAGCAAGGCATTAACTTACACTAGCAAGCAACTTAAAGACATACTTAGCGCAAGCAACGACAAACAGATCTGCCCTCGTTTTAACTTGGAGTCCTTAGCCACCCAGTCCACCGCCTGCTGCCCATACTGCCCATTCACACTAGATACCATTGATAGGTCTCCACCCACTCGCTCTCACTCGCAGCCCACAAACCACGGAAAAATCCACTCTGCCCTCATAAATGCACGCTCCCTTCCCAAACACAAATTCGAAATACTGAACCTCCTAGAAGATTACAAACTAGACCTTTTATTCATAACAGAAACCTGGGGCGACCCCTCCTCTGGGCCAGACTTCTGCACAGTAACCCCTGACGGCTACTCCTCCTGCAGATTTGACAGAACTATCAAAAAAGGAGGAGGCCTGGCACTCATTTACTGAGACAAATACTCAGTCAGGACAGAGTCAATTCCCTCTAAGATTTGTGAAGCCTTCACCTTCACGATCATGCTCACTCACTCCCTTCCTTTCAGAGGCATCCTCCTGTATCGCCCACCGGGCTCTCGAACTGAATTCCTCTTGGCCATGGGCTATCTACTAGAACCAGTAGCAGGAGAATCCAACTTCTCCATCCTGGGAGACTTCAATTTCCATCTAAAAGCCCATGATGACCAGACACCTCAGCCCTCATAGCAGAACTAGAAGCGGTAGGCCTCTCACAATTAGTGACCAGCCCCACGCACTCTGCCGGCCACACATTGGACGGGCTGTTCTCCAACAACCAGCAAATCTCCCTAGAGAACATCCTCCCGCTGCCTTGGACAGACCATTGTGCAGTTCTCTTCGACATCCAGACTAAGAGGTACACCCCCCTTCATACCAGCTCCCTTCCCCCCAAGCAATTCAAGGCGTGGGGTAACATCGCCCCTCAGGCCCTTAAATTCCATCTGCAATCCACCCAGCAAGACCCGCTTCACGACCCCGAACTGGCAGCCATCAACTACACACAATGGCTCCACAATGCAGTCAACATCGTGGTCCCACTTAAAAATGCTTCTAACAACAGAAAGACCCCATCCGCCCCTTGGTTCTTGGAGACATTAAGACTCGAGAAACAAAGGTGCAGGAACCAAGAACGACGCTGGCGTCGAGACTATGACCTCACAGAAAAAATCCTCTATAGGGATGCTTTGACCAAATACAAACTCCTCTTAATCACTGAGAAAAGCAATTACTACCTTAAACAAATTGAATCAGCGCAAGACTCCGCTAAACAGATGTTTCAGGTAGTAACCAAGTTATCAGGACAAGGAACCAATTCCCCCATAATCGCCACCCAAACTCTCTGGAACTCGCTGGCCAGCTACTTCCAAGAAAAAGTCAGTCAAATTTACGCTAACTTTTCAGCCCATACTAAGACTGACAACCCAACGGACACTCCTAGCGAAGTTAAAAACTCTCCCATCCCCCCCGAAGTCAACTCCCTCAATGGTCAAACCACTCCGAACCTGGCGGAAGTTAGCCAGGTCTCTCCGTAACAGATCATTCACCTAATTCCCATGGTCAAATCCGGATCCCCCAATGACCCCGGCCCGCCATCCACTCTGAAACTGATTCCTGACATGATAGGCCCCAACCTAGCAACAATCTGTAACACGATGTTTAGTACAGGTACTTACCCCTCCATCTGGAAAAAGGCCGTCATCAAGCCGCTACTAAAGAAGAACAACCTTGATCCCACAGAAACCAAAAACTACAGACCAATTGCTTGTCTCCCATTCCCAGCAAAAAATTTTGAAAAGGTCATGAACACTCAGTTAGCCCATTTTATCGACGAAAACAATCTACTAGACGACACCCAATTCGGCTTCAGAAAGGGCCATGGCACTGAAACAGCCCTAATCAAAGCATCCGATAAAATCAGGAAGATACTTGATATGGGGGGGGGGGTGCCGCCGTCCTGGTGCTGCTGGATCTTTCAGCGGCATTCGACACGGTCGATCACGCAACCCTGATCGACCGTGTTGCAGCCATTGGCATCACACATAAAACCAAAGCCCTCCTGGCATGTTTCCTATCAAATCGGACTCAACTAGTGACGCTCGGTGACTTCAATTCCCCGTCATTTGCTCTCCCATGTGGTGTGCCACAAGGATTATCGCTGAGTCCAACCTTGTTTAATATATATGTGTCGGACCTGGCGGGGGTCATCAAAACATACAGCATCGGCCTAACGTCGTATGCTGATGACACACAACTGGTGCTAGCGGTACACAAGGATGGAGGAGCAGTTGCGGCAAACTTTCAAGAGGGAATGCTAGCCATCAGTGCATGGATGGCAAACAACTGCCTCAAATTAAACTCAGAAAAGACGGAGGTGATGATCTTTGGCAATCTCTCCCCTAGCTGGTCCCCCACTTGGTGGCCAGCTAAGTTAGGCTCACCGCCGTCCCCCGTCACAAAGGTCAGAAATCTGGGTGTTATGTTCGATGACAAGCTGTCATTCATACACCATGCCAACGAAGTCGTTTCTGCATCCTTTTATGTCATCAGGATGATAAAAAAACTCCTACCTTTTCTCCCAACCAGTGCTGGCAGGACTCTCCTTAGTACATTGGTCATGTCAAAGGTTGACTACTGTAATGGTCTACTCATCAATGCTCAAGAAAGAGTCCTAAATAAGTTACAACTGGTGCAAAATGCAGCCGCCAGGATTCTGACAGCCACCCCCAAATTCAAACCAATATCCAAGGTGGTGCAACAGCTCCACTGGCTACCCATCAGGAGCAGAACCAAGATCAAGGCTCTATGCATTGCATACAAGGCAATCCACGACACTGGACCTGAATTTCTCAGGAAAACTCTCTGCCCAGCAGACCCTTGAGCTCATCAGCAGCGAACCTGCTGATTGTTCCCCGAACCATGAAAGCTCCTTGGGGCGACAAAAGATTCACGGTCGCCACCTCCAAACTATGGAAAACGCTCCCCCTCCACATCAAGACCAGTCCCACCCTGCTTAGATTCCGGAAACAATTAAAGACCTGGCTTTTCAACCAATAACCACCCGCGCCTGGCCTTCCCTCTGCCTAGTCCGCAGCGCCGAGACACCCAAGGGTATTTGCGCACTAAAATAAATAAAATAAATGTAACAGAGCCCTAAGCATGGGAATTACGATACTGTCATGTTCTTCCACAGACCAGAACACCACCCTAGTAGAATACAAAGCCTGGGACACTTCCCAACAAAAAAGACATGATATGTTGGACCACAGATGCTGCTGTCACCTGGCCAAAGGCATTCACAGCAATTTGTAGGTCCAAACTGTGTGATAAAGGCTGTAAACACCTGTGAATCCTTGTGCAGTTTTATCTGGTGACACACAAATACTAGATCCAAAGTGGTGAAGATGTTAGCACCCACCAACATGGTGAGCTCCTCTGTGATGTTTGGCAAAGGGAATTTATCAATGATAACTTCCTTGCTGAGAACAGAGAGGTCTATGCAAAGACACAACTCACTTGTCTTTTCTAGCCCCCTTTTGAGAGGTTGGCATCACTCACAAAAAATGTGCATCAGACCACCATGAGACAAATTGTGCTGTGAAAATATTGAAAAGAACATTAAAAGATGGGATACTGCTGTTCAAAGGTGTTGGTCTGGATTGGAAGGAAGAGTTAAGGAGAAGAGTTGTGGCACAACAGATTTCACCCCATCACACTACTTACAAAACTCAGTTTGAGTTATTTAGAGAAACTAAACCAAACAGCATATTGGTTCCAGTGTGGATGGTTTGGGACAAGAGAAGTTGCAGTTGGGAAGAGGAGAAGTGGTGTGTAAGGGAGGAAGAAATGGAATTCGAAATAAATTGGAAAATGATTGCAGAAAACATGTTGCAGACTGAGCTGCTACCTTTGGTGATCTATTAAAAAGAGCACCTGCAGGTATGGCAAAGTATTCAAAATTCAACCCCAGGCCAATTATGGCCTATTTAGGCCTTGTCTGTAATGTGTAGCTACTGCCCTATGACACTGTGCTCACGTCAGGGCATACCTGCCACTCTTATGGAATTACACTGAGGAAAACAAATAAGTGATTGGAGATTGCTTTAATTACTCTCAGCCACTTGTAATTAGTAGGGGTGGGCAGAAAAATTCACTCCGTTGGTGGAGTTTGCGGAATGAGGGAAGTCCGCACTCCATGTGCAGTGCAGAGTTCCTGCTAAATTCCGCCTTCTGGTGTGTGGCGGAATTTTTTTTCCAGTGGCCTGCGCAAGATTTGTTTTGGCATAAGGTGGCGAGCACCACAAGACTTGCTGGCCGCTATTGAGCACATGCAAGATTTGGCAGCAGCTAGTGCGGCTTCTGGCTGCGACGGTGCCTTTTCGTGATGCTGGCGAGCGCAAGCGACTGCACCTTGAGCAGATTGTCTTCCCGAGAAGCAGCTAAATATCCTCACACACACGTATGGACTGTTAGAGTTGCTTTTTAGTGCGAGAAGCCTTTTTTTAATTTTACTTTTTTTCAACAAGAAGGAAGTGCTCCAGAGATGGCAACTTCCTGTTTCCTGTCTAACAGGCTCCTCCCAGTGCTTTGCCAATCTCTTGTTCACTTTTTATTTGGATTTGGAGCTGGAAGGATCACTCTCTTTGTCTGCTGCATATATACCATTGGATTTAAGGACTTTGTTTTTGTGATATCATAGGGAAGTACATTTACTGTTCTATAAGGGTGTTGTTTGTTTGATTGAGGGCATGCACTTTTATTTATGTGTACTTTTATTTGATTTTTAAATTAAATTTGGTGAGTGGCCTGCAGTTTGAGAAGGGGCCTAGTTATTTTTTTTGCATTTAATTTTAATCTTTTGAAAAGAAACAATGTTGCACAGTTCAGTATATTTTTTCCATGTCTGTTAATAAATTTGCAATATATTAATTAATTTTGATATGTGGTCCAGTCTGCCAGTGGGCCATGCAGCCAGTAGGCCCAGTGCTAGTCATGGGTGCATGAAACAACTGTTTCTGTGGCATATGTTGCTTGAAACATCATTCAGGGCACAGATGGCATTGGATTAAATAAAAAATTTGTTTTTGTTTGGAGTATTTCACTTTTTTTCTACAAAAAAGTGTATTGGTCGGGTAACATAATATTTGATGCCTTGGGGGGATGTGTGTTGTTGTAAAACTATTATAGCTCCATTTAGTTTTTGGCCTTGCTGAATTAATGGTAGTCTTTTCTTCAGTGTTACTATGCCTCCTTTGACTGTTTAGTGAGTGTGTTTGCCATAGGCCACCATTTGTCTTTGTTCTGCATGCAAATGGCCAGGGACCATTCTGTGTAGTCCAGTGGAGGGAACTGGAGATATGATTTTTTAAAAGACTAAATGTAAAAAGATGCTTTCTAGTGCTTAAAAGCATAAAGAGTCAACCTGGGACATCCGGTAGCGCTTGACTGGGACTAAGTCGAAGTTTCAGGCCGACCGCAATGGGATGCAGGTAGAACACGATGGGATGGTTGGGGCCAGTCAAAATGTTATCTTCGCACTTAGGGCACTATTACGATGGCGGGCGGACAAAGTCCGCCCGCCACCGCAACGGCTAAAGGGACCACCCGCCATAGGTGCGGCGGTCCCGCCGTACGCATTAGGATGCCCCCACCACACTGGCGGGCGCATCCCGCATTCCTAACATTGCGGCGGGCGGTGCTGTCAGCAGCACCCCCCGCAATGTCAGAAATGCATGTCAAGCATTTGCATGCACAACGTGACAGGTACCGCGCAGTGCCTGCCACCTTGTGCATGCAAATGCAGGGGGGTACCATGTGCACCCACCACCCCCCCAACACCCTGGGGGCCCGCAACGGGCCCTCAGAAGCAAAGACCGCATGCCTGATCTCCGCCACCATCCTAATATGGATGGCGGTGTCTTGCAGACACCGCCACCATATTGGAGCCCTTTTCCGCCCGGTCGATTGTCAGACCGGCGGAAAACCGGCGGACAGTCTCTCCGTCCGCCGGGGTCCCCCCCGCCATAGTAATATGGCGGGGGGAAATGGTAGGCGGGTGGTGGGAAATGGCGGACGGATCGCCACCGCCATACGGGCGGTGGCGATCCGCCCGCTATACTAATAGACCCCTTAGTCACTTTTTTGGTTATTTTGCTTTCAATGATAAGTGAGTCTCCTTGGCAGGCCAACTTGCAGATAGACAATGGTGGCTTGCTTCAGCGTGAGGCCTCGGTGAAGTCCTGGAGGTCTTGGTTCTTGTTGACGGGCGGAGCTCCGGAGCTTTCAGCGGAACAAACCTTAATTTCAGGCCGAGTCACGGTTTGACGTCACAGGCTTCACTCTCGACGACAGGTATTGTTAACTTATGGACCAAAAATTCTCCAAATCATCTAAAACATCTGGATCTTCTTCCAGAAGGTTCTTTTGGGGTTTTGAGGTGTACACAACACCAGCCAAGGTTCCAGAATCTTTGAGTTGCTCCTTGGAGAGTAGGGACTACAATTCCCAAAATGCACCTGCCAAATCATTGAAAGTCTACCAGACACTGGTCAGACGGGCTTTTCTTGGTGGAGTTGATGCAGGTGACTTCTTGAAGCTCTTTTGTACATTACTTTCAGGGAGTCCACTCATCAAACTTTTAAAACAAGGCAAAGTCATTTTGTGGTGAAGCCCAAAGTGTGCATTAGGTGCAGTCCTTAAGAGTGCAGTTTTTCTTAGTGGATACCAAGGGTTGAGCAGGGCAGTCCTTCTTCTTCTTGATGTTTCCAAGCAGTGGTCTGAGTTGCTTGGCAGCTCTACCATATTTATCAAGGATTCTGAGCTGGCAAGAAGGGGGACACTCCTGACTAATGGGGTACAGGGTGACACCCTCTGTGATGACCAGTTCCCCTGAAGTGTGGCATATTTTTGTCCCAGAAAGCACTGCTCACAAAAATCCAAATTGGAGAAAATCACTCCTGGAGGTTCAAGTCCGGCTAGGCCAACCAACAGGTGTGGTAAATGTTCCCTAACGCTTCTTTACCAGCTCCTCTGTTCAATTACTGGGGCTCCACTCTGGCTGGGGGTGCATGAAGCAGGGGTGGGCCTGGTTCCTGTCCTCACTGTGTTTCTCCCTTTGAAGACCAGTTTGGCTACCCAGCCCTCTTCCTGTCCTGGAATCTGCTGCTGAGGATCTCCTGCCACAAGATGTCTCCTATGTCTCAGTCCAGGCCACTTCACGTATCATCAGAGCAGCCTGTCAAAAGCTGACCAATCAGAACATGCTGATACAGGGCCGATTTTAAAGGACTTTAGGAAAGCAGTTTTAAAACTACCTTCCTGCAATAGTAATAATAAATCCAACCTTGGCAACTAATATTTTCATACTTTGAAGAATTATTTTAGCTCACTCCGGTCAAAAGCTCAACTTTATTAATGTTAAATAAAGCCTTCCCATGCTACCCTACAGTTAATTCACTACAATGGGGAAATTGAAATTGTCAGTTTTCCCTCACCAGGGCATATAAACCCCATTTTATAATGTCCCTGCTTGTTTTAACATGGCATGCTACCCTTTAGGCACCTAGGGCTCACCTTAGGGGTGACTTTAGTTTAGAACTTTGGCAGCTTAAGACTTTTGAAGTACCATTATTCCAGAGTCAAATTTGCTGATAGTTTTTTTTTTTAAAGCAGCCTGCAAGGCAGGGCTGGCTTTTAAAATGACAGCAGGCAGCACAGCAGTGCATACTTAAGTTCATTAAAATCTACTGGGCCTCTAAACCTACATGCCCTACCATATACTATGGACTTACAGATATGTTGTTAGTACCAATTGTAATTGAACCTAAATAGCATATACATGTTAAACAGAGCAATGGCCCTGGTTAGCAGAGCCCAGGGCACATTCAGAGTCAGTACCCACCAGTATCAGTCAGAAAATGGGGGTGATCAGGACGAAAATAATGATTATCTCACATAATGTATGTAAATATAACACATTTATAAATGGATTTCAAACACGTAATTCATATAATAAATAATGCATATGCTATTGGTGAGATGTAGTTGCTTGAGTGTCTGAGTGATGTTGAGATTGTATGTGTATATAATAAATATGTCCACAGAAAGATTCCCCCGCTAAAAGAAACCGGAGGGACACAGCGGGGGATTCCAGGAAGAATGCATTTATTTCAGCACTGTCGGCATGACGCGTTTCGGCAAACTGCCTTAATCATATGCCCTGTTCACCAGTAGTCTGCATCAGTCCGTTCTTTAATAAACAATCATGCTCCCATTGGTGGAAGCCCAGCTGAGTCGAATTGCTTGAAACGTCACCGCAGCCCTCCTCGGTGGACTGCAGGTCCCAGACTGCACCATCTTGGCTGAACGGGACGACGATTTCAGTCGACTTTGTGAAATCTCATAGTGAGTGCTGGTAGCATTAAAAAACATGAATGCGTGCAAATTGAAATGTCCTGGTGTCACTGCTAAAACAACTCTTCTCCTGGGTCCCCCTACGCCTTACCGCATCAACCAAGTCCTGCGGTACCGGAGACTCCGCTGTAGTGAGCTGGTCTCTCCGTGCAGTCACAGACCGTGTTACTCCACAGCTGTCCTTGAATGCGGGGGCCAAAGCAAATCCAATCCCTTGGAAACGTGCAAAATAGAGCTGAGAGCCCTTGCCCTTGATGCTTTAGCCTCTTGACAGGCGGGTCCCCCAAGCGCGCCCAGGGCTAACGTGCAAAATATCCACAGAAATTATATATATATATATATATATATATACACATATATACACATATATAGATAGATAGATTGATAGATAGATAGATATAGAATAGATAATAATAATATAAATAATATATAGATATATATCTTTGCAGAAATGATTGTGGCCAATGGCCACATGTGCCCTCTGGTGTGAAAGGACATTTTATTTATGAGTGTGGTACCATGTTCATGCAGAGTTTCTTAAATGTTAATGGGTTCCACTCACCTAACTAACTGCACTTTTAGCATGGGAAAGTGCTTGCAGTTGCATCCACTGTCATTGTTCCAAAGTAGTGCGGGCATGATGAAATAATAATATACCAGGGGTTATCCCTACAGTACTGAGTGCATAAGTGGTCAGGGCCTAGAGTTATCAAAATTTCACACAGGGCAGCAAGGCAACTTGCTGTGCTTCATCAAAGAGAGAGGGCAGGAATATGACATTTATTTATTAAGATTTCTCATTTTGGTGCAATTTGCGCAATTTTGTATGGCCTATAGCCTGACTTAAAATGCAAATGTTTAAAATACAGTTTTTAAAAAATATAGGCAACACAATTTTTTTTAAACGAGGGCTCGGTGGACCAAAAGGTTGCGGGGAGACACAGTCAGCCAGCACCACGGCCGCGTTTAAATATGCTGACCTGGAGCAGATGAGTATCGACTAAACACTAGAGCGCTAACAGCACTTCACTGCGGCAAGTAAAATGGCTGCTGATGCATTTACCCAACAAAATTCCCCCAAGAATAAAGTTATCAGATTCACCACAGTTTAGCGATTTTGTGCAAATATGTTTGGCCTACAGCCTGACCTAAAGTGCAAATGTTTAAAACACAATTTTTAAAAACACGGACAACACAATGTTTTTAAAAATTAGGGCTCTTGGTGGACCAAAAGGTTGCTGCATCCCGCCGTTAGATCAAAAAACTGTCATCCAGGCTCTGGCGTTTTTGTTTTTTTAGTTTTATATAGCGCAAACTAGACTCGAGACATCAGGTATCAGAGCGCTTTACATGAGCTTACACCACAGAAAAAGAGGAAGAGAGATTGAGCCTTTCCTCGATCTCCCAATGAGTATACTACTCACTGTTCAAGAAGGACTAGTAACTTAAGGTAACCCATGAACCAATCTTTCATGTATATTACCTTGTAAGACGTGGGCCAACCGGTCCCCTCCTGCTTCAGAATGTTTTGTTCAAATAAAAGTGTAGAAAACCCATTCTTCACCTACACACATAAGAGAGGTAAAAGCTGAAAAATGAAAAAAATGAGCAATGAATATCCCAATCTGGGAATCCCAAAAGGGTGTAAATACTGCCCTCACCCACTTAATGAGTGGCATGCTTCATCATAGGGCTGCTGCGACTCCCTGGTGCAGGCCAACATCCAGGGAGGAGCGCTGAGAAAACCAGAATATAGAAAAGAAAGAAAGAAATCATTCAGTAGGGATCCCTCACGCAGAGAAAAAATATATTAAAATTGTCTAAGTGGGTATCTGCTGTCTTTATTATGGATCCCACTTGGCAAGGTTAAAATTTAAAAAAGCAGGGTGTATGGTCAAGCAACAACACCATTACCCTATCTGCCGTATGAACATGTTTCTGCAATAAATTACTGCCCTAGTGGGTCGATGGCATCCGTCAGGATACGTATCCCTAGAATAAGTTTTTTATACGTACCCTCCTAGTTATTTTTACTATCTGGTAGGGGAATATTGCCCTTATTGTAGACCCACTGTCTGTGTACCCGAGTTTCATCAATGATGATCCTAACTCTGGGACAGAGTGGGAACCACGTCCTGTAGTCACAATTACTTCAAGGTACAGGAGTCTCCTATTTGGCCACTCTGATACCTCCGACGGTCTCCATGAGCACCAGTTTCGTTACAGATGGACACAACAGAAATATTATGTATTTAGGTGCCACTGAATCTCTACTTAGGTGGCTTTAGATTGTGCAGAACACAGCTGCACACCTTCTCCTCCACCCTCCCAAATTCACCTCTTCAGCCAGCTTGCTACAGACTCTTCATTGCCTTCCTTCCAATGTATCGTAAAGTCCAATTTCAGGCCTTCTGCTACGTGCATAAGTGCCTTTTTCAAATAGGGCCTTTGTATCGGAGACATCTTGTGTCTTGGTATACATCCAAATCTTCCCTTCTTTCAAGCCATCTGGAATTGGCACTGGTTCCGAGAGTCAAGAAAACTTGGCAAGGTGGAAAGACTTTTGTGTTTTTAGGGCCCAAGCTCTAGAACGCCTTATCAAAGACACTGAGAGCCTGTCAATCACTTACGGCTTTTCGTAAGCTTCTTAAAACCTGGTTGTTCTCACCTGTCTAATTTCTTCAATCAATTCTAATTGGTTTTTTTGCAGTGGATGATGATGCTGTGAGAAGGTTAGCACTGGGAAACCTTTCTTAAGGTAGCTATGCGCTTTGCAAATCACATTATAATAATTCCTGCCCTCTCCCTGGCATACTGAGTGCCGCCTAGAGTGCCAACACAGGCACCCTTGCACAATGATGGTGCAAGGATGCCACGTTACACGGCACAGCTCCCTGGATTGTTTTGTGCAGAAAGGGACACCACCCTGCACAAAAACAATCCTTAGGGGCAAGGGCAACACAAACCCTTGATAGTGTAGTGGTGCATGATGCCAGCCTGATGGGGAGAGTGTAGGAAGTTAGGTACAGGGAAACAGCATTTACGACGCTGCCATTCCATCGCGTTCCTTTTACAATGCGGTCGTTACAACGACCGCGTTGTTACAACGCGATGCCTTTATATCGCAAGTCATTAGATTGACATGCTATAGGGGGCTCTCTAACCTAAGGAATAGTATAATTTACTATTCCAACACCTTCCCTACTGTTGCACACGCTGGAGTGCGCAACAGTACTCTTTTCCTCTACTAGGAAAAAAAGGTTTTTGGTTGACTCAATGACTACCTGGTTTTTAAAATGTTTTCAAGCAACAAAGTAACACAAACCTCCCAAAGTGATTGCTTTCGATAGAAGAAAATACTGAAAAATAGCTAGCCTAACTGCAGTGAGGTATTTCTGTTGTACCGTGTGCAAAATAAATGGTGTACCTAAAATGGTTGCTTATGTTTTTCTCTAGGCGCACAGACCACAAGACCACAAGCAGTGCCGTCCTAAGCGCAGGGGAGGAGGCCCAGCCTGTCAAGGGGGGGGAAAGAAGTCCCAGTGGTGGCAGGGGCAAGTATAAGTCTCCTTGCATTCTTGTTGACAATACTGTATTTGTTAAGGGAGGCAGATATTCCACCCATCACCTCCAGGGTCCAGTCCCTGCCCTGGGCATTTCGCCACCTAAAATTACAGTGTGGTTTAATTTGGTGCCTCAGTGCAATCATGTGTGTCTGCTGAGGCACAGCGGCACAACGAAAGTCTCCAATGCACGAATCAAAGACAAGGTGTGCTTCCCAGTGCCACTCAGTCGCCTACTAGTTCTACACTTCATCACTCTGTCTTTCTGTCCCAGCCTACCTAAAAAAAGGTAATTCTATCTCAGCATGTGAAGTCTGTGCCACATTTCTCTGAAGATATATTTCATGGCTTCCATTAAGGATTGACAGTTCCATTTTTTTTCTCCCATCAATCACTGTGACCAAGCAAAAGAGTAGTAAATGATCAGTGACACCCAACTGATTCATAGCACAATCTTTGCCAAGCACAATCCCTATATCTTACCTCCCTGTGGACTAATTGTCTCCACTGCCAAATTAAATTATTTCTTGATAATAATCTGTGTTGGAGGCCCGGGTGTAATGTGGGACTAGAAGCGTGATTTAAAGTTTGTAGGATGAAATACTCTGACAAATAAAATATATCCCTATTGCTGTACTACAGTGCATCATTTATATTCTGTGCACTCACTAATGTAATACATCAGATGGGATATCTGTTATCCGCCAAGTGTGTCCCACCTGTCAGACTCTATAAGCCTAAGCCTATAAGCTTAAGTTTGGACTTAGGGTAGTGGAATTGAAGAGAGAGTTGGAGAAGAGCAGGAACTTTGGAAATATAATTTAGTAACAAACATGCTGCAGGGTAAGCAGACCCATCAGCATGGCTCCGTTAATGTTGCATAGTTAAGTCATAACTGTGCAGCATATGATATATATATATATATATTGAGTGGCATTGCTGGATATCTTTTTATTTATTTGAACTATCTATTTGAAATATTTATTCCAAATCACTTAATCTCCCCGTGCCTACCATAAATGAATGTGAATGTGTCCTTAACTGGTGGTTGTGAAAAGCACCGTGTTGATGATTAAGTGCCGGTGCTGAGCACCGGAAACCTCTTGTTCAAATTAAGCACTGGTTTCTCCAAATAAGTATATTTGGTTTGCTAAGAACTTTGGCCCCTTTTAGAACTCTTCAAGAAACTTTCCCAAAAAACAGATCATCCACCTCAGCTCCTTCCTGGAATTTGTGGGGTTGATCCGTCAAGTGGGGGCCAAGAAAAAAGGGGGACCCAAAACAAAGATTTTTCCATAGGGGGCTACAGCAAAAACTGCTGAACGGAATTGCACCAAATTCAGCAGAAAGCTAGATCTTGGTCCGCAAATTGTGATTTTTTGTGATTTGGTGTAAATCTGTTTTTGAAAAATTAAGATGAAAAAGAATTGCATATTGTGGCAGTTGGGCTCTCAAGGGTCCTACAAGCCTCCTCTGAGAGCACAAAATCAAAAATGGAGCCCTACGATTGGTCGAGAGGCCCGTTTTCCCAGAAGTCTTCCTGCTCTAGTAGGAGCGAAAGGCTCAAGCAATTTCTGCAAGAGTGAACGCACTGTTTGGCTGGTTGTTGGAATGTTAGAAATAAAATTGCCACCATTACTGTTAAGTGTGAGAAATTGGAGATGTTGTGCAGATGAAGTAAAAGCTATATAAGGGGGCAGCAGAAAGGCATGCTGTCCCCCTAGATTCAGAGAGGAGGTGTCTAAGGGATAACTTCTGTCAAGAAAATAAATGTATATTGTTTTTAACTAACTTTTATGATCTCGCAGGACTCTTGTGGGATCACGAATAGTAAAAAGAAGTAGGTGAGTTCTCAATGAACTCCATTAGTAGGAATGCATAATGTGATGCCTGTTTTTTGAGAGAAAGTTTGTAAGAGATAAGTACGGTGATGTGTAGATGGCTATTTTTTATGGAAATCATTCAACCCCCAGCATCCAGCGAGACTCACATGTGAAAGCCTGACAGGAGGTTTTTGCGATCCTCTTGCAAGA
The DNA here is from genome assembly GCA_963921515.1 of Calotriton arnoldi. NCBI lineage: Eukaryota > Metazoa > Chordata > Amphibia > Caudata > Salamandridae > Calotriton > Calotriton arnoldi. The sequence goes on along the minus strand of CAWUFW010007890.1, from coordinate 202,614 downwards.
TTCACATGGAAAATTACTAGGCCTGCCATGAGGTATTTTTACAATCCCACAGGAGTCTCACAAGATCATATGGGGAGAAGTAAAAAAAAGGGCCAAGACTCAACCAATAGTTACCATTCTTATTGCATGGTTGAAGAAATGCTGTGATGTGATTGGACACAGAACCAGAGATAGCTCACTTTGTGCTTGATGCTTTGGAGGAGAAGGAGGTCTCTTTGAGTTGAGCTCAGCAGAAGTTAATTATCTGGAGTTGACAGAGACTAGTGCATTTAAGAAAGAAGTTCACGTTCAGGTAGTAAGTTTATATTTCATAAATGTTGTTGGGAAAGGTATTCTACACTATGTTTACTGAGTGAAACATTGTTTAGGGAGGTGTAGATGTGTTAAAGTAGCTTCTGAGAGGTACAGATTAGAATGCAGAGAGAGCAAGGTTTGCAGATTGCATTAAAAAAGGAACTGCGCAAACTGTGTGCATTTGTAAGTAAAGGAAGCACTGTTTCTGAAATTATAGAAACAAAAAGAATTTAATAATACAATCTATACTATTCTTATTAGTCCGATTGTCCATATACTTTAGTCCTATGAAATGTTGATTGGTGGTATTGCTATTTGTAGAGTGAAAAGCTGTAGTGAGTGTTAGCAAAGGTGAGACGTGTTTGATGGAATGAGGTTTGATTGTATGTTCAAATGAATTTATTTGTGAAAAAAGTGCACTGGGTGAGGCTGTGGAATTTTTCAGGAAAAAGGAATAACAAGTTACTGGTCCATTAGATTTAAATATGTGATTGGTAGAAACATATAGAACGTTTTAGAAAATATACAGATATATCAATGTTATTAATTCTTGACCAATATATAACTTTTATCGTTTTGGTTATTTTGGGCCTTATTAAGAGTTTGGTGGTGCGGGAGTGGTACCGCCCTGCTCCCGCACCGACAAACCCAGGAGGGATCACCTGCCAGATCAAGAGTTTTCTCCTGTCTGGCGGGTGGATCTTAGGCATTCCCAGGGCGGTGCCTATGAAATAGGCACCACAATGGGAACGTCAAAGACAGTACCTGTACAGCATGGACTGCTCCAGTCCATGCCTTTCAGGTAATGGTGTATATGCACAATGGGGCATTTGTTGTGCCCCCCCAGTATGCATCCGCATGGCGTGAGGCACAAGGGGGTCCTGCCAGGCCCCCTTTGTTTCTTCACCGCCACACTTTTCATGGCGGTCGAATCCCAAAGAAAAGTGTGATGATGAGGAAACTTGTAGTATACTTGGCGGGGCTGCAGTGGCCCTGCCAAGCATATTGCAGACTCAGGACTGCCATTCAACCGACAGGGAACAACGGTTCCCTGGCGGTTTCAGCAGATTCGGTGGTCCCGGGTGGCCCGACTGCCCTAGTTGTAATAGTCTTATGAAAAGGGGTTCCGTCCAATTTTATTGTCAGATAGGACGTGTAGAACGTTTTATAAACAAAGAGATCAGACCACTTTTTTTCATGTCCTGCTATTTATTTTTAGCAGTGAAGGGACCGATAACAAATGTGTAAAGGATTTGTTAAAGATATCTAAAAGAATGGCAATGAAAGAGCCAGGACCAAGATAAAGTACTTCTAGTTGTAATAGGGCGGTCGGGAGACCACCACCGTGAGTCTGGCGGTCCATGTCCAGCCAGACTCATAATAAGTCCCTTTGTCTTTTTTTAGGAGGAAAAGGAACATTTGTCTCTGAGTAAATAATAATCTGCTTACATAAGCAGCAAAGAAGAGCCTTGCTAAGATAAGCAGAATTATTGTGCTGTTCAGAAATAGCTACCTCTTCAGGCACAGTATATTCAGGTTGCAAGGATGTGGAAGCCCCTGTACAGTTTAGTAGTTCAGCAGCACAAGCTAACTCTGCATGAGCTAGGCTTTGTGAACTGTAATCTATAGATATTGTGCTTTGCTGAGACTTTAATGCTACCTAGCCAGCCATCACATACCAGGGAATTGAAGATTCTTTGGAAGGCTAAGCTTGCTAAAAGACTGAAAAGGAAGTACTACCAAGATCAAAATCCAGTGGGCAAATAAAGCAAAAAGGGTGTGTGTATAGCAGCTGCTTTTGAGTGTTAGAGAAAATGTTATGTATTTTAAAGTTGTCTGTTTTCTTTGTATTATAGTTGTTCACAGCTAGAGCCAATTCAGAGCCCACTACTTTCACTGACAACTGGGGTGGGACTTGGTCCCACAGCATCTTGCCACTTCCTGCTTCAGGCGTGGGAGGTGGAACCAGCCCTCTCAGCGCCATTAAAGATCGCACTTTCTCCAGCAGCGTGGGACACAGCAAGGGCCAATTCAGAGCCAACTACTTGCGCGGACAACTAGGTTGGGACTCAGTCCCCCAGTATCTTGCCACTTCCTGCTTCAGGCATGGGAGGCAGAACCAGCCCTCCCAGTGCCATTAAAAACAGCACTCTCTCTTGCTGCGTGGGACACAGCCAACTCAGAGCCCACTACTTGCGCGGACAACTAGGTTGGGACTCGGTCCCCCAGCATCTTGGCACTTCCTGCGTGGGAGGTGGAGCAAGCCCTCCCAGCACCATTAAAGACCGCGCTCTCTTCCACTGCGCGGGACAAGCACGGGGCCAAGGGCAGGCCCATCCATGCCCGTCGGAGCCTGGAAGAGGCTGGTCTGGGTCCCCCTCTAACCTCTACTCATCAGTTTCAGCTTTTGAGCACGCTGTTGGCGTTCCAGGTTAGTCATGGGGAAGAAAAAGGCAACCTTAACATCGCCCGCTGGGATTACCATGTCCACCATTGATACATTTTTGCTTAAAGCAACAAACGCAATAACACAGGTGATTGCCACGGCAGAAAAAAGATTGTCTCCCGGAGAGGGGGGTTTTGTCTCTAACGGTTTGCAGCCGATTCCTAATAACGAAATAGTAGACCAAGATATCCAGGGCTCCCAAGAGCAAATTATGCCCCAAGTAATTGCCCAGATACATTCTACCAATCATCCAGTCCTATCTCAACATTTTATTAACAACATGTCTACCACGCCAAAAACCACTGGGGCTAAAAGGAAAAGAGGAACTATAAAAGACCCAGTTTTAACCAAATCCAAGAAATCTAGAAAGTCCATACCCACTCGGTCAACCACAGCTCCTGCTACTGCAGCTAAAGAGACTTTATCGCAAAATTACAATATAGAGGATCTAATTACCAAGATTACCTCAATAGTACATCCTATTTTGCTACAGCTGGACTCGCTTGATTTAAAAATCCAGGAAATCTTAGACAAGGTTTGTTTTACACCTAAAAATGATGCTACAATGAGTCACTCCTTCCAATGCCACACTAGTGTCCCTATGGCGGCACCTATATTATGTTATGGACAGGGGGCTAATTTCGGGGATATAACAGAGCCAAACCTGGGCATAAAAATCGGGCTCCACATTATGGGGAAAGCTGCATCCCACACAGATGGAATGCCTCCTAAATCAAGTCATGAAGGGCTATCCATACGTATGCCGAAGATCACTTGTGTTTCCATCAGCCACGGGGTGGGGGGTGCACCACCTAGACCCTTTAGGGCCAATAGTAATTCTACCATCAGCCAACTTCAGACTATTCCCCTAGAACACATGAGTGTTAATCACTCAAAAACTCTTAATCTCCCCCCAGCCGCTTGCCCTTTTGTTTTAATCTTTATAAATGTTCCTACACTAAGGCCCACATTACAAGAAACTACCACCCAACTCATGGATAAATCATCCCACTGGCTATCAGCTCATAACAGTTTGGGACACTTAGCCCGGAAACACCTTATTATGGCCAGGAGAATATCCTGGGTTGGCCCATCTCCAAAATCATATGAGGGCGATTGCATTGTTTTAAATTTTGACAATTCGCAGATTGTAGCTGGTTTATTATCTCATTTTCACACAGCACCCATAGCCCCGACCCAGATTTTCCCTGTACCACTTGGTTATTTTCACAAACCGCCTCGCTGCATACACTATATCGCACCAAAGACAGATCTGGTAAAAACCACAGGGAGTAGGTCTTGGCCCAATGCTAGCAATGGTCCCATAACTCTTAACAGATTTGCTCCCATATCAAATCTTGACTCCTGCGATTGACTGGAGAATGACAGTCAGAGGCTCTGCCAGATCGAACTTCCAGCTCCTAGGGCGAGTCCAAGGCTTAGGGAACACAGTGGGTTAAATGGGGAGGAAAGGATGGGCTAGAATCATGATCCCTGATCGCTCAGTCAACATCACGATATGGTAGAGGTCCCTACCCTTTGTGCAACCACTCTGACTTATAGCTTCCTATCATGGAACATCGCAGGCTTTAACAACAAACGATATAATGAAGAGTGGTTCAAAGCACTCTCCGACTTTCAGATTATCTGCTTCCAAGAAACCTGGGAGACACATTCAATCTTTATTAATGATTACCGCTCATTTAGTACTCCTGCAGTACCTTCAACTGGGGGTAGAGCTAAGGGGGGCCTTCTGACACTGCTAGCTAACACTCTCGCAATGAAAGTACTAAAATTTATAAAAACATCTCCTTACTCTCATATGCTAGTAATTAAAGGTTATGATACTTCAAACCTCCTGTTAATAAATTATTATAATAACAATTTTTCTAACTCTGAGTCTGTAGTAGAGAATATAGGGATGGCCATCGATGATCTTGTTGGACTACATCCAAACCCTCTACAAATTCTGTGGGTGGGAGACTTTAACATCAGGACCTGCCCAAGAGCAGAGAAAAAGCTGTGTGGGATAGAAGAACATAGGGGTGAGCCAATTATTCACTTCACTCCTAATAAACATGGCACTGTCCTGAATAATGTACTGATAACTTGACAACTAAAGCCCCAAAATGAAATCAATTTAGTATCTGGCCAAATATCCTCCACTTTTCAGGGCGCAGAACGTTGTTCTACGATCGACTACGTAATCATGTGCGATCCTTTAAACACCAATATTTCTAAGATAAAAGTCTCTTTTACTGAATTCAGCGAACACACTATGCTCACATGCGCTCGTGTGGTATGCCTCCAAGAAAAGCTTTAGTAAAGTCGCACCTAAATCTATTTTAGCAAGCAAAAATGGCTTCACCCTAAAGTGGGATAAAGTGGACGAGCCTAAGCTACTTGCAAACCTTCTAGCATCCAACTATGAGGATTTTCATCGCTGCTTAGATCCACAACTAAGCAGCAACCTTGTGATAGAAGCTTTTGCTGATATTCAAGCAAACATTAAAACCCTACTGACCCGCACAACTCCCCAAAAAGATATAGCCCGGCCCGATGGTTTGATAAGAATTGTTCAGCAGCCTCACATAACCTTCGAAAAGCTCTAAAGGTTTCACCAAGAGATAAGGAACACATTCGTGAACTAAGGAATTTGTATAAGTTAGCCAGGGCAGAAAGACAGAAAGTGATAAAATGAGAAGCTTGGGAAACATTATAGAAAGCATCTGCCTTGAAAGATAGTAACACTTTCTTTCTGGAATGTGGTTAACTCAGCCTCCCTTCCAGATAAGGGCGGTCCCTCTCTGGACGTTCATATAGAGGAGGAGACATGGATAAGCTACTTTCAGGATATTTTTCATAATCCGGCGGGCCTTAGCCACATGTCTGACAACTTGCCTATCATCGCATCAACCTGTCTTTCATTTGAACTTGAGGAAGTAGAGACCATCACAGTCACCATCCTTTAAAGCAGTAGGACCTGATGGGGTCCCAACTGTTATCTTTTTGACTAATAGACAATTGTGGTCACCTTTATTGACCGTAGTTTTTAATTCAATAGCATTAAATGGTCTCCTGCCCTCCTGGAAAACCTCAGGAATTATACCTATCCATAAAAAAGCAGATGCCTCTACTCCACTCAAGTACCGCCCCATTTCCCTGTTAGATAGTACCGCAAAAATAATGGGTAGGTTACTACTAAATAAGTTAGAAATTTGGGTGGCAGAGAAGAAAATTATTCTCATCGAAGTACAGTATGGGTTCAGGCAGGGTAGGGGTACCATCGACCAATGTCTTAATTTATCATTATCTGCGAAGTACTCCTTAGCAAAAAGAGGACATGTATACATGGCCTTCATGGATCTGTCAAAGGTGTTCAACTGTGTGGTACACAGCAAACTGTGGGATATCATGGAGGCCATGGGAGTGGAGGCCGCAATTGCCAATTTTATTAGAGAGTCTTACTCAGACACCTCTGCTACGGTCCGATTTGGTCAACTTGGGGAATGCACCAAACCTTTTAAAATTGAAAGGGGGATCAGACAGGGCTGTGTTCTGGCCCCCTTTCTATTCGCCCTTTACACAAATACCTTGTACGAAGCCCTAGTTAAAACATCAAAAGACATCCCTCAAGCACAGAACACCCCCTTTCGATTCTGCTATACACGGATGACGTGGTTCTTTTAGCAAGAACCCCCATAGCACTTAAAATTCTCATTACCGATTATACAGCTTTTATGTCCGATCAGAACTTTAAGGTAAATAAATCCCAGACTTTTATTTTAGCTATGGGAGGTGCCAACAAGAAATCCCCAAGTTTTTATCTCGATGGGGAAAAAATAGAACAAGTTCCAAGCTTTAACTATTTAGGGGTGGTCTTTGACTCAAAACAATCCTGGAAAGCGATGGTGCAGAATAGGGCAGGTTGCATGGGCAAGAGCATAGCTGCAATTTTCCGCTTTTCAAAAAAATTGGGCAGTAAGCCCATGCTGGAAATTATTAAAATCTATCTAGCTAAATCAACATCTATTGCCACTTATTGGGCAGCGATTTAGGGGATAGTGGACATCGCACCCCTGCAAGTAATAGAAGACAACTTTATTAAGTGGCTGCTAGCGGTTCCAACGGCTTGCAGCAACTTTGTCGCTCACAAGGAAGTTGATCTGCCCTATTTTAGCGATGTTATTAAACTGGCCCGCTCTCCCTGTGGCTGTCATTTTGGAAAAGGAACAGCGTTGCACTTAATCAATGCATTCTGAAAGACATTCTGGGCCTGATTCACAGAACTAACTTACGTCAAAACGTAAAGTTAGTACTTTTTAGTATTCACAGAATACACTTACTCATTTTGTATTCACAGAATGAACTTACTCATTCTCGGTATTCACAGAAGTTAGGACTTCCTAAATGCCTTCTGTGAATACCGAAAGTCTTAAAGTTAGGATTTTCTCAGTTTAGGAGTAGTAAAGTTAGGACTCCTAACTTTACTACTCCTTAACTGAGAAAAATCCTAACTTTAAGACTTTCGGTATTCACAGAAGGCATTTAGGAGTCCTAAAGTTAGGACTACTAACTTCTGTGAATACCGAAATGAGTAGGTTCATTCTGTGAATACCAAAATGAGTAAGTGTATTCTGTGAATACCAAAAAGTACTAACTTTATGCTTTTGACGTAAGTTAGTTCTGTGAATCAGGCCCACAGTCCTTAGATTATAACCATAAACTCCCTTGGCTTTCCTACATAAAACATACCTTGACATCACTGGGGCTGACGGAACTTTTTGACACTCCTAGCCTCTGTGAAGGTTTTCCCAATTCGAGGCTAAAGGAACTTTTTACTAAGAAAACTGCTTCTGATAGGTGGGATAAATGTAGGGGGAAAACCTCTGTTTCGACCTACTATGGTCTACCACACTTACAGCAAGGGGTTCCATCATATCTTTCTTTTGTTGAGAACATCCAGCACAGGTATATTTTAACTAGATTTTGATTGAATTATATACCGATAATGTTGGGGTATTCATCGAATGTATTCTCAACTTCAAAAGTCCCCCTTGCCTGTGCAATAATAAGTCACCTAAATCAACCTTGCACAATTGTTCTTTTGCACTTTTTATACAAAAGATAGGAAACAATATATTATCCCTCTGATGAAGAAATTTAGCTATCTTTCCCCAACATTGGCTCTTGCTACGTTACAAAACTTAGAAACTCTGTTTGTTTGTCTCACTATGGTCTCCTTCTTACAAGCTGCGTTAAGAAGTCGAAAGGCCATCAATGAACCTCCCTTTTATCCGAATAAAGTCACATCAGGGGTAGACCAGGATTTTAACTGCCTTCCATGTTTAGTTTTTAATGATAGCTAGATTTGCACTCAGCACTTGTATGTATGAACAAAGCAAATGCGTATTGTCTCGCGTGCTGAGTTTCCCAACCATGGCTTGATTTGCACAGTCATATTTAATACGTATGAATCGGTTAACGGTTTATTTGTGGAAATTAATTTTGTTTTTATCACTGTTTTTTACCTTTATGTATGTCATTTATATGTGTTTTAATTTTATTGACTCAATACATAGAGTTCTGGCTAATGGTTTTATTTATCTGGAAAAACTTCAACCCGTATTTTTTAGTATGTTTTCCTTGTAATCGCATCTGTACTCTGTGGTACGTAGTATCGATTATATACAGTTTTATTCATGTACATTTATGCATTTAACCAAATGCGAAATAAAGAATAATTTGATTTGTATTGTTGTTAAATTGTTTTACTGTAATAAAAAAAGCTTAGTTACTTTAAATTACTTTCCTTAATACTATAAATATGCTACTACATGTATATGTACGTCAATGACACTATGCACATATTTTATCCTACAGAGACTTGCTAATGGAAAACCCAAGTATTTTGCTATGCAGCTATGGTCACTTGTCATGCAACAGTGAGGTGTTCCTACAGAGATTAGCTCTTGTGCATGCTGTAGTATAGGGAACTATGGTACAAGAGAGAGGTCTTGGCACAGAGGGCAGTGCATCTTTATACTCTAATACACACTGTTATCAGCTGCTGGGCACAGCCTATTATGTATGGTTCTTGTCATTTGGAGGCATCGAAACAGAGATGAGTATGTTTCCAAAATCAAATTTGGGCACCAGTTGTCCAAGACACAGTTTGAGAGAAAGAATACTCATTTTTTGACTCTGCTATAGACATTCATCAGTATGAAGAGAGCTATGTGCAGAGCGAGCAGTTTCAACTCACAGCCTACTTTGCGCATACGTTACTCTGGGGAGATGTCTCACCTGAGAGGGCAGTGTGTTTTCATATCATAGTCTCTATAGTTGTTATGCAAGACAAACGTCTGAGCACAAAGGTAGTTTTAACTCCATACATTACTTGTACAAATGTGATACCGGGGAGAGCTGTGACGAGAGAGGTACGCCACTTTTCACATCCTAATTTGTACATCCAAGAGACAGGTCACAGGAGAGAGGCCAATCTCTCCCCACACTATAGTACGCAGAGTTATCATTCAAGGGACTTGTGTCAGGAAACAGGGTAGTTTCTCCACAATGCCTACTATGTATACGTGGCAGCATGTGAGTAGGTATGAGTAGAAAGATAAATCTTTCTCAACCCATACTACAGACACCTCTCACCCTGGTAAGATGTGTTAGCGGACAGGTCACTTCCTTCCCAGGCAGCACTGCATATCACTGTTGTTCTAAGGAGAGGTGTTAGGACAGAGACCACTGCTTCACTACACTGTACTGCACTTCCATATTTTCCTGGAGATAGGTGTTAGTGTAGAAGGCAATGTTTTCTTACACACTACTGTAGATGCCTGTCATGCTGGGGAGAGCTATGAGTGGACAGGGAAATCCATTCCCACACGCTAATATACATGGTTATTTCCTTGGGCAACAGTCTTATTAGGGAAGCATGTACTTTTTATACTTACAATGGAATAGTGAGGTCTTACATGTGAGGTGAGTAACTTCCCACCCTACTATGAATACTACTGAGCCTGGGGGAAGGTGTGATTGGAGAGGCAGTGTCTCTTTACACCCTGCTTTGCACACTGATTACCTTCATGCAAGGTATCAGTGGAGAGGCCAATCTCTACCCATAGTCTAGCAGTTGGAATTATAAGGATTTAATTTTATATTGAAGGAAAATGTAAATTCTCCCCCTAAAGTAATTTTACAATCTTGTGAGCGTCTCATGAGCCACTGCGAGCCTCCCGTGAGAGAGATCACAAAACTTAAAAATGGACATACATATTGAAAACGTATAGATTACAATAGAGGAAAATCTGATCTGTGTCTTTTTGAAATATAAATGTGAAGTTTATGTAAAAATAGACATAAAGACTGTGATTAGCTCTCATGCATGCTGTAGTGAAGGTAACTGTGGTACAAGAGAAAGGTCTTGGCACAGAGGGCAGTGCATCTTTATACTCTAATACACACTATCAGCTGGTGGGCACAACCTATTATGTATGGTTCATGCCATTTGGAGGCATCAGAAACAGAGGTGAGTATGTCTCCAAAATCAAATATGGGCACCAGTTGTCCAAGACACAGTTTGAGAAAGAGAAGATACTCCATTTTATACTCTGCCATGGACATTCATCAGTATGAAGAGAGGTATGTGCAGAGCGAACCATTTCAACTCACAGCCTACTTTGCACATATGTTACTCTGGGGAGATGTCTCACCTGAGAGGGCAGTGTGTTTTCATATCATAGTCTCTATAGTTGTTATGCAAGACACACTTCTGAGCACATAGGTAGTTTTAGCTCCATATATTACTTGTACAACTGTCATACTGGGGAGAGCTGTGACGAGAGAGATAAGCCACTTTTCACACCCTAATTTTCACATCCAAGAGACAGGTCACAGGAGAGAGGCCAATCTCTCCCCACACTATATTACACAAAGATATCATGCAAGAGACTTGTGTCAAGAAACAGGGTAGTTTCTCCCCATTGCTATGTATACGTGGCAGCATGAGAGGAGGCATGAGTAGAAAGATAAATATTTCTCAACCCATACTACAGACACCTCTCACCCCGGTAAGATGTGTTAGTGGACAGGTCACTTCCTTCCCAGAGAGCACTGCATATCACTGTTGTTCTAAAGAGAGGTGTTAGGTCAGAGGCTACTTCTTCACTACACTGTACTGCACATCCATGTTTTCCTGGAGATAGGTGTTAGTGTAGAAGGCAAAGTTTTCCTACATACTACTGTGTATGCCTATCATGCTGGAGAGAGCTATGAGTGGACAGGGAAATCCATTCCCACACGCTAATATACATGGTAATTTCCTTGGGGAGCAGTCTTATTAGGGAAGCTTGTACTTGTTATACTTATTATGGAATAGTGAGGTCTTACATGTGAGGTGAGTACCTTCCCCACCCTACTATGAAAACTACTGAGCCTGGGGGAAGGTGTGATTGGAGAGGCAGTGTCTCTTTACACCCTGATTTGCACACTGGTTAGCATCATGCAAACGGTCTGTGGAGAGGCCAATCTCTACCCATAGTCTAGTAGTGGGAACCATAAGGGATAAGTATTGTAATGAAAATAAACACAATCCTCAGCACACGTCTTTTAAGTAATATGCAATTATCCAATTTGTTTTAGTCAAGCATAAATGATACAGAGAAATTTTCGAGCTTGGTTTCTTTTCTTTATTCTCTTTGTTCTTGCATCAGCCAACACGTGTTTCATCGCACAAAGGAATTTTGTCCCGCGACTTTCTCAAGGCTGTATATACAAAACAAACACAAGCCCTTTGTAAAATTACACAAAACAGGTGTATTTAATACACCCATCAAACCTCACCCGTGTGCATAGCGGTATTCTATACGAATTTCTGCGGCAAGCACAGGGATCTTTGCCCAAGAGACCGTGCTCATTCCAAAGCATGAGAAATAATAGTTGTTAAACGTAGGCCATCAGAATCTCGCCCCGTATAGTAAGTGGTAATGGAGAAAACCAATAAAAAGGTCCTGATTGTCGGTATCTATCTGCGTGCACCCGGTGTGTGTGCACTGATCAATACGTGTCACGATTAAAAAGCACGATCACCTCCTGTGTCACACACACTTGAGGACCTAGTGCCAATTACTAGGTGACGGTGAGACGAGCAAAATCAGTGCAATAAGTGTGGTGGCCTTAAAATAAATCCCAAATCACTCCTCACAAGTAAAAGATCAGAAATACCTTACAAGAGTCCAAAATGTTCCCTGAAAAAACCCAAAACCTATTTTAGTATGCACTATTAAGAGTAGACCGGTTCACTAGATATCCAGTACATTGAAGTATTAAGGCTACCTACTTTATCAGTGGTGATTATTCCATCCCACTGGAAAATTTAAAATCTATGTTCCGATGTCCACGTCGCATTTAACTGTGGATCTTCGTCATGAGCCAAACCTAGAGCACTAAAGAAAGATAGGGATGTATTAAACCTCATATGTGATCACGTATCGGCTAAGTATAAGCAAACTTCCTGTGTCTTAGCGCCGTGTACAGCAGTATATAAAAGCACACAGCATAAATCAGCAGTATTCAGCACGCTATTTAAAGCTATCTGTGTTCGCGCTGGGTATTATTAAAAAATTACATTTCAACGCTTATGATATTACGCTATGTAAACCTGTATCTAATAACATATAGCATGTCTCTACAGTAATCACCACGCTATTCCAAAATATCTATGTTCCCGCCGGGTATTCCCCCAAATGCCTCACTTAAGCTTAAAACTCTTAGTAAACTTAACCAGGTGCTCCAGATTCTTCTAAATCTGCTGTGTCACACATTCAAATCAAAACTTCCACCATTACCTCATGTCACTATTTGAACGCTAGGCTACTACAATCCAGTGCCTCTGCTTACCGTAAGAAGGACATGTAGGTCCCCACATCAGCGCCGTGTTCTCGAGTGTGAGAATGCCAGTCTCTATGATCCACCATTTTTAAAACCTTCCAGCTCACACGTGACATAAACAGAGAAAAGGAACCAGATCCCCTTCTCAGCTTTGGGAGCCATCTTGTAACGTGCTCCTAATGTGCTAAAAACAGCCGGATTGCTATTTATAATCAACACTGGACTAACCATCAGTTGAATATCAAACATATTCTAAAACGCCGATTATATTTCCTAAAATTGCATGAAAGAAAAAACGTCTGCGTCCTTTCGTACTCCTCCCTTCTTGTATATCGTTCCTGCCTCTCAAAACGGGTGCCATCTTTAAGCCATCTATTCCATATACACGTGTTTTCCTATTAGTTCAGTGAACACCCAAGTGTATCAAAATAGATATATCTAACAGATCCCACATCTGTTAGGTAAAAAATATTCTGTAGTCAGTTCATTTGCGTTAATTTTGTGTCTGTTTGATAGTGAACTATCTTACTCAATTACATCCTTTATGTAGATGTATCCAATGAGACTTTGGCCAGAGCGGAGAAGAGAATCAAAAAAATTAAGAGACAAGACACTCTTAGAGAACGTACCAAAGATACACAGAGAGATGACAAAGTGCGGATGATAACAGGGTATAATACACCATCAGCGGTTATGATGCGGAGTCTACACAGGCACTGGCACATTCTAAAAGCAGACAGATCCCTGGGGGTTTCCGTGTCAGAGAGACCCAACATCACATACCGACGAGGGATTTCCTTGAGAAATCTACTCAGCCCTAGTTACCCCAGAGAGCTAACAACAGAAAATTGGTTAACCCAACGAATGAAAGGGTTCTATGGATGTGGACACTGTACTGTTTGTAAATGGGCTTGGAACAACAAGACAGATTTCAGAGGCCCAGGGAACAAGACATACAAGATATTGACTAACATAAACTGTATGACCAAATTTGTGGTTTATGTCATTGAATGCAAATGCAATAAAAAGTATGTAGGGAGCACAATAAGAACATTACGTGAAAGGATTGCAGAACATATGAGGGCAGTGAAACAGAGTGATGAAAGGTATCCCATCTCTGCACACATCATGCATTGCCCCTCACAGAATACCAACAAACAGTTTTCATGAAACAGAGTGATGAAAGGTATCCCATCTCTGCACACATCATGCATTGCCCCTCACAGAATACCAACAAACAGTTTTCATTTTATGGTATAGAACATACTCAGAGACACCCCAGGGGAGGAAACAGAGAGCTAGCCTTACGGAAGAGGGAAGCACTCTGGATCATGAGATTACGGTGCACTGATATAGGAATTAACTTTGATCCAGAGTTACATTACTTTCTGGGTAAATGAACGACTTGATGTACATAATGTTGATTAAATTAGAAACTGATATAGAAACTGAACATTAATCCAGAGTTACATTACTTTCTGTGTAAATGAACAACTTGATGTACTCAATGTTGATTAATGTAGAAACTGTATGACCTTTCATTAACCACGGTTTTTCCTTTCTTTTGCCTTTTTAATATTTACTTTATGCAACAATTCTGTTAATAACTGTTCTTTGAGTGAATATGGATTTGTTTATCAATTTAGTATGCACCACTTTACTAATAATAACATGCATGGGAATGGAGACCTCCAATATCTCAAACTCACACGAGAATGACTGTGGGTACAATTGGATACATCTACATAAAGGATGTAATTGAGTAAGATAGTTCACTATCAAACAGACACAAAATTAACGCAAATGAACTGACTACAGAATATTTTTTACCTAACAGATGTGGGATCTGTTAGATATATCTATTTTGATACACTTGGGTGTTCACTGAACTAATAGGAAAACATGTGTATATGGAATAGATGGCTTAAAGATGGCGCCCGTTTTGAGAGGCAGGAACGATATACAAGAAGGGATGAGTACGAAAGGACATGGACGGTTTTTCTTTTATGCAATTTTAGGAAATATAATCGGCGTTTTAGAATATGTTTGATATCCAACTTATGGTCAGTCCAGTGTTGATTATAAATAGCAATCCGGCTGTTTTTAGCACATTAGGAACACGTTACAAGATGGCTCCCAAAGCTGAGAAGGGGATCTGGTCCCTTTTCTCTGTTTATGTCACATGTGAGCTGGAAGGTTTTAAAAATGGTGGATCATAGAGACCGGCATTCTCACACTCGAGAACACGGCACTGATGTGGGGACCTACACGTCCTTCTTACGGTAAGCAGAGGCACTGGATTGTAGTAGCCTAGTGTTCAAATAGTGACATGAGGTAATGGTGGAAGTTTTGATTTGAATGTGTGACACAGCAGATTTGGAAGAATCTGGAGCACCTGGTTAAGTTTACTAAGAGTTTTAAGCTTAAGTGAGGCGTTTGGGGGAATACCCGGCGGGAACATAGATATTTTGGAATAGCGTGGTGATTACTGTAGAGACATGCTATATGTTATTAGATACAGGTTTACATAGCGTAATATCATAAGCGTTGAAATGTAATTTTTAATAATACCCAGCGCGAACACAGATAGCTTTAAATAGCGTGCTGAATACTGCTGATTTATGCTGTGTGCTTTTATATACTGCTGTACACGGTGCTAAGACACAGGAAGTTTGCTTATACTTAGCCGATACGTGATCACATATGAGGTTTAAGACATCCCTATCTTTCTTTAGTGCTCTAGGTTTGGCTCATGATGAAGATCCACGGTTAAATGCGACGTGGACATCGGAACACAGATTTTTAATTTTACAGAAATTCACTAGTTGTAGTAAGCAGCACAAACTATAACTTGCACCCCTGCCATGATCTGCTTATGACCTTACATATGACATCACTCATGACTTGTTCTATGACATCATTTAGGACATCACTTATGATATCTCAAATAACATCATTGATGATACCACTGACAACATCACTGATTACATCATCCAATGAGTGTGTAAAATTTTAGCAAATAGTGTCTTTTTTGACAACTGTTGCATAGAGCGTGCACTGCTCTTAGTAGATATTTATTAATAGTCTGTGGTGCATTTCTTATGAAAGTTTCAGTGTTTGCAAACAGTGTGGTTTAAATTAAGCTCTCTCCATAGAGTAAGAACTGTTTACTGTACTCAGTTCTCTACTGATATCAACTTCATTTATGACATTAGGTTCGATGTGTGTCAGGGGTTTGATACAGATAAAAGCTGTCTGTAGTAAGGTATTTGTTTTGGAAGTGGCATTCACAATTTTGGCTTTCTCAGAACAGTTAACTATAACTAAGGCTCCCAGGTTTATATTTTAACTAATTGTTACCAATAAATACAGACAGAAAACAATGTGTTTCCTGTCTGTATTTAGTTTTAAAAGTGAAAAAATACTAAAAACTGTGCTTCTTGTGAGAGACTCTCCATTCTCTCTTTAATGAATTCCAAGCAAACGCTGAGCAGGAAGACAACATGAGAAGTTCAAAAATAGAATGAGATTTCCTTAAATACTAGCATAGTTTAATGTATATTTGTGGTATAACACTAATCTGTACCTGTGGGAGTAGTGTTTTGTTATATGTGGCTGCTTAATTTGCTAAAACGGGCAGTCATTCACCCATGAGTGCACACCTAACAGTTAAATAAATGTGGAAATATACAATTTTTCGACTCCATTTATTCTCAAAACACAAACTAAATATGAATAAATACCAGTAAGATGGCCACCAAATAAATATCGATAAATACAGACGATAATGTGAAAATAATAAATTCCATTAAACTGGAAGGCCTAACTATACCTGGTGAATTTCAGTATTTTTTTTGTTCAAAACATAGATATTCACACTGACAAATTCACCTAACTATAATGTTACTTTAACATTTGGTTTTTTCAGTGAATTTCTAAGGTTTATTTTTAAAGGAAAACAGATATTTTTATTACACCTAAACATAACATTACTTTAACCTTTGTTTTTTTCCAGTGAATTTCTAGTTTGTTTTTTAAAGTAAATAAAACAAAATTCTCAATGTATGTATGGTAGAATGACTTTATTATATATGTTGTGTTCTGACATTATTTTAGTAAACAGGATATGATGGTTCACAGTTTATAAAATATTGTAAAATGTGTGTGAGCATTAAACAGATACATATTCAATATAAATTGCTCAGTTATTTTTTTGAGGTATTGCTTTCACAATGACGGGTGTGCAATGTAGGGTGTGTAAAGAGGCTGACCTCTCTGCTGAGGCCTCTCCTTGTAATGATGGATGGGTGTAGTAGGGTATGCGGAGGGACTGGGCTACTCTTTCAGACCTCTCTCTCAGATGATGGGTGTGTGTAGTAGGGTATGGGGAGGGACTGCCCTCTCCTTTCAGACCTCTCTCTCAGATGATAGATGTGCATAGTAGGGTGTGTAGAGGGACTGGTCTTTCTGCTGAGGCCTTTCTCTCTAATGAGAGCTGTGTGTAGTATGGTTGGGGAGGGACTGGGCTCTCCTTTTAGACCTCCAGCTTAGAAGATGGGTGTGCAAAATAGGGTATTTGGATGAGCCTCAATACTACTCACAACTCTTCCCAAACTAATGAGCATAAATAGAAGAGTCTCATTAACACCATCTCCAGTAAGACTCCTTCGTACAGTAACAAGTGTGCATAGCAGAGTGCATTCAAACATCACCTACTCCTTCCTACTTTTCACGATCCCACGAGAGTCCTGCAAGATCATGAACATTATTTAAAAACAATATACACATATTTTCTTTCTACTCCGCCCTTATAAAGCTTTTTTACTTCATTTCCACAAAACCTCCAATTTTTGACTTTCCAACAGCAAGCGAGAATATACAATTCTTTTTTACCCTTAATATCTCAAAAAATACTCAACGGATTTACACCAAAAGCAGAATGTGTGGACTAAGATCTAGCTTTCGGCCAAATTTTGTGTAAATGCTTTCAGCAGTTTTCGCAATAACCTGTCCTAAAGAAGTCTATGGAAAATGCTTGGAGATTTTATGTATTGGGAGCCCTCTTTTTCTCGACCACGGTGGACGGATCACCTCAAAACTTTCCAAGAAGAAATTGAAGGAACTGAAGTGACTTTTTGGGAGGAAAGTTTAGTGAAGATTTAATAAACAGGGCCAAAGTTATTAGCAAAGCAAAAAAAGCTCAGTAAATGAAAATTATCGTCCATTAATGAGCAAGGGGGGGGCGCATGTATATATATATTGGCTTCAGCAACGCTAACATTTCACCATAATCAATTGTTGATGCTCAAAGCAGGTTTATTAATTTTGCTGCCTCACATGAGTATAAAATGATTTATGTGATGATTTGTGGTAATTACAATGTAATTACAATGTTTCTTCACACCGCTATGTTAATTCAATTCATGCACTACATTCTGGTTCCTGCCAACTTATAGTGTTTTCTCTATGTTCACTAATGAGTGAGATGTTATAAGGCACCTCCCAAACAATGTATGTTTAGATTGAGAAAGGCTGCAAGACAGCTGAAACGCATCTATTTACGTTCTTTTAACCTGCCGGGTCGTGGAAGGCCCAACGCATTAAATAAAAGTGAACACTTTAAGTCTTCGTGTGTGTGCTCTTTGTTGAAACACAGTAGTTTAATTTGGATATTTTAAAGCGTAGCAGTGCCGCTTTTACACGCAACACCAGAGTTTGGGCCGTCAAACTACAACCGCAACTTGTTGGATTTGGTACGTGAGTGCCTCTTTGTCGGCCCCCAGACTTTCATTTGGGATGAGTAATATGCGGCACTGGCTGAGGTGGAGAGGAGGTTGTAGCGCGAGGAAGTCGGGAGACTTTCAGTGTTTGGACTGGGTTCTCCACGCTAAGCATATGGCCGCACTCAGGATAACAAAAAGGATTTCTGGTTCTGGGCACCGGGCAAAATATCGCTCCTGAGGACTTTGGGTTCCTATTGCTTTTAAGGGAAGGTCTTCCCCGACCCATCAGCTTTCAACTGCTGTGCAGACCTGTGGGCTCCACGTTTCACTAATTATATTGAAAACGAGTTTCCAGTTACAAGGTGACATTTTCTATAATCAGCACTATGCTGGATTTCGTCAATTAAAGACACTGTAAATGTCTGGTTACCCTGTATCTGGATGACAATATCTGCAAGCTATGATCGGTGGGCAGCACAGTTGATTTGGGTATTTTTATTATGCCTGTGCTGATTTCATAATTGAAAATGTTACACTTTAGTTTTTTATTTTCGTTTTGGCAGTGAAGTTGCATGTATTTTCTGCACAGGTGTGCGACATTGCAAGGAAGTTAAAGTTTGTGAAGAATCATTTGCAATCTAGATTTAACACAATGTCTTAGAATATTGGTTGGCTGCAGCAACGCTAAACAATTAGCAGGTTTATTAATTTTGCTGCCTTACATGAGTATAAAATGTTTTATGTGACGATTTTTGGTAATTACAATGTTTCTTCACACCGCTATGTTAATTCAATTCATGCAACATTCTGGTTCCTGCCAACTTATAGTGTTTTCTCTATGTTCACTAATGAGTGAGATGTTATAAGGCACCTCCCAAACAATGTATGTTTAGATTGAGAAAGGCTGCGAGACAGCCGAAACGCGTCTCTTTACGTTCTTTTAACCTGCCGGGTCGTGGAAGGCCCAACACATCAAAGAAAAGTGAACACTTTAAGTCTTCGTGTGTGTGCTCTTTGTTGAAACACAGGAGTTTACTTTGGATATATATATATATGTATATATATATATATATATATATATATATGTGTATCAAACATCCAAGCGCCGGGCAAGAAGGCGGGCAAGAAAGCGCAACTTCGAAAAACAAAATTCAACAGAGAAAACAGCCAAAGAGAAATTGGAGGCGCTAACCCAGCAGAGTGATAAAAATAACCTGACAGTATTGAATCTCACTGATGTTGTGCTTAACAAAGCAGAGGAACAACTCCTTTCTCTGGGACTCTCATATTGTCTGGTAAGCTCCTTTAACTATGCAACCACTCGTTTTGATATATACAAAAGTATAAGGAAACTAAAATTGAAGAAATACTTCATTCAACAAAGTCAACAGCAGGAGATCCTTGATAAAAACTTGCCTACAACACAATGTACTTCCCAGGATATGACTGCATTCCATCATGGTCTCACACAATCTGACATGGCACTGCTTTCAGACATGCAAGAATTAATGGTGGAAGGCAAAAGACAAAGTCCAAATCTAGACAATGAGGACATAAGAAACGATACAACTGACCAAATGAAACCTGAAACACCTTTCAAACCTAGTTCTACATTTAATCCTATAATGATCAGAGATTCTATTGACAATTTTCCTGATAATGTGATAAATGGCCTAAAGGACTTAAACTATAAAGTTCAGCATTACAAACAACCAAAAGCCAACAAACAGGAAATTCAATTCCATAAATTGATGTCAAAACTCAAAGGGAATCCTGACATAGTAGTGCGAAATGCTGATAAAGGTGGCAACACAGTGCTATGGAAAAAAGCGGATTACATAAAAGAAGCAATGAGACAGCTTAAAGACACAGCTTGTTATTGCCGTAGCGATTATTCCACAATGCGCAAAACAACTGGCGAATTCAATTCGAAATTGATTGCTTGGAAAAATGCAGGATTACTAACGTTGGATGAGTTTAAGTACATAAAAAACGACAAACCAGTAACCCCGATTTTGTATTTTATTCCTAAGATACATAAAAACGCCGTAATGCCACCTGGAAGGCCAATTATATCTGCCCGCAAAAGTTTACTCGAAAATGTCTCCAAATATATAGATTATTTTTTACAAGAACATGTTCAAAATTTGGTTTCTTACATCAAGGACACGAGTGACTTTTTAATGAAATTGATGAATTGTCCTTGGCAGACAGATTACTTGTTAATCACATTGGATGTGACATCTCTATACACATCCATAAATCACAGAGATGGACTAAGGGCCCTAGAGTATTATCTGGCCAAAAGAGGACAAGAATATGCCCAACATAATCTTATGCTTTTAAATATGGTGGATTTTTGTTTACATAACAACTATTTTTGTTCCAAAATAACTTGTACCAGCAACTACGTGGAGTAGCTATGGGGGCCAGTTTCTCCCCCAGCTATGCTTGTCTCCACATGGGCTGGTGGGAGGAGTTGGTCCTCCTTAAAGAACACACATTGGTGATTAAAACAAATGTTAAGGCTTGGTGGAGATATATCGATGACCTCTTTGTTATTTGGAAAGGCACAATTAGTGAGGCAGAAGAGTTCATTGAGAGTCTCAACACCAATCAATTAAATCTACATTTCACAGCAGAAATTAGTCCCAATACTATCAATTTTTTAGAAAATCCACAGCCGGCAATGCAGTGTTACATGCGGGTAGCGCACACCCAAAACATCTCATCCACAGTATTCCTTACGGTGAGATGCTAAGGTTAAGACGCATCTGCAGCTGTGACATTGATTTAATCGCAGCACAAGAAAGTAGCCAAATAAGATTCAAAGAAAGAGGCTATTCTACTACCTGCATTGACAAAGCGATTGAAAAGAGCAGGTCCAGAACCAGAGAAAGTTTACTATGCAAACCTCAAGTAAAACTAGCAACATCAATAGAGGGTTCCAAAAAACAAAAGAAAGATGAGGCCTTCAGATTCATTTTTAAATTTAATAAACAGGAGAATCAGGTGAGAAAGCTAATAATAAAAAACTGGCCGCTAATTTTAAGCGACCCTATGATTGGCCATTTACTCCCTAAGAAACCGGCCATTACATATAGTAGGGCCCAATCGATAAAAGACATTTTGGTACAAAATGATCCCAGTGGTCCCAGCCCTAATACCTGGTTATCTCAAAGAAAGGGGTTTTACAAATGTAAAGTGTGTAAAGCGTGCCAGTTTGGTATTAACACAACTACTTACACGACCCCTTTCAGCGACCTAGAATGCCCTATTAAGTTATCTCTAACTTGCAAAACTGAGTACGTGGTCTATGTGCTGGAGTGCCCTTGCGGCCTAAGATACATCGGCAGTACAATACTGCAAGGGCATAAAAGGGTGCTCCAGCACATCAGAGCGATAAAAAATCAGGACCATAATTATCCAGTCGCAAGACACTTCAGTGAGGTACACAGAGCAGACCCCAGTGGTCTGAAATACTTCCTAATAGATGCGGTCCCACCGAAGAAACGAGGTGGAGACAGGGAAAAACAGCTCAGACTACTTGAGGCCCATTATATTATTAACGTCGATACCAAGCAACCTAGAGGTCTTAACGCCACTGAAGAGTTACATACCTGTCTGCATTAATTTTGGTTATGGGATATTAATCAAATTAAATTAACAACATAAATCATGTCCATAGGCCTGTGTCATTTAAAATTGTAAATACTATGTTAATATCAATAAATTTCCTTTTTTTACGCTGCCACTGCTAATCATATATTTTTAAAATTGAATTTTACACACAGGGTTAGGTAGTTTTTTAACACTATTTTTACTAATTTTATTCACAAGGTTTCAACATTTACTTTGGTTGAAACAACACTAGCACGTTAGCATTAAACTTAGGAGGCAATCGGCAGACTTATTACACATCATCTATTGAAACCACCCATAAAAAATGGGTAGATCGCTAAGATAAACTACAGTTTAACAGGAAATAGAAATGAGGCATTTATGCCGGAATTCAACAAAGTACGGTTTTAATAACTACCTACCTTAATCTTTTATTAATAATTTCATTATTATTAAGTTTAAGAAGGAGAATCAAGTTGTATTCTAAATTAATAAAATATTTATGAATAATGTATATGCCAATGACCACACTACAGGTTTAGGCATATATCAGACATTTTACTAATATTGAAAATATGATATTTCCTTTTAACATTATTGGTGTGTTTCTAACGGATGACAATTATTTATGTATTTAAACCAGTATATGTTTTTTTTTTGCCGTCTATGTCTATGATTTTGGTTTTATGCACCTGTCACTTTAAGTATTGCACAGCAAAAAGAAAAAGAGAAAAAAACAGTGTATATAAAAAAAAGCTACCCACCTGACAGAGCGTGTCATGTGATCAAGGCCCGTGGCAGGGCTGAAACGCGTCATGGCTGTAGAGGTGGTTGGTGAGCAATAAAGAACATCTTGCTGCATTACTCTGTGGTCCGTGCACCGTTATTGGAAGGAAGATATCCAGTGTGTTAACGGAGTTGCCAGTAATATATATATATATATATATATACCTATAATTTACGCCCCCGCAATGCACTTCTTATGACCTCACATATTACATCATTCATGACATGGTCAGTGACATCACTAATGACATCACTGATGACATCTCAAATGACACCAGTGAATTTCTAAGGTTTTTTAAAAGCGAATTCCTAAATATAATGTCCCTGCAACCTTTATTATTTTTAGTGAATTTCTAAGGTTGTTTAAAAGCTAATTCCTAAGTATAATGTCCCTGTAACCTTTGGTTTTTTCAGTGAATTTCTAAGGTTTTTCAAAAGCTAAGTCCTAACTATAACATCCCTGGAACCTTTGTTTTTTACAGTGAATTTCTATGGTTTTTTAAATAGTAATCGCGTTTGCAGAGTGGTGGAGAAAGGGGGCTGGAACTCTGACCTGCTCTCAGGAATCCCGCTGTGTGGGACTTACAGGAGGCACCAGGAGGGCTTCTTAGCAATCCCGCTGTGTGGGACTTACTGGAGGTAACAGGCGGGGTAGTTGTACCTCAAGGACGTTCTTGAGGGCCAACTACCCTTCCTGTTTCTTCCAGTAAGTCCCACACAGCAGGTTTGCAGAGAGGTTGTCAGAGGCCAGGCCCCCTTCCCCGACCACTGTGCAAACGATTCACCTGGCGCACAACTAGTAGAGGGAGGAAGTCCCCTGGCCTCCAGAGGATCCTTGGAGGCCAACTACCCCTCCTGTTAACTCCAGTAAGTCCCACACAGTGGGTTTACTGAGCGGTGTTCGGTGGTCACACCCCCTTTCTCCGCCACTCTGCAAACGTGCCTCCTGGAACACTACTAGTTGGGGGATGAAGTCCCCTTGGCTCTTGAGGGTACTTGAGGGCCAACTTCCCCTCCTGCCACCTCCAGTAAGACCCACACAGCTGGATTGCTGAGTGGTTGCCAGAGGCCACACCCCCTTTCTCTACCACTCTGCAAACGCACCTCCTGATGCACTTCTGTTTGGGGGAAATAGTCCACTCTACTCCTGAGGCCCTCAGGAGTCAATTAGAATTAATTCCCCACCCAGAAGCGCACCAGGAAGCGTGTTTGCAGAGTGGTAGAGAAAGGGGGCATGGCCTTTAAGTCCTCTCAGTAATCCTGCTGTGTGGGACCTACTTGAGGAAACAAGAAGGCTTGTTGGCCCCCAAATACCTGCAGCATTTAAGGGGATTTTGTTCCCCAACCACCACTGCGCCAGGAGAAGCTTTTGCAGAGAGGTGGTGAAGGGAGCATGGCCTTCGGCAACTTTTTTTTAATTGAATAACTTTTGGGGGAAAGGGGGGCTGCGGAGCCCCCTTTCCTATGTTGATTTTGGGACTAAGGACCCCATCCCCCAGGGCCAGTCTTATTTTTTTAAATGGGGAGGGGGCTGCGTGGTCTTCCTCCACAGGCCGATTATGGCCCCGGGGACCCCATCCCCCAGGGCCCCGGCTTTTCCTTGTTTTAAATAGTTTTTTTTTTTTTTTTAAATAAAGGCTTCCCTGGGCCAATTTTGGCCCAGGGGACCCCATCCCCGGGGCCTTACCTTTATTTATTTATCAAATGGGTGTGGGGCTGCGTGGCCCCCCTCCTAAAGCCAATTTTGGCCCCTGGGACCTCATTCCTCGGGGCCAGGCCTTTATTTATCTTTTTTTTTTTTTAAATGGAGGGGGGGGCAGCCCAAGGCCTATTTAAGCCCCGGGGACCCCATCCCCCAGGGCCAGGCCTTCATCATTTTTTTTTAAATGGGGAGGAGGGCCAGTGCGGCCCCCCTCCCTGAGCCGATATTGCCAGGGGGGACCCCATCACCTAGGGCATGGCCACCATGTTGGGGACTGTGGGGGGAGCCTCAAGACCCCGTGGTCCTTGCCGGCTCCCCACCTCCTTCCGGAGCCGGCATTGCTTTTGGACAGAGGGAGCTGCAAACATGCCTCCCTTCGGTCCCCGGGGTTGCCGGGTGGGCCGTGTGGCCCCTCCAAATTTTAGTCAATTAGCCTTAGGAGGTGACAGTCCCCGAGGGTGCGTAGGGGGGCTGGTGACCCCCACGCATTTATATTTAACATAGCCCTGGGTAGGTGGTGGTGTCTGGGGCTGCGAGGAGTTACTTGCCCCTCAAAAATTATGTAAATTAGCCCGGGGGAGGTGGCAGTCTGCGTGGCTATGGGAGGCCTGACAGGGCCCCCATCATTATATGTAATTGCCCCCGGGACCTGGCCCACACTGGGGCCTAATTAACCGAAGCACGGCAACCCACGCTTAATTTTTAAAACATTTCTGCAGGATTCGCAGATTCAACGCAACCCCCACAGATTTTTTTAAAAATGCTTTTTGGGCACTGGGGGTGCAGCCAATCAGATCTCAGGCATGAGATCGGAAGGGGTTGCGGATCCACCGAAGTCTCAATTGTATATGCGAGTAATCTTTAAATTTTTCAGCAACTACTGAACGGATTTACACCATTTAACAAAAAGGGCGCTTTCTGGACCAAGGGCTATCTTTCTGCCAAATTCAGTGTAATTCCATACAGCAGTTTGTCTAAAGATTCCTATGGAAATCAACATGGCCAAAAAGCATTTTGGGAGCCCCCTTTTTCTCAGCCCCCGCCTCACCCTGAAATATTCAAGACAGGAGCTGAAGTGAACGTCAAACTAGTTTTGAAACACCAAAGATATAGGCAACTGAAAAACTGCTTTTTAATAGAAATCAGGTCCTAACTATAACTACCTACTGGCGACCGCCACTAGGTAATATATTATATATATATATATATATATATATATATGTATATATATATATATATATATCCTAGTGGTGGTGGGAACCCCATCCCCCAGGGCCTACCCTTTATTTAGTGGCTGTGCGGCCCCCCTCCTCAGGCCAGTTTTGGCCCCTGAGACCCCATCCCTCGGGGCCAGGCCTTTATTTTTACTTATTTTTAAAAGGGAGGGGGCTGTGTGGCCTCCCTACCAAGGCCTATTTCGGCCCAGGGGACCCCATCCCCTAGAGCCAGGCCTTCATCAATTTTTTTTAAATGGAGAGAAGGGCCAGTGCGGCCTCCCTCCCTGGGCTGATATTGCCCGGGGGACTCCATCACCTGGGCCATGGCCAGCATGTTGGGGACCAAGGGGGAGCCTCAAGGCCCTCGCTGTCCCTGCCAGCTCCCCGCCTCCTTCGGAAGCTAGCAATGCTTTTGGAAAGAAGGAGCTGCACACATATATATATATTCACTGCAAAAAACAAAGGTTACAGGGACGTTATAGTTATTCTGACATTTTACTCATACAAAACCAGAGAAATTCAGGAGTTATAGTTAGCTGAGCTAACTAGGACTCATGCCCCCACAATGCACTACTTATGAACTCACATATTACATCACTCATGACATGGTCAGTTACATCACTGATTCCATCACTCATGACATCTCAAATTACATTACTGATGACATCACTGATGACATCATCCACAAAATCACCAATGCACCCACCCATATACCCATATTACCTTTCATACACCCACTCTCCCACACAACCATTCACAAACCCATTCACAGACCCATACCTGTACTTACACACCCACTTACTGAGTCATAGATCCATACACAAATCCACTCATTCATCCATACAGCCACTTATACACCCACTCACTCACTAATACAGTCTCCAACATATCCACTCATATACCCATACAGCCACTCATACACTGAGTCAGTCACCCATAGAGCTACTTACACACCTACTCACTCACCCACACAGTCAATCACATAGCACTTACTCACCCATACAGTTACACACACACCCATTTAATTACTCATACATATACTAACATGTACTCACACATCTATACAGTCACTGACACAAGCACACACTCACCCATACAGCAACTCTCGTAATCACTCACTCACATATACAGTCACTCATATACTCCAACACTCACCTTTAGTGCCATTCACATATGCAGTTACTCACCCATATACCACTGACACATACACACACTCAATCACCCATTCAGCCCCTCACAAACATCTACATTAACCAATACAGCCACTGACACACACTCACTCATCCATACAGGCAGTCGCATACCCAATGCAGACACTCATACAGGTACTCAGACAACCAATCAATCACCCATACAGCCACTCACATACTCAGTCACAAACCCATACAGCCACTTAAACACCAACTGACAGACTGATACAGACATTCTCCCAACCTAGTCACTCAACCATACATTCACTGAGATACCTAATCACTAATTTATACAGTCAGTCATGCACCCACAGTCAGTCATACACCCACTGATACACATTGGTATATATATTTAACTTTTTAAAACAGTCACTGGATGATGTCATGAGTGATGTCATGAGTGATGTCATTTGAGATGTCATCGGTGATGTCATCAGTTATGTCACTGACCATGTCATGAGTGATGTAATATGTGAGGTCATAAGCAGTGCATTGCTGGGGCGCGAGTTATAGTTAGCCTCAGCTAACGATAACTGCTGAATTTCTCTGGTTTAATTGTACTTCCTAACTAAAATGTCCCTGCAACCTTTGGTTTTTTCAGTGAATTTGTAAGCTTTTTTAAATGCTAATTCCTAACTATAACGTCCTTGTAACAGTGGTTTTTTGATGTTTTGTTATTGTATTTCATAACTGTAATGTCCCTGTATCTTTTTTCTATAATTACATTTGCATGGTGCACCACTTATAGTTGTATTTGTCATCTATTTATTTAAAAAGTGGTTTAATCATCTTATTTCAAGATATTTTTGATTTTCACGACAACGTTGCTATTGCTGAGGACACATAGCGAATATCGCGTGTTTTTCACAAAGTGTAAAACACACTTATAGACATGTTTTGCATAAAGTTTGAGCCGAGCTGTTAAGTAAGATATTAATTTAACTTTCTCCTTTGTATTCATTTGTCGAAAAAACTGCATCAAAAACGCATTTTCCTCCTTTACAGCAACACCGGAGGTCGCGATGACGTAAGTAGTCATTACTTCAAATGCCAAATTGTAAAACAGATACATAGACATATTTTACACAAAGTTTGAGTCTAGCTATTTAGTAACATATTGGTTTAATTTTAACAACACATTTAACAAAAACAACAGTTTCAAAAAATAAATTTCAACATTGGAACTCATGAATACAACTTAACTACCAAACAAAGTAATTTCATTACTTTGCATAGTTTCCTTTATGAAAGGAAGTACACACCCATTTCTCCTTTATTGAACTTTCCAGGTAGTGGTTAGTTACTTGTAGAAGCTGTCCCAAACTGATTTTTAAAATTGTGATGCTTTGTAACTTTTTTTGGGCTATATCTACCTCCAGCCCTTGCTCCTGGTGACAAAGTTCCAGCTGAGGTGCAGAGAAGATGCAATACAATTTCACCAGAACTAAAGCGTTTTGCTACCTTCTGCATAAACTATAAGAGCATCTTAACAGATGGGAAGCAGTCTGTGAATCTAATTTTCTACAATGTGAAAATCATAGCTATTAATTTGTATTCTTCTTTTGTGGCAGCAGTTCAAACACTGTGAAAAAATGTTAACAAAGAAAAATGTATTAGGATTTTATTTTGAACATTAGGCAACCAAAACAAGGTACAATGGTGAAGTGGAGACGTGACTTCTAAGATGCAACTTAAGGCTGCTGATATTATAGTACCTCTGTTTAGTTTTTATCTGTAGTAACAGAATGTAGTCCTGTAATGTTTCATAAATTAATTTCCTTCAGTTAATAACAGTCTTTCATTTCTAACAACATGCTGTAGACAATACCCCTAATAGGCTGAATAATGTCTCAGAAACTCATAATTCATATACATTTCAACACAATACCACATTTTGTTATCCTAAGTTGTCCTTAGAACTTCTGTTCTAGAAATAGCAGATATACGTTTGTTAGCTTTTTACATAGTCTTGATTTGAATGACATCTCTATGTCATTGCACTCTGTCCATCCTGTTTGACATCTTTAAGATATTGTGCAGCTTGTAGAGGTTTATATATTCCTTCATGAAATATATTTGCTATAGTTGTGAAATGTAAATTTGTCCAGCTACAAAGTTTGTAATTTCAGTTTTTAATTTACTACCATCCACTCTGCATCATTGTAGAATGGCTATGATATATTTCCCATACAAATGTAAAAACAACGTACACCTAAGTTCTAATCTGCAGTTTGGACAGGTCATATCTTGATGGGCGTTTTTGGTTACATTATCAAAGGCCACAGCTTTAAAATGTGGTAATGTCAAATTGAAGAATCGTTCCAAATTAATAACAGTGCTACATGTGAATTCACAATGTTCACAAATATTGTTCCATTTATAACTTAAACCAAATAATTAATTGATATTCACATCCTCTTCCTCTAATAGTTGTAGCATTACTATTAAAAATTCTTGAGCATCCTGGTGAACATTTTGAGAAAACACTACTAATCCAGTACAGTACTCTACCTTTCAGACCTTTTGCAGCTCTGTTGGTGTTAACGTGCCTGTCTTTGGCTCCATACAGACTATAGCCTGAAATGGATGTATACTTTGGATAAGAATTGACTCATAAACATTTAAAACCTTTAAGTGGTTCTGGAATACAAACTAGTATTGACTTGTTCTGCACAGCTCTAGCTGGCATTTTATTATCCTCTAATATGTAAGTACTGTTACCATAAATTATTCTCTAATTTATGGTAACAGTACTTACATAGAACTTATTGTGTGGACAAGACATAGCATTCATCTACAAATAAGTACACAGCAAACTTTTGCCAGTTATCTTTATTTTCTTTTTTACTTTTTACATACAACTCAATGGTTCGTGTTTCAATCTAGTGTCGACAAACATATACAAACATACTCTGGTTTTTCAGAGCACACTGTGTTAAACTTTGTAATCTCTTCTTCAAAGCTTACAACTATAATACCTGTGTCCTGTTCTGCAACTCCTTCCGTTATCAACTCTTCATTTTCCGAAGAGTCCTGTTCTGGACAAAAGAAATGAAACTGCACACCATCACAAACCTTTTCTACTTCTGCCACAATACCATAGAAAAGTGCTCTATGCATTTCTTCTAAACATAAAGCATGGATTTCCACATTGTACAACCTCCTAACTAAACTTTGCATTGTTGAGAGGTGTACAACTTACTTCCTGAAACGACGAAAGATGCTTTGCCATACTATCTTTGATAAACAAGGTACTGAGTGTCCCTCCAAATTTGTATGTTTTTTAACCTTGCAAGAATCCAATCCTTGTAAAGTACTTATTTTGTGTTTTAAACCTCACCTTAGAAAGATATGTGGAAAATGTCTTAGTATATCAATGGATTAATGTCAAATGCTACAAACACAGGGCCTGACTTCGCCTTACCTGTACCTCTTCTGCAGTAACTTGTTCTACATTTCTAGATATCATCAACTCTTTCGCCATAGGAGTGCCATTCTTCATTTCATAACATCGTCCGCTTTCATCAATAGCATGAACTAATGTGTTGGAGATAGCTTTCTTCATTAAAGAAAGGTTCTG
This sequence comes from Calotriton arnoldi, assembly GCA_963921515.1. Taxonomy (NCBI): domain Eukaryota; kingdom Metazoa; phylum Chordata; class Amphibia; order Caudata; family Salamandridae; genus Calotriton; species Calotriton arnoldi. Next base: position 172,155 of record CAWUFW010007890.1, on the reverse strand, counting down.
TAGTAGAAGTATGTATCCATTCTCCACTAAAAACTGTACAATAGTTACTTCTATTGACTAATCTTTTCTTCTAGTTTTGTCTACTCATATACAACACTATTTTGTCAAGAGTCTTCATCCTATTTATTATCAAAATGAAAAGCTTCCTCTTCAAAGCAAAGGCCTTATCAACTACTCCCTCAACGTGTTCTTTCTTTTTCAGTGCCTCTCTCCTTCTTCTATACTTCTTTATATTTCTCAATACATTTACAACCACTCTACTTCGAAACATCTTGCTTCTGATTTCCATAAACTGCTACAGTCTCCTGGGTAAGGTGTGTCATTCTTTGTTACATTCTTTCCTGTTCTTGTAATATATATTTTGTCCACTCTTATTGTTTCTCATAGTTTGGTTTTTATTTACATTATTTTCAAATCTTTGCAGGTGTCCAGATATATTTTTAAGAAATGACTTTGTCCTCTTACCAGTAGCTGTTTATTCTTTCACCACTTTTTCTGCATGTTTCCCCTTTTGTGTGTCAGTTCTGCAGCGATACTATAGTTTCTTCCGTTGCTTTTTCCTCCAAACATTTGTAGGCATTCTAGCTGTCTGTAATTATGTATTCTGTAAATAAAATTATATTTTCATTTTTACTCTAGCCAATGTACCAACTACTTTACTACTGACTTACACAAATTACAAAAACAGTTTTTATGTTATGTTGCAGTTTTAAATCTACAGATTAACCTAGCTATATAATTGCATGCACTTACTTCAATATACCAAACGCAAAGCAAAACACAAATCTTTATTTTTTAGTAGCAGTTTAACATTATAGCACCCTTTCTTACAGCACAGCTGCACCATTTCTCAGTTCTCACTTATACATGGTGAAATACCAGTTTATCCTTCCTGTAATACATTTTAAAATGAGCATCAACCAAAGTGTAGAAGTACATACAGTGTCTCAACACTGTAAATCTGACAACACAACATATCACCAATTTGTGTGCCTCTGTGCCACTGGTGTATTTAGTATCTTAGTACTTGCCTACTTAAATGTATCACATTAAAATATTGTGAAACGATCCATATAAAAATATCCACAATAATCTCCATCAGAGCATATAGCTCACTAATTCTTCTGAGTACATGCAAAGAGTATGTGACAGGTTCAATATATATTTCACCAGATGGTTCTAAAAGACTACATATTACTCACTACATTTATTTATGGTTGAATACATGAATATTCCCTGGATGATTGAATGAGTGCATAGGTAGTGCCTAGGTGATTCCCTGAGGATCAAGGTAGTGCCTGGGTGATTCCCTGAGTATGTGAGAACTCCATGGGTCCTTCCATATCTGCATAGTTACTGCCTGCATGTTTGCATGAGTATATCACTAGTATCTGGGAGTTTGGATGAGTGCATGAGTAGTGCCTGAATGATTAGAAAAGAGCATCCCTAATGCCTCAATAATTCAATACATGCACAGATAGTGGTTGGATGATTAAATGAGTGAAACCGTAGTGCCTGGATGATTGCAGGAGTGCATGCATAGTATATAAATGATTTATAGAGTGCATGGGTAGTGCACGTGTGATTGTTTAAGTGCATACATAGCACCTCGCAGATTGGATGAGGGCATGAGTAGTGTTTCAGTGATTGCATGAGTAAATGGCTGCTGCCGATTTGTTTTTGGTTGAGTGAACAAGTAGTGACTGAGTGCTTATATAAGTACATGGGTAGTGCCTGGATTATTGAATTAGTACATCAGTAGTGCCTGGCTGCTTAGATGAGTGCATGAATAGTGTCTGAACAATTGCATGAGTCCATTGCTAAAGTTCGAGTGATTGCATGAAAGCAAGTGTACTACTGGGGTGATTGTATTAGTGCAACAGTATTGCTTCAGTAATCGAATGAGTGCATAGGTACTGGATGTGTGATAGGTTCTTTGCAATCGTACTGTCTGCATAATTGAATGAGTGTATGTGTAGTTCCTCAGTATTTCGATGAGTGCATAGGTTGTGAGTGGGTGTTTGGATGAGTGCATGGGTTGTGCTTGGGTGTTTGAATGACTGCATAGGTACAGCCTTGGTTATTGTATAAGTGAATGGTTAGGACCTGGGTGATTGGATGAATGCATGGGTAGTGCCTTTATAGCTCAATGACTATATAATTAGTGCCTGCGTGATTGCAAGAGTGCATATGTAGTGCCTGGGTAATTGAATAAGTGCGTAGACAGTGCATGAGTGATTTGATGAATGCCTTAGTAGTGACTGACTGATTGGATGAGTGCCTGAGTAGTCACTGGCTTACTGTTAAGTGCCTCCATTGCTGTTAGATACATAACAGTTATGACTATATCTATGACTCAATCTTTAAGTCCTCCTGTCAGTGTGAAAAAACTACCTGTTTTAGTGTATCGATCCTTTTCTACTGAGCTATGTGTGAGTGAAGTCTAGATATCACATTTGCTAAATAATTGGATACATGGCTCTCTAGGCGCATACATTGCTCTGTTACTCAGCGTGCACATGCATCGGTAAGTTTCTAAAACTGAAAACAACAATTCCTACTTTTTCAAAGCACAAATCCTTTTCTTAATGGCATACCTACATCATTTCTCAAGTATTTCTTGTGTCTTTAAAACATATATTGAGAATTTCTCAAATAAATTTACACACCAAATGAAGCTAGCACAAGAACTCTGAAGAGATATTCTGCACTATTAACCTCCTCAATTTTAAACAGAACATACTTAAAGAAATGCACCACACTCACCATATACATGAAATTTTCAACAGCCTTAAAGAACATAGATCACCATATATGTGATTTCATAATATATATACACCTTCAGGCCATCTTTCCGAAAATATATAGTTTTCTAAATCTTTAAGTAAACTCAAGAGTCTCATCATACATATAACTATCTGAAACCAGAAAAACCATATCTCACCATCTAAACATATACAAACTGGTCATATAAGTTAAAAACCACATTGACAAACACTTCCTAATACATACCTAACAAGTATTACTACTATATAATTCATATACAGGCAAAGCACATTTTCTTATGTTTTATTCATGACTACACTACTCCTGTTTAATAATGTGACTAAAAGTACTACACTTACGAGAATGAAAATAACATAGATCTGTCTGTTCTGCACATGATGCTTAGACATTTAAAACATTGCCATTTTTAAAGGAATTGCTCATGATAGCTTTCAACAGCTCTAACATCTTAAACACACACCCTCTGCCAGATACAGTTCAACATAAATACTCTTTTTTTAATCAAACTCCCATATGCATCTTCATTTCTAATGTAATTTTTTTACATTATTAAAAAGTTATATACATACCAGTGAATTGAGTTCGTAGATTATATTGTTGTTTTAGCTCTTTCTGGATAGTTTTGACACTGTTAAGATTTGTAAAAACTAAGCACAAGAATGGTACACCACTCTCATGGAAGCAACTATAAAATGGCAACCTCTTCAGCTTTCCACTCTATGATCATGAGAAAGGCAGCAAATGAAATCAAGTCTTTCATTTTAGACTTTTGTATCTCCACTTGTGAACGGTTAGCATCTGTTAACCCTTTCCTTCTCTTTCAAAAGGAGGTTTCTGTCTCCGCGTGTTCGTGATGTTTTCGCAATCATCGCGAAGAAATCGCGAAACAAAACGGGAGTCTAATCCTATATTTAGTTTCATTTTTTTTAAATGTAAATACTGCACAACAGTTTATTACATAGTCCTGAGTTGGAAATTAAAGTTTACCATTACTTAAATTGTGGCATAACTCCTCAACTTTTTATAAACATGTTCTGTCTCTTTAACACCTTTCTCCCCAATACACTCTTAGCTCAGTGTACCTAGCAACACAGTGGAAGCAGTAGGTCACAAATTCACAGCACATTCTAGAAGGCACATGCTACTTCAAAAACAGATACAGCAGATGTGGTTCACTCTACAGATTCAAAAGCATATCTATGTCTGTATTACAACAGAAAATAATAGGACTTCCTGCCAATGAATCCAACACACTACCTACTTTTATTCATTTACATGCTGACAGCATCCAATGAAATGTATCTTTTTTTTTTAAACCTCCATTTTAACTGCTTTTCATTTGGAAAACTACCTCATTCAGCTCGAGTCTTCTCCTGACTGCTATTGCTCTTTCACGTCAAAATGCTTAGAGTGTGGATTGTGGGCCACAGCTATGCCTATTGGACTAAAGAGGCTGCAAAAAAGAGAGGTATTGACAGGGACGTGGGTTTGCCAAATGTGTAGATTAGTTGGTTTGCCCAGAGAGGTGCAAAGTTTCATCAGTTGACACACATTGACTGAGGTAGGGCTGGAAATCCTAATGAAGGATCTACAGCTCCTTTGTAGAACTGTTGTCGCTTTTAACTCAGACTGTCTTGGTGTACTATAATATATGCCAAGGACAGAAATGGAAGTGGTCAAATCAGTTCTGTCCACAAATTGACAAAGCCAGGAAACATGCTAATAAAACAGTTTCTGCTTTTCTCAGAGACCATAACATGGGCTCTATCTACAACAAAAATCTGCATTTTCACAAGCATGGAATATATAGAGGTGATGGAGTTCACTTTATAGATGAAGGGAACAGGGTATTTCGAAGAATCCTGAAACTCTGCATACAGTCTTATCTGTAACTGTCTTATACACACTCTCAACACAAAGGCTCTTGTCAGAGCCACCCAAGAGCACAAAATGTTGTTCATTTTCTTGTAAAACTATTTTTGTGAATTTTTGAAATTTGCGACACCCCGCAATGCACTACATATGACCTCATATACTACATCACTCATGACATGGTCAGTGACATCACTGATGAAATCACTGATGACATCTCAAATGACATCAATGATGACATCATCCACATAACCACTCAGACACCCACTCACACCCCCATAGAACCTCTCATACAACCACTCCCACTGCTACACAACCACTCAAATATGCAATCAGAGACTCATACCAGTACTCATACAACTAATCACTCATCCATAGAGCACTCACACATCCACTCACTCATACAGTCACTCACACACCTACTAACTCACCCAAACAACCACTCATGCACCCTCTCACTCACCTCTACAGTCACTCATACATCCAGCCATACAGACATACAGACACTTACACACCCACTCATACACCCTTACAGCTACTCACACACCCACTCAATCACCCATACAGAAAGGTACACAGATACTCACTCACCTATGCAGGCACTCACACACCCACACGATCACCCATATAGCCACTAAAACTGCCACTCACTCACCAATACAGCTACTCACAAACTCACTTACACACCCACAGAACTACATACATACCCATTAACACATCCATACAACTGTTCACACAGCCACTCATTCACCATTACAGCCACTCACACATACATTCACTTTCCAATACAGCCACCTACACCCACTCACTTACCTATACACACACTCAAACTGCTGCTCACTCACCCATACAGCCACTCTCACACCCACTCCCTCACCCATGCAGCCACTCACAGAGCCACTCAGTCACCCATATAGCCTCTCACACACCCACTTACATACCTATGGAGCCACTTACACAGTCACTAACTCACCCATACAGCCACTCACACACCCACTCACTCTCCAATACAGTCACTCATTCACTGATACAGCTACTCACATACCCACTAACATATCCATACAGCCACTCGCACACCAACACAGCCACTCAGACACCCATTCACACACTGATACAGACAGTCATGCATGCAACTCAGATGAGATATGTTAGAAATAGTATGACTAATTACTAGTACAGAGAGAATAGTAATTTAACTTATGCTCTAGCATAGTATATATCTTTAAGTCTCAGAACCGTTTATGAAACACACTAAAGGGATGATGTCAGCAGTGATGTCATTTGAGATGTCAGCAGTGATGTCATCAGTGGTGTCACTGACCATGTCATAAGTGACGTATTATGGGAGGTCATAAGCAGTGAATTCCAGGGGCATAACTTGTAATTAGCTCAGGAAAGTATAACTGCTGAATGTCTATGCTTTTTCATGAGTGAAATCGGAGCTTAACTATAACATCCCTGTGATTTTTTGTGTGAATATATATATATATATATATATATATATATATATATATATATATATATATATATATATATTCCAATCACAAACACCCAAAGATTGGAAAGCCTCACACAGCGTGTTGTCTTATCCTTTATTGGCAGCCTGCAGAATTCAAACACAGCAGTTCAAGCATCAGTGTGCCTCATGTGCCATACGCGTTTCAGGAAGCCAATCCCTTTCTCACTGGCTGGGCAATTGGAAGCTTGGGAGGCGAGAAGTGACGCTGCACTCGTAGCGTGATTTAAAGTTCTGCCAAAGTGGGCGTGTACTATGGTGCATTCTGGTATTTCGAGTCCCATGATTTCATGACCCATCGTGGGTACCTCCCATCATGCTCCTGACATTTTATCTTCCTTTAGTAGGTTCGCGAGAAAGCCAGGTAAGTATTCTGCCTTCTGTCTGGCCACCAATGGTAACATATTGCTCTGCTGGCACTCCTTTCCTTATCAGTGCCATAGACTCGCGGTTTCGGCGGGTGGGCTTTCCGTGACCAAGGCAGGCCACTACATATTCCAATCGCAAACACCCAAAGATTGGAAAGCCTCACACAGCGTGGGGTTTAATCATCCTTTAATGGAGGTTGTGGCAAGGTGAGTAGGAGACATCCAGTCCATTTACAACTCCTTACGTGTTTCGGGCTACATGCCCTTGATCACAGGAAATCTATGGAGCAATTCAAAAGACATTGCAGTCACCATTTGATGTTTACAGTACTATATGTACCATGATGCCTTGCACTTGCGGAACGCCCACTGTGGGCGGATGTATTTGGAAACATAAAATGGTGACTGCAATGCCTGGGCGGTAAATTCCGCTCCGCTCGTGGAATTTGCGGAATTTAGGCAATTTCGCGTTCTGCGGAGAACGCTTAATTGCCCAAAATTTCGCGAACCGCGGCGTAGCGGAAATATTTTTTTGTTTGCGCTTTAAAAATGCGTTCTCGCACGCGCAGTAGCGACTTACCGGGATCCCTGCATCCGCCGACGAGTTTTCCTATCCGTTCGCGTGCGCCATGATATTTTGGTAGCCAGCCGCTCGATCCCGCAAGAGTGTGCGATCGCGAACACGTCATTCGCCGCGCCATCGGACACCGCGAGAGTGTGCGATCGCGAACACGTCATTCGCCGCTCCATCGGACACCGCGAGAGTGTGTGATCGTGAACACGTCATTCGCCGCGCCATCGGACATCCGACGGAAGTTTTGTGAAGCTCGCGATCCCGAACACGCAAAATTTTCAATCTGGAGAAGAATATTATCTCGAGCAGCATAAAACCTTCTATAAAATAATGATTTGGATAAAAAAACTCCTCAGATTGACATTTGGCTGTCCTTTTTTGTGCAAGGAGTCCTTTTTTTAAAAAACTTTTTTTGGGGAGAGGGAGGAAGTACCACAGAGTCTCCAACTTCCTGTTCCTGTCCAGCAGGCTCCTCCCAGTGCTTTGTCCATCTCCTGTTCATTTTTCATTTGGATTTTGAGCTGGAAGGATCACTCTTTGTGTCTGCTGCATCATTATCATTGGATTTGAGGACTTTTGGATTTGAGATTTTACAAGTAAGTTGGTGTTGTCGTTTGTTTGATTGGGGCATTGCAGTTGCTGCAACTACAATTTGGTACTTTTCATAATTTTTACAAAAAAATTGTTGTGGGTAGCCAGTAGGCCCAGAGCTAGTCATGGGTGGGTGCATGATGAAACAACTGTTCCTTTGGTGTGTGTTGAATTTATTTCAAACATCATTTAGGGCATGGATGGCATTGGATTGAATTGCAAAATGTGTATTTTTGGGGGTATTTCAGTTTTGGGGTGTGTGTTAAATAAATGCCTTTGTTGTGTGTGGTGTGTTGTGTACCTTGCAGACCATGTTTAGCCCTGTGGATTTTCGTTTTTGCATTTTATTGCATTAAAGGCAAAGCAGTGTGGTTTAGCATGCATCCTTTGCCTGGCTATTATAGGCCTTTTTCAGTACATTGTTTTCCAGGCCTCCTGCTTGTTGTTTGTGATTTGTGAGTATCCATGTGGCTGGTGGCCACTTCCGGTGGGAGTTATAAGTGTGCTGCTTTTGCCATATAGGCCTGCATGTGTTTCCTTTGTGGCCTAGGCTTCTTGTTGTTGTGGGCCTGGCCATGAGGCTGGCGGCCATTTTGAAGCCAGGCAGTGTTCTTTTTGCCATAGGCCTGCATTGTCTGTCTTCAGTTTCTTGTAGTTGTGGGCCTGGCCATTTGGCTGGTGGCCATTTTGAAGACGGGTAGTGTGCTTTTGCCATAGGCCTGCAAGCTTGTGGCCTAGTCTGCCAACAGGCCTTTCATCCAGTAGGCTCAGAGGTAGTCATGGGTGCATGAAACAACTGTTTCTGTGTGTTCTGTTGAATTTAAACATGATTTAGGGCATGGAGGCATTGGATTGAATTGCAAAATGTGTATTTTTGGGGGTATTTCAGTTTTTGGGTGTGTGTTAAATAAATGCCTTTGTTGTGTGTGGTGTGTTGTGTACCTTGCAGACCTTGTTTAGCCCTGTGGATTTTCGTTTTGGCATTTTATTGCATTAAAGGCAAAGCAGTGTGGTTTAGCATGCATCCTTTGCCTGGCTATTATAGGCCTTTTTCAGTACATTGTTTTCCAGGCCTCCTGCTTGTTGCTTGTGATTTGTGAGTGTCCATGTGGCTGGTGGCCATTTCTGGTGGGAGTTATAAGTGTGCTGCTTTTGCCATATAGACCTGCATGTGTTTCCTTTGTGACCTAGGCTTCTTGTTGCTGTGGGCCTGGCCATGAGGGTGGCGGCCATTTTGAAGCCAGGCAGTGTGCTTTTTGACATAGGCCTGCATTGTCTGTCTTCAGTTTCTTGTAGTTGTGGGCCTGGCCATGTGGCTGGTGGCCATTTTGAAGCCCGGTAGTGTGCTTTTGCCATAGGCCTGCAAGCTTGTGGCCTAGTCTGCCAACAGGCCTTTCATCCAGTAGGCTCAGAGGTAGTCACTGGTGCATGAAACAACTGTTTCTGTGTGTTCTGTTGAATTTAAACATCATTTAGGGCATGGATGGCATTGGATTGAATTGCAAAATGTGTATTTTTGGGGGTATTTCAATTTTTGGGTGTGTGTTAAATAAATGTCTTTGTTGTGTGTGGTGTGTTGTGTACCTTGCAGACCTTGTTTAGCCCTGTGGATTTTCGTTTTTGCATTTTATTGCATTAAAGGCAAAGCAGTGTGGTTTAGCATGCATCCTTTGCCTGGCTATTATAGGCCTTTTTCAGTACATTGTTCTCCAGGCCTCCTGCTTGTTGTTTATGATTTGTGAGTGTCCATGTGGCTGGTGGCCATTTCTGGCGGGAGTTATAAGTGTGCTGCTTTTTGCCATATAGGCCTGCATGTTTTTCCTTTGTGGCCTAGGCTTCTTGTTGTTGTGGGCCAGGCCATGAGGCTGGAGGCCATTTTGAAGCCAGGCAGTGTGCTTTTTGCCATAGGCCTGCATTGTCTGTCTTCAGTTTCTTGTAGTTGTGGGCCTGGCCATGTGGCTGGTGGCCATTTTGAAGCCCGGTAGTGTGCTTTTGCCATAGGCCTGCAAGCTTGTGGCCTAGTCTGCCAACAGGCCTTTCATCCAGTAGGCTCAGAGGTAGTCACAGGTGCATGAAACAACTGTTTCTGTGTGTTCTGTTGAATTTAAACATCATTTAGGGCATGGATGGCATTGGATTGAATTGCAAAATGTGTATTTTTGGGGGTATTTCAGTTTTTGGGTGCATGTTAAATAAATGCCTTTGTTGTGTGTGGTGTGTTGGGTACCTTGCAGACCTTGTTTAGCCCTGTGGATTTTCGTTTTTGCATTTTATGGCATTAAAGGCAAAGCAGTGTGGTTTAGCATGCTTCCTTTGCCTGGCTATTATAGGCCTTTTTCAGTACATTGTTTTCCAGGCCTCCTGCTTGTTGCTTGTGATTTGTGAGTGTCCATGTGGCTGGTGGCCATTTCCGGTGGGAGTTATAAGTGTGCTGCTTTTGCCATATAGGCCTGCATGGTTTTCCTCTTGGCTTACTGCTTCCATCCATCCCCTTTGCCAGCTGCAGCTCCCTGAATGATGTGATGAGCAAATAATTTAATGCCAAACAGGGTCCACTTCCATTACATTTGTATTTTTGTTCTTCTTCTTCTTTCCTATCCTTCCTGAGAGTGTACACAGTATACCATGAAAGCCCTTGTTGACAAAGTCTCACAAATGGCTACACTAAGTTATATATTTTATTTGTTTGTTTGTACTAGTAGTAATTGAACCACAGCAACAAATGCAACATTTCACTGATGTTCTTCTCCTGGCTTCTTTGCTTTTAGGTGCACAAAAAGACAGAGGAGGAGGTGTCATCATCACCCGTTGTACTGCCAGACAGAAGTCCTGCTGCGCACCACGTCACATCCACATGTGACCACAGACATCTCTGCAACTAGTGCACCTGCGTCCTGCTGACATCTGAAGAAGATGGCCCCAAAGAAAGGTAACAGGTCCTCCAGTACCAAGAAAGTTGTCAGTGAGAAGAAGGAACAGAAGAAGGAAGTGGCACTTACCAAGACTGGTGTGCCGCCCCAGATGTTTTTTGGGAAACAAACAATTACGCCTGCAGCAGCGTTGTCCAGGGACCAAGCTGGGAGAAGCACCTCTGCATCAGCGGGCCAGCCCCACCAACCTAGGCCCAAGCCCATGAGTGTCGCACAGGTAGCCAGTTTACTAACGAGCAGTGATGTTGAAATGTCATTATCGCAAAGTAGTACCCAATCAACACAGGCGGAAACTCAGCAGATAAGTGGGCAACAACAGCTGCAGCCGCAAGAACAGCCGCAAGAACAGCCGCAACTACAGCTGCAAGAACAGCCGCAACAACAGCCGCAACAACAGCCGCAACAACAGCCGCAACAACAGCCCACAATAGTAGTTGTTCCTCCTGAAGTAGGGGCAGTTCAGGAAATCGAGCTCCTGCAGACAAAGAGGAGAAAGCCACTGTTTCAGAAGATCCATTGTCTTCCAGACCCCCAGCAAGGAAAAGGAGGGTTAGTCCATCAACTTCTTCTTCAAGCCCCGCTTCTGATGATCGAGATGCCACTTGGAAGCCACCAGCTCAGTCTGAGAGTGATGCACGCCACAAAACAAGGCTAGTGAAAAGGAAGGTTCCAGAAAGCCTTAGAGTTATGGAGGTAGATGTAGAAGAGGGGGATGATGATGACGAGCCAGTCATCATGAACATCACTCCCGGCCCAGAGGAGATGGAGACCAACATTATTACCCTATCCAAAATCGCTGCGAGTGTGTAGCACGGATACCACCAACACAGGTAACACCAACATGATCTCCAGCTTCCATATTTGCATTTGCAAAGGCCCGGCAGGGACCTACATCCAGCTCAACCACCACTTCAGTAGGTAGTGGTACTGTAACTGCACAGAGTCAAATTCCATGCACACCCTCCAGTTCATCTGGTATTGAAAGTGGCACCTCCAGCAGTGCCAGAAAGTTCTCCTCCCCAGTTTGGGACTTCTTTTTGGTTAGCAGTAAGGAGGAGAACATTGCTATATGCTCAATTTGTCGACACGCTGTTAGGCGGGGTAAGCTTGGTACAAACTATGGTACCGGAGGCCAAACAAGTCATCTCAAAAAACACCACATCATCCAGTGGGAGGCTCACCTACTTCGCTTACAAAAAGTAAAACTGCACCCATTGCTGTTGGTGGGGATGAAGAAGTAGAAGAAGATATGATCGCGGTGGAAGGTCAACAAGAGGGAGACATTTCTAGCCCTGTCCCCAGCAGTGTAGTGGTACCGCCCACATCCTCAGCAACATCTCAGTGGCACCGTAGTAAGAAGAGTCAGACTCAGAGTCAGACTGAGACACCAAGGCAAACGAGTACTGCAATGAAAAGCAGTGCGTCGTTGAGCCTAACTGGGTTCAAGAAGACAGCTGCACCACAAAGGAAAATAATCCAGCCTACCATTGACAGCATGCTTAGGTCGGAGGGGCAGTACCAATGCAACCACCCAACGGCACGGTTGTACAATGCGAAGCTGGCTAGAATGTTAGCGCTGGACCTTCTCCCATTTTCATTTGTGGAAGGGGTGGGATTCCTTGAATTTGTGTCAGCCATCTGCCCTAAATGGAAGGTTCCCAGCCGGACCTATTTCGCCAGAGTTGCTGTTCCAGCATTACATCATGATGTGCTGGAATTGCTTGGACAAGCTTTGCAGCAGAGTGCTGTTCACAATATCCACCTGACAACAGACATGTGGACCAGTTGCCAAGCCACTGATTACATGTGCATCACTGCACACTGGGACTCTTTTGTGGGGGTTAGAGAAAAGCTATCTGAAGTAGGTGCTGTTGACACAGCTGAGATTTTTAATGCTACTCGGAAACATGCAACTGTAGCCATGTTCGCCATGGAGAAATCTCATACTGCTGCAAACATTTTGGAAGAGTTTAACAGCAAGGTCTTTGAATGGCTGCGCCCAAGAGGGCTTAACATTGGTTTTGTTGCCACGGATAATGGCAGTAATGTTCTTAAGGCCATGGAGGATGGTGCCTATTTCAGGGTCCCGTGTTTGGCGCACTGCATTAACATTATAGTTCAAGACTTTCTTAAAAAAGAAGCTATAGTCAGCAAATTACTGACCACCTGCCGAAGAATATGCACTCATTTCAGCCATTCTTTTAAAGCCCGGAAGCAGCTGAGGATCATTCAACGTGACTATAGAATGCCAGTCAAAGCACTCATCCAGGAGGTGGCAACACGTTGGAACTCAACTTATTACATGCTTGACCGTCTGTTTGAGCAGTACAGAACAATCAATGAATATGTCATGCAAAGAGGGGATGCTACTGTGAAAGGCATGACCCTTCAGATGGACCAATGGTGCCTAGTTAAATGCCTGACAGACATGCTTCTTCCTTTCGAGGTCTTCACATGTGAAGTCAGCAAGGAGGACTGAACTATGGGCCAAGCTATCCCATTGTTGCACATGCTACAGCAACAGTTGAAGGAGGTGTCTGAAGCGTACATAGGTGTGGAGGAAAAAAAAGAAGCATATGAGTCGGTGGAGAGCTTATCCCGTCGCTTAGCTGAAAATACAAGGGTGCAAACTAAGATTTTGTCCCAAGAACATTACATTTGTGCCACAATTCTGGATCCATGGTACAAATCGGCACTGAACAGTAAGACATTACTTCCTTTTTCAGAAGTGGATGTTGCCCAGTACAAAACTTGGATAGCTGAGGCAGCCAGTAATTTTAAAAATGAACGTGGTAATTAAAGGCCCGCTACTCAAACCCACAACAAGTACTGCAGCAGGGCATCCGGCGTCAAGTTCAACTTCAGAGCCTGAGGGCAGTGCGTTTGGCTCAGAACTGTCACCAACACTATCGACAACAGCAAGAACCGGATCATCAGCCCCAGTAAAAACGGCAAAGGATTGGTATTTACAGCAAGGACTTGCTAGGTCCAGTGCTGATGCAAAGACAAAAGGGGCCGAACAAAGTGTAGCACCCCTGAACATTGAGCGGATGGTCCAGGCCTATCTGGATGACCCAACAGAGGTCTACATTGATCAAAACCCATTGCGGTATTGGTATGGGAAAAGGGGCCAATGGCCAGTGCTCATCAGGCTGGCGATAAACTATCTGGCTTGCCCTGTCGCAAGGGTCTCTTCTGAACGTGTTTTCAGTGCTGCTGGTTCCATTGTAACAGTGAAAAGGACCAGTCTCTTGCCCTAAAACGTGGAGTGGTTAACCATGATCAAAATGAATCAGCACTTCATACCACCGAATTACACAATACATGAATCAACGCAGGAAGATGAGGACAGCGGCTCAGGTGACAGAAGTAGTGTGTTAGATGATGATTACCCACTTCTGGTTGAACCCCCAGAGTTTGAGGATGAGCTATACTTCCCTGACAACTAGGTTTGCACTTCTTACTGTCTTCCTCCCTTATTTACTTTTATTTGTGTGTCTGTCTTTCTGGTTCGAAACTTCGAATCAGAACAAATCCATCACCACCGTCTTCTAGTCTTTTTATTGCCATATATGAGTTTCAGCTGTCTGCATTTCAGTCCACTCCTCCGAGTCCTGCTCCTCCATCCTCCTGAATCGCCCTAAATCCATTGCACTCAAGCCAGATGATGATTGGATGTAGCATAATAGAAGAAAAAAGAAAATCTTGCCTCGTTGAGTCCCTCCAAAAGAAGTGGAACATGATGATGACTACTATAGCTATCCTCTTTTCCGAGCCGAGAGAGACTGCCCATTAACTGAAGATGAGAAGGAACAGGTAATTAATGATGCCATGCATTGGACGCTGACTGAGCGATTTGTGTTGTTGTTGTTTGTTGTGCATGAAGTTAATTCATTGTGTACTATTATCTAATCTACACACTAAAAGTAACTCAAGGCAATGTTTCCCTTCTTGTTTTTTAATAACAAATTTGTACTTCTACTGCAGGCCGATCCATTGCATTTTGAATATGGAAAGGGGACTCAATCTGTACACTGCACACTGAGTTGGACAACACCATGATGATGACCACAGTGACATAATATCTTCGCAGTCACTCAGTAGGATCGGAGATGATTGATGGAATAAGTCAGGGCGTTTCATGAGTGGCATAAAAGGTAAACAAGTCAACAACAACCACAGCAGACCTACATGTCTGTGTAGTGGTGTAGTTGAGTAGTGTAGTGGTATGACTGACAGCGGTGCATTGATTTAGTCACTTAATTTGTAAAATGCTATGTTGCTGTATATGTGCTTTGTCTGCCTCTGTCAAAAAATGTACGCTAAATGGAGGATGGGTCATAAATGCCGTGGGCCTGCTCTGTCCTGTTGTTGTTGTTGTAGGTTAATGCTGGAAACAGACTAGAGTAGACATGATGTATCCATGCCGCCTCTGAAAGTGTTCTTCTTGTTGCACTCCACCGTAATTTATGCATTTTTTTTCTACTTGATTTTTCAACATCCCTTTTGTTTTTCCATCTACAATTACAGACCGGCCCTTACCCTGTGCTATACTGGGAAAAACAACTCACACTTACCTTACCAATGAATCTACATCTGCCAAGCAGGCAGTGGCGTCACCCAAGATTGATGGACGGAGCGTCCATGGAAGGGAGGACCAAGAGGAATGCAGAGATCCAACTCCCCATTTTGACCAGGATAACATACAGTAACAGTATCAACTTTCATCATCTTTTAAGTAATTTGATTCATTTTTTGTCTTCAATCATTACTACTGTGTGTTGTTGTTATTATTATGTTTGCTCTCTGCTTATCATTCATCCCTACAGCTATTTTTGAATTTTCTTTGCTATCTTTAAAAGTAAGCCCGGTACAACAGAACAGAAACTGTATGTAATTCGGGTCTCTCTCAGGGCAGACAGGCAAGGGAAATTGCATAATATACTGCTGCCCTGTACTGTCTAATTGTCTAGTAGTAGTTAGTAAGTAATACTTATCATTAACAATCAAGTTATCATCATCATACATGAATTTCCTTTTTCTCCCTTAACAGATTTATGGATATGGTCGTCTGCCAAGATTGTGTTTTGTTGTTTGTCCATGCGTACTGTTTTTCTTTGTCAAACCTTTCCCCAAACCCTCCTCCCCAACCATTCATCAAACCCTAACCCTCTTCCCCCGGGCTGTGTGATTTATTGAGGTGTGACTAAATTAAATGTACACCAATAATTGATCACACGCTTGCTGGGGCGGATGTGGCGAAAGCAACACTAATTCAATTTCAAGGCAGGGCTAGGATCTTCTTCTGCTTGCCCACCCATGCTCAGTAGTATATTGTCAAGTCAATTTTGTTTTCAAAGGAACCTTATCCATCATAATTATTGCCTGCATCGATTGAATTGATGAATTCATCATCCTCCTACACAGCAGCACTAAAGGTTACGCTTGTGTTGCGTGACTCGGCATAATAATAACTACAGTTTGTAACTTGTTGAACTAGGCTATCCCCGCCACCATTATGTTTTATTTTACTTTAGCATTGCTAATAAGCATTATTATTATTGTTTGGCAGTCTACTGTACTTCGTTCTACTACTCCTCCCAGAGTCTCTCTCAGGCGACTGACTGTCTCATTTTCTTTTTTTGCAAATGCTACTGCCAGTGTCTACTACTCCCACCACAACCATGGCATCTTGGGAAACCAAACCATCATCACCATGCAGCCATCGCTGTGCCTAAGTTAAACATCAATCACAGGTAAGAGAAGAAGTTTGGGGGAGGTATAATTAATAATATTAATTAATTAATTCACACACCCCTTGAGTCCAGTTGCACAATGCATAGACTAGGAGGAGAGACTGACAGTACTAGTAGGACTAGTCACTCAGAGAGGGGTACCGCATCTATCTGTTTGTGTGTTACAAAAACCGCCGATTATTTAAATCAAACACTGGCTGTGGCCCTGCAGCAGCAAGGAAACATTGTGACGTAAAACAGTAACCCCCCACAAAACATTAACATCGTATGTAAAGTATAAATATAATTTAATCCCCTAACAAAAATAAACTGTAAAAAATCCCACAACAGCACCTGACCCACCCCTCTCCCTAACCCCAACCAATGTCCAAAATGAAAAAGTCCAATTGTCCATAAACCCTAACGCCCAATTCCTACCCACCAAAAAAGGAATAAAAAAGGGGCAAGCCAACAGGGTCTCAGTCTCTATCGGCGGGCAAGTTTCTCCTCCAGGACCTTTATCCGCTCCTATAGGAGGGCATTTTGGAGGAGCATGCGGTGCTGGAATTTCCGGCAGTTGCATCCACGGGGGTGCAGCAGTGATGGAAGTATGGCGGCGGGCGGCTGCCAGACCGCGATGCCGTACTACTTGAGGACCAGGGGCCTGGCTGGGGCCCGGGGCATTGGAGGAGGCTGCAGCTGCTGCCGCATCCTCCTCCTCCGCCAGAACCACCAGCCGCCGGTACTCTTTTTGGATGGCTTCAAGCTTCCGGCGCCGGGCCATGGCTGCCAAATCCTTCCTGTCCGGTTTGGCTTTGGGTTGGGAAGGAGTAGCTATATCAAGGAGAAAAAAGTGTATTGTAAAAAACTAACAATATACTCTTGGCAAAACAGTAAGCCAAATTAATTAGACACAGAGTGACACAGTAGCACTACCAAGCACAGTACATAACATTTGTGGTATGTATGTATCTAATCTATCCTCCCACTTCCTCGGCCTCTAACATTTGTTGGAGTTTCAGGCATTATACTAGGACTATGGACTTGAGTACACAGTACAACAGTCTTCTTCTTCTCTCTTGTTTAGCGAAATTACGTAACCTTGTTGTAGCCGGCCTGCCAGCTCAGTCAGCTTGTGCCCAAGACAAACCTACTCGTGACGCAGACTCATGTTAGTTTTATTAACTACTGTCTGCAGGTGGGGAAGCTGACTACACAATCATCGTATTTTTCTATTACGGGTGACACTGGCCATACTCTGTTACATGATCATCAAGGGCAACTGCTCCATTTCACTTTCACCCTGCCCTACTACTACAAAAAGGCAGATGATATCTGATCCAAATGATCACTGCTTATATATGGGACGACATGAGGTACTTTGTTTGGATTGATTGTGTAACCATGCAGCCGATAGCTAGGCCACCCATGGCAGGTTGACACAGTCGAAAATAAATTAACATAGGTAGGGAGTGGGCCTCTGAGTCGGAGGGAGGCGCTTCATAAAAACATACATACACAATATATATGCTGTGCTTGCAAACTACTGTGAGTCAAGGGTGTATTCTGAAAATACAACTTCTATTCTCCTTGGCTTTGCTACTCTGGCGCGGTTTCTTTTACATTCTCTTCAAAGTAAGACTCTTCATCCAGTCACAGTCTCCACCTATGCTATCTATGATGAATACCATCCAGGCATCCATCCATTCAAAGTAAAAATGTCTATCATTCTTCTTAATCTCTCAACAAACCTTAGTTTGTTTCACCAACAACAAACATTTATTCTTCTTATTTTAAACCACCACCCATGCGTCCTTCCTTCCTTGCTTGCCTTGGCTTTGAGTTTGACCCAAACACCCTGGAGGATTCTTGCTATCCAGTATCCATATCCACCCATACAGTTTCATCCACCCAGGCAGGCATCTTTTCTTTCACCTTCCACCCATCCTTCAACCACCCATGCATCTGATTCCTATCAGCCACCTATGCATGCATCCCACGTATCATTCTCTGCCAGTCATAAATATTACATCTCGCACGTCCTTCCTCCTTTCACCCTTCTTTCCCTTTTCGTTCAACCCATCCATCAAGGTCATCTGATCTGACTTTTAGTCTTCTCCATAAATCTTTCACAGCTGAGTTGAAGTCAGATAGAAGAGGCCATTGGTTACTCAACTCCTGCCGCTAATGCTAATGCTAAGTAAAGGGTGTCTTCGTCAACCGTTGTTCACAACAACTTCATACTTACTAAGACTTACTAAGACTTACTAAGTCTCAACAGTACAGTGTATACCCTTGCAGCGAGTGTAATGTCAATAAGAAAGGAATATAACTTACCACCGCCCGCCTCTGCTGCTGGCTCACCCCCTGCAGCTCCTGCAGATACTGCATCTCCTCCTGCTCCCTCGGAAGTGCCTGTGTCGCCGCTGGCACTGGTGGTCGGTAGTATGCCTAGAAAAAACATTACACATTTTTTAGATGCCATATACACCTCCCCCTATTTATTCTTTTTCACTAGCAAGATTGAAAAAAAATTTAATACATACATATACAACATACATCACTAGTACAAATCGGACACTAGTAGTGTTATATGGTCCCTAGGGTCATTCTAGTCTTTGCTAAGTTAGCCTGAGCCATGCAACCATGTTAGCTTTGTGCCTTTTATTTTTGCACACGTTACCTCGCAGCTTGTTGTTTATGATGCCTTTGAGCCCACATGAGCTCATACTGCTACTGTCTGAGTGCTGTGTACAAGGTCAAAAACAAGCCGCTTTGTTATGGAGTTCTGGTCAGTCTGTATTGCTTAGCCATAACATGCTACACTTTTTGGCACGACTGAGAAATGCTTGCATTATACTAACGCGCACCATTTTTCTCCTAACAGACGGAAGATTCCCTTCTACGAACCAGAGCTTTGCAGAGCTTATGATGTAACCAGTACTTATAGGTTCTTCTAAGGTGAGGGGTCCCCCAGAATTCGCTCAGAGATCTTCATTTATAATTTTATATTAACTATATTCCTACCAAGGGGAGGGTGGTTCTTCCACCACTGTTCAGTTATCATGATTTCCCCTTCTGTCTTCTATGGACTTGTAGTTGTGTAACAATGTTTATTGTTTTAATCTTTATGCATTTTGCTGTTGGTGCTGGCTCATTTACTCCATTATAGAACAACGTACAGAGCTTGTTAGTTGAAAATAAACCTTTTGAACTTACATAGACTCTGTGGTATTTTGGTGTGGACTTACACGAGTGAGTGAGCGAAAGGGTGTGCATTGCTTCCGCGACTCTGAGAGGTCGGGACTCGGAGTGTTATGTTCTGGGTTTTCTAATCATTGGGTAGCTTCGGGGGGTTCGGGGAGCTAATGAGAGACACTATAGCTAGTCGATCAGGGGATTGTGGCTGAGGTGCGAGGAAGGTCCAACCTCCTATCACCAACGTCCTATTTTCTTGTGCATAGTTCTATATGTGCAGAATCCCTACAACAGTAGTAGTCTGTCCTATCCTATCAAAAATAGTAAAATATCTGGTTCGGCATTTTGTTGGTGGGAATTGTCGAAAAGCCTCGAGATTAAGAAGGCTAGAACTGGTGGACAACCCAAAGGATGAACTCAGTGGCTAGAGCTATTGGTGAATCTGAGTTTTAATAAAACCTTTTAAATAAAGAGTGGCCAACTGGGCAAGCTTAGCTACAGACAGACTAATAGTAGTAGTACAGAGAGTCATAGCACAGGCAGTTAGAGGCAGGGATAACAAGAATTTAGAAACAGATAGTCTAGATCGAAGAAGAATTGGTAAAAAATAGCATTAGGAAACGGAAACTATAGTTCTGAAAAAATAAGGTGCAGTAAAAGTTAGGGAAATAATTATTAATATTAACAACAGCAAGACTTACTGGGGCAGCAGAGCCCTCGGTAGAGGAGCGGTCCTGGTCCTCTCCTTGGTGTTCTCCATCTCCTGCAACTGCTCCCGCCGACTCCGACCCCGTCTTCTTGCCCCTGGATGCTGATCATGAAAGATATAAGAAAGAGGCAAACATTGATGATTGGTGTGAAACAAATAAAACATTTTTAAAAACAGTCCAGAAAACATTTATGGAAACAACAATTGCAATAAAATTGACCTATCTAATCTGGTCAACTAGTAGTATCGGGGGATTCACAGACCGTCTAGTTTTCATTTATCAATACTAATCCAGTGTTCCATTCTGATTCCAGAATACTAACTAAGCCTAAGTACCACCTGACCTAGCCCACCTATTCCAGACGGGCTGATTGTTCACCAAGTCTGCATTTCCATTTATTTTTGTCCTCAAAAATGCATAGATGGAGGACACATGCATACATTTTTGCATACACCAAATTGTTGTTTGGTTGCTGCTGATGATCTGCTAGTGATAAGCCTATTACCAGTTTTACCACTCACTAAACAAACTACAAAAGGTTCTACTAAGGACTGGGGTAAGCAGCACTCAGCAGCACGTGACGTGACAGAGGATGCGTCACGCAGACCACTAACAAATTACCAACTAATACTAATAAGTAATTAAACCTATCAATCCACCACTATCTCTTCTTAGTGGCAGGAGGACAAAGGAAGGACTAGAGTCTCTCTAGCATTACCTAACTTAAGTTCTCTAAAGTAAACTCTTACATAATCAGGCCAAGCGAGCGCAAAGTAGCAAACAAGTAAAATTAGTAGCGCCGAGCACCTGTCATACTCATAACAATCACAGAAGATTTTTAAACGTAATTTACCTGCAATGTAAGCAGCAGCATTCTTGCTGTTCGGAAAAAAAATATATTCACAATATATAACACGGAGCAGAAGAACACAAAGTAGAAATATTAAATAGCTACTCACCAAGCCCCGAGACCTCAACTCCTAGCAGGTCCAGCAGGTCCTGCTCCCGGTCCAGGATATCGGACCACCGGTGCGTCAATTGGTTATGGGTGCGCCAGACCCCAGAGCAGCAAAACACTGCCCGGCGCACCCTCGCCCACAGCTGCTGACGCTCCCGGAGCTGGTACCCGGACCGAGGCCTGCTGTCTGAGGCCAGGGTTAAGGGGAGGTGGCGCTGCACAAAAAAAACAACTGCGGCCACCTCCGCCTCATCGAATAAGGCCCGTGGCTGCACCCCATCTGGTCGCCGCCTTCCGCAGGGAAGGCGGTCGCGGCTCTGGCTGCGGCTGTGATAGCGAGCCGCCTTGCCCTTCGCCTTTGGCATGGTCTTCTGGTCTGGAAGAAGTGGTAGGGTAGGCGGAAAACAAAAAGGTAGGAAATAGGAATTAAAAAAGTAGGAAAAGAAATGAAAAAAGCAAGTTATAGAAAAAAAGTGAAAAAGTAGTGAAAAACACAAAAAAAGTTGGAAAAAACTCAAAATATAGAATCAGGAAAATAGAGAGATAGATAATAAATAAAAAAGATTTTAAAAAAGTGTACAGAAACAAAGGATTCCAAAGATAGAGTCAGGATAGAAAAAAGCAGGTCCAGAACCGTGCAATAGAGTGAAAAACAAGATGGCCGCGCCCATTTGCAACCGCATGGGCAAGTTCGCGCGATATTTCCCCCTGAGCACGCAAAAAGCGTCGCGAACACGTAATACGCGTTCCCGAACAGGAAATACTCATCGCGAATGGGCGGGAGCAAGCAATACGCGACCCGGAACAGGAAATAAGCATCGCGAACGGGCGGGACAAGAGGAAAACAAGTTGGCCGCGCCCATTAGGTACCGCATGGGCAAATTCGCAAGATATTTCCCCGTGAGCACGCAAACAGCGTCCCCGAACTGGAAAAACACATCGCGAACGGGCAGAACAAACAATTCCGCCTGTTCGCGGAATTTTGCATAGCTCGCGGAACATTGTTACCGTTTCGTGGAACTTTGCGTAACGCGATTACGCAAATTCCGCCCAGCCCTAGTTTTTATTGGTATTTTAGAACTTTGGAGTAATGAGAAATCTCACTTGAGACTGATGTTTACAGTACTATATGTACCATGATGCCTTGCACTTGCGGAACGCCCACTGTGAGCGGGTGTATTTGGAAACATAAAATGGTGACTGCAATGTCTTTTGAATTGCTCCATAGATTTCCTTTGATCAAGGGCGTGTAGCCCAAAACGCGTAAGAAGTTGTAAATGGACCTGGATGTTTCCTACTCACCTCGCCACAACCTCCATTAAAGGATGATTAAAACCCACCGATGTGTGCTTCTCCGACCCGGGGGCAACCTTTTCTTCTCACATTTTACGGCCGGTCCAGCCATGGGGAAGCACCGCCGCAGGAGCAGCGGACCTGTGGTGACGCCGATGCAGAGTCACCAGTTTGGACGGTGGGGTCTGATGGAGGGCAGATATGTGTGGCGCTGTGAAAAGCGGGACAATTTCATCAACCCACTGTGGTTTTTATTGATATTTTAGAACTTTGGAGTAATGAGAAATCTCACTTGAGACTGATGTTTACAGTACTATATGTACAATGATGC
The DNA here is from genome assembly GCA_963921515.1 of Calotriton arnoldi. Lineage (NCBI taxonomy): Eukaryota > Metazoa > Chordata > Amphibia > Caudata > Salamandridae > Calotriton > Calotriton arnoldi. The sequence continues at coordinate 149,292 of CAWUFW010007890.1, read as the reverse complement.
CTTGCACTTACGGATCGCCCACTGTGGGCGGGTGTATTTGGAAACATAAAATGGTGACTGCAATGTCTTTTGAATTGCTCCATAGATTTCCTGTGATCAAGGGCGTGTAGTCCGAAACGCGTAAGGAGTTGTAAATGGACCTGGATGTCTCCTACTCACCTCGCCACAACCTCCATTAAAGGATGATTAAAACCCACCGATGTGTGCTTCTCCGACCCAGGGGCAACCTTTTCTTCTCACATTTTACGGCCGGTCCAGCCATGGGGAAGCACCACCGCAGGAGCAACGAACCTGTGGTGACGCCGATGCGGAGTCACCAGTTTGGACTGTGGGGTCTGATGGAGGACAGATATGTGTGGCGCTGTGAGAAGCAGGACATTTTCATCAACCCACTGTGGATTTTATTGATATTTTAGAACTTTGGAGTAATGAGAAATCTCACTTGAGACTGATGTTTACAGTACTATATGTACCATGATGCCTTGCACTTGCGGAACACCCACTGTGGGTGGGTGTATTTGGTAACATAAAATGGTGACTGCAATGTCTTTTGAATTGCTCCATAGATTTTTTGTGATCAAGGGCGTGTAGCCCGAAACCCGTAAGGAGTTGTAAATGGACCTAGATGTCTCTTACTCACCTCGCCACAACCTCCATTAAAGGATGATTAAAACCCACCGATGTGTGCTTCTCCAACCCGGGGGCAACCTTTTCTTCTCACATTTTACGGCCGGTCCAGCCGTGGGGAAGCATCGCCGCATGAGCAGCGGACCTGTGGTGAAGATGAGGAGTTATGTGGGTGTGTTGTTTGCCTTTCTGCAGTGAGTACTTAGACTGAGGTAGTGGCGTATGTCGAGGCCTCACAAATATAGAAGCTGGCAATGGTGGTGGAGCCAGTGCCAAATCCCTCTGGGCAGGTTGAATAGAAGGCGTCATCTCGGTGTTCTCTGAGCCACCTTCCATACTGACAATCACTGGCTCATCCTCATCACTGTCACTTTCCATAATTCCAAGGCTTTCAGGAACTTTCCTTTTCACTTGTCTCTTGTGGCAGGTCCCGGACTCAGCTGGGGTCCAATCCAAGTCCATGTCCAGATCATCATAAAGGTAGCTTGGAGAAGATGATGGAGCAACCTTTCTTTTTGTTTCTGGAGATCGTGAAGCCAATGGTTCAAGAGCTACATCTTGCTCAGTAGGAAGCTCAACCTCCTGTTCTGCTCCTACTTCATGAAAAACTGTTGCTGGCCGCAGCTCTTGCTGTCCACTTTGCTCAGTTTCCTGCAAAGATTGGGTACTTTGTGGCTGAGACAGATCAAATTCAGAATCATTGCTCGATGCGATGACTGCAGTGGCTGCCTCGCTGAGAGACATGGGCTTTGGTTGGGGTGGTCCTGTTGTTGATGCAGGAGTGCTACTCCTGGCTTACTGCCCAGAGGATGGTGCAGCAGGAACACCACATTTCTTGAAAAAGGTATATGGAGGCCTGCCAGTGGTGCCAATCTACTTCTTCTCCTCTTACTGGCCACTTTTTTGGGGCCATCTTCAAGCTCTGTCTGTTGGTACTTAGCTGCACAAGAGGAAGCATTGGCCTGGGTGGGACTGCCCTCAAATGGTTGTCCTCCTATCTGGGAAAGAGATCCCAGGACATCTGGCTTCCACCGTTCTCTTCCCCGGCTCCCGCCATTAATGTTGGTGTTCCACAGGGTTCCATTCTCAGCCCTACCCTCTTCAACATTTATCTTTCTCCCTTGGCATCCATGGTAGAGGAAGAGGGGGCCAAAATTGTTTCTTACGCTAACGACACTCAGCTTATTTTCTCCTGTGATAAAAGATCTGACTTTGACGGGGAAATGATCAATTCCTGCCTCTCAAAGGTTTTCAACTGGCTGAAGGTTAATCAGCTAAAGTGTAATCCGGACAAGACGGAAGTTATCTTCTTTGGTAAACCAGAAACACCTAACTGGATTTCCTGGTGGCCCAAGGATCTGCCGCCCCCGCCCGCTGAGAAAGAGAAAGTAAAAAACCTGGGTATAATTATAGACAAAACATTGTCGATGCGTTCTCAGATCCAAAAGCTAACTGGTGCTTGCTTCGGTAGTCTCCGAATGCTAAAATGTTTTTGCTGCTTCTACCGTTGGAGAGCAGGAGGATTGTGGTGCAGGCTCTTGTAACATCAAAGCTTGATTATGTCAACTGCCTGTACCTTGGTCTTTCCAAATCCTTGACCCAGCGCTTACAAGTGGTGCAAATCGCTGTGGCCAGAGCCATCGTGAGACCAAGACCTAGAGCTAGTATGACCCCGATTCTCAAATCCTTACACTGGTTCCGCATTAAAGAGCGGATTGACTTTAAGGCTTTGGCCATCTTTTTCAAAGCCGTCCACAAGGTTGGAGCCGGGTACTTAACTAAACGAGTCAATCATTACTCTACTTCCAGACCCCTGCATTCTTCTAACACAAACCTGGCTAAAGTGCCCAAAACACGTCTTGCACATACTGGTGGTAGATCTTTCGGCTTTCTGGGTGCTAGACTTTGGAATAGCCTTCCTGAGACTTTGAGGCTTAACACCAACTTACTTTCCTTTAGGAAGAATCTAAAAACATGGCTTTTTAATTAATAACTGGCCTAGTCCACTCTTGTTCCTCCCGCTGTCCATGCGCCAGGACACTCTTACTTGAGTAGCTGTGCGCTTTATCAAATGCCGTTTTTCATTTCAGAGGAGGAATCAGGTGGTGTGGTGTAGTATCACTTTGTGCCAGCCTTCTGTCTGGCATAACTGTGGATGATGTCTCTTGTGCACCTAAAAGCAAACAAAAAAAAAAACAGTCAGTGAAACGTGGCATTTTTTCAGTTAGAATTAATCAAGCAGACAATATAATTTAGTGAGGTTATCCAAAATAATTAACAATAGTGTATCCATTCCAATCCAAACTATAACATAATATTTCAATTAGGATAACAACATACAGTCTTAAAGATTTACTTTATGTGCCTGAGATACCTGTGGCAGGCAGAGGGTGCAGGAGGAAATTAAATAATTCTTAAAAGAATGAATGCTGGTGTGCACCTATGGCATGAACGGGGTGCATGGGATAATGGAATAATACTTTTTAAAAAATGACTGCTGATGTACACCATAGCAGGCAGGGGGTGCAGACGAAAATAACAAAATCCTTCAACAATTAGTGCTGGTGTGCGCCTATGGCCTGAGAGACCATGGCAGGCTAGGAGTGCAAGGAAAAATGTAATTATCCTTAAAAAATAAATGCTAGTTTGCGCCTAAGGCAGGCAGGAGGTGCATCTGGTGCAGGGGAAACTGAAACAAAATAATCCTTAAAAAAATTAATGCTGGTGTGTGCCTATGGCCTTAGAGACCTATGACAGGCAGGGGGTGCAGGCAAAAATGGAATAATTCTTAAAAAATTAATACTGCAGTGCGCCTATGGACCAAGAGACCTATGGCAGGAAAGGGGTGCAGGGAAAAGTGGAATAATCCTTAATGAAATGAATGCTAGTGTGTTCCTATGACAGGCTTGAATGCAGGAGAAAGTGGAATAATCCTTAAAAAATGTATGCTGGTGTGTGCCTATGGCAGGCAGGATGTGCAGGGGAAAAGGAAATAATCCTTACAAAATTTATGCTGGTGTGCGCTTATGGCCTATGAGACCTATGATAGGTAGGGGGATGCAGGGAAAAATAAAATAATGTAAAACAAGTAATTGCTGATGTCTCACTAGGTACTATGAGAAATCCTTTAGCAGGCAAAGAGGTGCAGGGCAAAATGGAAAAAATGCATATAAAATATATGAACACAGTACATACGTGCCACAATCATCATCAAGCACATTAAACTGATATCAGGGAAAGAAGTTAAAAAACTTAATAAAAAAGCATAGCCCTCTTGTCTCAATGTCCCTAGCAAATGGCTTTGAAAACTTGAAAAAAAGGATTTAATGTGCTGACTGGCTACACAAAATTGCCATCGGCCTCAGGTTTTTTGAGGGCCAGAACATATAAGGCGCACTGCAACCCACACAATCAGCTAACCCCAGTCAGAATTTTATCCCCAATGTGCTCAACAAAGGAGGAGAAGCCACACCTTGCCCTTTAGTTTGAGGTTAACCTCAGTCCTAATTATAGATTATGTGAGGACAATCAGAGAACAAGTCGATGATCCATAGTGTGTCAAAGATATTAAGGGCCACATATATGATTGATTTGTGAGTCTCACATTGGTCGTAAACCTATTTAAGACTGAAATTTGTCCTTTCAGTATGTATGAATGCCATTCGGTATCTACAAATAGCAATGCGACCAATTTGCAAATCAGAACTTTTTGCAACTGGTTTTTGCAAATCACAAATATAGAATCGCTATTTTTGAGTCGTAAACCATATGCCAAGGGTGTCCCAATATGCAACTGGTTGCAAAAATGCCTGGTTGCACATGCAATTCAGCACTGATTCCATTCAGGTGGTAAGTAGCTTCAAACTAAAAGATCTGCCCCAGAATTCATCAGGGTTTTCCACAATGGCTGCACTTCATGTGATTGCAATGAGGAGGCAATTCCTGTCTGCCCAGCAGAGGAGGAGGAGGAGGCAGAGACAGGAGAGGATCTACAGAACCAGGCTCTCCACATTCCAACACACAGAGGAGGAAATATATGTCAAATACAGACTGAGTAGCGCAGTGATCTTGTAGTAGACAGAAATTCTTAAACCACATCTAGAAGGCAGTACCCTGCACAGCTGCTCCATCCCCATGCATGTGGAAGTGTTGTGCTTACTTCACCTTTTGGCCTCAGTTAGCTACCAGGGGGTGATTGCTGTCGCTGGTGGGGTGTCCCACAGTGCCTTGTCACGTTTCCTTAGAAGGTTCCTAGATGCCATGCTCTTACACATGACCAACTACATATACCTTCTCAGAAATGCAGAGGAAATACACCACACCAAACTGAACTTTTACAGGATAGCCAACTACCCCCATGATATATAGCGTGTAGATGGGACACATGATCCATGCAGATCTACACATCTTGAATATCTGTTCCACAATAGAAAAAGTACCCATTCCCTTATCATCCAGATGGTATGCGATGCCCATACCCATGATGCATACATCTTCAGGCACAGTGTAGTACAACAACACCTGGAACGTGGGGAGTTTGGTGATGAATATATACTAGGTGATGTGTAGCTGTAACATTAAGGACATATACATGTCTATTATCAGGTCCTGCCATGCTCACATTTACAATTTTTTCTACCAAGTGACAGTGCATATGCGCTGAGACCTTGAATTCTGACCCCATACCTATCCCCCGAAGACCATAATGAGAGGCATTATAACATTTCCCATCGACGCACCAGAGCTGTCCTTGAAAGGACCTTTGTTATGCTCAAATCAAGATTCCGGTGCCTTCACAAAAAGTGAAGGTGCACTCCAGTATGCTCCGGAGATAGCCTGCAAAATAGTGGCAACCTGTGCCATCTCACACAATATAGTGACCAGGCATGGGCTTCACCTCAATGTGGAGGACACAAATTCAGAAGTTGAAGATCCAGAGGCCCTTTTAAAACAGCCTGGAGATGGTAGCATAGCAGTGGAGGGGAGACGCCAACGGGTTCACATAGCAACACATTACTTTGCAAGGTAAATTATGAGTAACACTGCACTCACTTAAATGATATGCGCATAGCCAAAAGTGCACACTTAAACAACCTTTAATTTCAGGCACTCTTCTGTCATTCAAATAATGAGGTATATGAATACCAAGTGGCAAGTAAAAAATACCAGAATATTAGTTACATCACCAGACACATTATAGCATGTGTACGTGCAAACTTCATACATGTTCATCAGAGACTCTTACGGCTACGTCCGCCATGCCCTGTCACTGCTTGGTTTCCAACAGAGTTGCAACTACTGCTATGGTGCAGGACACGGGCATCAGTGGCCGATACACTGCTAACACTCGATATCTCCTCACTATCCTGAGGTGTATCTCCAGGGCCTCTTACCTGAGAGGACTGTAGCAGCTCAACAGCTGACTTTATCTGCCCTAGGGCCCTGGCTACATCACCACTGAAGGGTCTCAACTTTACCTGAAGTGTGGCAGTTGGTCTGGACAGGCATGTATTGGAAGTGGCCAAATGACCTATGGGTCTACATATCCAGCACAGCGATCACAACGACTGTGATGGGCACAGTCCACCACCATTTCTTGCCATAAGTCCTGTATGGCAGTGGTGAGGCTCACTACTAGGCCTGGGCGTAGTTCGCAGAGTTTTGCTATGCGGAACTTCGCGAAGTTACAAAAAAAACTCTGCGAAGTTCAGCGAGTGGCGGAGTGCAGTGCGAACTGCAGTTTGTGCTGATATTCCTGCCGCTCGGGTAGAAATTCTACCCGAGCGGCAGCTCGCGCTCGCGAACTTACCATTTGCGATCGCAAACTTACCGTTCGCGAGCGGGGACAAAACTCTGCTGCACATCGCGAAGCAGAGTTTTATGCACTCCGCGAGCTCCGGGGAGAGCGGAGTGCAGTAAACTCCGCAAACTCCGCGAACGGAGCGAAGTTCACTGCCCAGGCCTACTCACTATGCTGTTACTCATTCTGGCTAAATGTGTCCGATACTATTGAAGCACGCAGCAATGCTCTGCTGCATGTGATGCATGTTTCTATTATTGATTTGCAACTGCTTGTTTTGCACGCTTTGATTCTGGAGCAGGGATGCCTCAAGGCCAAGAAACAATTGAGCACTGCCATCATCCTCACCAGCATCACATGCCTCACTATGCCTGCGCCCACGCCCTGCAACAGGCTGGTGCTGGCTCACACTTGGCTGTCTAATGGGACTTAGTGGCAGAGGGACATCATTGTCCTCTGTTGCAGCAGCCTTTGCTGACACTGGCACAGTGCAACTTTGAGGTGGGGTGGTGCTGCCTTGACTGTCTATGGGGATCAGTTCCTCTGCTTCCATGTTGGCATCATCCACTTCCTTCAAACTGGTGTCCTCATTATGTACCTGAGGGAGATCTGTGGGACAAATGAGATACATTTTAGTTACTTATATGATGTGTAGAGCAATAAATGTACATATGATTCCTAAGCTGACTTTTGGACTACATCACCCATAATGCACTATACTGGCAAGAAACTTGTGATTTGCAGTACAACTTTCTGATGCATGCTGCTGTACTATGTGGGTGTGGGCATAAAACTGTGGTCTGAGATGAGTAGAAAGGTAATATGTGACACTTTTTAAGGGTCCTGGTGCTGAACTGCCAAGGTCCCCAATACCCATGCCAGCCTCCGGCTCCAGTGTGGTCTCCACCGTGGTCTCTAGTGCAGTGGGTGGTGGTACTGTGGCTTTGCCGCCACCTGTTCCCCAGGAGTCCTTCAGTCAATGGACCATCTTTTCCTTGGTCCATGACCTGAGGTCATACCACGTCTTGCAGATTTCATCTATGGAGTGGTAGTTGACTCCAATCATATTAATTTTTGCTTGTATTTCCAGCCAGATGTTCTTTTTTTGTGACTCTGGCACAGTCATTGATGCCCTCCCGAAGAGGACATCAGGATGCTGACAGCACACCTCTGTGAGTATCTCTAACTCCTTTTCAGCAAACTCTAGTTTCTGTTTCCTCCCTGCAGGTGTTGTTTCAGCACTTTGGCTGGCCATGACAGATGTTTGTGCTCCTTTCAGCTTGTTGTGACTCTGCTCTGAATGCCAGCTTTACTTCTCCTCCACTCAGGCTGGCTCCCATGGTTCAGAGGTGATTACCCATGAGCAGGAAGTGTTTTTTCCCTATTTCGCAGCGCTGATAGCAATTTATGACTCAATATGGTACTCAACTCACAAAATTGCAATTCTGATAGAGGTTGCTTTGCAATTTTTGTAATCTGTATTAGTTAATAGCAAAATTGAGAAGAGACTTATTAACAAATTGTAATTTTGGGTGTCACATCCTGCGTACATACCAATTTGTGATTTCCTAATTGTGATTTGCATGGATTTGCAATTAGGAAATGGCAAACATTTTCATTTGTACATGTGGCTCCAAATCCTTTATTCAATTCCTCTGAGACAAATCTTTTCTTCCATTCTTAGTTTCACAGAAACATAGTTCTTTGCCACTTCATAAATCCAAAGCTAACATGTGTTTCGTCCGGCATAACCACCATGACTTTCTCAAGGTTAGAAGAAATAGATATATATCCTCTGTGTAGTCTTAGGCATCAAGATTATCTCCTAAACAAATAGGAATCATGCAGAGTATAATGTTTTCCATTTGGAAGCAAATAGTAAACAAAGCAACTACATACTCTATATTAACCCCTTTGGTGCTTGCGTCGGCCAATGGCCGACGCAAGCACTACCTCCCTGGAGCGGCGCACGTCCATTGGCCGTCACCAGGGAGGGCCCCCTTTAAACCTCCGGTGCATCGCACCGGAGATTGTTTTTTTATTCCCCCTGCGGGAGACGTGGAAGGCTTTCTGCGTCTCCCCCCGCCCCCCTCCCGCCCATCTGTGACGTCAGCGCGCCGCGAGCGCCTGCAGCGTCACTGATTTCCCCACCGGAGCCGAGGACAGCAGCAGGTAAGGCCGCGCTCGACTCCGATGGGGAAATCTGGCTGGAAACGACCTTCCCAGCTTTCAGGGAGGCCTCGTTTGAAAGGGGAGAGACTCCCCTTTCAAATGAGGCCTTCCTGAAAGAGTTTCCTGGCCGTGGATCGCAGCGCTGCTGCGATCCACGGCCAGAAACCCCACTAGACACCAGGGATGTCTTTGGGGGGTCGGCCCTCGTGGTGATGGGTCGCCCCCCCCCGGGGGCATATTTTAAAATTAATGTACCTGGTTTTTCCCTGGGGCGCGATCGCCCTCTAAAAAATAAAAAAAAAAGGCTTTTTTTTTTTTTTTTAAATGGCGGCGATATTGGCAGGGGTCGGTCCTTCTGCTCAGTGGCCGACCCCCTGTGGGCATAAATGCCAACATTTTAGAACAGCAAAGTAGGAGTTAAGTGGGAGATCTGGCCAGGGTCTGTGAAAAGCGACCAGTCAGTTTTATACCAAGTCAACGGTTACTTACATTAGAAAGCATGCACCCACAGTGGAAAATGGGCATTGATGGAGCAAGAGGAATGTTGCCAAGATTAACCCTGGTGGTGGAACAAATAATGGTTTAGTGTATGAATCCAGTGGCTCTAGAGTGCTGGGTGGCCAGAAGTGTGACGATTTAGTGTGTTCAGGAGAGTCGGAAGAACAAAGCGCTAAGTCTAGCAGTTCAGGTTATGAAGTGACCGGAGGGGATGATTCTTGTGTGGATGGCGAAGTGTCACTTGTCTGTCGGGCTGATGGAAACTGTAGAATTGAGGAATGCAATGAACCAGTTTTGTTGAGATATACAAGTGCAAGAAATAAAAACAAACCTAGATACCTTAGCGAATTTGTTTTGTGTCAAACACTTAAATGTTGGAAAATATTTCAAAGGAAATGTTTCATGGATATATCTTATAATACTTTTGTAATCAGTTTTATTTTAGGGAGGTTGTGATTCAAAATGTTATCTTTGTGTACATCAGATTTTTGATTATACAATGTTCATTTGTTTCTTGTTTATGGGGACGATGCATTATATAAATAGGGAGAATGGGGCCTTGAATCGGGTTACTGTCATGTATGGGCTTAGCAAGTGTGCTGCTGCAGGATCGGACATTTGAAACTCAAATACACGTTTTGCAGTATTATACCTCTATTTGTATCTCATGTATCATGTCACTTTTTCCTCTTGGAACGTATGCCTCTTTGTATCTGGTTTGTTTTTGTTAGTTGCACAATTGTCACCTTTCCTCATGTAATGTAACGCTTGCTTTTGTATTATGCTCACGTGTAACCGACTCCTCATGTAATGTTACTGTTCCTATTGTGAAGCGCTCTGACACCTTCGGGTAAAGTCCGCGCTATATAAAAACGCATAAATAAATGAATAAATGGAGTGCAATGGCAGGCAGAAAGAGGGTGATGCAAGTGTTGTGCACTGGCCTGCAGGTTGCTGGCAGTGCATACACCACGTTACACAATACCAAGCCCTGTCAGCTGAAACCCCGAGTAATCGGGTTTTTGCTTGAAGGAATCGGGAGGCGGGAGACTAGCCTTGAAATCGGAAGTCTCCCGCCTGAATCGGGAGGGTTGGCAAGTCTGCCTGTGGGGCAATTATGTACATAATTATGGGGGCCACAATCTGCTCCCAGGGGAGCCATAGGCATGCACGTAACAAAGTGCATATAATGTAAAGAGGTTAGTGGGTTACTGCTTCTGTGCCAGCTTTATGGTTTTTTTGCCCAGTCTTTCATCATCTAATCTTGTGAAAAGGGTTCATTTGGGTAGAAAATAATTCTTATTATGAAAGAGAACCCCCAACGATGGTACGTTTTAAATTCTGGATTTGTGCTTTCCCAGAATAAGGGCTCAAACTATATTGCCTGCCAGTATAGATGGCATGTTACTGCTACACTACACCTTGTCCTGTCTGATGTAGCATATCCTATGTACTGTTGTCTCTGTGCAATGTGTGTGTGTGTGGTGTAAAGTGCTCTGACACCGTACACTGGTGCGAGTGTTGCTATAAAACTAAATGAATCTGAGAGACAGTGGTTTTTGAGACTTGAGGGGCACTGTTAAATGGTGCTAGTGAGGGAATCCATGGCAGAGGTGGTCATTGGTGGGGCACCAGCAGACATTGTCGCACAGGGCGCCACCAGCGCTAATGCCGGCCCTGGAGTGAATGATATATATGATACATGTACTCTTTGACTGCTGTTACCTCCTTTCTCGACTGGAGGGCTTCCCTTGTGCTATAATACGTCATGATTTTCATTTGGAATAGTAAAGCGGCAATGTCGCTACGAAGCCCTGGCCCACCTGGAAGGGCGCCTTTTCTCGTCATGATTCATATGGATATATATATATATATTCAGAAACACAAAGGATGCCGCACTCCAGAGATTGGTTTCAGAGTTGCTTTATTTTCACCACGACTGGTGGTAGTGGTGGTGAAAATAAAGCAACTCTGAAACCTGTCTCTGGAGTGCGGCATCCTTTGTGTTTCTGAATTTAAATATCGTGTAAGGATTCTACCCGTTGCTGCCTGCACCAGGTATTGAGCGTGCTGACATTGGGAATTAATTGTTATATATATATATATAAATATTTATTTACAGAGATATTTCTCAGTGCTGAAGTTATGAGACTGTGAAAGAACTATAATGAGTCTCTTTGAAGTTACCTGAAAGGCAGTAAAGTGTGGTACTGCTGCAGAGTACAAAAAAAAATTCTGCTAGATAGAGATATCTGACTTTTGTGTAGTGGCAGTTTTGACGCCATAAAGGGTATGCTGAAACGAACAGATCGGTATTATGTAGACAGCTAAGTGGATTAGTAAAGCCACAAAGTAGAAACACTTTGTAACAGACTAAATGTATGTGAGAGAGGGGCTATGGAGAGATGAGGGGCACGTTTGCAAGGATGGTAGTGGGCGCATCAAAGGAGGTCTTAGTGTGCAATTGTAAAGCACACGTTCACCCGTAGGCATCTTGGCGCCAAAATGATGGTTGCAATGGCTCCCACCAGCGCTAAAAGGCTGCGATGATGGGTATGTGGCAAGGTAAAGTAATACTGTGTCTTTTTTCTCTCTTTCTTAGTCTTTTTGGAGAGCGTACAGAGTTCGCAAAGGTAAGGTGACTTCGTCATTATTGACTTTAACACTTCACTCACGCGCACACACCCACCTACACTTTAAAACCAACAACCTATCTGCCTTCTACGTAGGATTGTGTTTTAAAAGGATAGTTTAGGCACTAGCAGAGATGGCATATCGTTGGATGGATGCTGCCCAGGCCCTAAATCTGGTTCTGGAGTCCAGCTCTGAGGCAGGATCAGAGACTGAGACAGCAGATACTGAGACAGCATCTGAGGGAGAGGACAATGGAGCCGAATCTGGGAGTGACTTTTCAGTCGGCGCAGTTCCATCCGATGACTCATCGTCCAGCGATTCTGAAGTAGACGATGTCAGTCGTGCTGTCCCTTTGCCAGCACAGTCTGTGCAGCAGGACACCCGTAACAGGTTAGAGCAACCCAGAGTGCAGGCACGTGCGGCCGCAAGCACAGACGGAGTGCTGTCTTGGCAGCCTCCCAATTTAGTTCAGCCCCAAATTCCGCCTTTCACTGGTGACGCTGGATGTAAAGTAGATACGGCAAATTTTTTGCCAATTGACTACTTCCATCTCTTTTTTGGTGTTGACTTCCTAGACGAAATTGTTCAGCAAACAAATTTGCGTGCCGAACAATTTCTGAGGGAGCAAGGAGGCACTCTTGGGCCTCATTCTAGGGCGCGCAAGTGGACTCCCACTTCACTAGGGGAGTTGAAGATATTTTTGGGCCTCACACTTAAAATGGGGGTAGTGCATAAACCAACCTTGCTATCCTACTGGTCTACTCGCACGGTTTGGTTAACCCCCATCTTTGCACCATACATGAGCAGAGATCGTTTTTGCTATTGCAGCGCATGCTGCATTTCAATGACAATTCTGCTGCATTGCCCCGGGACCATCCAGACTATGACAGGTTGTTCAAAATTCGGCCTGTCGTGGAACATTTGTCTGCCAGGTTTCCAGAGGTTTATACTCCCGGAAAGAATATAGCCATTGATGAGTCCTTGATCTTGTATAAAGGGCGGCTACTGTTTAGGCAGTACATTCCGAGCAAACGCGCTCGCTATGGCATCAAGCTGTACATGCTGTGTGAGAGCTCGACTGGCTATGTGTACAGCTTGAGAGTGTATACAGGGAAGGACACAACTCTTAACCCTGTAGGTTGCCCTCCCATGCTAGGGGTCACAGGAAAGATTGTATGGGAGCTTGTCCAGCCACTTCTTCACAAAGGTTATAACCTTTATGTGGACAATTTCTATACAGGAGTAGAGCTATTCAGTGAGCTCTAGAAAGCTGGCACCGTGGCTTGTGGTACAATTCGTTGTCGCCGCAAAGGATTCCCGCAGGAGCTTGTTTGCAAGAAGCTCCAGAAATCCCAGAGCACTGCGTTGCGTTCCAACGAACTGCTCGCAGTTAAGTTCTCAGATAGGCGTGATGTGTACATGCTCACTACAATTCATGCTGAGAGCACTTCCCCTGTCACGGTTTGGGGTCAGATGGCCGAAGTCCACAAGCCCACCTGTATACTTGATTACAACAAGTACATGGGCGGAGTGGACAAGAACGACCAGGTTCTTCAGCCATACAATGCGAGTCGTAAAACTCGCACTTGGTATAAGAAACTGTTTACGCACCTGATCCAGATGGCAACATACAATGCGTATGTTGTTTATCGTGAGACCACCACAGGAAGACTCATGTCTTTCCTTGACTTTCAGTTGTCTGTAATTGAAAGTCTTACTGCTACAGAAGCAGAAGCCTCCACTTCATGTGTTCTGGAGGACGTGGCAAGGCTACAGGAGCGACACTTTGCAGATAAAATTCCTGCAACACCCAAAAGGAGCGACCATGTCATCGTTGTAAAGTGTGCTCGATGCAGGGAAAGAGGCAGGAGACTCGTGTTTACTGTCCCCAGTGCCCAAGTAAGCCTGCCTTCTGTTTTCCTACTTGCTTTATGTTGTATCACACTAAAGCAAAATACTGGGAAATTGACTGAGGTGGAGCTGCCAATAGGATAACCTTTCAATTGGTGTGAATGGATACCTACTGTCTGTGGGCCACTCCTTCACTACGCAAGCAGCTGCAGGATATTTCTTCCTCTACTTCATGAAATCATGGACTTCTCAACACCTTTATCTGCTTTCAGAACGTGGTAGTTGTTCTGTTCGCCAATTGACAAGTGCATTATAGTCCCCACGCTGCACATACTGGTGGGCAGAACATATGCCACGTTGTCATGGAGTACCCGTGTTTCACATTCAACCGTTCTACGTAGTTTATGATGTTCTCTTTAGGAAGTTTTTGAAAATTTCCAGCATGTTTGCCTTAGTTTCAAAGGTAGATATGCTTGCTCAGCTCGAGAAATGTTTAAGCGGCATACTCGGGCACCCCCCAACTTGCATCCACAAACTGGAAGGAGTTGGATAGAGCATTATGAGAGCATTGATAGCTCGTGACAGAAATGTTCACTCAAGCTTCAAGTAGCTAGAGATGAAAGGCATTAGTATAGGGTCTCTTAACAATTGGACAGGGTTAGTCAGGACTCTGAGGACAGACACACAAACGGGTTAGAACAGCTTACGGTAGGTACGCTTTCCGAGGAATATTGCAAAGGTAGAAGGCAGATAGTAAAGGTAGTATAGATACACGTCCTGACTTCTTCTTCACCCATGGATTCAAATCCATTGCTGCCACACTCACACTGAATTTACTGTGGTACTTATGGGTCAATGCTGCTTGCCATGTTCATCCTCCGTTAGAACTTAGTAGATGGTCAGTTTGCTGTATGATAAGTGCATTACAGTCACTGCACATAACGGTGGATTGGACATATGCTACGTTGTCACGGACTACCCTTGTTTCACATTCATCCGTTCATAGTTTATGATGTTACCTTTTGAAAATTTCCAGCATTTTGCCTTAGTTTCAAAGGTAGATATGCTTGCTCAGCTTGAGGAATGGGCTTCACGGCATACTCGAGCACCCCCAACTTGCATCCACAAACTGAAAGGAGTTGGATTTAGCATAGTGAGTGCACTAAAGGTGCATGAAAGACATGTCTTCCTGAGCCTCATGTGGCTGTCATGGAAGTCATTAGTATAGGTTCACTGGGCATGAGTTCGGTAACGTTCTGGAAGAAGGAGGTGGAGACTTGACAGGTGGTAGAATATAGTCAAAGTCATTATGTCTTGTGGCATATGAATGTGATGGGCCCTTGCATGGCGGCAGTATGTTTGTGTGAGTGCAAGTGATATGGTTGTTTGGGCCCGTGGCTGGCGGTACGGAAGTCTTGTGTGTGGTGTGTGAATGGCGTGTGAATGGACCATAAAGTGGTTGGTGCCGTGATGTGGCTTTATGGCTCCCCTTCAGAAGGCTTGGCTTCAATATTTATATACTTTGATAAGTATTTGTGCTTTGAAGCCAGCGTTTCTGGAGGTGCTAAAACCAACCTGTGTAAGTGGTGGATTAGCTTTATCAAATGAGTGTTAGATTTATATTTGGGTCTGTTTAATGGCCTTTTGTAAGATATTTTTTTCCACAATGGGTAGCAGGGGACTTTCTGCCCTAGCTCAGTCGTCACCTAGGCAAACCATTACATTTTTGAGTAGTAGACAAAGGGGGAAGTACAAGGGTGAATGACTTGCGTGGTTCTCACTGTTTTTTACCCAACATGCCCTGCTAGCCTCAAATTTTGTTGGAAAAAATCACTATTTCCACACATTTTTGTGTGGGAAAGTTGTGGCATCGCCGGGCAGACATGCATTTCCTACCACCCAGTGTTCCCCAAGGTCTCCCGATAAAAATGGTACCTCACTCGTGTGGGAGGCCCAAGTACCCACGACAGGCTAGGGCCCAAAAGGTATTGAGGCGACATTAAAATTGCCTATCACAAAACAACCTGGTTTTGCAAGGGGGTCACCTCGGTTTTTGGCCCCGTGCTCGGTGGGCAGCTAGGAAACCTACCAAACCCACACATTTCTGAAAACTAGACACCCGGGGGTTCCAGGGAGGTATGGCTTGCGTGGATCCCCCAACGTTTTCTTACCCAGAATCCCCTGCAAACCTCGAATTTAGGTGGAAAAATCACTTTTCCACACATTTTTGTGTGGGAAAGTTGTGGCATCGCCGGGCAGACATGCATTTCCTACCACCCAGTGTTCCCAAGGTCTCCCGATAAAAATGGTACCTCACTCGTGTGGGAGGCCCAAGTACCCGCGACAGGCAAGGGCCAAAAACGTATTGAGGCGACATCAAAATTGCCTATCACAAAATGTTTTGGGCCCTAGCCTGTCGCGGGTACTTGGGCCTCCACACGAGTGAGGCACCATTTTTATCGGGAGACCTTGGGAACACTGGGTGGTAGGAAATGCGTGTCTGCCCGGCGATGCCACAACTTTCCACACACAAATGTGTGAAAAAAGTGATTTTTCAGCTATAATTGAGGTATGCAAGGGATTCTGGGTAAGAAACGTTGGGGGATCCACGCAAGCCATACCTCCCTGGAAGCCCCGGGTGTCTACTTTTCAGAAATGTGTGTGTTTGGTAGGTTTCCCTAGATGGCCGCCGAGCACGAGGCCAAAAACCCAGGTGACCCCTTGCAAAACCAGGTGGTTTTGAGATAGGCAATTTTGAAGTCGCCTCACTACGTTGTGGGCCCTTGCCTGTCGCGAGTACTCTGGGCCTCCCACACAAGTGAGGCACCATTTTTATCGGGAGACCTGGGGGAACGCTGGGTGGTAGGAAATTTGTGTGAGGCCAGTGATGCCACACTTTCCCACACACAAATGTGTGAAAAAAGTGATTTTTTCAGCTAAAATTGAGGTTTGCAAGGGATTCTGGGTAAGGAAACGTTGGGGGATCCACGCAAGCCATACCTCCCTGGAAGCCCCCGGGTGTCTACTTTTCAGAAAATGTGTGTGTTTGGTAGGTTTCCCTAGATGGCCGCCGAGCACGGGGCCAAAAACCCAGGTGACCCCCTTGCAAAACCAGGTGGTTTTGAGATAGGCAATTTTGAGGTCGCCTCACTACGTTGTGGGCCCTTGCCTGTCGCGGGTACTTGGGCCTCCCACACAAGTGAGGCACCATTTTTATCGGGAGACCTGGGGGAACGCTGGGTGGTAGGAAATTTGTGTGAGGCCAGTGATGCCACACTTTCCCACACACAAATGTGTGAAAAAAGTGATTTTTTCAGCTAAAATTGAGGTTTGCAAGGGATTCTGGGTAAGGAAACGTTGGGGGATCCATGCAAGCCATACCTCCCTGGAAGCCCCGGGTGTCTACTTTTCAGAAATGTGTGTGTTTGGTAGGTTTCCCTAGATGGCCGCCGAGCACGGGCCAAAAACCCAGGTGACCCCCTTGCAAAACCAGGTGGTTTTGAGATAGGCAATTTTGAGGTCGCCTCACTACGTTGTGGGCCCTTGCCTGTCGCGGGTACTTGGGCCTCCCACACAAGTGAGGCACCATTTTTATCGGGAGACCTGGGGGAACGCTGGGTGGTAGGAAATTTGTGTGAGGCCAGTGATGCCACACTTTCCCACACACAAATGTGTGAAAAAAGTGATTTTTTCAGCTAAAATTGAGGTTTGCAAGGGATTCTGGGTAAGGAAACGTTGGGGGATCCACGCAAGCCATACCTCCCTGGAAGCCCCCGGGTGTCTACTTTTCATAAATGTGTGGGTTTGGTAGGTTTCCCTAGATGGCCGCCGAGCACGGGGCCAAAAACCCAGGTGACCCCCTTGCAAAACCAGGTGGTTTTGAGATAGGCAATTTTGAGGTCGCCTCACTACGTTGTGGGCCCTTGCCTGTCGCGGGTACTTGGGCCTCCCACACAAGTGAGGCACCATTTTTATCGGGAGACCTGGGGGTACGCTGGGTGGTAGGAAATTTGTGTGAGGCCAGTGATGCCACACTTTCCCACACACAAATGTGTGAAAAAAGTGATTTTTTCAGCTAAAATTGAGGTTTGCAAGGGATTCTGGGTAAGGAAACGTTGGGGGATCCACGCAAGCCATACCTCCCTGGAAGCCCCCGGGTGTCTACTTTTCAGAAATGTGTGGGTTTGGTAGGTTTCCCTTGATGGCCGCCGAGCACGGGGCCAAAAACCCAGGAGACCCCCCTTGCAAAACCAGGTGGTTTTGAGATAGGCAATTTTGAGGTCGCCTCACTACGTTGTGGGCCCTTGCCTGTCGCGGGTACTTGGGCCTCCCACACAAGTGAGGCACCATTTTTATAGGGAGACCTGGGGGAACGCTGGGTGGTAGGAAATTTGTGTGAGGCCAGTGATGCCACACCTTCCCACACACAAATGTGTGAAAAAAGTGATTTTTTCAGCTAAAATTGAGGTTTGCAAGGGATTCTGGGTAAGGAAACGTTGGGGGATCCACGCAAGCCATACCTCCCTGGAAGCCCCCGGGTGTCTACTTTTCAGAAATGTGTGGGTTTGGTAGGTTTCCCTAGATGGCCGCCGAGCACGGGGCCAAAACCCAGGTGACCCCTTGCAAAACCAGGTGGTTTTGAGATAGGCAATTTTGAGGTCGCCTCACTACGTTGTGGGCCCTTGCCTGTCGCGGGTACTTGGGCCTCCCACACAAGTGAGGCACCATTTTTATCGGGAGACCTGGGGGAATGCTGGGTGGTAGGAAATTTGTGTGAGGCCAGTGATGCCACACTTTCCCACACACAAATGTGTGAAAAAAGTGATTTTTTCAGCTAAAATTGAGGTTTGCAAGGGATTCTTGGTAAGGAAACGTTGGGGGATCCACGCAAGCCATACCTCCTTGGAAGCCCCCGGGTGTCTACTTTTCAGAAATGTGTGTGTTTGGTAGGTTTCCCTAGGTGCCGGCAGAGCTAGGGTTCACAAACTACAGCTAGGCATTTTGCCAAAAAAGGGTCATTTTTCACTGCGAAATTGAGGTGTGACCACGTTGCGTTTTGCGCCGTTTCCTGTCGCAGGCACTAGGCCGACCCACACAAGTGAGGTACCATTTTTCTCGTAAGACTTTGGGGAACGCGGGGTGGGTGGAAATTTGGGGATCCACGCAGATTCCAGAACTTTCCACCACAGAAATGTGGGGAAAATGTGTTTTTTTGACAATTTTTTATGTTTGCAAGGGATTCTGGGTAACAGAACCTGGTGGGAGGCAGTCAAGTCACCCCATCCTGGATTACCCTGGGTGTCTAGTTTTCAAAAATGTATAGGTTTGCTAGGTTTCCCTAGGTGCCGGCAGAGGTAGGGTTCAAAAACTACAGCTAGGCACTTTGCCAAAAAAGGGTCATTTTTCACTGCGAAATTTAGGTGGGACCGCGTTGCGTTTGCACCGTTTCCTGTCGCAGGCACTAGGCCGACCCACACAAGTGAGGTACCATTTTTCTCGTAAGACTTTGGGGAACGCGGGGTGGGTGGAAATTTGTGGATCCACGCAGATTCCAGAACTTTCCACCACAGAAATGTGGGGAAAATGTGTTTTTTGGACAATTTTTTATGTTTGCAAGGGATTCTGGGTAACAGAACCTGGTGGGAGGCAGTCAAGTCACCCCATCCTGGATTCCCCTGGGTGTCTAGTTTTCAAAAATGTATAGGTTTGCTAGGTTTCCCTAGGTGCCGGCAGAGGTAGGGTTCAAAAACTACAGCTAGGCACTTTGCCAAAAAAGGGTCATTTTTCACTGCGAAATTGAGGTGGGACCGCGTTGTGTTTTGCGCCATTTCCTGTCGCAGGCACTAGGCCGACCCACACAAGTGAGGTACCATTTTTCTCGTAAGACTTTGGGGAACGCGGGGTGGGTGGAAATTTGTGGATCCACGCAGATTCCAGAACTTTCCACCACAGAAATGTGGGGAAAATGTGTTTTTTTGGACAATTTTTTATGTTTGCAAGGGATTCTGGGTAACAGAACCTGGTGGGAGGCAGTCAAGTCACCCCATCCTGGATTACCCTGGGTGTCTAGTTTTCAAAAATGTATAGGTTTGCTAGGTTTCCCTAGGTGCCGGCAGAGGTAGGGTTCAAAAACTACAGCTAGGCACTTTGCCAAAAAAGGGTCATTTTTCACTGCGAAATTTAGGTGGGACCGCGTTGCGTTTTGCACCGTTTCCTGTCGCAGGCACTAGGCCGACCCACACAAGTGAGGTACCATTTTTCTCGTAAGACTTTGGGGAACGCGGGGTGGGTGGAAATTTGTGGATCCACGCAGATTCCAGAACTTTCCACCACAGAAATGTGGGGAAAATGTGTTTTTTGGACAATTTTTTATGTTTGCAAGGGATTCTGGGTAACAGAACCTGGTGGGAGGCAGTCAAGTCACCCCATCCTGGATTCCCCTGGGTGTCTAGTTTTCAAAAATGTATAGGTTTGCTAGGTTTCCCTAGGTGCCGGCAGAGGTAGGGTTCAAAAACTACAGCTAGGCACTTTGCCAAAAAAGGGTCATTTTTCACTGCGAAATTGAGGTGGGACCGCGTTGCGTTTTGCGCCATTTCCTGTCGCAGGCACTAGGCCGACCCACACAAGTGAGGTACCATTTTTCTCGTAAGACTTTGGGGAACGCGGGGTGGGTGGAAATTTGTGGATCCATGCAGATTCCAGAACTTTCCACCACAGAAATGTGGGGAAAATGTGTTTTTTTGGACAATTTTTTATGTTTGCAAGGGATTCTGGGTAACAGAACCTGGTGGGAGGCAGTCAAGTCACCCCATCCTGGATTCCCCTGGGTGTCTAGTTTTCAAAAATGTATAGGTTTGCTAGGTTTCCCTAGGTGCCGGCAGAGGTAGGGTCCAAAAACTACAGGTAGGCACTTTGCCAAAAAAGGGTCATTTTTCACTGCGAAATTTAGGTGGGACCGCGTTGCGTTTTGCGCCGTTTCCTGTCGCAGGCACTAGGCCGACCCACACAAGTGAGGTACCATTTTTCTCGTAAGACTTTGGGGAACGCGGGGTGGGTGGAAATTTGTGGATCCACGCAGATTCCAGAACTTTCCACCACAGAAATGTGGGGGAAAATGTGGTTTTTTTGACAATTTTTTATGTTTGCAAGGGATTCTGGGTAACAGAACCTGGTGGGAGGCAGTCAAGTCACCCCATCCTGGATTCCCCTGGGTGTCTAGTTTTCAAAAATGTATAGGTTTGCTAGGTTTCCCTAGGTGCCGGCAGAGGTAGGGTTCAAAAACTACAGCTAGGCACTTTGCCAAAAAAGGGTCATTTTTCACTGCGAAATTGAGGTGGGACCGCTTTGCGTTTTGCGCCGTTTCCTGTCGCAGGCACTAGGCCGACCCACACAAGTGAGGTACCATTTTTCTCGTAAGACTTTGGGGAATGCGGGGTGGGTGGAAATTTGTGGATCCACGCAGATTCCAGAACTTTCCACCACAGAAATGTGGGGAAAATGTGTTTTTTTTGACAATTTTTTATGTTTGCAAGGGATTCTGGGTAACAGAACCTGATGGGAGGCAGTCAAGTCACCCCATCCTGGATTCCTCTGGGTGTCTAGTTTTCAAAAATGTATAGGTTTGCTAGGTTTCCCTAGGTGCCGGCAGAGCTAGGGTTCAAAAACTACAGCTAGGCACTTTGCCAAAAAAGGGTCATTTTTCACTGCGAAATTGAGGTGTGACCACGTTGCGTTTTGCGCCGTTTCCTGTCGCAGGCACTAGGCCGACCCACACAAGTGAGGTACCATTTTTCTCGTAAGACTTTGGGGAACGCGGGGTGGGTGGAAATTTGTGGATCCACGCAGATTCCAGAACTTTCCACCACAGAAATGTGGGGAAAATGTGGTTTTTGACAATTTTTTCTGTTTGCAAGGGATTCTGGGTAACAGAACTTGGTGGGAGGCAGTCAAGTCACCCCATCCTGGATTCCCCTGGGTGTCTAGTTTTTCAAAAATGTATAGGTTTGCTAGGTTTCCCTAGGTGCCCGCAGAGCTAGGGTTCAAAAACTACAGCTAGGCACTTTGCCAAAAAGGGTCATTTTTCACTGCGAAATTGAGGTGTGACCACGTTGCGTTTTGCGCTGTTTCCTGTCGCAGGCACTAGGCCGACCCACACAAGTGAGGTACCATTTTTCTCGTTAGACTTTGGGGAACGCGGGGTGGGTGGAAATTTGTGGATCCACGCAGATTCCAGAACTTTACACCACAGAAATGTGGGGAAAATGTGATTTTTTTGACAATTTTTTATGTTTGCAAGGGATTCTGGGTAACAGAACCTGGTGGGAGGCAGTCAAGTCACCCCATCCTGGATTCCCCTGGGTGTCTAGTTTTCAAAAATGTATAGGTTTGCTAGGTTTCCCTAGGTGCCGGCAGAGCTAGGGTTCAAAAACTACACCTAGGCACTTTGCAAAAAAAGGGTAATTTTTCATTGTGAAAATGTGGTACGTCCACGTTGCATTTTGAGCCATTTCCTGTTGTGGGCACAAGGGCTACCCACACAAGTGAGGTACCATTTTTATCAGGAGACTTAGGGTAACACAGAATTGTAGAGCAACTGTTATTACCTATTGACTTTCGATGCATTTCTGCCTTCCAAATGAAAGAGAATGTGTAAAAAATAAGTCATTTTGAAAAATGACCTATAATTCTCATGCTAGTATGGGTACTCCCAATTTCGGAAATGTGCAAATATCTACTGTTTCTAAAATCTACATTTTGTTCCCATTTCAGAAATACATAGGTGTCTTTCATAACAATTTTTCCATGTATACATTTTCCCAAAATAATTGCTATATACCCGGTACTTAAAAAAAAATCATTGCAAGATGTTGCTCAATTATTGGCTCTGGGTTCGTCGGGTTCTTGGTGAACCTACAAGTCCTATATATCCCCACAACCAGAAAGGTCCAGCGGATATAACGGTATATTGCCTTCAAATAGCTGTCATAATTAGAAGAAGTTAGAGGTGAAAACGTTGACACAAATGGCTGTTTTTTTCAACTAATTTTCAATTTTTCCTTTATTTAACTGTTAGTTTCTATAAGGAAAACTTTAAGGATCTACACAAATGACCCCTTGCTGAATTCAGAATTTTGTCTACTTTTTATAAATGTATGGCTTTCCAGGATCCATTATTGGTTTCATACCCATTTCTACCATTAACTGGAAGGAGGTTGAAAGCACAAAAAATAGCAAAAATAGGCTATGTCCCAGAAAAATGCCAAAACTGTGTAAAATTTTTGGTTTTCTGACAAAAGTCTGTCATTCCCTAAAATCTGGGAAAATGGAGATTTCAGCCCCACAAACCTTTTTTGATACCATTTGCAGGGAAAAACCCAGACGCTTTTATATGCGGGACTTTTTCCCATTTTTCCCAAAAAACCAAAATATAGCTGTATTTTGGCTAAAATCTGGGACCCCTCCAGGGGAATCCACAAACCCTGGGTACCTTTAGAATCCCCATGATGTTGGAAGAAAAGGACGCAAATTTGGCGTGGATACCTTATGTGGTCCAAAAGTTACAGAGGCCTAATCGCGAACTACTACAAATAGCCAAAAAAGGGCTCAGCACTGGGGGGGAAAAGGCCCAGCAGTTAAGGGGTTAACACAAGTTACTTCAAACGTTCAAGTCTGTAAGACAGGCAACCCATCAGTTCCACACTAGGCCTGGGCGGTAAATTCCGTTCCGTTCGCGGAATTTGGGTAATTTCGCATTCCGCAGAGAACGCGAAATTGCCCAAAATTCCGTGATCCGCGGCTTCGCGTAGTTTTTTGCTTGTTCGCGCTTTCAAAATGCGTGTTCGCAAGATATTTCTCCCCGAGCACGCAAACAGCGTTCGCAAACACGAAAAAAGCATCGCGAACGGGCGGAACAAGCAATTCCGCGTGTTCGCGGAATTTTTGCGTGCTCGCGGACATTTTTTACCATTTCGCGGAGCTTTGCATAGCGCGACTACGCAAATTCCGCCCACCCCTAGTCCACACACCTTATACCGGTGAACTAGTATCCATAAGCATCAAATTCTAGCAAACTTGTTATATGCAAAATGTCCATTTACTCCATGTGTAATGAAACTCATCTGTGTTCACAGCCGAGTGATCCTGCAGACTGTATTCGCAAAGTTTCTCACCCCGAATTGAAATGCACATCCTTTTCAAAAGTATATTCTGTATCTTCAGCTATCAGCCATTGTGTAGGCTGAAAATCTGCATTGTGTAATATTATAGTCAGTACAATGAAACTAGTGTGCTGGACATCAAGCAATGCTAATGTCAACTGTATTCACCCTAAACTCCTCTATAATGGTCTCTCTCAGGACATTACACACGGGCGTCTAATGTCAGTGCCATCTTAGACTCGTATTAATACGGTGATGCGATCCCTTAATTCATAACGGGTTAATAACCACCATCTTGGAGTGGTGAAAGGCATCATTGAAATCCTTTTTTTTTAACCTTAATCTACGAATGCAACTATGTCAGGAATATCAGATTGTGCACCACTAACCTTAAGTATCCGACCAGCAGGGGCGATGTACGAAGTCTGTCCAAGCATTCCCCATGCGTTATCCCCTAAGAGCGAGTATAGACTGCTATCCTGGGAGAAACCAACCAGGGGAAAGGGGGAATGGGATAAAATAATAAGAGCTGCTGATGATACTGGGATGGCCTCGTCTGCAGAATTCTCAACAGGGTAGGGATGTTTATCCTCCAGTTTGAGCCAAATGTGTGTGTGTCCACTGTATAGGAAATAAGAGAATAGCAGTGTACCAAATATCACATCAAGGTCTCATTTGCAACATTATTAACGAACACTCGTCTCTCATTGAATGTCATACTCACAGCAAATTCTTCAAGCAGCTGCCAAAAAGGAAAAGCACATATGTACGTTCAGAATCTTCCTCAATTCATAAAAGTCAAAAGACAACTCTTTAGAGTAAGGTTAGAATATCCATTGCGGAAGAGAACCAAAAAATAGTCTAGTAATTCTGATAATGGTACCCTTCCTGGGTATTATAGCAAAAAGGAAGTACCACTGAAATGGTCTGTTACTTGCACAGGCACACGATCCTCGGACACCTTGTGAGAATGTTTTGGCAGCATTTAATGAGCCGAACAGCTCCGGCTCCGAAATGCAAGAATCTAAGATGAACCAACGACATCCAGCACTGGAAACACACCCAGCCACAGACATAGCTGAGGCGCCCCCTCCTGGGGCGAGAACGGGAAGAACAAGCTCTGGCAAAGGTTTGCAGGAATCAGAACGTAGAGTGTATGCAGTTTTCCAAATTTCCACCCCCAAACGGATTGTCAAGCACTGGACAATCCCCAGGGTGTGGTTTTTATAATGCTTGCTGTCTATAGGGCGGCTGGACGAAGTGTCCTTCCTGACCGTCCTGATGTCTTCTGGGACATGTAGTCCCATATCCTTCCTGTGACTGGTTCACATTCATATCACATCTGAACCCCAGTCACACAGTGATATAATAATGGTGTGAGCTTCAGTGTTGTTTGTGTACATGTACTACCCTATCCAAGACCCATATTTCTGTACACCACCATAACAGTCTATATAGCTTACTCAATTATAATTTAGAATTCAACCATCTGAATTATCTTGCAAAATGCTAAATGCAACCCATTGCTCGAAAACACATTTCGGATCAATAGACAACATATCCCGATTATTATATAGACATGTCACTACTGAAATTCAAAGTCACAAAAAGTAATCATTGCCTTGCCTACTTTTCCCTGTTGTCTCACCAGAGATATACAATGTGATGAGTAGGCGAGAGAAGAGGAATAAAGTGCAGCAAAATATCCCAACATGCCAAGCTCTATAACAATACATATGAACTAGTCATAACCATCCATATGTACAGACCAGGTTGAAATGATAATAACAGGTTATTGAGATATACTGTTATCTTGCTTGTAAATGTTGCCTCATGCATTGTTATATTATTCTTTAAAAAAGAATCAATTTCCCACAGGTATTTTAACAATTTCATCTTCAGATCAAATATCACAGCTCTTAATAAATACATCAGTATTACCCCCACCCCCCAAAAAAATGACATTTCATGATCTTTGTTCAGCTCTTTTTCCACCACTTTGAGTTTCATGATCCAGATCCAGAAGATTTGTCCCAGGGGAACCGAATAAAGGATTTGATATCTGTGATAACCTTTGAGGGTTGTCATGGATATCGGTGAGGTTAAATCCGGAATCCTATTTAACGCACAGGAGGTTAGAGCAGGTATAATGGGTCTAACTAAAAATAAGGCCCCAGGCCCTTTTGGGATTCCACCAGGCCTCTATATTTCTAACCTAGACATCTGGGTACCCATACTCACTGCAACTATTAATGCTGCGGTCATCATTGGCCGCCTAGACACTTGGGCATTATCTACCATTGTCCCGGTTTTTAAAAAGGGAGATCGGGACAGCACTCATTGTTATAGGCCATCTCCCTTTTGGATTCAGTTGTAAAGGTGGTGGGCCGCATGGTCCTTGATGGGCTCGCTAGCTGGGTAGATGACAATAATATTCTGACCAAGGTCCAATATGGTTTTTGACCAGGTTGTTCAACGGTGGACCAAGTTTAAATTTGTACATACTCTTGAATAAGTACACAGTCACTTGCACTGGCACCATCTACTTAGCTTTCATGGATCTGTCATCCGCGTTTGATCGCGTTAACAGATCCAAGCTCTGGCAGTTAATTCTCTCTATTGGCATTGATAGAGACATTGTTCTGTTTTTAAGGGATCTCCATAGATACACTAAAGTTGTAGTACGCTATTCTAAGGATCTCAAAGTATCCCGTGAGTTTTGTATACAGAGTCAAGGGTGTATCCTGGCCCCTTTTCTTTTTAATCTGTATATTAATAACTTGGAGCAGGCCCTTTTGAACTTAAATACTGACTCCCCTCAGGCGGGCACGCAAAGTTTGCCTGTCCTTCTGTATGTTGATGATGCTGTCCTCATGGCGAGGACAGCAAGGGGCTTACAATGCTTTTTGAACTCCTTTGTACACTTCATGGAGGACTTGGACTTGCTGGTCAACAACAGCAAATCATATATCATGCAGGTGTCCAATGTCCAGCTAAGCCCTGCAATTTTCTGGCGGGGGATACGCCGGTCCCGAAGACCAATGTCTTTTCATATCTAGGGGCGGTGTTTGATGCAGCCCTGAATTGGCACCCCTTGACAAGTCGAAAGAAAGGGGAGTTTGCAAGGGCTATTGCATCCGTCCTTAATTATGCCTCCAGACTAGGAAGTATACCAATCGGGGCACTTTTGCAGATTTGCAAAGCTAAATGTATATCAAAGGTCACCTATGGGAGTGAGATTTGGGGTTATATCGAGCACGACATATTGCAATGTGTTGAAAACACTTTTCTGAGACGGATTCTCTGCTTACCCCAGTGTATTCCATTGTTTATAGCCCACTAAGAACTAGGGATGGCCTTCCTCTCAGATGTGCTGGCCTATCGTCCATTGTCATTATGGATGAAAATCTATGTGAAGAAGGGAGCAGACCTAAGTAAAGAAATTCTGAGGGATTGTCTTACGCTTGATTATTCTAACCATTTTTGCTGGTTAAGGTATATCAGAGAAAGTCTTTCCAGCATGGGAAGGGCTGATCTATTTGAGAATCCAGAGGAAACTTGTAGAACGGTTATGTATTGGGTAAAGGAGAACTTCTTCAAAATGCGCACATGGGTCAGGGAAGAAGAGTAGTTGAGGAAGCCCAGTGTTCATAGGTATTCCCTGTTAAAGACGGTGCCATTCACTGATCCCTATCTCTTATGGTTCAAAAGTGCCCACAACTGCTTTTTACTGACTAGATTTCTATTGGACCTTTTTCATTATCTCTTAGTTTATCCCAGTGGTGCATATAGAAGGCAGTGCCTCTTACCCTGTGGCTGTGATGGAAGGTCTCCACAGGATATTATTCACTTTTTAATGTTTGTAGTTTTTATGAGGTCCCAAGAAAGTCTTTTATCATTCCTATTCTTAAGAAAGTCAGGCAGGTTAGAATGGCTTTTATCTTTTTACAACTGCTTTCAAGCAACTCTGTATTATACACTCTTAGCTTTTTAACGAATTAAGCTTAGGGCCAGCTGCAATTAATTTTTATGGCTAATCTGGGTTACCATGGTAATATGAAATTGTTTTTATTATGGATCCACCAAAAGTGTTTGCTATTTAAATTTGTATTATGTATTGTTTCTGTTAAATTATTTGATGGAGTCTTTTTTTAAGGTGTTGTTTGACTTTTATGGTTTTCTTGTAAAAACCAAATAAAGTTGATGATGATGATGATATCTGTGATACACTGTGGACTACCGAATTGTTCTCTGACTATGTTCACACAGTCTATAACAAAGAACTCATGCAGGCCAATGGCAAAAGCACACTGGCTGGCTACACAAAATAGCTACCAGCCAAATGTTCAAACAACAACAAGCAAGAAGGCATTGACAGTGGGGAACACATGCAGGCCTATGGCAAAAAGACACTGGCTGACTACACAAAATGGCCGCTGGCCACATGTTCAAACAAAAGCACACTAGAAGACATACGCAACAAAGAACACTTGCAGGCCAGTGGCAAAAGCACACTGGCTGGCTAAACAAAATGGTTGCTGCCCACATGTTCAAACAACAACAATCAAGAAGGCAAGGACACACTTACAGGCCTATGGCAAAAGCACACTGGTTGACTACTCAAAATGGCAGCCGGCCAATGTTCAAACAACAACAAGCAAGAAGGCGTGGACATCAAAAAACATATGCCGGCCTATGTCAAAAGCAGCATACTGGCTGGCTACACAAAATGACCGCTGGCCACATGTTCAAACAACAACAAGCAAGAAGGCATGAACAACAAAGTTCAAAGTTTATTTATTTGCATAATTAATTTAAAATATTGCATACAGCTGAAAATAAAACATTTTCATACACTATCAACACACTCAAACTTCATAAAAGACATAAAAACACATTCTCTGTTACTGCCAGTTAGAATTTGTGCTGTTGACCTTCTTGTGTGCGAAATATCAATGTCGTTGATTCTTGTTTGGCTCATTCGGACCCCTTCCCATGAAGCACAAAGGGGGAAAAAATTAAATCTTGAGGTGCGGCGTCTCTTCGAACTATTTTTTGTCCCCTTGTTTCATTTGTAAAATGCGTACGGCTGATGAAAAAATGCTCTGTTTGTTTCAGGTAATAAAGTGCATACTACTTTAGCAAACTGCTCCTAAAGTACTAACTAGCCTTAAACTTTCTCTTACCCGGTACCCCTGAGAATTTTCAGGGTTGGTTATAAGAGTTTTGGTCCTTGGCAAGCAAGGGGGCTTAATGTGCCACTTAGCCAGGTGATTACTACTTGCCTGCGGGTGCATATTTTGCAGGTTCAAGCAGATGGGCATTATTTGAAAGGGCGTATGGCTAGAAAAAATGCACCCCTTATTTCAGGTAGTAAAGTGCGTTCTACTTGTTCAAAACTGCTCCTAAAGGGGCTTTCTAGCCTTAATCTTTCTTTGGCCCGGTACCCCTAAGCTTGCTCAAGATCAGTTTTAAGAATGTTGATCCCTGGTAAGATAGGGGGATTGAAGTACCACTTAGCCAGGTAATTACAGCTTGCCTGCAGGTACGAATTTGCAGGTTCAAGAAGGTTGGCCTCAGCAATTTTTTTCTCTGGGCCATGACCTCCGGACATACGCAAATAATATGTGCTAATGTCTCTCTTTTGTATCCAAATAGGTGACATCTTTACTTTTCTGGTGGGCTCTTCGAGGTTGAAACTAAATCTTTAGGGCCCGATTCACAAAGGCAATCTGAGACAAAAGTCTAACTTTATGACTTTTGGTATTCACAGAGGTCATTTACGAGTTGTATCTTTTCGTCCACAGTCGGGCGGGAATCTCCGGCTTGGGCCGTACTCTCCGCACCCAGGCAGTACTCACTGTCTTGGGCCGGATGAAGTGTAATCAATGGGCCGGAATGCAATTTTTAGAAAAGAAACATTAGGAACGTGTGCTAAATGGTAGAGTCTACAATTTGCGCACCCCTCAGTGTTGACTGTAGTGTCAACACTACAGTCAACACTAAGGGGAATGTTGCGCTCCCCTTAGTGTTGACTGTACTATATTTGAAAACATAACGTTGTGAACTCAAAAACCCACAGAAAATCACCAATTATAGTTAGCATACCTAACTATAACTTGGGGCCCTGCCATGCACTGCTTATGACCTCACCAATTGCATCATTCATGAGATGCTCTTATGACAACACTGATGAAATCATCCAAGATACTTCCATACATATTACTCTATTAAGAATTATGGCATTAGAGATATGAAAGTAAGTAGAAACTAGCTTACAATAATATGTAGCATCATTTATGCCATTACACGTACAACCCTTTTAGGTGGAGCAAATGTCTGTTATGTTCAATATTGACACTATACAATACACTTCAGAGGTAACCAACCCCACGGTGACAATAAACCACTCATAGCTGGGTAACCCCTACTGCACACGATATGTAATCTATATACAACTGTTCAGAGAAAACCAACTTCCTCCAGACACTCAAGCCCTCCTACTCTTTAGTCTTTAGTGTGTATCAAATCATTCACAGTTAGCAAACCTCTTGTGAGAAATGAAGCTGACATGAGAGAAAAGTGGGTACTGTAAACAGTGTGTACCCTATGCAGAGAGTGTACCCTGTACCAGTCTGTTTGGAGACAGAGTAACTCTCATGAGAAATATACCACCGATTGTTAAACAGTATCTACTAAAAACAGGGTTCACTCTATTCAAACCCCTTTCCAAAGAGAGAATACTCACTGTAAACACTCACGGCCTAAAGGTGCTAAACATCACACTACCCAAATGCTTTGTACACTGCTGAAAATGTTATAGATAGATGAGCTTCAGTGGCTTATCAAGCATTTGTACATTGGTAAGTACCTGGTGCACACATTCATCTTTCCTACATAGAAATTATTATGCTAAGACGATTCTCCTAAAATACTCAAGGGTATTTGAGATGTCATCAGTGATGTCAAAGACCATGTCATGAGTGATGTAAAATGTGAGATGCAGTGCAGTGCATTGCAGGGGGATAAGTTATAGTTAGCTCATGTAACTATAATTGCTGACTTTCTATGGTTTTGTGTGTGTGAAATATGAGCCTAACTATAACATCGCTGTAACCTTTGTTTTTTTCAGTGAATTTCTAAGGTTTTTTTGTTTCCTAACTATAATATCCTTGTAACCTTTCAGTTTTTCCTGTAAATTTCTACGTTTTTTACTTTTTTATTTCCCTAACTATAATGTTCCTGAACCTTTGGTTTTTTTTAAGTGAATTTCTAAGGTTTTTTATAACTACATTTCTAAAGTATAACAGCTTTTTAACTTTTTGGTTTTCAGTAAATTTCTAAGGGTTTTTAAAAGTATATTTTCCTAACTATAACATTTATGTAACTATTGGCTTTTTTCAATGATTGTTTTACCTTTCTTTTTTTTAATTGACATTTCCTAACTCTAAAGATTATTTTACCTTTGGTTTTCTCAGTGATTTTTATGGGGCTTTTTTACTAAATGTTTTAGTAGCTTTAATGTTTATGTACTTTGTAGTTTTTTTGGTGATTTTATTTTACTATTATATTTAATTTATAATAATATTCTATATCTGTATCTCAACCAATCCAGTCTGGTATAGTTTGAGATATTTTAAGGTACACATCATTACTCAGCAGCACTGGGAAGCCTTTGGGTAGCTATGCACTCACATAGCATAACATAATATAACAAATCTGTGTGTTTAATTTAGAAAGCATCGTACATTATTTGGTGTTAAAAATACTTTACCAGCATTTAATTGTGCTTTATATTGTAGTTTTTTATTTTATTAATTCAAAAATAGTTTTCCAAAAATAAAGTACATTTTTGTAGGTATTACAAAATGTAAATATATATATATATATATATATATATGTATATATATATATATATATATATTTACATATATATACACACACACACATATTTATATTGTTATATATGTGTAGTTAGGCTCAGATCTCACTCGTACAAAATGGGTAAAATTCAGCAGCTATAATCACCTGAGCTACCTATAACTTACGCCCCTGCAATCCGCTATCCACTGCTTATGACCTCACATATTACATCACTCATGACATGGTCAGTGACATCACTGATGAGATCATCATGTGAGTATAAGTGTTTTTAAGAATTTATGGATGCTAAACATATGTACTAACCTACTAAAAATGTTGCTGTACTACTAATGCGTAATACTATCTCTAACGTGTTTATCTGAGTGGGTGTGTGACTGACTGTATCTGTGTATGAGTGGGTGTGGGAGTGGCTGTGTGGGTGTGAGTGCATGCATGAGTAACAGTATGTGCGAGTGAGTGGATTTCTCACTAGTTCTGCAGGTGAGTGAGTGGTTGTGTCAGTGGTTGTATGGGTGTGTGAGTGGGTATTTGAGTTGTTGTATGGGTGTGTGAGTGAGTGTGTGACCCAAGATGAATAATCTTTGAAGTACAAGCCAAGGTGGTTCTTAACCAAATTGCAAGCCCCCCCACCCCCTCCGACAGCCTACCCTTCCCTGAAAACTGAGCAGGTCGGTCATAACAAACAAACCGAGGCCGAAAGTGTGGCAAAAAGGCGCATGTTTCCCGGAACATACTTAAGTCAAACCGGTCCACAAAGCTACACCTCTCTGGGCATGCCAATTTATTTTAATTACCAGCTAGGCTCCAGGAAACAAGTATAGTAGAAGAGGGCAACAAGAGAGTGGAATCATAACCGATGAAAACACAAGGAGGACCAGATTTTCCTAGTTGAGAATTGTTAGATGCATGAAGCTGCAACATATCATCATGGCTAGGGACTTCTAGTGCTGATAAACTAGACTCCACAAGTAAGGAAATCAAAGAGGTCGTAGGACCAGGTTCAACCTCTCCATTGGACAGGGTTCCAGACTCCCTCTGTACCTCCTGATGGCATACAAGTCAGTCGTCTAAAACCACAAAACACTGACGCCTACCCCAAACTTTCATAACCCTTACAACAAGCGGGTAGGGCTAGATAGGACAAAGATAGCAGGATTCACAACCACTTCTCATGATCGCTGTATAAGATCTATTTGCAAACAATTAATCTAAAAGGACCGAATTTACATAGCCAGTGTTTATCCAGAAACTCATGCATGGAACTGCCCCTCCTGGACCATTCCACACCCCTTCAGTAACCTCTTCCTCCTCCACAGGAAAAATATATTAACCCTATCGTATCTTCCACTCCCTTATTTGTATGACATTAAGGGGCATATTCTCAAGGACTCATCGCCGAATTAGCGGCACTTTTCCGCCACGAAATTGGCGATAGATTTATCGCCCTATTCACAAGCCTGTGCAAACAGCCGACATCGCCAGTTTACCTGCGATAGCTGCCGCTAAAAACATCGACAACTAACGCTAATCATATGCAGAGTAGGCGTTCCCGTGCAAAAATTCATGATAACACCACTTCGCGATATTCTCAACGACCAGCCAGATCAGCGATGCGGTCCAAAAACAGGCGATAAGGCGCGGTAGCAGCAGGGACTTAAGACCTGCTTTTTTCTGGTCTTAAGTAGGACGAAAACCTGCAGTATAAGGGGAGCCCAGCCCAAAGCCACATCTGAAGACCAACAGATGCCATGGAGCTACTAATCATGCAGCTTGGAGACCCAAGAGGGCCACCACACCCACCGCCACCACCCCCAGGACCACCCCCCCCCTGGACTACCACAGAGGCAGTGCAGAACAAGACAGCGGACCTTCCGAAAATGCACCAGCCTCAGAGACTTAACGCCAGAGGATGTCATTGCCCATTACAGGCTCAAAAGGACAACCATCCTCTGCATCCTGACCCACATTGCCCACATGCTGACGGTACTAACACAGCGGACAACCAACATCCCTCCGCAAACAAAGCTGCTGGCTGTGATGCACTTGTTGGCCTCTGGTACCTTCCAACCAACAACTGCCAGAGTCAGAGGAGACTCACAGCCAGCCCAATCAAAGTTCCCCACACCTGTCATGGATGCCAACATCAGCTTGATACCCCAGCACCTTCACTTCCCCCACACTGCGCAGGAACAGCTGGAGACCAAGCAAGGCTTCTACGCCATAGCTGGCTTCCCGCACGTGTTGGGGGCAATGGACTGCACACATGTCCTACTTGTGCCCCCTGCCGACACTGCACACAATTACCGCAACAGAAAGCACATGCATTCCATCAACGTGCAGGCAATAGTGGACCACCGGGGACTGTTCACCAATGTCGTCGCCAACTACCCAGGCAGTGTGCATGATTCCTACATCTTCCAACAGTCCATCATCAACCAGCGCTTTCAGGATGGCACCTATGGAAATGCACTGCTCGTTGGTAAGTACCAACAGAACACACCACACACCTCAACTCCACAATCATACAACCCACAACTGTGGGAATGCACACGTAACAAAATCACATACAACATGCCAACCAACATGCCCACCTACCAGACACGACAACACAAGTAACTGTGGTAACAGGGGCCAGACATGTAGACAAACCATCCACAAAGGCATAGCCCTTCTGCCACACAATTGCAGAATGTGGGGAGAGGTGGGAACCAAGAATGTGCGAAGGAGGCAATAGACCCATGAATAAGAATGTACACAATGCCAAGTGTGGCAGTGATGTGCTGGACAGTCTTGAGTATGCAGAGCACAGACATGTCCATGTGGACATATACTGCTGGTGTCTGTAGTGTTGTGGACAGTGGACCCAACCATGTCACCCCAGGCAGTGGGGAAGACCTTGGACATGTAGCTATGTCGCCCCCCTGTAAGCGTAAGCATAGTGGGCTGGGCCGGCGTATACCAGTCCAGCGTAGGAGTGTGAAGAAATGGCCCGGGGCTCTGGGCGTGGTTCAGTTCCGGGCTGGCTACAAAATTAACTATGGTGTGTGTCTCTGTTGTGGTGTCGGCGCCACCCGGCCCTTAATCGACAATGTTGCAATGTAGTATTGTAGAGATTCTGCACATACACAAAACTATGCACAGCAATGCGGGACTTCGGTATATAGGGGCAACACCTTCCTACAGCCTTAGTACCCACGAGCCCACGACCGGCTAGTTATAGTGTCCCACCTGCCCTCCTATACACAGATAGAGAAACAGGCGTTTAGACAACCCAGAACACAACACTCCCCTAATCACTCAGGGATCGTGGTAACAGGTTATTCCCTTTCGCTCAGACTCTCGTACTCATCCACAACAAGAGATTGACAGAGTCACTGAGTTAGTTGAAAATGTTTGTTTTAACTAACGTGCTCTAAAATGCAGTATACGAGCCACTACTAAAATTAGAATGCATAATACAAACATTGTCAGCATTGTAGCAAGTCCATACATTATAAAAGGAGAAATCATTGTATATTGATTCTGGAGACAGGACTATAAAACCTACTCTTCCTTCCCCATGGAGGGGAAAACTAAGATGATATCATAGAAGATCTCTGGGTTTGTATAGCAGACCCCATACCTCTAAGACATAGCTCGTGTCTCTACATCACAGCTCCATACAGCTCTTCATTCTTGAAAAGTCTTTCCTCAAGAGTGTCTGCGTGTAACATGCATTCTCCTAATATCAAAAATAAGGTGCGTGTCCCACAAACAGCAGCTGCAGGGTATGTTTTGTCTATGTGCTAGGGCCTGACCAGATCAAAATAACAAGGGACGGTGTTGTTTGACCTTGCTCACGATGTTCAGACTAAACTCCCGGAAAAAGCAGGGAACCAGCGCAGCCAGCGGGTCGCAGGTGACCAGCGAAAACATCCTTGCATAAGAATAAGCCTGTAGTGTCATGTGCAAAAGCAGCATCATGGCCTCCGGACCCATTCTAACATAAAGATGTCAACGGGGTCCCTTAAATCCACATGACACCCTCCCCCTGGCCAGGTTGCAGAAGAATAGAAAAAACAAGGTCCAAGTCGCAAGCAGAGTCAAAGCACTGAGCATAGCAGGGGCAAAGTTCCAAAAAATCTAAATCATTATAAGGTTGATTAGTGGTAAAATACGAGAAGAAGAAAAAAAATAAAAATGTCTTGTTGAACAGTAATCATCGGAATCATATGAGATCCGTTGAACCTTGGAAGGCAAGGTGTTCCAAAAGACGGTCCCCCTCCTCAAAGACAAGGAGGGACAACATCCAATTCAACAACTTGAAGGAGCATACGTACGCATCATAATCCATAGCTTCAAAAAGCATGGTCGTACATCCCGTATCGTACTCAATGTAGCTGTGGTGCAGCAGGCGCGACGCCCCTTCACAGATGTCCCATTGTGCCAGCACTCCATTCACGGCCGCCATCAGCATGCGGGTACCAGTTGCACATGATTGATCATGACGCAATAGGGGCCACAGCATCAGGTCGTAATCAGGGCAAGGCCGTATGGCGTTTGAGAGGCACAAATCCAAAACCCAGGAGAAAGGACAGTCGCGGCACCAAAAAACTGGATGAACACATGTAAAGTATGCGTATCTGTAAGTCACATTGTAGGCAGCACCCACAATAGCCATAGGCAGGCAACCAAGGAATTCCTGCAATCCGCTGCGGTACAGCTCCAGCTGGACCGGATGATCGAGTACCACATGAAGGGCAGCCATTACGAAGTAGTAAAACAAGTAGCAGGACAGCACCAGCGAGCAAGAGGATCAACGGCAAGCCACCAAAAGCGCTGGAAAAAATGGAATGAATAAAAGCCGGAATTACACCAAATATCGTTTGAAACGAGGACACAAGACCTGAGCCCACCAATTTAAAAAAAGGTGCAAGGCCTTCTGTGTCAGAAACATTGAATATTTGGTGTATCAACTCCCCAAAATGTAGTGGGAGATTTGTATTTAATAGGGATTGTATTTCACTTGATGTCCGAGCCACCTGTAACTCGAATGTTTCACGGGCCGAGGTCAAGGCAACTTCATGTTGGAATAACAGTGCTTTGAGCCTACTTAATTTGTTGAAGCTTGCTTTCATAGTGGGAACAGAAGGCCACAGAGAGCTATCAGCAATGCCATGCGGGGGCGGACACAGGACGTTGCTGCAAGTGGGACACCGTTAACGATACACCGGCGTGCGCCGAAGCCATGCCCTCATGTGCAGCTGTGATCAACGCATGTCTGCGGTCCTCGTTGGGAATCAGCGGATCCCCAACGGAAGGAATTGTTACTGTCAGAACTTGTTCCGGGGACAATTGGTATTTATATTTGGACGGAAACCCCTGTGGGTATTTCGTCCCGTCTCTGGTAGTCGCTACGGCTGCCAGTATGTTGGTATCGACTTTTGTCATAGACCTTGTGACTGCTGCTACTGAACAAGTGGCTACTGCATTTCTGGATGCCTCGTCAGCCAGAGTGTTGCCTACAGCATGTGGTCCCACGCGCTGATGGCCAAGAGTATGTATTACATGTGTAAGTGGCAAGCCCTCTTTGAGAGCCGCCACTCGTACCCAAAGCGTTTTATGCTTGATCGTGTTACCCACATGACTTGACATGACAGTAGCATGCGCCCGGAGGGCAGGCTCGCCCGAATGGAATAATAAAGGAGCGCTCGGGGTCTTGGCTCATACATGCCAACTGTTGTGTGTGTATCTTCATTGCCGCAGCATAAGCCAAAGGCCGAGCCTCAATCGCAGCGCGAGTTCAGCCAGGCCTGAAATCCACATGTGTCCGCCCTATCCTTACCATGGCCTACACACACGTGGCCGCCCACCTTCAACAGCCAACATTACAGTGTTGTTGTCAGGCTTGCGGACATGCGCAGACAGGCATGACAATGGTGTGCCGTAGGAGTGCAAGTGATGCAACCGCGCAGCGCACACAAGTAAATAGGCTCGGGGGGTAGGGACGAGCAGCTGTGAGGCTACGTAATACACATTAATCCCGCACATTAGCCAGAAGCAATACATGGCAAACATGAATCCCAAAGTCGCACAAATCACACACCACAAAACTTGTAAGTCTGCCAACACAGCATGCTGAACCACCAATTTACACTAATCTCACTTACCGCTCACAGGTGATCAAGGATATGCACTCTGCCCATGGATGATGACACCCCTCCGAGCCCCGAACTCCCTGGCCCAGAGGCAGTACAATGTGGCCCACAAACGCACCAGGGTCATTGTTGAGCGCACATTTGGCGCGTTAAAGTCACGTTTCAGGTGCCTGGACATCACAGGTGGAAGACTCCTGTACAGCCCGGAAATAGTGTGCAAGATGATCATTGCATGTTGTGTATTGCACAACATATGTGTACGCACCAATGCCCCGTGGATCCAAGTGCCAGATGCACCGGACGATGATGAGGAAGATGAGGCAGGTGGACCACACCCCACTGCAGCTGCAGCAGGAATAGCCCGAAGGAACACAATCATTAGCAATTTCTTTGCATGAGCACATCACATTGTGACTGTCCTTAGCAATCATGGAACAGTACAAAATGACCACATGAACAGCCTGTGCACATAAATTCATTGCAACACACATTCCCTGTGTGCATGTCAGTCCTCTGTATTAGCACATCACTCTGACAAGTGTAAGTGCAACATTAAGTGCTAACAATCTCACAATTAGCATATAGATGGTGGGTAAGACACCTCTGTACAGAAAGGCTGTTTAGGGTGTCACGTATTCGAAATGCCATTTCAGGGTGTCAAATGATCCATAGTCATTGTGGGTGTGCACTGTGCTATACTTAATTGTGCATGTGTACCGTTGTGCCCATCTCCCCCCGTGCCCCCAGTCCCTGGTCGTTACTCACCCTGTTGCTGTTGGGTCAGGCCATGTTGAGCAGTGTCCGGTCCCTCAACTCCTGCCACCGTCTCCCCACTGATGACTTTGGACACCATTTCCTACATCTCATCCAGCTCCTGCTGTGGCGCTGGACTCCCACCTCCAGTCTGCATTGCTGCTTTCCGGTTGTTAGCGAGTTTCAGCTTGGTTTTGCGCTTCACATCATTGCAGCGCTTCTTGCAGTCGTCCACTTCCCTTCTCTTCACTCCAACTGCATTCACCTTGGCCAATATGGACTGCCATATTGCATTTTTAGTTGCCAATGACACAGTGGAGGTGATGAACAGTTGTTGGTGGTGTTCTATCACCTCCGTAATCAGGATCTTGTTTTCCTGTGGACTGAATCGCGGGTTCCTCTTCTTCTTCTCCTTGCCCTTCTCCTTCCCCGAGGTCCCTGGCTGGTCCTCCGGGGGGGGGGGGGGTTTGTGTGGTTCTTGTTGGCCTCTGTGGTTGCTCCAGCTTCCTCCATGGTGCTTCTTAGTTGTTTTGGTTTTGTTTTGTTGTTTGTTTGTTTTTGCAGCATTTATAGTGATTTTTCCCGCCTGACGTGGGAATAGCAAGCCTGGCGCTGCTTATCGCTGATGTTTTATCGCTGTTGGGCCCATCGCCACTTTTTTCACGTACGGGTTTCCTTTTTTATCGGCATCCCGATAATTTTAACGCGGACATTTGACGCGTTATCGGGGATCTATCGCCTGTTGCCGGCGTGTTGAGAATACGCCGTTAACACTGCGTTATTTTCCCACGATAGACGGCGTTATGTAAAATTGCGTTCACCTAGGTTGGCGATAAATATCGCCCGTTCTTGAGAGTATCCCCCTATGTTTGCATGACCTCTTCCACTTCTCCATACACAAGAAAAAGGAGGAAGCATCTTGCAAGGTTTTTTGGTTCCTTTAGCCCCAACTACCATCACCATAAACTTCTCACTCTTAAAGCGACCACGACCAATCCAATAAGCGGCAGGTGCTTTTGTGGTAGCAGTGGAGAGGAGATTCAGTGGCGAGCAGATGTTCATCTAGATGCAAATAGTCGTTTTCCGAGCCAGCAGTTTCTTTAAAATACGATCATCAAGAAATATATCTAAATTAATGAGAATTATCAATAAAATAGGTTTTACCCTACAAGCATTTTACATCTCAGAAACTGACGGTTGTCAGTTAGGATAACAATTTTACTAATATTAAAATAGATAAGGAAAACCAAAGTAATCATAATTAGATTGTACAATATCCGCAGATTAATCAGTCTGTATTTTCAATCCTACAAATGTATTCAAGTTGCGCTTTATTAGGAGAGAGACAGCCGTGTACATTATTTCATGTCGTTTTGTTTTCCCTGACTTTATCAATCTCATGCATGGTTGCTGGCACAAGCATTGGAAAATCAAATTTTCAAGTTATTAGAAGGGGACATTTCAATAAAGAGATTTTAATCAAAAACCCAGCAGGCCAAACCATGTAACTAATAGATTTGATGTTCACACTGAGAACCTGATAGTTGATAATGTCTAAATTGTGGTACAAGAAAGCATTATTGTTGACAGTTTTAAAACTCAATTATCCCTTAAGAAACACGTCACAATGAATAAGCAAAGATACATCCTTACTATTTTAAAACAAAGCACCTCGCACTTTCATTGGCTACTATATTTTTGTATTTATAGAATACTCTCTTTTGTCATGAACAAGGTAGCTTAACAACATCAGAAACACCAAGTTAAAGAGTTGAGTAACTGGGTAAATAGGCTGAACATGGGTGTCAGACTTACATTACTGCAGTTTATAACATCTTTATTATGCTTGGTTTTTGTGAGGTGTCATAGAATGTAGGCCTTTTATTGCAGTCATTTAGGATTTGATAGTAAAATATGCAAAAGCAAAAGCCGTTTACTTGTATTAGTGTGTAATCCCATGCTATCAGAGGAGGACAATATGTTCATTCTCACTTTCTGGTGACATTTATTTTATCAATAAATCTTGTTTAAGAGCATGTAAAAGTACAATGGAGCTCAAATAGATTTTGCACGATGAAAATTACTCAGATCACTGCACTCAGGTACTGCTGCTGGTAACCTTGGCACACAAACACATTCAGAAAAAGAAATCCGATGCAAAAATGTGCTGCACTAATAGTGCATTGAAGGTAGACAGGAAAATGCTCTTGCTACTGTGCAATATCAATCAATAGTTAGTTTATTTTAGATAATGAGATCAATAAATTAACAATGATTAAATTATATACAACAATATTTTAAATAAGCGTCTACTCGCATAACTATTATCAGTAGGCTAGCAATAAAACAGTATTAGGACTTCAGTATTCCTAACCCGGTTTTAATGTTAGGGCCTCTCACCCTACGACTAGCCATTCTGTTAATGTAATAGAACTAATTCTCTTGTCCCAAACAGCCACTAAGTCAGCAATGACGCTTTAAATCAGCAGTTGATTTTCAAAGGTATATTGCACTTTTTATATCTCTCATTTAGTAGTTACAATTCCAACATTGTCCTTGTTACATAAATAAGGTGGAGAAGAAAAGAGAATGTGCGATTATTGCAAGTAATGCATGAAGGATAATTCGCAGCTACATGTTAATGTCCAATGTACCGCTCAAGGGCAGATTTACCAAAGTGTATGTCTCATTGCACAGCGTAGAAATGTTTTAGCGTTGCACTGCGCACACTAAAAAATTCAGGGGCATATTAGCAAGGGCTTATCGCCGCTTTACTGGGACTTTTTTCCCGTTAAAGCAGCGATTTTTTTATCGCCCGATTAGCAAGATGTCGCTAACCTACGTTAGCGACAGCTATCCGGCGATAGCTGCCCTTTTCACTATCGCCGTGCATGGCAGCGATAATTATCGCTAATGGCATGCAAAGTAGGCGTTCCCTCGCAAAATTCCAAGAAAAAAGTCGCTAACACACCATCGCACTATTACCAATGATGTCCTGGACCAGCGAAGTGATAAAAAAACTCACGCTAAGGCCCCTTAGCTGGAGGAAAATAAGAACTGAAAAAACCAGTTCTAAACACTGAAAAACTGGTGATAAAAGGAGGCATATAAGGGAGACCAGCCCAGACACACAGCTGAAGACCCACAGACGCCATGGAGGCACTAATCATTCAGCTAGGAGTCCCAGGAAGGCAACAACCACCACCGCCACTGCCACCTCCCCCAGGACCACCAACGAGGCAGCGCCAAAGACGACGACGGCCCCTGCGCAGACGTCTCAGTCTTGGTGACCTGACACCAGAGGAGGTAATTGCCCACTACAGGCTCAAAAGGACATCTATTGAACACATCCTGAACCTAACGCCACTAACACAGCAGAGAACCAACATCCCTCCGCAGACAAAGCTGCTGGCCGTGCTGCATATGTTGGCCTCTGGGACTTTTCAACCAACAACGGCCAGAGTCGGAGGAGTCTCACAGGCATCCTTCTCAATCTTCCTCCCAACTGTCTTGGATGGCATACTCAGCCTGATACCCCAGCAACTTCACTTCCCCAACACTGTGCAGGAACAGCTTGAGACCAAGCAAGGATTCTACGCCATAGCCGGATTCCCACAAGTGTTGGGCGCAATAGACTGCACCCATGTCCGATTTGTGACCCCTGCGGACAGTGCACACATATACTGCAACAGAAAGCACACCCACTCCATGAATGTGCAGGCAATAGTGGACCACCGTGGACTGTTCACCAATGTCGTAGCCAAGTTCCCAGGGAGTGTGCATGATTCCTACATCTTTCAACAGTCCATCATAAACCAGCGCTTCCAGGATGGTACATACGGAAATGCAGTACTAGTTGGTAAGTACCAATGTAACACACCACATGCCTCAACATCACAGACATGCAAATAAGAAATGTGAGAATGTACATGTCACAATCCCACATACAACATGTCAAACAACATCACCACATACCAGACACAATAACACCAGGAACTGTGGGAACTGTGGCTAGATATGTAGATCAACCTTACTCAAAGTCGTAGCCCCTCTGCCACCCCTAAGCAAATGTGGGGAGAGGTGGGAACCATGTATGTGCGATGGAGGCACACGAATCATAAAGAAAGTAGGAACACAAGTCCCAGTGTGTAGGTGTTGTGCTGGACAGTCGGGACCAAGCTGACTGCAGATGTGCCCATGTTGGCATATAGTGTGTATATGTAGGCCAGCTTGATGGCAATGACTGTGTGGGACACTGTTGCACACGACAATGTGGGGAACCATTTGAAGGCTGCATGGAGGATGCAGAGGCAGGCGAAGCAGCTGCAGGCCACTGTGTACAGCAGTAGGTACATGGAGATGGAGGTTCCAAATATGGGGCATAGGTACCTAAATTTGCGGTGGGGACATCTGAAGGCAATGGCCCACCAGATGATCCCACATGCTGAATGTTTTGTTACGAGGAGGAGGACCCATGTTTCCCCTGTGGATAGCACGCCCCAGCTGTAGATCATCACTGTTGCAAATTACAGAAACCCACCTGGAAGACCTGTATGGTGTGTGGGCGTATTGTTGATGGTGAATATGAGCATCTGGTCCATGTGGGTGGTGCTGTTTACTAATATCCCAATGCCTGCACCAGCTCCACCACATGTGTCCACAGATGCATCAGCCAACTCTGATGTTGGTGCTGACCGAGGTTGCCTTTAGTGCCTGCCGTATGTAGCAGTTGCACAATGGGACAAGGGTGCATGCGCAGTTGGAGATACATGTATAGAAAACTGTGTACTTGTGACATAGCTGACGACTGCAGTGTTGTGGTTGTTGCTGTTGATGGTGGTGTGTAGCATCCCCTCGAAGTCCACACATGCAAAGAAGACGTCAAAGGCGTGCCTTGCCTTGTGGCTCAGTGTGGTGACGACCCTGGTCAGCCTGATGTCAGCAAACATTTCACCGAGTACAAGGAATGTTGAGCAGTCGTGGCATGTGAGTTGGAGGCTAAGCCAGGAATGAGCACGTAGTCCAGGGAGTGGATGGTGTTGCGTCTGATGATGTGTGTAGATAATATTAAAGTTGCACCACTTTCCAATTATATGTAGTCAATAAGTTCATATTTAGTCCATCTGATAATTAAGATTCCTTCTTTATTGCTTTTTATTCTTCTTATTAAATGAACCACAGCCAATGCGATTCGTTCTGTAAACAGAACTTCTTCAGGGCATTTGTAATTTCCACGGAACGAGTATATAATACTTGATGCAATGCAGTCCTTCTCCGAAATAAAGTTATAATATTGCGCTCCTATATCTTGCAAATTGAATTTGTCGTTTTCATTCAGAAGTCAATTCCATTCCCAGATGTAATATCATGATATGATAGTCACTCTCAAATTTTCTGTCCGTATCTACTTCGGACCCATCACACACCGTACCTCTCATAAGTGCTTTAATGTGTGTTCATTGCAGAGCCGCGCTCTCTGTGCAGGGCCTTGCGTTAATGCGGTTTCGGCTGGTCTCTCTCGGATCAGGTCCCAGCCCGGCCCTGCGGCCCCAACAGTCATTGATCAACAGAACGAAACGCGTTGGCTGTGGTTCATTTAATAAGAAGAATAAAAAGCAATAAAGAAGGAATCTTAATTATCAGATGGACTAAATATGAACTTATTGACTACATATAATTGGAAAGTGGTGCAACTTTAATAGTATCTACACACACGTTTGACCCTGAGGAAAGGGTGGTGCTCTTGGACAGAGGGCACTGTTGAAGTTTGCACACAGAATTACTCTGTCTTTGATAATATATTGGTATAATTTCTGAGTTTGGTGCCTATCGTAGGCAAGTTGGTCCACTGTCCAGCCTTTTGGTGTTGCGTCTGATGATGTTGATGGTGTGGGTGAAGCGTTCCTGCCCTCAATGGGCCCTGCATACGAGGGGGAACATAACTGTTGATGTGTGTCAGCTTGTGACAGGAAACAGCATGTGTTGTGCGTTGGTGCCGGCCGGGCAGCAGAACAGAATGTGAACTGTGTCTTGTGTGGCCTATTGCATCATAAATTTCACATGGCAATGACTGTGAGGAGGGTGGATTAGTGTCAGAGATAGACGGGAGAAGAGCCACTCATGCAACCGAGCAGCGCACACAATTGAATTGGCTTGGTGGAGGGAGTAACAACAGTGAGGCAATAGAAATTGAAAACATGCTTGTAAGCATACAGAAGCAACACATGGCTAACATGAGATACAACATAACATAAATGACACCCCACAAAACCATCTACACCAACACCACATCCAGCACAACCAATGATGTATTCATCTTGCTCCCA
Organism: Calotriton arnoldi; assembly: GCA_963921515.1. Lineage (NCBI taxonomy): Eukaryota > Metazoa > Chordata > Amphibia > Caudata > Salamandridae > Calotriton > Calotriton arnoldi. Next base: position 104,453 of record CAWUFW010007890.1, on the reverse strand, counting down.
CATGTCACAGGGGACCAAGGATATGCACTATGCCCGTGGATGATGACACCCCTCGGAAACCCCACAACCCAAGCCCAGAGGCAGTATAATGCAGCACACAGACGCACCAGGTCCATTGTGGAGCGCACATTTGGCGTGCTAAAGTCACGTTTCCGTTGCCTGGACATCACAGGTGGAAGCCTGCTGTACAGCCCTGAAATGGTAAACAAAATCATCATGGCTTGTTGTGTTTTGCACAACATATGTGTGCGCACCAAAGCACCATGGATTCAAGTGCCTGCACCACCAGATGAAGACAAGGAAGATGATGAAGAAGAGGCAGGTGGCGCACACCCCACAGCAAATGCAGCTGGGACTGCCCGAAGGAACAGAATCATAAACAATTTCTTCAACTGAGCACGTCACATTGTGACAGTCCCCCTCCAATGTATGTCATAGCAAATTTACCAATAACACGGTGTGTGGCAATAAAAATTCATACACAGATACCATGTCCGCATGTTACTGTCCAGCATGGGTACATCACTCTGAAAAGTGTGACGTTGCTCAACATGCGCAAAGAAAAGAACACAACTCCATTGATGCTGGGAATGTCTCCTCAGTACAGAGATGCTTTGCAGTGTGTCAAGTGTGTAAGACTAGAGTCTTCATGGTGCAATGTAGGCTAGCCAATGTAAAAATGTTGCGTCTCCTAAGTGTAAATCTGCCTAAATAGGTTGTCGTCTGTGATGAATAGCACAATTGTAGTCTGTTGTAATTGCTAAAAAAAAAAGCTCATTAGGAGTGTGTACGTAGTGTGAAATCTCAAAAAAATTAGGCCGTGAAATGGGGTAAAAGATGCAAATAGTGCGTGCAATGGGCTAAAAGATTAAGCTGTTGGTGTGCAATGGGGTAAGAGATGCTAGTTGTTGGCATGCAATGGCGTAAAAGTTGCAAAGAGGGCATGCAATGTCCAAATAAATGCTAATATTGCGTGCAATGGTGTAAAACCAGAAAATAGGTTGTGCAATGGGGCAAAATATGAATATAGGGCGTGCAATGGGGTAAAATATGAAAATAGGGCGTGAAATGGGGCAAATTATGAAAATGGGGTAAAATATGAAAATAGGGCGTGCAATGGGGTAAAATATGAAAATAGGGCGTGCAATGGGGTAAAATATGAAAATGGGGTGTGCAGTGGGGTAAAATATGAAAATAGGGCGTGCAATGGGTTAAAATATGAAAATAGGGCGTGCAATGGGGCAAATCATGAAAATAGGGCGTGCAATGGGGGAAAAAATGAAAATAGGGCGTGAAATGGGGCAAATTATGAAAATAGAGCGTGAACTGGGGGAAATAAGGAAAATAGGGCGTGGAATGGGGTAAAATATGAAAATAGGGCGTGAAATGGGGCAAATTATGAAAATAGGGCGTGAACTGGGGGAAATTATGAAAATAGGGCGTGCAATGGGGTAAAATATGAAAATAGGGCGTGAAATGGGGCAAATTATGAAAATGGGGTGTGCAATGGGGTAAAATATGAAAATAGGGCGTGCAATGGGGCAAATCATGAAAATAGGGCGTGCAATGGTGCAAATCATGAAAATAGGGCGTGCAATGGTGCAAATCATGAAAATAGGGTGTGAAATGGGGTACAAAACACTTATCTGTGTGTCAGTAGCTAGTAGCCTGGAAGTCATGACCACATCCAGATCAACAAGCTCAACAACAAGTATGTGGACCAGTACATTGACGAAGGAGGCGCACCTCAACCACCACTGACAACAAACAGAACGCCATCTCCAAATGGACACCAGGCATGGGTGAAGACACCTCCTCCACTCGGAAGACAACCATTTGGGGCCCCACACAGACCCCTAGCTTTCTCACATCTAGCAGAGACCCACATCTACCATCGCACACAACCCACTATGCAACATTAACATCAGCTTAAACACATGCAGGTACCCAGACAACTGGAAGCGGACTGAAAGTGATGCCCCTATGTCATGTGTACCCCACGGGTGAGTAGCACACTCAAAGAATGCATGACTGAGTGATGGCTCACTTGTGAGCTATGCTAATATGGTGTGACATGTGTAGAATATAGCCAGTTAGGGTGACATGTGTTGTGAAACATCATTTGCATGGTGTAAAGTGAGTGACAACCACCTTCCACATATTGTTACAGTACTCTGACATGATTTTTGCACTAAGACAGTGCATCACTGTATTGATTTGCTGTTAGCATGCAGATTCTGCCGCTAACATGACAAAGCGATAATTTTTCTCTCTTTTTTCACACGCCCGATGTCTAAATATATTGCGATAACACTTTTCCACATTTAAAGGACACCCTTGCGACTCGTTGCATGCCGATTTTCGCCGCTAACTCAATAAGGACACCCTTGCGACTCTTTGCGTGCAGATTTTCGCCGCCAACTCAAAAACGGGCCGCAAACAGACAGGAAGTGATGTCTGCATGCTTCCTGTCTACTGGAGTAGTGTTCTGCTCTTTCACTTTTGAGCACATTGCTGGTGAATGTTGAGTGTGCTGGAGGTGTGTTGGTGGTGTGTGCTGCAGTATAGAGTTTTCTGAGTGTTGCTGTGTCCTGTGTCTAGTCTCTGTGAAGTGTTGTGTACTTAGTAAGTGTGTTACATAGTCTCCTGTGCCATATTTTGTCGGGTGTCTGTCTTGGGGTAGTGTAATTTAATAGTTGTTGGGGTAAGTTAAGAGGGTTTTCTTTTTGTTCATTGGGGTCACAGGTGTTTAGGGAGATGCCGGCTGTGGGCAGGGAGGGCAGGATGTCCGAGGGGGCTCTGGGGGGGTTCCTGTGGCTAATTAAATATTATCTGCCACTGATGTTGGAGAGGGGAGGTCGTATCCTGCAGGGGTACAATGTGACAGCGCGGAAGATCAGGTGGGAGCGTGTGCGGGTGCAAATGCTACGGTGATTTGGAGTCGACCGCAGCGTGCGCCAATGGAAGCACCGATGGCAGGACATGCTGGCACGTGAGGCAGACCTCCTGGACTACGTGGGAGTAATGACAGGCCTACAGGGTGGTAAGTACAAAATCCACATCAATTTGCGTAGAGTGTGAGGAATGAAAATAACAACATGTGGGCCACCGCTGACATGGTGAGAGATGGATGTTGTTTGAGGTGTGAGACGCAAAGCGTCTGTGCATATTGTTGGCACATCAGAGCTGAAACGACGCATCACAATGTCAAGCATTTGTTGCAAGTCTGTGTCCTCCACTGCGCTGTTCCAACACTCAGCACTGTTCTGCCATTGCAGGCACACAGTAAAATAATGTGCTTGCAGGCAGATCAATGTTTGTGACTGACATGTGTGAGAGTACATTAACTATCCATAGATTTGTCCATGTGAGCTGTGTGATGGTCAAAAGCTAGTGTCAATAAGCTGGCATCATGATTTGTGTCTTGTTGGCTACACTGCCCTTTGGACATAGTTTCTGCATGGAAATGTATTTGATGGCGATAAATGGACTAAGGAAAGTGTACATCTCCAGATTGTCATAGACAAACAACCCTTGTGTAACAGTTTGCTGCAACCTGCAGCTACTCAATTGTAGAAAGTGCATGTAGAACATCATGATGCATGGAGTAATGGTGCCTTGTGGCTGACTGCCTCAACGATTATGGTCATGGAAGCAAGCATAGCAGTCTTGTCAGTCCAAAAACTCAGCTGTCACAGGTCTGGTGTCAATGGCAATCAAAGTTGACACAATCATGTACTGTGTAGTCAACCTGCAATGCCACACTACAGTAATGTCGCGTATGCTGTCATGTAGATGATTGGTATGAGGAATACGACACATATGATTTCCAGGCTGATACACATACATATTTCTTCACTTGTCTCACAGATGGACGTCCGCCAATCACACAGGGGGACATCGACACCTTTGAGGACCCACACGCCACTGGTGAGTTTGAACTTAATTGACTAGCATGTTGCAGTGGCATGGATGTCTGGTTCACATGATGTTCATTGCTGAATGACGTATGGGTGTGTATCACAGCTACCTTGCCTACAGTGTGACGATGTAGTGTGGAAGTCAGCAGCGTGCACCAATCGGTAAGTGACTCTGGGCAAATTCATCTGTCTCACAGTTGTGACTTGCCCATCACCAGCCAGTGACACACATTGAAAGTGAGGTGCTCATCCTCCAGCCAATACTCTGTCAACGTGTCATCAAATTAGCGTCGTTAATAAGGGCCCAGCATCATGATCTAAGCAGCGTTAAGAAATTCCACATGTATCAACGCTTACTTGTCAATGAGGTACACTGCCACGCTGTGTTGAGTGTGAATGGGGCGTGCATTGTGGTTTGTGTTTGATGTAACACGGCAAAACCCATTGCATCAGAGGCTGGCCCAGAGTCCCAGGTGTGGAAATCATAGTTTGCAGCGCACTAATCTACAACAATCACCTCCCTGTAGTATTCTTGACTAATGAGCAGACATGCTTTTTGCTCCTCATGTATGATTTGTACCCGTGACCTGCTTTGTGCAGCCCACATGGGATTTGAACATTGACATGGTGTGTATGAGCACAGCAGGGTGGCCCTTCCAGCACATACATTTACATACCTCATTCTTCCACAATGTATCTCTCATGTGTGCCGCACAAAGCGACACACATGAAAGTCACAAATTGTCATTTCAGTTCAGTTCATATGCCAGAAGTAAGTCCTCTCTACACATGAACAGACCTCCCTGCTTGCAGACGGCCTTGCACTCTGCTGCTAGATTGCCTGTGTTGGCATAATCGTGATGAACCACACACATGTGTTTGAGGCCACACATGCCTGCACATGGGCAGTGTACCTGTCATGCAGGCATGTGTCACAGGACTGTGAGAGCCATTAATTTTTTTGACTGCTATTTTGTTTTCTTCACTGTGTGACTTCTCATTAGCTGTATTGTGCGTGCCTGGGGTTTGATCTCCTTATACTTGCCTCACTGTTGTTGGTCATCCAAACTTTGCTTCCCTACATTTAGCCCGGCGTTTCACCCCCTTTCCCGCAGCCGCTTTCACCCGTGAACCCTCCCATGATCGCCCAGCTCCCGCCTCCCAGCCACTCTTCCATCCCCCCTCCCCCACATTATGGTGGCACAGCACCGTTGCGCAGCGGTAACGCGCAGTGCACGCCTGAGGCAGGCCCGTCTGCGCCCGTCTGCAACCCGACCGTGGACGGCGCCATGAACCCCGGATCTCTGTGACTGCGCAGATACAACTCCTCCACACTCCAAGCACTCATAGCAGGAGGACACACACCGACTCCCAAAGAACCTCGCCAAACACAACCCATGGAGAGTTCCCGTGCAGACTCTGCCACAGATCTTCCAGCATCGACAATACCAACGCAAACGCCGGAGGTCCGCCCGACGCACACGCGGCCGAATACCTGACTTGCATTATTACCAACGTGTGCTCCCTGCACAGACACGCCGTAGAGGTCATGGCCAACATCGTCTTCTTCACCGAAAAGTGGAGCAACGCCACCTCCGGCCCCGACATCACCACTGGCCATCCCCGAGGCTACAAGATCCAGAGAAAGGACCACCCCCACCGGCCAGGAGGAGGACTCGCCATCGCACACAAGAAGCCCCTCTGGCCATCCACATCCAGCACGATTGACCCCCACTCAAACACAGGACACCTCCACTTCCAGATCCAGACCAGCCCCAGGACCACGCTGTGCGGCACCCTCTTCAACAGACCACCGGGACCTCGCAACCAGGCCGCAACTACCATCGCCAAGCTCTCTGTACCCCATGCCATCTACTCCACAGACTACATTCTACTCGAGGACCTGAATGAACACCTCGACAACTGCCACGACACCAACGCCAGCACTCCCCTAGACAACCTCGCCAAACTTGGACTGAAAATGCTGGTCAACACGCCCACACACAAAGCTGGATACACCCTCCAGCCAATCTCTGCGGGAGGGACAAACATCCGTTTCAGCCACACCACCCAGCCCACCTGGACGGAACACCACTACGTCCCTTTCACCTTCAACACCACCACCACACACAAGCCCCCAGCGCTCCCACCACGAAAGAACTTGAGCAAGCTTGCAGAGCAACTCCTCAACACCACCCTCCCCCAAGACACCCCCAGCGCCACGACTGACAACAACACCGCTGCCAATGATTTGCACTGCAGGATCTGCAGCTGCGCTGACAAGCTCGAACCCCTATGCCACCCTGCCAAACAATGCCCACTGAAGGCCACCTGGTTCAACACAGAACCACAAGAAGCCAGAGGCTCCTGTAGACGACTAGGGAAACCTTGCAAAACAAGTAAAGCAAGGACAGTCGGATCAACCACAGGAGTGCCCTGAAGGAATACCACCAGTGCATAATGGACACCAAACTGACCTTCTTAACAGACGAAAGCCCGCCCAACATGAACAACGCCAAGGAAGTGATCAACGCCATACATCAGTTTGCAAAAGCCCAAGGATCCTGCTCAGACCCACGCTATTCAACATCTACATGTCCAACCTCACCGCCATCGTCAGACAGCATGGGCTCAGCATTCTATGCAGACGACCCCCAGCTCATCCTCTCACTCATTAAGGAGCCCGAAGACACCAAACTCTGTTTCCAGGAAGGAATGGGGAATGTAGCAACCTGGATGTAAGACAGCTGTTTGAAACTCAACTCTGAGAAGAGCAAGGTCCTCATCCTTGGAACCGGCACCTCCGCCGCGACAACACCTGGTGGCCCCCCGCCCTCGGAAACCCACCCACCCCCACTGACCATGCACCACACCTCAGCATCATCCTCCACTCCTCCCTCTCCATGAACCGCAAGATCTACACTGTTGCTTCCACCAGCTTCAACTGCCTACGCATCCTCCTAAAGCAGTTCAAATGGAACCCCCCCGACTGCGGAAGGACCGTCACCCACGCACTCATAACCAGCAGTCTCGCCGACGGCAAAGCACTATACGCTTGGAACAACTGAACCCTTCAACACAAGCTACAGAGCGTCCTGAACGCCGCAGCCAGACTCGTCCTCGGGACACCGCGTCACAAGCACAGTAAGCACCACCTACAAGACCTCCACTGGATCCCCGGCGAGAAGCGGGTCACCTTCAAACTCCTCACCCACACCTACAAACCACTCAACAATATTGTACCCACATATCACAACGAGAGAGTATCCTTCCACATACCCAAGTGGAACCTCGGCTACGCCAACCTCGCCCTGGCAGGGGTACTCCGCATCCGTAGAAACAGAACAGGAGGGTGGGCATTATCCTACACCACGGCCAAGACCTGGAACATTCTCCCAGTGAACATCATATGCTCCACAACCCTGCACATGTTCAGGACGGACCTCAAGACCTGGATCTTCAACTGATCCGGTGCTGATCCCCCCCCACCCCAGGGCCTTGGGACCCTCACGGGTAGGTAGTGCACTTAATGAACCTCAGATTGATCGAGGATGAGGATGGTGCTACACACAGGGGGATGATGCTTACCTACTCAATATGCTTGTACATGTCACACTCTGCCCGTTTATGTAATGGCACAATCATTGGGCACGGTCAGGCTAATTTGTGAGTGACAGTGCATGTACCATGTCATGCACTGTAATGTCAGTCTCCCCAGCATGTATTCACTGATCCATGCTTCTACATGCCATTGTCCAGGTCACTTGCTGACTTCATATGGTTACGCTGTGGCGTAGGCTAGCCCGTTAAGTTGATCTTGTATTGCACAAGTGCACAGACAAGAATGTAAATGTGTACCAGACTCTTATTTGGCTTTGTGTATGTTTTACAGACAACATGACGCCAGGCCAGATCCATGCCTTTGAGGTGCGTAAGGAGCATTACCGGCATGTGAAGAAGGTGGCAAAGGGGTACCGCAACATGTCCAGGAGGTACCGTGACGAACGTCGAAAGGGCACGTGGAAGGCGGTACCAGAGCATGCCACGGATGCCACACAGCCACCCCCCGGACCATCAGACGTCAGTGGTGTGTCCCAGTCACAACAGGTGGCACCTCCCCCTACCGCACCTCCCCCAACCCAAGGCACTGTCACATCGGCAAATGGGGATCATGTGGTCCATTTCACCTTGCGGAACCAGAGGACACTGCAGGACATTGTGGTTTCGCTGGCAGCAATACAGCAGCAAATCTCAGATGTGAACAGACGGGTCATGGACATTCACCAACACCTGGGACTGCCATGATGGGTGGACCTGCTGGACACCATCCCCCTCTCCTCCCTCCCCCCATGTTCGCTACCTCGTTCATGTAGTGTTAGGTTAGTAAATTATTTGTTAGGTAGTGTAGTTTTAGTGTAGAATTTAGTTAGTGTTAGCTATTTAGGTAGGTATTAGATTTTAATTGTTCATCCATATTTGGGGATAAGTTTCCTTTTCCTTTGGGTGGGGGTTGATGTTTTTACTGTTCATAAAAAAATATTAAAAACAAAAACCCCAAATATATATCTTTCTGTAGGTTACATATGTAGTTAGTTTATGTATAGCTTAGATGTCTTAGTCCCGTCTTGTGATGTGCCTTAAGGGTGGGAGGGGGGTTGATGTCTAGGATGTGTTGTTGCGTGTTTAGGATTAGGTAGGGTAGATAGTTTAGGGAAGTTATATTTCATTAGTTAGATTAGATGTAAGTAGTGTTTTTTAGTGATAAGTGTAGGTTTAGATCACATGGTTATTTATACTGTTAAAATAAATATTTTGATACTTTTGATATCTGCTTGCACTTATGTCAGGGATGAGGTTGTGGAGTGTGGCTCATGCCATTGTATGCAACTTTTGCCATGACTGGACTATCCATTCAAATTGCTAAGTATGCTCATGACATGTAAGCTGGCAGAATGGATTGTGTCCGGATACCTTAGATGTGAGCACACTGAGCTTGCATGGATGACAGGGAGTAAAATTGGGTTCACTTCCTAATATAGGGACAGTCGTCTGTTACGTTCAGCATCTACTGTGTGACTCACGGATTTGGACTGCACATGTAGCCCATTTTGCACTTCACCAAATAAGATGCCATGGCAAGTGAAAACAGTGAGATACTGTTATCCATCATGGAGATGGAAGGATGCGCATGGTTCAAGAGATTCCGTCACACACCCGCATGTCAGATGCTCCTGGCACAGAGTCCATCTACATTGCACAGACATAGCCACACTTGCTGCGTGGTGCCAGTGTGGCCGCTTCCTTTGCAAGATATGTTCCAATACATGTCCGGTCACTCTCAGGACCATCCATGATTTTTTAGTACTCTGTGTGCATTGTGTACAGGACATGGCACAGCAGTATCCTGAATCACAAAAGTATTCTGATAGTAAGTGTTGACTTCACAATTGACGTTACTTACAAGGTGATTGTGGGAGTAGTGTATTTTGCTCCACAGAGTTTACATCTCCTACATGGCTTAAGTGACTCACTAGACTAGTCAGGTTTAGACTTTCTCCAGTATGATGTTTGGGTGGCGGCACACTGTTCAGATGCACACAAGGGGGAAATGTTGCATAGCTCCCTGTAGTGCCAGTGTAATGGAGACCTGTTCCAGCTGTTACTTCTGCCATTGACTCATGCTGATGCCGCCCTTGAAAATGTTGTCAGTGCATCTGACTGTATGCTGAGTGCAGTGCCACATACATCCCTACACACATTGCCCGATACGCTCACAGTGGTCACAGCATGAGAGGGGTAATATTTGGGGTTACATTGTTTGGCAACAGGGACGGGCAGACTGACGGCTTGCACATCGGTGTGGGCCCCCATGTGCCACTCAACTTCATTGATGCAGACATTGTGGTTCCGTATGTGTATGGTGGACATGTGCCCTTCCGTGTCTTCATCAATGTGGATATGCTCTCCTGACTCTTGGAATGTGACGTGCAATGTGCACCATCCCAACAGGGTTTGTCCACCACGTTGTGTGTGAGTGGATGTGACACAACATATCCGTTTACAAGTGTTGAGGAGGACACAACCTGTGGCCAGCAACGGACTTGGACATTTACAGATACATGACTTTACCAGATGGGAATTTGGGCTCGGTTGGTATGTTGCTATATCGTTGTATTAGTGCAATGGGGGCACCGCCAGTTCACACATACAGCCCCATCTCACTGCATTTCTGTATCAGGTTAAACATGTACATTGCTCGTATTTCCCTTGGTGTACCTTCTGGGTGAATCAGTATCCAAACACTTTTTACATACTTCGATACTTGATCGTTCAAGAACCACACACATATGTGTGAGTAAATCCTTTTTATTTACATTCAGGGGATGAATACTGGACCAGTGCTTGGCCATACATGCCCACATTGCATGGATGCCCGTTGGAGGGCCAGACAGAGTCATTTGATGGTAACAGGTCCAAGGGAAGAGGCATTGTTCAGTCCACAGGCTGATTGCAGTGGCATTGGCAAGGAAAAGAGTGATATGGCAGTCCATGTGGGGGTCCAAGGTGATTTCCGGGGGACAGTGGAAAACAGTGCAAGATGTTTAGCCGTGGCATGATACTGAGCACCGCACCAAGGAGGAAACTGGCCTTTTGGCACAGATGGATGCTACTGCCTTCTCAGTAGCAAAAATGCATTATCATCCTCATCTCCATCATCTGCTGTGTCATGTGCCTCACATGTGGGTGGTGGTATTGTGGGTGCAGCACTGTGAGGCACTGACACATCAGGTGGTGGAGCTGAGGATGTGGAGGCAGCAGCAGCAGGCATCTGCACCAAACCTTGTGGCAGCAATGAGGCGATGAGCTGGTGCAGGGCATGATAGATCCCAGCAACCTCACGCCTGTGGGTAGCCCTGGCAGCCATGTCTTGGGCCTGCATCCTCTCCATGCTCTCCGTTATCCGACGGATGTTGGCCAGATCCTGGCTGACACTACTGGAGCCACTTTGAGCAGACAGTGATTGGTGTCTCTGAATCATGACTCCAGCAATGTCAGCCATGGACCGTTGGAGGGCATTGAAGGGGCTGTGGGTGTCCGTGATCTTCTGCATGTGGGCCCTGATGGGACTGAGACACCCACGTATGGCCTCAAGTTTGTCCGCCAGGTGCTCAAACCCCACCCGCACCTGTTCCGCCACCTCCCACTGGAGCTCTACAACACGGCATTGGAAGGCCAGGGTTGTGGCCTCGGGGTCCTGGGAGGTAGCTGTGGCGGGAGGTGCATGCTGCTGGCTGGTTTGTGCAGGGGGTGGGGTTGGCGCAATGCTGCTGGTTTGCCCTGCTCCTGGAGGTAAGGTGTTGATGCAGTCTAGCAGACGTTGCAGGGCTTCCTCATCGATGGTGTGGTAACCATCCCCGTCATCAGTGGAGGTTTGGCCAGGCTGCTGTCCAGGAGGTGCTGTCTCCTCCTCTGAAATGTGATAGGGGAGATACAGTTTAGCAGTGTTTGTCATGTACAATCGTGCTTTGGCTGATTAGACTAGCATACAGCAGGACAGTGTCAATTCATACTGTTTTTGAGGAGATGCCTATTTGTTGCAGGATGGTTACGATATTGAGGATGTTGCATATGTGAAGTTGTAGTAGTACATTATGAGCTCAAGAACGGCGCAAACATTATCGCTGCTTTAGAGGCAGTTTCCTGCCGCTAAAGCGGCGATAAGGGGCTTGATAATATGCCCTAGAGAATTCCAATAGCAGCCCAGGATTGATGTACTTGACACCAGAACCTGGGCTTCTATTGGAATTCTCTAGGGCGTATTATCAAGCCCCTTATCGCTGTTTTAGCAGCAGGAAATTGCTGCTAAAGCGGCGATAATGTTTGCGCCGTTCTTGATAATATGGCCCACAGTTTCCAGATATGACTGGCATCCCAATTTGTGTCCTCTGTTCATTTGTGTGAGTAATGCACTTTTGCACACAGAGTAGTCATTGTTGTTGGGGTCAGATCGGTCTGTGTATGCACTGCATTGTGTGCTGGTGGAACCTAAAGCTTTGTTTCACTGCCCATCATACCTTTCAGGTGTGAGCCTTCGAGTTCTGTGCATTTACGATTTTTATTTTATTTTATTTTAAAAGTTTTATATAGCGCTAGCTAGACCCGTGGGTATCAGAGCGCTTTACATACACACTGTACAAAACCAAAGGAAATTGCATTACTTATTAGGAAGGCAGTAGGGAAGCAACGACAGAGATAAAAAATACAACATAAAAAATAGATAAACAGTGCAGCGGAGGGAGAGAAAACAAACGAAGGTGGTTAACACAGACCGATCACCACTATCCTTGAATGTCAAGATAGAGAGGAGTTAACTCGGATATTGAAGTCTAGGTTAGTTGATGTTGGTCAGGAAAGTATTTGTTAAGGAGATGGAGTTTCAGGTCCCTTTTGAAACAGGAGAAGGAGGGGTTGCATCTGAGGACTCTAGGGAGAGCGTTCCATATCCTGGGAGCGTTGCCAGAAAACGATCGGTATTGGGTGGTTTTCTTTTTCAGTTTCGGAGGGATAAGAAGGAGTGAGTTGAGGTGCTGTGGCAAACTGGGTGGTATGTGAGTCTTGGTCAGAGTTGTGTGCGTTGGGCATTGTTTGAGTTGGATTTTCTTCTTTACGCCAGGGGTTTTATGTACACAAGGATGTGTCAGAGTGTGACTTGCATGTTTCAGGGTGTAGTCCACACTCAGCCACCTCAGTGATTTGGCCTGATACATGTAAATACGTAGGGCCTGCAGGCATGCTATTCATCAGGCACTGTCACTTGCCTTGTCAGAATGGCTCACAGACACGCAAGATTGCAGGGTACTGCACATGTGCGTGTTGTTAGTGAAGGTATGTTTCTGCATGATTGTGGCACACTTTAGGCACATTAGCAAGGAGAGCTTACTTGCTGTTTCAACATGTGCTGCCCTATGTGGTACACATGGACATCCATGTGGCTTTGTCTGTTGTGATTTGTCTGGTGTGCATGTCGTCCATCATGTTTTTCTGGCATGCATTGCTGTGTGCCCTCCGTTTGGGAGACCCGTTGTGAGTGTGGTTCTTAGTGTGTTTCAATTGTTGTGGCTGTCTGTCCAGACAGGGGCATGTTACCAAGGAAGTGGCAGTGTGAAACTTAAGCCATCTATGGCCATTTTTTAAAGTAAGGAGATGACATTTGTGCGGCTTTAGGGTCAGGAAACTGCTGCAAAAGCGGCGATAAGGGGCTTGATGATATGCCCTATTGAATTCCAAAAGAAGCCCAGGGGCCATATTAGCAAGAACGGCGATGAAATTATCGCCGCTTTAGCGGCAGGAAACTGCCGCTAAAGCGCGATTAGGGGCTTGATAATATGCGCTATAGAATTCCAATAGAAGCCCAGGTTAGATGTCCTGCACATCGCCATTCTTGCTAATATGGCCCCAGGTTCTGGTGTGAACCTGGCCTGCTATTGGAATTCTATGGGTCATATTCTCAAGCCCCTTAGCGCTGCTTTAGCGGCAGTTTCCTGCCGCTGAACCGACGATGATGTTAGCGTCATTCTTGATCTTATGGCCCTGTGTGTGGTGTAATGTGTTGTTTGAGGATGGTGATATGTCCCTATGCCACCATGGACAGGGGTATCCAGGACATGTTCCACAGTACATGTGGGTATGCACTTCAATTAATTTCATTGTACATGGGTGCCACTGGCCCATCCACCCCCTTCCCCCTGTCCCTGGTTGATGCTCACCCTGGTGTTGTTGTGTCTCTTCACATTCAGCACTGTCCTGGCCCGCAACTCCAACAACAGTCTCCTCACTGATGACTCGGGACACCTGCTCCTCCAGCTCATCCAGCTCCTCCTGTGGAGCTGGACTGCCACCTCCAGTCTGCCTCGCTGCTTTAAGGTTGGCTCCTAGTTTCTTCTTGGTTTTGCTCTTTGCATCATGCCAGCGCTTCTTGCACTCATCCACTGTCCTCCTCCTCTCTCCAACGGCATTCACCTTGGCCACAATGTCCTGCCATATATCTTTTTTCCTTGCCAATGTCACTGTGGAGCTGACAAACAGTACTTGTTGGTGTTGTGTCACCTCCGCAACCAGGACCTGGTTTTCCAGTGGGCTGAACTTAGGATTCCTCTTCCTCTTGGCCTTCACATGGGTCTCTGCCTGGTCCTCCTGGGTATTTGGGGGGTTGTTTCTGGCCTCTGCACTGGTCCCGGCTTCTTCTTACATTGCTCCTCTTGTATTTTCCAGGTTTTTTTTTCCCTTTTACAGTGCATTTTTCCCGCTGAACGCGTTAAATGCAAGCCTGGTGCCGATTAGCGTGCGGATTCTATCGCTGATTGGCCCATCGCGACTTTTTTCATGTTAGCGTGCATTTTTTTATCGCCGTCACGCTGAATCTATTGCCGTCCCTTTCCGCCGGAAAAGGTAGCTATCGCCTGTTAGCGACGTGTTGCTAATACGCCGCTAATGCGGCGATAGATTCTGGCGATCGGCGGCGATAAAAAAATTCACGCTAAATGGGGTTGGCGATAATTATCGCCTCTTCTTGCTAATATGCCCCTCAGTGCTAAGTCATATTTAGAACGCGAAGCATCGCGAAGCATCGCGAAGACATGTGTGCGCCAAAAAAAGTGAAGCGACGCAGTGCAAACGTCATAGCATCACTCAAGGCATAAAAAAGCACGCAAAAGGATGCAAAACACAGTGAGCGATTTAGGAAGGTGAAGTTACCAAAGTGTCAGAGAATTGAACCCCAGATGAGATGTGTGGCACACAGCAGTTACCTCAGGATCCATTTTCAAATGTCTCCCTGGGTGGAGCATAGGAGAGATGAAGAAAAAAAATGTTAAAATTTACAGAGGAGGAGATAAAGATCTTAATAGCTGAGATAACCAAATATGAGCAACAGCTGTTTGTAAATGCCAAAATACCTCAATACAAGAAAAAAGCCATTTGGAAATCCAAATTGGTGAAAATAAATTCAGTAGCACTTTCAATCAATCAATCAATTTTATTTATGATTACGGAACTCCGTGGAGGTCCACATAAACTGGAAAAATGAACAACACAAGAATAAAGATTCTATTTTGATAATAAAATTAACACAGAAAATGTTCCTACCCGACAAGGCATCAGCGAGTCCTAAGCAAAATGCAACAATATAGGAAATCTTCAGATTAAAACATAGCAATATAATATACGGTAGAAAATGATAAAAAATATCCTTTATGCCCTTAGTGCAAAAATGTAAGAGATAAATAACATAGGATAAAAAAACAAGTATTAGCAGCTGCTCCCTACATACCTAATGCGCCTTAGTACATGTTTAGAAAACACTTAAAAAAGTTACAAATTCTATGTCAGAATATTTCATATGGTGGCTCATAAAGAGAATCAATTAGTGATGAGGCCGAAAGAATAGATAGCTGTAGACATATTGGTCTCATCCATTTTTGCCGACACATTAATGATGCTGGGCAAATAAATAATACATCATTAACATCTTGCAGGCCATTATTGCACAAATTACAAATTGGTGATGAACCGTACCATTCAGTCAATAAAGGATTTAAAGGGAGCATGCCCTGCCGCAATAATATCCAAAAACAGCGCACTCCATGAGGCAGGTTCCAAGAAATATAGGCCTGTTTTATTTATCACGCAGGAATCAATGACCGGATGAATACCCCTCTTCAGAGTGCAAGCTTCCTTACAGAGGAGGAGATACAGATCTTAATAGCTGAGATAACCAAATATGAGCAACAGCTGTTTGTAAACGCCAAAATACCTCAATACAACAAAAAAGCCATTTGGAAATCCATATTGGTGAAAACAAATTCAGTAGCACCTACATCCAGAACTGCAGAAGAATGTAAAAAGCGTTGCCATGATTGCAAAAGACGTACAGAAGAGAATTGTGAGGCTGCCATGGCAAAAGGAGCTCACACCAAGGAACAAGTAGCAGCTGTCATTGGACCAAAGCTGATTGGTGGTATAGATGGGCAAACACTGCAGACCATGAGGAACCTGTACATCATGGTAAGTTGCTTTTTATTTCCTAGTTGTAGAATTGTAAGAGAAGGGGGGGCGGTGCACAATGCCTGGCATACCAGCACACAATGTGCCACAAAGCATTCTGGTAAATACAGTGCAGTACAGCACTTACTTCATTATAAAGTAATTGTCTATCCACCATAGTTAGTACATTTACTGATGTGCATGTAACTATATGTCTACCAGGATGTTTGTCTGGCATTAGTAGAGAGCACTGTGAGGCAGCAGACACAGGGACGCCGTTCTTACTGGCTATCGAAGAACGACATCGACCAAACTCTTCCTCGAACAGGGATCGGACTCCGAGGGTCGGGTTTCGGGAAGCCACGTCCAGGAGGATAGCCACACCCACCTGTCGTGTTTCCCTTCAGCAAGGCGAGGAGACGGAAGTAGGAGGAGCTGACCCCAGAAGCAGTGGTTCTCAACCACTGAAAAAGGACCGAGATCAGGAAAGAGCGTCGTCGACCAGCGAAGGAGCAGAGGCGTATACGGAGCAGAATACGGAGAGTTTGGAGAGTGAAGACGAAGACCGGAGCGGAGCGCTAGAAGAGGAGACAGATGAGCGTTGGAGCGAGGAGTGGTGGAGTCCACCGGAGGAGGCTGGAGAGCGGCCGCAACTCAGAAGAGTTGCGGCGGAGCCGGTGAGTGACAGTAGCTCCGGGGAAGGTGAGGATGGGTACGAGGGTGGTGGGAGGAGGGTATAGACAGCGGGCATGGGCTAGAAGAGTGGGAACTCCGCTAACACTTGTGGCACGTTATTTGTTTTTACGTATAGAACTGCACAACCCTGAACGTCCCTTTTTCCTCACAAACTCCCCCCCTTTTCGATTTTCATCATCACCACGTGTGTAGGAAGAAGTGTTTTGTTGTGAGTGATCGCACCTTCCTTAGTCCAGTTTTCCCTCCCGCCCATGGCATATGCTTTGTGCAACTCGGAACGACTAGACAACACCCTTGGTGTAGGTGATGGGTAGCATTTGAATCCCCACCCTATAGTCACAAGTTTACTGACAGCATCCTTCTCTCCCTTCTGTATGAGCCTCCGGGGTGAAGCCAACAAGACGGAAGAGCCGAATCAAGCACCGTCAAGCCCCACCAACAAGACAGAAGAACCGGATCAAGCACCATCAAGCCCCTACCCAAGACCGGAGGAGATGGACCAGGAAGAAGAGGAAATCCGAACACCCATAGTAAAACCAAAGACCTTACCACCTGACAATAAATCACGTCCTTTTGGAAAGTATATTCAGCCTCCGCGTCTGTTTATCCGGCCCGCCCTCCCACAGGTGGTGTCAGAAGTGGGATCCACCGGAGACATGGAGGCTGCACTCGCCAAGATGGCTGAAAACCAGGAGCATCTGGGAAAAGTAATGGAACGGTTCCTCACAGTGGTGGAAGAGGACAGAGGCAAACTGCAACAAGAGCTATCGGGACAGAGCCAATCACATGGGGCAGCCATGGACAAAATCACTGAGGCCCTTGGACATCAGAGGGGACCCGCTACTCTTCCTTCCATGGTCCTACAACGATATGTGAGCGGAGAACACCCAGATTATTTCTTTAATAACTTTGAGAAAATGGCTACCACAGCTGCCTGGCCCGCGGACAAATGGGGACAATACCTGGGACCCCTCCTGTCCGGTGACCTGCAAGCGGCATATCAGGCTGCGACCGCACAAGGAGTAATCCCATATGCCGACGTCAAGCGATGCATCATGGAGCGATTGGGGGTGGATGATGAGTCATACCGGATAAAGCTGCGGCAAATAAAGGAGGGACCCCAAGAAACCCCTAGAGCCCTGTACTTCCGGATAAAGGATATGACAGACCGCTGGCTGAAGCCTACCACTACCGACAAAGAAGGAATCATGGCCAAGATCTACTTGGAACAATATCTGTCCTCCCTTCATCCACCTATACAGCGGTGGGTTCGACAACAGGCCCACCTCATTCTGGAAACAGCAGTGGAAATAGCCAGTGCCTACAGTCGGGCCCAAGAAATCCAAAAGGGGCGAGATGACCCATCGTGGAGGCCTGGTGGAACGGGGACCCATCGTCCTTCCCGTCTGCCTGTTATCAAGAAACCCGAACCTGTCACCATCATCCCCGGGACTCCGGTGTTCCGTCACCCTCCTGTTGGCCCTCAATGTTTTAACTGTGGAGGGTTGGGGCATATCGCCAGGTTCTGTCACCAAAAGGAAGAGCCAATGGAGATAGGAATGGCCCGAAATTATTATTGTTTCCCCTCTGGGATAAAACCACCCCCGTATCACTGCAGAGTGACTGTGAATGGACAGCCAGTCATGGCGTTGGCGGACACGGGTTGCCACCAGAGCGTTGTAAGACCCCAGGACCTAGAACCCGGGATCGGACCCATTGACGGGACCATGGCTATACGATGTGTTCACGGAGACACGAAGCAGTACCCCACTACCCGAGTACAGATACAACACTAGAACGACTCGGGCACCTCTCTGAAGGTGGGACTCATTCCCAGTTTGCCCGAACAAGTCATTCTTGGGAATGATTATCCGAACTTATCTCAAATGATACAAAACTCCCCAACGACAGATGAAGAGTGGTGGACCACAGCGCCCTACTCCAGAGAGGAAGACCAGGAGTGGCCACCTCCAAAGCCCGGAAAAGCAGAAAACAAAGAAGGACAGAAAAGGGGAAAACCCCCACAGCGTTGCCTGTCTTGCGGGAGGACAACCCCTGGGAAGCAGATAGAAACTTTCATGTCGCTCAACGGGAAGACCCCGTACTACGGGAAGCCTGGGATGCAGCCATAGCGAACGAAGATCCTCTACATGTAGGTCCCTACTTCTTTATTAAAAATGGGTTGTTATATAGGAAAGGAAGTCCCACTCACAATCCCCAACTATTGATCCCGGGACCATTCCGAGAAATGGTTTTATTTCTGGCCCATAGCCACCTATTAGGGGGACATTTCAGGAATGAGAAAACTGAAAAACAGATCACGGAACGCTTTTACTGGCCTGGTATATATCAACAAGTGAAAAGGTACTGTGGAGAATGTCCCATATGCCAGAAAAACAGTAGGTACCGGCCTCCCCGTGCACCCCTTCATCCTCTCCCCATCATTGGTGCACCCTTCTGTAGAGTAGGGATGGACATCATCGGACCTTTGTTACCTTCCCGAAGCGGGTGTCGTTACGTTCTTGTCATTGTTGATTATGCCACCCGTTTCCCGGAAGCTATGGCTTTACGCCGTCCAGATGCCACCAATGTTGCCAAAGACATGGTAACAGTATTTTCAAGAGTAGGGTTTCCAAAAGAGATCTTAACGGATCAAGGGTCTCCGTTTGTATCTAAGGTAATGAAACAGGTATGTGCCCAGTTAGGGATCAAACAGATACGGACTGCAGCATATCATCCCCAGACGGATGGACTAGTCGAGCGGTACAATGCCACCATCAAAACCACTCTCAAGAAGCTCCTGGCCTTAGAATCCAGAAAGTGGGAGGATATGTTGCCCCTGGCCTTATTCGCTGTGAAGTACAAAAAAGCACTGGTTATTCCCCGTTCGAACTACTATATGGCCATCAGCCACTTACGCTGTTGGAAATGGCTCAAGAAAAATGGGAATCAGAACCGGACAACTCCAAACCACTGGTAGACTTAGGGTCTGATTCTGATGCGGTTAGGAAAGCATTCCCACCTAGGGCCCGATTCTGATGCGGTTAGGAAGGCCTCCTAATGGCATTTGCTCCTTCCAAATCGGATCGGGAACGTGTCTTCCCGACCCAGGGCCCAATTATGATGCGGTTAGGAACATATGCTCCCATTGAAGTCAATGGGAGTCCAACCAAATCGTATCTGGAAGCATCCGGATGCATCGTACTCCGTCGGTCGGACTCTACCGATCCGAGTGGGTCGGAAACCATTTCCAAACCGATTCAGTCGGGAAGCTTTCCAACCCGCATCAGAATCAGGCCCTATGTGTCCAACTTGAAAACTCACTTAGGACTAATCAGAGCCATAGTCCGCACTAACCTGGAAGAAGCACAGACAGCCCAAAAAGGACAGTATGATAAAAAAACAAAAGAAAGGTCCTTTAACGTGGGAGATCCGGTGTTGTTAATGATGGCTTCCTCTGACCACAAATTATTGGGGCAATGGCAGAGACCCTACACAGTGATCGAAAAGGTGACACCAGTGTCCTACCGCATCGAAACGGACACGGCCAGGGGCACCTCGCAGATCTTTCACATTAATTTGTTGAAGAAATGGGAGGGGCCCCTATCAGCACTCGTAAGCAGCGTGGAGGCACAAACCCCCTTATTAGATCAGTGTGTAGACCTGTTGTATTCCGCTTTAGGTGTCCGTATATAGGTTTTCCTGAATCATGTCCTTATATAGGCACAATTCGCATTGCCCTTATATAGGCATAGAATCCCTGTCCTTATTTAGGCATTAACCGTGCACTCCAAATACAGGCATGGTCACCGACATCCGTCCACCCTAACGTCACAACGAGTTCTTAGAAAACCAGACCCTTAAGCTTCGGGAGTTCCCCTAGCACAGGACTATTGATTTCTCCAAGAACTCATCTATTATGTATGAACCGTTATACCTTAAGGGTTCATTCCTGACGTCTTCCTCTGTCCGACTTCACGTCAATGCTAACATTCCAAGACACCTACCAGGTATAAATATACCTTCCCTTGCCCAAGCAAGTTAGAGGAGACCTCGACTTCAGAGGAGCCCGTATCCCGGCCTGACGCACTGAGAAGACGGTGTCATTCCTGCACGCAGATGAATCCAGCTTCCAGTGTTCTGACTCCTTTTGCGGGGTGTTAGAGTTCCAGATCCGGCAGGAGATTCCCACCTCTCTCATTCTCAAGGTATGGAGCTGACTAGAAACTAGAGGGACTCTTGGCATACCATACTTGGCATACCATACTTGGCATACTATACTTAACATACTCTTAGTATACCAGACTAGAGAATACTCCACCTACTTCTACCTTTCCCTACACCTAGACTAGGTTAGGTACATTGGGGTAGAACTAGCTTAGAGACGCATCATATGAGTACTCGCATTCTTAGCTCATGTTATTTATGTACGTGAATATATGCTAAAAGATAATGCTAGCGCAGTATTATTTATTTCTACTGCTTACGCTGTACATTATTTATCTTGCATACTGTCTTGTGATCGTAACAGCACATCCCTCTTACACGAGAAACAAGACTGTTCAATTAAACCCTTTTTATTGAAACGCCCGTCTTTCCTTTCTGTGTAACTCTGTAGAAACTAAGCATGCATGATTGACTGAGTGAAACTGTTATGTAGATTGTTTCCATGATTCTGAGACATGTTCCGCTTCTAAAGGGAAACAAAGTTGTCATGTTTTTCGGTTGCCAGAAACTACTCCCTTCTTGTTCTCAAGGAGTTTCTAGTGGCCTCTGAGCTAGCTGGCACAAGTAATTAAGTGTAATATACTCGATAGGGACATACCGACCTTAGTCCTATGTCAAGCATATAGGTTATATTATTCCAATGCACAGAGCCTATTAGGGAAATAGGAACTACACTACATGGTGCCCAACGTTTGGTAAGGCAGTAATTTAACGCTAGATACTGAGTAACTCAGTCGTGCTTTTCTCAGAGACCCCTACTCACATACTCCATAAGACGTCTGGAGTGGGTAGGGTTAAAATATCCGCCAAAACTAAATAGGGAAGCACCCTATATATTAGTTGTTTGGTTTGCTCAACGTTGAAGGATACAGTGTTCCAAAATATTGTGCACCTTATCTTTTTGTTTCATTGAAACTTGTTCTACATTTTTCAAAAAACAAATGTCCAACCGGGACAATGCCACCGACACTGGTGGAGCTACGGCTGACCCAGTCATAGCAGTTTTTAACTTTACAGGTTTAAATGAACCTGAGGAGGGTGTTATAGACATCAATCCAAACTTAAGAAGAGCCATCACTCTAAAACTTATAAAACATGGCCTACCACCAAGAGGCGGTAGAGCAGTTTTTGTGATAGAGGCACACGAATCCTTTCAGACAGAGGTATTCTATTCATGGGTAATATTTCCTGAATCAAATTCAGTAACAAGACTGTTTCACTTCTACAAAGAAGATGAACCACCAGAGGAATATATTCCTTTCAAGGATATTGAAATTCCACTAACATACCAGGAGCATCAGCTCTGGTTTAAAGGCGCCCTAAAACATCACAAAAACATTACCAGGCTCGGTCCACTAGGTAGACCAGGAGCAACTTGGCTGATTCTAGCCGGCTACACTCCTCATCCTGACCTCGAAATAATGTCAGACGAGGAGTTACTTACTCAACTACAAGAGTTAATAAAAATTTACAGACAATTAGTCCAATATGTCATGCGGACTTTCACAGTCCAACCACCATTGACACTTCCAAATCAAACCCCTCAACAGGGGAATGCACTAAAAATTACACCACAGACTCTATACGCAGTCATGGGTAAAATGCCCACAAAACGTGAGCAAATTCCATTCTGGATAGCTCAAAAAATTACTCAAATTGAAGCAGTATTCCCTAATACTAGCCCTTATGAGAAACACAGAATCCTAACAATCTGTTTACCAAAGGGGATCACACCACTACTGGAAGACTGCACGACTTGGGGCTCAGTCTTTGCTGCCATCTATACTAAAACACATCAAATCAAATCAAATCATGGGACATTTGTAAAGCGCTCATATCACCCGAAGGTCTCATGGCGCTTACAGGCATCTCCAACTAAAACAGCTGATAGAGGAAAACAGGGGGTCAGTTGTCAAAAGACCATGTTTTTAGTTCCCTACGAAAACGGTGGTGATCAGCCATAGTGCGGAGGTGTAGTGGCAATTTATTCCAGAAAGTGGGGGCTAAGAATGAAAAGATCTTCCTCCATTACGAGTTGTACGGATTCTAATGGAGGCAAGGAGGTGCTGGTTGCTGGATCTGAGGGGCCGGCTTGGTTGATGCCAGTTCAATTTCTTTTCCCAGTAGCAGGGGCCACTGCCATACATGTTTTTGTGTGCCAAACAGAGAATCTTAAAACGCGTTCTCTTACTCACAGGCAGCCAGTGGAGCCGTCTCAGGTTTGGGGCCGAGGGAGAACCTGACGGAAGATTTAAGACCAACCTGGCTGCGGTGTTTTGCAGGACCTGCAGCCTAGATAAAAGATCCTCATTTATAGCTGACAGTAGGGCATTTCCATAGTCCATGCGATTGATAATCAATCCCTGGACCAGCGGTTTTCTTGCTTCCATGGGGATCCATTTAAAAACTTTATGCAGGTTGCGCATGGTACCAAAACAGGACCCGATTATGTGGTTCACCTGGTTTTTCATCGATAGGTTATTATCGATTTGGACCCCTAGATTTCGAACCGATTGTTTGGGTATTGGACTAGGACCCAGGGTTGCCGGCCACCAATCTTTAGTCCAGTGTTTTTGTGCGTTCCCGAAAAATACTATCTCAGTTTTATCACTGTTTAGTTGTAGATGGTTTTCGTTCATCCACCTGTTAACGTGGATCATACAGTCCCTGAAGCGGGCCTTGGTGTCTATGGGGTTCTGACCAAGGGTGACTAGAATTTGAGTGTCGTCAGCATATGACATTACGTCAAAGCCGTACGATCTAATCACCCTGGCCAATGGTGTTACATAGAGATTGAAAAGTGTTGGGCTCAGGATAGAGCCCTGTGGTACTCCCATCGTGACTGGCCTACTACAGGAACTGATGTCGCCAACTTGGACAGTGGTAACTCGATCCGTCAGATAGCTCTTGAACCATCCCAAGGCCTTCCCTCTGACACCAATCTCCCCTAGCCGTTGTATTAGAATGCTGTGGGAGATGGTGTCGAAAGCTGCCGACAGGTCTAGTAGAATGAGAATAGAGTATTGTCCTCTATCCAGTGATAGTCTGATGTTGTCCACTACCTCTACCAGCGCTGTCTCGGTGCTATGGGCGGCCCTGAAACCAGACTGTGAAGGGTCCAATAGATGGTTACTCTCAAGATGGTGAACAAGTTGTCTGTTGACCATGGATTCGAGTACTTTCCCAAAGAATGGGAGCAGTGAGATCGGACGGTAGTTGACCAGGAGATTAGGGTCTGCAGTTGGTTTCTTCAGGATGGGTCTAACTCTAGCGGTTTTCCATATTTTGGGAACTGTTTCTTGGACTAATGAATAGTTGAGTAAGTCGGTGACGCTTTCAAGGAGAATGGGGACTACTACTAAAACACATGGTATTCCATCAATTGCAGTAATACCTGATGTCCTGAAACAAATTCAAAACGAATACGGGGCAGAGCCTGCTCTGAATTTAGGTATGAAATTACTGAAATACTTCGACCAGGTCTCAACAATAATATTATCTAATATTAAAGGGGAGGCAGCAGCAGTGGCGATCCGCCAACGATTAAGGGAATTTGATGTTACAGAACATCAAACAGAACTACCCAGAATAATAGAACAATCTTATGCAGAATTAGGCAGAGATAGTTTAGGTGGAAGACCATTAAAACCAAAACTATCTGAAAGTCCTGAGAAGGACTCTATTAAACAAACTCCTACATCTTCTAAAAAGAAGTGGGAAACTAATAAACAAAATTCAAACGAGAAACGTTCTCAATCCCGAGGTAGGTCTCCTCAAAAGGAGCCCTCTGAAAGGAGGTATAACCTCAGGAATAGGGATAATTTAAGAAAGCCTGACAGGTATCAAGATACGGATACACGTTCCTCTCGTACCTTTCAGATATCGTCACAGACATCGGAAAGAAGAGGACGGTCAGATCATAGAGAAGAACACGTGAAATCGAAAGACGGCAAACACGTTCAGAAAAATAAATCAAAACCTCAATTCTCAAAAAAGAAGGTAGCAGGTCTGAAGGTCAGACATGCCGAGGATACTGAGAACACAACTCAAGAATGGAGAATGGGCTCAGACAATGCTGGACAGTGCGGCAGAAGTCACAATAGCTCGCCAGAACCTGAAGGAACTTCTGGAGATAGTGGACATGAATGAGTACATTACAGTTGAGACTGTAGACACCAGGGTTAGTACTCCACAAAAGTTATATGAAATAACACTCCGGATGGAGGGAGACAACATAGCAAGACAGGTGAAAGCACTTTTTTGGGAAAAACTTTCAAGGGGCTATGACATACTTCTAGCAGAAAAAGACTGGCCACCACAATTTGTCAGGGAGTGCCCACATGGTGAGGACATTATTATGCCTGCCTTCTCCAACCATATTCCAATTCATCTAAAATATACTTATGCCAGGAAATGGGCAGTTGCCCAGGCCCCAGCATTATACAAAAATCATGTAGGATGGGATGAGGATTCACCTCACCATAAAATACATTTAAAAATGAACCTACTGCACAGAGGCAGTACCCAATAAAGCAAGAAGCTAAAAAACAGGTCAGGGAGATCTTAGATCAACTTAAATACCAAGGGGTGATTGAAACATGCACCTCTTCAATGAACAATCCTTTGTTTCCAAATCAGACAATACATATCGTCTAGTTTTGGATTACAGACACTTAAACACTTGTTCTAAAACATTTGCAGTGCAAAATGCACATAGTACAGCATTAATGAATAACATTGTGCGTAAAAAATATAAAACCACATTGGACATCTCAAATGGTTTCGTTTGTCAAAACATAGCACCTGAAAGCAAGTACTTGAAAGCTTTCTCAATAATGGGGACCCAGCGTCAATTTTGTCAACTCCCACAAGGGTTCAAGAACAGCCCGGGGTTATTCTCAGGGAGGATAACGGAGTTACTACAAATGTATGATAATGAGGCATTGTCATATGTCGATGACATCTATCTGACAGACGATGACCTGGACAAACACTTGAACAGGGTGAGCACCATTATATTGGGCTTCGCCTCTGAGGGCTACAAATTCAACTTCAAAAAGTCCAGAATTACCCATCTCAATGTCCTCTTTCTAGGATATGAGCTTTCAAGTGAAGGCAAGAGCTTGGCAGCCAACTTTTTAGAAAGGTGTGCGCTGCTCCAACCTCCAAAGACGCTGAAAAATTTACAATCCATCCTGGGTTTCCTAAATTTTGGAAGAACTTACATTCTAAATTACGCAGAAAGGGTTAACCTCTCTACACACTAATCAAACCTGATTTTTCAATCAAAAATTGGACACAGGAACACACAGAAATCTTGCGTTCACTCCAAGCTAACATGTTAGCAACAAATCACTTACAAACACGCGTAAGTGTACGCAACTTAGTGATCCGAATAATTTCGGGTCAATGCGGATTCACCTACTTAACAATTAATGAGGGTGAAAAGGTACCAATTGCATACAAATCTCATTAGTATACACAAGCAGAAATGCGCTTCACTTCAACTGAAAAAATACTGACAGCAGTTCAAACCGCTGTAGCAAAAGAAAGAGCTCTAGCCCAAGGGAAATGCATTATTGTCGTAACCCCAGTACCGGCTCTAGAGGCGGTCACAAAAGTGAGCATTCCAAATGCTAAAGCATTGCATCCGAGATGAATACAATGGGTTAATTCTCTTGCTGCAACAGATGTTGAATATGTTTTTGATCCTGATCTAAAAACACAAGCGTTCCTGCAATATGAACATGAATGTCCTCTGCCCACTGAGATTCTGCCTCTCGATCAGTACGAATTCATAATTTACACTGACGGATCCGCACAGCCCGCAACAGGGAGTAAGCAAGCTTACAGTGCAGCGTGCACAATCGTTAAAGGTTGCATGCGCCATGGCAACTTCAGACCTATGGTCACAAAAACCCAATCTCTAGGAGATTGTACAGCTCATCGAGCTGAACTACAAGCTTTCAAACTGGCACTTGAAAGTACAGATCGAGAATTCCCCACACTAATAGTGTGCGATTCTTTCTACTGAGTGCAGTCGTATAATGAATATATACAAACTTGGCTTGAAAATGGGTTCAAAGATGCAAAAGGTGGCACAATAAAGCATAAAACGCTTTGGGAACAAGTAGTTCAGTTAAAAAGCGAACTACCAAAGGCTCACGTGATACACACACTGAGTCATCAACGTGATGGCGTTCACATTGCAGGGAATTCATTGGCTGACGAAGCCGCAAAGGGGGCTGTTCAGACGGCTTCCGTAGCTGCGATCACTCGTTCAAAAATGAGAATAGACCGTGAGATAATGTTGGCTGTCAATGCTACGAGCAAAGGCAGTGGTGCAGCGTTACCAAAAAAGGTTCCACTCAAGTACTCTTATGTAATTGATGCGAACAACGTTCCTTTTGCTCGAATCCCTGGAGTGGGGGATAGGGTAATTCCAAACATGGAACGTAGAGCAGCTTTGATTTATGAAGCACATTTGGGGGAGGGTCTGTCACATCAAGGGATCTCTAAAACAATATTAACATTAAAAGAGATGTACTGGTGGCCTGGAATGAATACACAGATTCACATCTTCATCAATGACTGCATAGACTGTAAGGTACAGCGTGATGCAGAACACCACCAGATACCATGCTACGAAGTAGTCTGCCAGGGACAGACACCATTGTTAGACAGCATTAGACTATCTATGCACAGGCGTCCTCGTGGACAACTGCAATCCCACAAATACTAAGTCAAGGTTCCTATGGATATGGCCTCAGTGCTCGGCTGACGCTCGAACTGTTCTAAAAGATTTGCGAGTCTTTATCGGCACATACGCAATAGACACGCTACATTCTGACCAGGGCCCTGCATTTAGCTCTCGGGCTTACAAAGAAGCCATGGCCAGTCTGGGCGTTGCACTGCGGTACTCCTCTCCATTTCATCCTGAGGGAAATTCTGTTGTGGAAAGGAAAAACCGGGACATAAAGCAGTCTATAACAGCTAGGGTATTAGGTTCGGGTGATGGGTGAGTCAAACATCTTTATGGGGGTCCAACGCTAAATAATTTGCCAAGAAGTTCTCTAGGGGGGGTCACTCCATATGAGGTCCTATTTAGGACAAAAATGTGGGTGCCAGATCTAGAATGTAGAGGCACAGGGGTGGAAAATAAACCCTTTGATATCAAAGATCGTTTGGCTGTTTTACAGGATCTGAATGAACTAAGATCAAAACAAAGCAATGTATTCCTGCAGCCAACCACCACTGGGGAAAAACCGGCGGTCCCAGCAAGGCCTGTCTGGATTCCAAAAGTTGGGGATCTAGTCAGAGAGAAAATTGCGGACAAGAAGGAATTTGGACCTTCTTACAGACAACCAGTACCTGTCCTAGCCATACACGGAACAAGAACAGTACTTCTGCCGCCCCTTGCTGGAAAAAGGAGAAAAGATTTGTGTCCATCAACCTCATCAAACCACAGTATGTGGACAATACTAAATAGTAGGCCTCGTGGACTCTGACCTAGTAGCAGACACACTCCTCTCGCTACTATCCAAGAGGTTCAGACTGAAATACTGATAACCATCGAGAATTCAGCAGCAACAGATGAAGGACTAAGCAACAATG
The DNA here is from genome assembly GCA_963921515.1 of Calotriton arnoldi. Classification (NCBI taxonomy): domain Eukaryota; kingdom Metazoa; phylum Chordata; class Amphibia; order Caudata; family Salamandridae; genus Calotriton; species Calotriton arnoldi. Next base: position 75,954 of record CAWUFW010007890.1, on the reverse strand, counting down.
CTATGGAACTCATCCCTCTTGAAACTCAAGTAACAGTTCGTCCAAATACACCTGTCTACACCAATGTAACAAGTGATCAACTGGTTCCAGCGATTTCTACAAATCCTGATGCAATTCCAACAATTGACAGAACTGCTTCTGGCTATTTCATTAACTTTGATACGTTTTCTGAGGATCTGAGTGAGCCTGAGACGTCACCAGCATCAAAAACTTTTAAACAGCAAGTACAAGACTTTTTTCATTTTTTGAGAAAGACTTATCTGGTTTCACCATGGATTGAACTATGGATTATTTCTGGAATATTTTTCTTCCTGCTTTGGCTAGCTTTGGTCATGACTATGAGCGTGCTTATAAATGGCAGATATATCCATGTGAACACTGAACAAAAAGAAGTGAACTTACTTTTGAAACCTCACAAATCATCCCATCGTGAAACAAGAGACTTGTCTGCAGTGAACATCACAGCCGTTCCTATACAGGATGGTATAGTGTGGGACAAAACTGATTTCGATATATTCGGTCCTACGGAACATTTGAACATTCCACATTTATTTAAGATTTCACAAAGTGATTTTGTTTCATCCAGTACCTATTCTGATGATTGGGACTTTGAAACTGTAAATGACATGATGTTTGACCTAGAAAAGACTGCTGCATTTTCTAATAATGAATATTTAGAGGGTTCATCAGACTATGAACAGCTGTATTGCTATAACCACTATGGTCATCATTTTTTGCATAAATCTGCAACACCTAGAAATGTGTTTATGTTTAACCAATGGGAGCATTGTCCTACACCACCAAAAGGTAGTTCAAAAACATTTGCTAAAAGTTTCCATATTTTTCAGGGTACAATACATCTGATCCAGAAACATTTTACTATAAAAATGTAAACAAAACAGGACTGAAAATTATGTTAACTAATACAAAACAGATTTACTCTGCAGCATTTATTGCCCAACTGTCTAGACATGGTTTCGACTTATGGAAAGAGACAATAGACACTAAATCTGTCTGGGGTACTAAAGATTGGCAAGTGCAGGGGATAGAAGCTTTGTTTAGCGCCTGTATCATCCCTCAGCAAATAATGTTTTTGAATGACACGGTCCAACAAACGTCTTGCCTTGGGTTAGCCAAGATCAAAGACATGAAAACTCCTTCTGTACCAACACCTGCAAGTGATAACAATACACAGGCAGCGGTTACAGTTGACACAATACTACAACTCAACAGAACAAATCCTGATTGGAGAAAATGGTTGATCTGGCCCACAGACACAAACAACTGTCAAGAGAGATTCCTGAATAAAACACAGGGGTTTACTATTCACAGGCCAGACCCATGATACGTCCAAAGACAACATCCGGGGGTAGTATCAACATACAGAGTAGGGAAATTATGCCTCGATTGGCTGCAAAAATCTTCACTTAAGGATGTGAAACAACACTTATCTTTACTTAAAGTAGACGCAGACCATAGGGAATTCTTGCTTGGACCAAGAAAACCGCGTCAAAAACGTTTCATATATGCCGGCATCTATGCTGCTTAAAATGAAGCATGGATTGTGTCACAGATGGAGGCCGCAGAACGAATACGTGAACTTGATCGTATTAATTTAGAGAAAACTCTCTCTGTGGTCGACAATGGGTTAACAACCTGGTCCTCCAGAATTTATTCATTGGACAGTATTGTATCCTCTGCTATCGACATACTGGAACAAGATTTAGCCATGTTACAACAAGGCCAATCTCAGTTGCGTTCTATTATGTTATTAAGCTGGACGCTGCAATCTTTGCGTGCGGGCTATGTGCCTTGGCGTTTTATCAACACGACAGCTCTGTTTGCAGAATACAATCTAACTGATAAACAGATCAAACTGGCACAAAGGGGAGCAAAGTATACAGTACTGAGTATTGAAAAACTTGAAAAATTACCATTTACAGTGGCAGAAAAACCAGCTACAGAATGGCTTATTCATGGCAAAATTAGTCTACCTGTGACTACTTTTCAGTTTCAGTATTGCCTTAAACAGATGCAAGCAGGCAAATAAGAAAGGTTGGGTAAAGAATACATTAAGACATCCTGGAATTTACCTTACAACTATAGATGTTGGAGTGGGGATCGTGAAGTGTTTCTAAGCGGTACACACTGTGAAAGTGCACTGAGCGGTTCACTGATTTGTCAGGACATATCTTTACACGGGGCTTGTAATGGTTCTGTGGCAAATTTGTCCTGCCACCAGCAGGGTACACCAGCTTCTGTGATTAATTCAACGTTTGGACAACTTTCTGATGGGAGTTACCTCATGTTGAATGATCAGAGTTGCTGTGGCATGTTACCAGGCATCCCATATCTAGTAACGGTCAACTCCAGGGTCACTTGCTGTATGCAAGTATTGTTTGCCCCAATAGACACAGTCAGGGAGTCGCCTTTGTGGCCTTCGTTGAATGTCTCTTTTATACGATTTGATACTTTAAGCAGAATGAAAGCCATGCTTATACAACAATCAGTGCCTTTGACCTCGGCCAAAGAAACCTATGATCTACAAGTTGCAAGGACTTCGGCTGAGATACAAGCTTTAATTTGTACAAACTGCCCTATACATTTCGTAGAAATGATAGGACGTATCTTTAACATGTCTGATACAAGCGGAATTGTACATGTATTTAAGACCATCTGTTCCGGACTATTAGCACCTTTCCAGGCTGTCCTCGGAATCATCCCAAACTTCGCACATTCGGTGTTTGGTGGTGTGCCGTTAATTCTAGCACTTGTTGCAGGAATTCTGTTTCTATTCCTCCTACTACGCTATGGCAAGCCTATTCGCCAACATCACTCCGAGCGATGTGGAGAAAGCTCTCCTTGAACGGAAATGCCGTGAGCGAATAGTACAGCTTTTGGGCATGCCTCGTCTACGGGAACTTAATACAACATGGTTCCTGTCATTCAGACCAATCTGGCAAGATTGCATCTTACCTGTTCTACGCTGCCTGTTTTGCGGTGAAGAATGCGTGCTAGACACCTGTCTAACACTCCCATCAGTCATGCCAATGGATATCGATACTCTGCTGGACCCGATAACGGCCCATGCTGTGTGTTGTCCCCAGAGGCTACCAATCCTGATGACGGCATTCATTGAGATCTCACAGACGCTTCCGGCTGCTGCTGAGGTACGAGATGGATCAACAGGCACACAGATAACAACGGACGCGAACATTGCATCTTGTGCTGAAGGCGATGTTTCTCATCTCTGTGCAATTAACCTTCTGAACGAGGTGTTCCAAATGTCTCCAACTTCGGTGGACGATATTTTGGCTACGGAAATAGATGATCTAATGTTTACGCCAGACTCATACACTGACTTTGATTCGGCTCACAGTGTACCAGGGCAACAATGAAATTTGGCCTTCATATTTTCAAAACTTGGAACTATTCCCAGAAATTGAACTTTTTCTTTTAAAAACTTTTTTTCTAGATAGAAAAGACATGGCAAATGAACAATCTGCTTACAGTAGAACTAGTCTTATAAAACGGACTTCTTTGAATACTTCCAGGGACACATTGTCACCTTACTTGTCTAACATTTCATTTAAATCCATGATATGCAATGACTTTGATTTTTAAGAACTTATCGACCATTTCATTATATGTATATATTTCTGTTTCATTCACATTGCATTTTACTTCCATTATATGCTTAGAATGAAAATGATGCTTTAAATGTACAGTACCTATTGCATTCTACAGTTTATTTTTAAACTTCTTTTAAAATGCTTTTAGAAATGTTTTAGCAACACGTGGTACTCAATTTTATGTTTAGCATTTAAATGTTTAGCATTTAGTATTATCGTTCAATCGAAAGTGGAGTGGGTGTTGTATTCCGCTTTAGGTGTCCGTTTATAGGTTTTCCTGAATCATGTCCTTATATAGGCACACCCGCATTGCCCTTATATAGGCATAGAAACCCTGTCCTTATTTAGGCATTAACCGTGCACTCCAAATACAGGCATGGTCACCGACATCCGTCCACCCTAACGTCACAATGAGTTCTTAGAAAACCAGACCCTTAAGCTTCAGGAGTTCCCCTAGCACAGGACTATTGATTTCTCCAAGAACTCATCTATTATGTATGAACCGTTATACCTTAAGGGTTCATTCCTGACATCTTCCTCTGTCCGACTTCACGTCAATGCTAACATTCCAAGACACCTACCAGGTATAAATATACCTTCCCTTGCCCAAGCAAGTTAGAGGAGAACTCGACTTCAGAGGAGCCTGTATCCCGGCCTGACGCACTGAGAAGACGCTGTCATTCCTGCACGCAGACAAATCCAGCTTCCAGTGTTCTGACTCCCTTTGCGGGGTGTTAGAGTTCCAGATCCGGCAGGAGATTCCCACCTCTCTCATTCTCAAGGTATGGAGCTGACTAGAACCTAGAGGGACTCTTGGCATACCATACTTGGCATACCATACTTGGCATACCATACTTGGCATACTATACTTAACATACTCTTAGTATACCAGACTAGAGAATACTCCACCTACTTCTACCTTTCCCTACACCTAGACTAGGTTAGGTACATTGGGGTAGAACTAGCTTAGAGACGCATCATATGAGTACTCGCATTCTTAGCTCATGTTATTTATGTACGTGAATATATGCTAAAAGATGATGCTAGTGCAGTATTATTTATTTCTACTGCTTACGCTGTACATTATTTATCTTGCACACTGTCTTGTGATCGTAACAGCACATCTCTCTTACACGAGAAACAAGACTGTTCAATAAAACCCTTTTATTGAAACGCCCGTCTTTCCTTTCTGTGTAACTCTGTAGAAACTAAGCATGCACGATTGACTGAGTGAAACTGTTATCTATTGTTTCCACGATTCTGAGACATGTTCCGCTTCTAAAGGGAAACAAAGTTGTCATGTTTTTCGGTTGCCAGAAACTACTCCCTTCTTGTTCTCAAGGAGTTTCTAGTGGCCTCTGAGCTAGCTGGCACAAGTAATTAAGTTTAATATACTCGATAGGGACATACCGACCTTAGTCCTATGTCAAGCCTATAGGTTATATTATTCCAATGCGCAGAGCCTATTAGGGAAATAGGAACTACACTACAGACCCTGTACTCCCTCCTAATTTGAGGCAGAAATTGAGAGACGCCCTTTTTCCCCTACAGGACATCTTTTCCCTATCCCCCGGGAGAACTTCCCTGTTGGAACACGCCATCAAAACCCCCTCTGGGAAACGTGTGCGTCTCAGGCCATACCGTGTACCCGAGGCACGTCGGCTCACCATTAGAGAGGAAGTACAAAAGATGCTACAGATGGATATCATCGAGCCATCCATAAGCGAATGGAATTCTCCTATCGTTCTCGTGCCGAAGCCTGATGGCTCAGTGCGATTCTGTATCGATTTTAGAGAAGTAAATAAAATATCTGAATTTGATACATATCCCCTCTCAAGGGTAGATGAAATGGTCGAATGAATAGGCAGAGCCAAATACATCAGTACCCTCGACCTCTGTAAAGGGTACTGGCAAATCCCCTTACGCGAACAAGATAAAGAAAAAACAGCGTTCTCCACCCCAGATGGTTTATATCAATTCAAGGTGTTACCCTTTGGGCTACATGGGGCCCCGGCTACTTTTCAGAGAGCCATGAATCAGATCCTACGGCCTCATGAAAACTATGCCGGGGCATACATCGATGACATAATTATCTATAGCGACACTTGGGAGCAGCATATGTTACATCTGTCCCAGGTTGTGCAGACTTTAGGACAACATGGCCTCAAGATAAATCCCGCCAAAAGCCATCTGGCAGCTCAAACAGTACGATACCTAGGTTACCTTTTGGGTGAAGGGGTTATTAAACCTCAAACCACCAAGCTAACCGCCATCTTCCAGATCCCACTGCCAAAAACACAAAGAGACCTCTGTGCTTTTTTGGGATTACTCGGTTACTACAGACGATTCATCCCCAATTTCTCCCACCTGTCGGCCCCCTTACGAATCTGCTGCGGAAAGCCATAAACACCGAGGGTTGGTTAAAAAACCCTTCTCCCGACATCCTCCAGGCCTTCGAGACCCTAAAAACATCCCTCACTTCCGATACTGTTTTGGCCAGTCCTGATTACTCCCTTCCATTCGTTCTCCAGACCGATGCATCAGAGCAGGGACTAGGGGCCATATTATCTCAGGTAACGAAGCAGGGAGAGGAGAAGCCCATATTATATATTAGCCGGAAGTTGTTCTCTAGGGAGCGGAACTATGCGGTTATAGAGAAAGAAGCACTTGCCATCAAATGGGCCATAGACACCCTACGGTATTATCTTGAAGGGAGGGAGTTCACCTTATACACAGACCATGCCCCGTTAGAGTGGCTAGCACGAAACAAAGGCCACAATGAAAGAGTGTTAAGATGGTTCCTGTCGTTACAGCCATATAGGTTTCAGACCAAACACAGAAAGGGAACGTGGACTTTTTGTCAAGATACCCCCAAGAACAGAACCCTAGTAGAAGGAGAGCAAGGGGAAGGGGATGTGAGGCAGCAGACACAGGGACGCCGTTCTTACCGGCTATCGAAGAACGACATCGACCAAACTATTCCTCGAACAGGGATCGGACTCCGAGGGTCGGGTTTCGGGAAGCCACGTCCAGGAGGATAGCCACACCCACCTGTCGTGTTTCCCTACAGCGAGGAGACGGAAGTAGGAGGCGCTGACCCCGGAAGCAGTGGTTCTCAACCACTGAAAAAGGACCGAGATCAGGAAAGAGCGTCGTTGACCAGCGAAGGAGCAGAGGCGTATACGGAGCAGAATACTGAGAGTTTGGAGAGTGAAGACGAAGACCGGAGCAGAGCGCTAGAAGAGGAGACAGACGAGCGTTGAGGCGAGAAGTGGTGGAGTCCACCGGAGGAGGCTGGAGAGCGGCCGCAACTCAGGAGAGTTGCGGCGGAGCCGGTGAGTGACAGTAGCTCCGGGGAAGGTGGGGGTGGGTACGAGGGTGGTGGGAGGAGGGTATAGACAGCGGGCACGGGCTAGAAGAGCGGGAACTCCGGTCTTGGGTAGGGGCTTGATGTCCTACCCAAGACCGGAGGAGACGGACCAGGAAGAAGAGGAAATCCGAACACCCGTAGTAAAACCAAAGACCTTACCACCTGACAATAAATCACGTCCTTTTGGAAAGTATATTCAGCCTCCGCGTCTGTTTATCCGGCCCACCCTCCCACAAGCACCACTATAAAAGCATTAGTTTTGCCATTGCAGATCACAGTATTTTAATGCTTTCTGTGGCACTGCTATAGTGCATGTGCACCCAAATGAGCTTCACAGTCCTGTAAGTCAAATAGGATTGCTGAGAGATACACAACACTGGCCTCAACAACAAAGCTGAAACAAAATATATGTGAAAGGAAGTAAGTATGAACATAATGCATCTCAGTGAGCTGTGTGTTGGGATGTCAGGAAGTGTGTTAACTCCAACCTTTAGAGCAGTGACAAAGTGCCATATTCAAACTAGAAAATGTCACTAAGAACATAGGTTACAAAGCTAGTAGTGGCTGGGTTGACGTTGTGTGTATTTGTTAGGAATATAACATATTGCAAATGAAGAATTGTATTCAAAATCATATAAATACATATACAAGTTGACGTGGTGTTCAATAAAAGCACTGGCATATTACAATAGCATGAGTAGGGTGTTGTCTGTGCTGTCAATGCAGTGTTGTTCACAATGGTGCTGCTGTCCACACGTGCCATAAGATTTAAGTGGGCCAGGCTACATTTAGTAAGATATAATAGATACTCAAGTCATAGCATAAGGTGCCAATCAGGTGTATAGAAATGTATTCTGGTTCTTAGTAGCTGCACAAGCACGTCACTACTGTAAAGCATGAGTGAAGGCCAGAGCAGCAAATGGGCAGGTTACAAAGTAATTAGCACAATTGTTTTTGACAATGCCACACCAATTTTTTGGGTCTGGACCAATAATAGGGACCAGAATATGTCTATTATCAAACTTACAGCTGGGTATCACCATGCGAAGTGTTGCTGCACTTTGTTGTCTTCCTGTGCTTCTGTACCATGACCTGATATCAAAATGGCTAGATGCTGTTTGTTCTGAGGTCATAGAAAGAAGGACAACTTCCCTTCTGTACTGCATGATGTTGAGAATGTAATGTGGGAAATGTCTTTTGTTAAGCCACATATTTGTCTGGCACCTAATGTTGCTAGTGCTTAAATCTTTGATGACTCCTAAACAAATGCAGACAATATCTAAAATGCTTCTAAACATTTCCTTCATCTGATGTTCAGGTCTACACTGCTTAAACAAATAACACAGTGGTGTTCCCCTCAAAGTTATACAATGTCACAAAATGGTTCTCCTTGTTCTCAGATTGTGTGGTCACCAAGCAGTGTCATTAGGTTAATGAGCACCACCTACTTGGTGGTCACATCAAAGCATTTCTGCAAACAATAAGCAGAACCTTATATATTGTCTCTGCCTGTCACGGTGAACACATGAAGTACTTTGTGTAGACGTCATGTAACCTTTGCATGTGTGAGGGAATGACTGTTGTACCAATACAAAGTAATTGTGTACACAAAAATGGACCTTATTGTCATAGGGTGAAAACCACCACCACATACACTGCACTGAACTTCTATGTTGTGAGCATGTTTAACAACTCTGTGAGTCACATTCTCAATGTGTTTGACACATTGACGCCCACAATAATGTAACATGTTTGAGTACAACTCTGTGACCTAAGTGTACTTTCCATCATTGAAGTTCATAATTTACTATGTATAAAATGTATATGATGACAAACTAAAACCTAAATATGATAGGAGAAGAATGTTTGACAACATATGATGAACAGTAATTCGGGACTATACCATTTACTTACTGTATTCATATGCTTTTGTGAAGGTGAAGTCAATCCTCAAAATAACCTATCTAATGATAATCAAAATGCAGCAAATGTGGATCTCTCTTTACCATCAATTGACGAGGACACATTATACGTACTGCTCAATGATTTAGAAGATGAAACTAACATATTACAAAGTCACACATATGTTCACACACAGCCTACAGCAGAAAGGAACTAACTTACTAGTGGTGCTTCAACAACACACAGGCAGACAGCAACATCACATATGCAAGTACAAGAATTTCAAGGTGCATGCAGCAGATCCAGGAAGAGACATGTGTGAAAGAAGGCCCTGAAACACTTCATGGGGATTTGATGGAGGCTACAGATTGCTTGAAGCCTTGCGCCCAAGTTGTGGAATTCACTCCCATGGGAGATCAGATTCACAGTTGCTGAGGCAACATTTAGAAAAAACATGAAAACTTGGATGTTCACGAACGGTAACTAAGCCCTTCCCTGCTCGCGATCGTTCCATCAGTTCATCTGCCTAGTGCTGGGAAGCCTTTGGGTAGCCACGCGCTCTAAAAATCCTTTTAACATTTAACAATGTCCGTTCCAGAAAAAATAGAACAATTGTACTTCTTTTTAAATGTAATGGATGCCTCACTGATGAGCATAAATGCTGACTTAATAAAACTTGTGAAATCCAAACAGGATGTAAATATATCTACTGGTACTTCTTATTTAGCAAATAACACACAGCGCAGTGTGACACTGTTTGTTGGAAATTACCCTTTCTGAAGGGTCACCCGCAAACATTTTGCCTTCCTCCTCCCCATTTTGCTGAATTTGTTTTTGTTAGCTTTAGGACTCTGGGCACTTTTCCACTGCTAACCAGTGCTAAAGTGCATGCACTCTTTGTTTTAAACATGGTAATATTAACTTAGCCACAATTGGCATGTTTAATTTACTTATGAGTCCCTAGTAAAGTGGACTACATGAGCCCAAGGCCTGTAAATAAGATGCTACTTGTGGGCCTGCAGCACTGCTTGTGCCACCCACCCAAGTAGCCCTTTAATCATGTCTCCGGCCTGCCAATGCAGAGCCTGTGAGTGCAGTTTGCACTGCCATTTTCTCCTGGCAAAATAAACCTTTTGCTAGGCCCAAGCCTTCCTTTTTAATTCATATAAGTCACCCAGAGGTTAGGCCATGGACATTCCAGAGGGAAGGGTACAATGTATTTAGAAAAGCAGGACATGGCTGGGCCCCCCTCTTTGGCCCTGTGTCTTCCCTTTTGTCAGGTGAGCTCCGCCCTACTACTATTGTGGTGCACCTTCCACCAGCCTGCTAACTTTTTTAGTTAACCAATTTTTGGGTGAATGGGGGCCTTATATGATGAAGCGGAAATTGCAGGGGGACAAGGACATTGCCCCTAAGCAAACCAATGTACCACTCTTGACTCTTTCTTGGCTCGTATGGTAGGGGTAATTACAAAAGAAATTGACCTGGCAGAGTGGCAACTATCTTTGGATGCGGGGGAGGGCTCTAGTACTTTTCCATCGGCCCTAGTCCAAACAGCCCTCAACTCCTATTCAGGCCCTGCTGATTTTTCTGTGAAGCTGCCTAATCCTCCCAGCATGTCCCCTGTGGTTCAGGAGAACCTGACCGTTATTGCTTCACCTGCAATTTTAAACAACAGTGTCTGTGCACTTTCGGCCAGGAGAAAACATCCATTAAAACGATCTTGGAATGCTAAGCTTAACATCCCGAGTAATCGGGCCCTGACAATCATAAGATGACTTGGCATTTCTTAATCCAGGCTAGGATGGTATTTTGGACAGGCTCAAAGATGTTTTCACAGAATGTGTCGCACCATTGCTGGAGAGACTATATAAACTAGAGACTGATGTTTCTGACTTGACCATGTATTGCACTACCATTAATGCTAACATCAATTCTCTTTCTGCCTTAGGTTCTACCAACTCAGCTCTTAGTGGCTTTCCTGGCACCCAAGGTAGCATGGGTAGGCCTCTGGGTCCCTATTCTCTCTCTACCTCTAGTCTCCCTCCTACTGACATGATTATTCGACAATCCCACCTACCACCTATGGAGACGGCTGCACCCCTTCCACATAGTGGGGAGCAGCCCAACAGCTCTTTGGCTGGTTATCGTGGTGGTGAGCCTGATAGGGGTCCAAGAAAGGGCCTTTAGTCTGATAAAAGCCTACATAGTCTCAATCTGCCACCTGCTTGCTGCCCTTATGTGGCAATTATGACTGGGGTCCATCAACTTAACCCTAATGCCATGTAATCTATGTCCTAGCTGAAAAATAAAGCGTGCCACTGGCTGTGTCGGAATGCCAACTTCAATATAAAAGAATGCTGTGACATCCTTTTTGCAAGTAGGATGGGGTGGGTTGGCCCTGCGGCCAAAAGCCTGAAAGGGGATTGCATGCACTGGGAGGCCTCAGGGTAGCCATGCGCTATACAAATATAAATTCATTCATTCATGGTTATTAGTTGCAAGTCACCAAGTTTGGCAAGGCATTTGATCCACAACACTGACATACAGCACTCACAGGATAAAGGCATAAATATTTTCCACTTTGATTTCTTTTATCGTCATGTGCTCCGTACTCAAGCACCAGTGCAACCCCAGTGCCCACAGACACTGGAGAATACACTAGTGCCAATAGCAAACAGATTTCTCCCTCTGTCGGATCTGGAGTCTAATGACTGACTCATGGGCACCTCGTCTACACCACCCAGCGCTAAGCCAGTAATCCACAATTGCCATCACATCCTGTTGATACCCCGCCACCCACCAATCATGAGCCAAAAATGAGGTTTCTTTGCTGGAAGATCGCAGGCATTGAAACCAAGCTCTTGGGTCCTGAGTGGCTTATGTTCATCTCCCAATTCGATGTAATAAAGTTACAGGAAACTTGGGTCCTAGGAATGGTGACTTGTGATGGCTATGAATGCTTTTCTATCGCAGTTACTCCATCCCCAGGTCACAGAGCCCCAAGTGGACTAGTAACTGGTTCGCATCTCTAAACACGTAATGCCCCGCCGTACATTATGGGATTCAATAACTATGAGTAGTTGCCTCCTGCGAGTTTCATTTCTTCCTTCTTAACTTTTATAATTCAATCTGCGACCTAGGGTGTCAGATCGAGGCTCTGTTTTTAGTGCTGTCTATTCTTGAGGCCAGGTCACTTTCCAGTCTCTGGTTCTTCAACCTGACACTGGGAGGAGATTTTAATGCTAAACTGGGTCTGAATTCCACATTTTTTAATCATTTTTTGGCTGATGACTCTTTCTTTTGCCACACATCATCTGCTTTTATGAGGAGGAATTTATATAATACCCTGGGACTTGCAGGTTTGTGCAATGTTATAGATCTGGGAGCAAACAGTCTGGGTCAAAAACCCACCTTTGTAGGCTGGGGTACATGGGCAATCACTGATTGTGTATTCTTTACTAGGTCCCTTGCAGATATTGTAACCCCAGGGAAAGGTGCACATGACCTGCAATAGTGATCACAAGCCAATTGAGGTTGGGGTGGTATTAGCTATCAGCTATACCCATGCTGCTGCCCCCGGTCTTATTGGTTTATCCACAGAGGAGAAGGGCCTCAGGGTCGTATGGCGCTACGTGCCGATTCTCACTCTCTTAAAAGCCCTAGTTGACTCAAAAATGGACTTTGTTGCAGGGCCTTTGTTAAAAATTGCAGTGCCCCCTACATCTGTTCTTGATTCCTTGGATCACCTGAATGCCTCCATTAGAACCGTTATGTTGGAATTGTCTAGGCCATGTAGGGCCATCCAATCTGTTTGGTTTGACAATGCATGTAGGGTGGCTAGCAAGCGGCTCCCTGAGGCACTCAATGCTTGGACGCATAACCAGCAAAATATCACAGTGGCTAGAGTGGTCTACAAGAAAGCAAATCGGGATAAGAAACTAACCCTAAAGCAGGCAACATGGGCATGCCTAGTATCTACCTGTAAAGTTGAGTATGCAAGGGGTTTCTGGGCAATAGTCAATGAGAAGCAGCTTTGTATGGCTGCTCCCAATGACTTAGGTCTGACCATTACCCCTGACCAATGGGTGACACACTATAAAAATATCTATGCACTTGGAAAGCTGTGTCTTCGGGAAAGTCAGCGGAGTTCTCACTATTTCCACTTGGGTTCAGTTTCAACATTGACCAAGGGAAATCAGAAAAATTAGTCAGCCCCTCCATTAAACCAGTCCAGATGGGGTTCCCATGGACCTTTATAAGGTGGAGATCTCCGTTTGCCACCGTCCCCCCTCCTAAGAAATGCCCTAAATGCTGCTGTTCAGGTCAATATTCCCTTATCCTGGAAATCTGCAGTCATAGTGCCAGTTTTTGAGAAGGGGAACAGGCAGGACCCCAGCTGCTATTGACCCATCTCCTTATCAGATTCAGTTGTCAAGGTGGTGGGGCATGTCATTTTGCAACGTATCAAACATTGGTCCCAAATCAATAATATCCATTGTCCAGTCCAGTACAGTTTTAGGGAAGGTAGGGGTACTATGGAACAGCGTCTCAATCTAAAACTTCTAATTGGGAAATATGTTGTTGCTAAGCAGGGGGTAATTTTTCTACCATTTATGGACCTTAGCAGTGCCTTTGACCAGGTGAATAGGTCAAAGCTCTAGAGAAACCTAGCAATATAGGGTTACCTCAGCCATTGATTTATTTTCTCAGAGCCCTTCACACTGATGAGAATGCTTTGGCCAGGTATGGCATAGGAAGGGAACGTACGGATTCCTGTAACCTCCCTCAGAGGGTGAGGCAAGGCTTTGTTTTAGTGCCCATTTTGTTTTTGCTTTACATTAACGGACTGAATTCCTTTTTAACAGCAAATGGTAGTGATCTGCCCAAAGTGAAATCCATTCTTGTACTCTCCCTGCTGTATGCTGATGATGCTATCTCACAAGGCCAATGGTCTTAAGGTACTTGTTGACCTTTTTGTTAACTTCATGGATGAACTAGAACTGGATACTAACATTTCAAAAATACACTATGTGGCATGTGGTAAGCAGCCCTAGTAAACCAGACCCATTACTATCAAAGAGAAGGTGATCTCTAAGGTGGCTGCCTTCCCATATTTGGGGGTTACCTGTGACCAACAGAATAATTGCATCCCATGTCTCTCTAATCACTGTACCCGTTTCATCCAAGCATGTGGAGCCCACTTTAGGTTTGCTTCCATGGAGGATGGTAAGCCTATTCTACCGCTGCTGCAAGTCTATAGATTGTCTCCCTGTGCTGCTATATGGAGCTACTATTTGGGAGTATTGTAATTGTGCGAGTATCTAGCAAGAGGAAAATTGATTTTGTAGGAAGATTTTGGGTCTGGGCCTTAATAGTTCCACCCTCTTTGTCCATGACATATTTAGTCTGGATTATGCTGAAGGCCATGCAAAACTTGCTCCATTGCTTCTGTGGATTGCCGTGTGGTCAAGGGAGCATACTGCTTTTAATGGGAATATGATCGAAGATTGCCTTGGGTGTAATTGTGGCCACCAGATCCTGTGGCTTAAATATATCAGGTCTATGGCCTTGTCCTTGGGTCAACCAGAATTGTTCTCTAGTCTCCTGTTGTTAAAAAAAGGCAACAGGAGGTTAATCAGGGACCTGTTTCTTAGCCGTGCCAAGTATATCAGAGAGAACATGGCTTTGGTGAAACCAGCTTTGAGATCCCATTTGCTCCTGAAAACTAATGCTGGCCCGAAACCTGATCCTTTCTTTTGTCAATCACCTTTGGGAGAGATATCTCCTCACCAAGTTCCGTTTTTGCACCATACGTCCCCTTGTTTGCTTTCCTCCAGGTCAATTTGACCCGGAGTCAAAACCAGCATGCCCCTGTGATGGTTGCTCACCCCATACACTGGAGCATTTGGTTTTATTTTTCAAGTACTATGAACCCCCACGTCTCAAATACCTGTTTTGAAGTCCAGGAGCTTTTATCGGTATAGACCAGCGTTTCTGTATTTGCAGCTGCTAACTGACCATACTGTGTCTTTTGCTGTTTCCTCCTTTTTAAAAAGTGCCCTGTACTGGAGAAAATTCATGAATTCTTAATGTGTGGCAGTATCTTTTAATCAAGGGATGATTTGTTTCTATGATGTATAAAGGTTTTTATTTATTTTAATCTTGGACCTGCAACGTTTTAGCCTAGTTTCTATTCATATGATCTTCCGTTGGTTTTTCTTTTTTTATTTTGTGTTTTATATTGTATGCGAATATCTTTTATGATTATAATCTATAATAGAATAATGAGTTTATTAATCACCATAAATGCTACTACTGGGCCTGCAGTACTGATTGTGCCACCATTTAAGTAGCCCTTTAAACATGTCTCAGGCCTGCCATTACAAAGCCTGTGTGTGCAGTTTTAAAATGCCTTGTTGACCTGGCAAGTTAACCCTCTTGCCAGGCTCAAACCTTCCTTTTTAATACATATACGTCACCCCTAAGGTAGGCCCTAGACAGCCCAAGGGCAGGGTGACGTGTATGGAAAAAATAGGACTTGTACTTTTAAGTTGTATATCTCCTGGAAGAGAAAAACTCTTAAATTCGATTTTCACTATTGCAAAGCCTAACTCTCCCATATAATAACATTGGGATTACCTTATTACATTTTTTAAGTGTAATTTCCAATTGGGAAAACATAGACTCTTCAATTTTGGTGTCTCTGGACTCACAATTTAAAATCACAACTTATGATGAAGTCGGATTTAAAGTTTTAATTCTGAAAATACCACATTTAGAAAGTTGACATTTTTTTACTTTAGCCATTTGGTGCCATCTGCCTGTCTCTGAATACAGATCTGGGGTGGGTGACAGCTGGGCAATAAGCATTCCCTCTGGACAGCTACACACAATGAGAGCTTAGGTGTGACTTGTTGGGCCTTAATGGGACATTAACTGGCTTGATGGGGAAGTGGAGCTAATCACTTCCTCACACCTTAATGGGTTGTGTCTTGTCCACACACAATAAGGCTGAACAACCCTGCATTGTCACTCCAGCCAGATTGGAGCCAGGACAGGGGAGGTAGGGCATCTGTGCACTTCAAAGGAATGTCTCTAGAAGCTTCTCCTCACTTCAAAGGCACAACTGTATATCAAAAAAGGAAATCAGACACCACCACTTCACTATGCGCCTGCACCTGGACTATGCCATCTGTGGGACTGTCCTGCCATGTGATACCACCCCTGTCCTAAGAACCTTGGTAGTGGGTATTAGGTGCTCTGCCCTCTGTGGTCCTCATCAGAACTGCCACGAAGCCTCTCAAAGCAATACTGCACAGAATGCGCACCAGGATTTAAGGTATCGTGTTCAGTGGGGCTAAGTGGGTCACTGTATCGGGCCGGCACCCCATCATGGTCATGCCTGAACTCTTGACTTTGTCCCGGTCTGGTGCGTCCAGATAACCACAGTTAGCACTTTGTACTTTTATGTGCTTTTTTCATGTAAATCATTAAAATTGCATATGTCAGGATATTCTAATTGGATTTTTGTCACTTTGGTCTTGTTTTATTTATAAAACTATTCTCTATTTGTCTAAACTGGTATGGAGTCTATTTGTGGTGTTTTTACCAGGTTACTCTTTGATGATGCACAAATACTTTAAACATTGCCACTTAAGTTTAGTCTGCCTGCTCTGTGCCAAGCTACCAGACCGTGAGCACAGGTTAATTTATGGTGTGTCTCTGACTTACCCTGAGTAGACTGTGGTTCCTGCTTGGACAGGGTGCCAACCAGAAACCCAATTCAAACACATTGAAATACATTTCGACATCAATAACAGGTCTCAGTAAGGACTTAAAGTATTTGCTAACACAAAACTCATAAATTTTGCCAACTCAAGGAAAAGTAGCTGAAGTACTTGAGCACATTGCTGCTGCACATGAGATGCGGAATGCTAATCTCAACATACAGCAAGGACTTTGTATTGCTAATAATATACTATCCAGAACATTGAATACATCAAAAGAGCAATGTAAGGATTTGTCTGAAGAAGAAGAAACCCCCTGTTGAAATGTGAGATCTCAAAAAAGTTGTCATTAATACAATTCAATTGCCTGTAAACGTTTGACACCAAAATGACAGTACAATGTTTTGGTTGAATCTTGTTGCACACGTAACCTTATGTAAATGTTTATAGTAGTTGCAATACAAAATATAGTTTTGAACATTGTGTTTACGATCGATACTCAGCTTAGTGCTTACAAATTGAGTTAACAAATCTACAGGAAAAGCATGTGCCAATAAATGAAAAATCAAAAAACCAAATGTGAATGGACAAAAAGATTGTGATTTGGTGAATTGAGCTTGTGTCCGGAATAGGGAATACCTACTTATAACTCCATTACCCTATGCACAATGACCATTAAAACATTTAGTCAGATCTAACTCACTTAGGGGCATATTATCAAGGCGGCGTTAAAGAATTATCGCCGCTTTAGCGTCCGTTTTCGGACGAAAAGCAGTGATAATTTTATCGCCTAATTAACAAGGACACGCTAGCGCGTGATTCCTTGAATTAGCGTCCGTTTTCTGCACGCCTCCCATCGCATCGCTAATGAGATGCAAAGGAGGCGTGCCTGTGAAAACAACATGGGGAAATATCGCTAACCCAGGTATCGCCATATTAACAACGTGGGTTAGCGATATTTTAAATCGCTGTTAAGTATGCCTTAACGCAGGAATTTAACGTCTGCTAAATTCCTGACTAAGGCATACCTAACATGGGGGGTGGATTGTGTGGCTAAGACCACAGGCCCTATTCACAAGATTATCGCTGTTTTTCCATGGAACATCGCTGAAAAACCAGCAATGTTCCATGGAAAACACCGCTATTACTGGAAAATTATCGCCTTTGCGCTAAGCGTTGTTAATACAGCGCTAGCATGGCGATAATTTTCAGCGATAGCCGGCGATACTATTCCCCACGCTAAGAGCGGTCAGCGATAATTATCGCTGCCGCTTGATAATATGCCCCCAAATTAGCACTAAGATTACTTGAAGCATATACGGTGGAAAACCAAACCCAACATATCTATGTGTATCCACCATGTGCATTACAACATAGATTTCTCAGTTACAAAACATGTGGGTGCTGGTATAAGTGTGCACGCAAAGAGTGAAAAGAACGCTTAAAGAGTTTTTTTGGGCTGAGTCAACATGTTTGAAAAACTGCCCTTACACACATAAATATGGCATGCTTCATCATTGGGCTGCTAAACACACCCCTGTACAGACCAACGCATGAGGTGGAGCAATAGAGTGTGGGAAACAATACAAACACAAAGAGTAGGGATCAAGTGAAGAATACATGTAGAAAATGATGTTAAAACTAGCTCAGGAATATCCAATTTCCTATTTTATTCCTGGACTCCCTGGCCAGGATTAAAAAGGTATAACAACCTAGAGGATAATGGTGAACAGGGTAGATCACGAACATTCACCCCTCCTCTCTTCAGATAAGTCGACATGTTTCAGCTGGCTATTTTGTCTTTCCCGGCTTTTATCAGGACTACTAGATCCCTTTAATCCTGCTCTCCTTTCCTACCTTCATAAGAGTATTGAGGACTGACCCTATACTCACATATGGGTCTCGTATTCACACTTCGAATAGAATCTGCAAGTAAGAAAAATATAACAAAGTGAAAGAAATTTGTGCAAGAAATCATTCATATGTGTGCATGACTTCATAGAAACACACTACTCTGCCACTCTAAACTAAATAGTGCGTACGGCTAATTACATTCTCATTTAATTGCCGTATGTCAGGACAATGTCACCACATACCGTTTAATCAATGTTGTAAGTTTGGAAATCATGAGATTAAAAATCAATACTCGGGATTCACCACCATCCCATCACACTCCACAGGGCGTATCGTTTTCCACAATGAAACGAAACGCAACGCAACCAGCCAATCTTACCGAGTTTCACAGCAGTTTGTGCTCGAAAAAGCGTCAGAGCGAGGGCGACCCCCTGTAGTCACACACTAATTTTAAAATAAGGGGGTATTGCATAAGACGTTAGAGACAAACATAAAGAAATATATAAAATCAACTCTGTAAGTCCTTCCTCATCCAACATTAACGCAGTAGTTGTTAACTCTCGTCATATGAGAGACATCCATAGATCTCACCGTGCCTCATCGTACCATGCAAAATCTAATATCAAGTGACTATCGAGAAATCGTGCCAAAGCTTAGATTTTTAATGGAGCCAACCCGTTGTCTTCGTTTGGCCTTTGTCCCCGGTGTTACCCGCTTACTTCATCAAGGTTAGCCTGCCTCTGTAACAATGTCTCTCTGTGCGCCGTGAAGATTCCGAACCAATGGTCGGAATCTCCTTTCATGGCGTCTCCGCTTCCCGTCGCCAGATCACAGAGGTGGTCACGTGATACGGGACTGCGTGTCAGAGGCTGTAACGCGGATGATTGCTTCAAGATGGGGGAATGATAGGACCTTCCTGTTGGACCGGATATTTCCCCATACAGTCTGTTGAATCAGCACCACTAGCCCCTAGCAGTATGCGCCTCCCACTCTATAATAGCATTTAAAGAGGATCATGTCATCTTTATTTGCGTCGATCAAAGCATAATCGTGAAAGTAGTGAGTATCATAAGAATTGTATGGTTGTATTCGTACATGTATTATGTGCCACCCTCCACCAGCATGGAGGTAACAAAAATAAATAAGGCAAATAACCCTTGATACTGCAGCTGCATGAGGGGAGAGTTGTGTAACTGTAAAAACCACTCATCCATTCGTTGCTTAGTCAACTAGCTGATGTCTATTGGAAGAGGTGGTCATCAAGGAGATGGGTTATAGGCCAGAATTTCTATATCAGTGGTGGAGAGAGGTCACAAGGGGGTGAAATATTCCTGCAACGCTGTTCATGGTCCACTAAGAGTATTCCAGGGAATGTCATCATTTAGTCCAATTTCATGGCTGCGATCCTGTAAACCCACTTCTGCTCCCTCAAGAATAGGATTTTTTCGGGTCTCGTGTACTACTAGGAATGTGTGGTTTGTCCAGTTCAGTCCAGAAAAGGTGGTCTACTCAGTGTCTTTTTTCTGCGTAGTGTGTAGTGAAACACATCATGGTCCTCTGGCACCTGATATTACTCCTGTGCTCCATGATTCTAATCTTGACTTTTCGTGTCGTCATACCCACATACAGCAGATCACATGGGCATTTGATAATGTAAATAACATTTTCTGAGTTGCAGTTCGTGTGTCTGCACTGTTCCCAAGGGTAACCTAGGCCCACATCGATGCATTTCTTATTCTCAGTGAGGTTGCAAACGTCGCATGATCCACACTTTGTATGACCAGTGACTGGGGGAAGATCCCATAATCTTTGTTGACCACTCCGTGTATCTGATCTTGGTCTAGTATGGACTACATAGTCCCTTATATTCCAACTTCTCTTGAAAGAGACGAGAGGTTTATAACAAACGTTATTAAATCAAACCTCTACTGAGCCAACTGTGCAGACTCTGCTACAGGGGATCAACAGTAGGAGATCTAAAGCAGTAGAAAGTACAAGTCAATCTGAAGGGGCTATCTGCAAAAAACCTCACCAAGTTGCCAAGAATGTCAAAAGTGTAGCTAAAAGCAAAACAAATGCTCTGGTACCCCACTAGTGTGCTCTCCTCTGTCTACAGTGTGTGTCAACCAGTTCACTGGCAGTAGGCATCTGGATAGAAATGTGAAATCTGCCAAACCCAGCTGGGTGGGCGATCTTGTGGGGCATTTGCTTGGGAAAATTAAAGTAGTGATAAAGGAGAAATTTTCCCCAATATTGGCAAGACTAACTGAGGTTGAGCAATTAATAAAATCCCAAATTAAACCACTTCCCCCAGTAAAGCAGCTTGGAAATATAGGTGTTGGCACAGAGCTTACAACAAACCAAAGTTCAATAACAGAAGAGCAACATGCTAGAGCAAGGAATGGCACCCCGTTTATACCAGCAGACAAGAATGTCTCAGCCAGCCTTACAACAATACTACCTGAGCACACCCAGGAGCGCAGCCCAAGCTAAGTGAAGCAGACCTGTCAGGACAATAAGAAGAAGGACTCAGCACTTAACGAAACAAGGAATTTACCAGGGATTGGTCTGCCCCCTGAAGCCACTCCCTATGTAGTCGTGATGGCTGGAGTCCCAGGACTTAGAACGGACCAGACAGAAACATTCCCTGAAGTTACAAATAAGTGTACTAACTGGTTGAGATTGCACAGGAACTTTCCCATGTCATTGGTTAACAATATTCTTTTCATCCAAAGAGTGAGTTGGACAGTGAAGGGGATGAAAGGTAAAGAAAGAGACTGTATCATCATAGATTTTAGAGATCCGGGGTTGGTTAGTAACCTGCTACAAAACAAGATTTACGTATGCCCTGGGGTTCAGGGTCTTCTAGAATAACTCTGCTCCTTTTGGGGTATTTTTACAAATCCATTGTTGGAGCCACCAAGTTCAGTATTTCGTTGCCAGGTTTTGGCCAGCACCAAACTTATGATATATTTAATGTTCCTGTTTATAACAGGTTTGGGCCTCTTGACCAATTGATTGACCGATGGCGAAGGGAGAGCCACAATTCTGACCCCATTTAATTTGACAAGACCATTTTATCAGGGTGTGTCAAACTGAATTCCAAGGACACAATTGCTTTACTGTGCCAGTGGGAACCAACTGCCTGATGACTTAGCAAGTAATATAGATCTGGGAAGTCATTTTTATTCTCCTCCTATAACATCATCTGATTCTAACTGCCCTAGGTTAAAGAGGATTGAACACAAACCCTGTAGTCCACAGGATGCTTTAGTAGTTAGTATGTGCGAGTCCATTGCTAGTGAGATCATTGGGAGAAAACTCACCCTGAGGGTAGTTTCATGGAAGGTAGCTGGAATTGGATCAAAACTTGGTAACTCCAATTGGGAATCTTTCATTGATCAGTATGACACAAGTCTTTTTCAAGAAACTTGGTATTGCTCTCCCAAAGACTGGCAGGGGTATCTTTCTTATGGTATAGCAGCCATAACAGGGGCTCAGGGCAGACCTTCTGGGCGCTTGTTGACTAGGGTGGGGATGCATGTTGGTTGAACGGTGCTGAGTGCAGAGGAGTTATCCAATGACATCTTGTGTGCTATTATTAAATGCCCTACCGGCCTTATTCTTAGTATGTATAATTTTTATTTGAGACTCTCAGCTAGTAAACAGGAATCCCCCCTACTAAGTCTTCTTGCATCCCACATGGTGAAACCACCCCCAGCAGTTGTTAAACTAGTAGGTTGTGATTTTAATTACCCGGTCGGGCCAATAGATATTTCTTGCTGTGCTTGCTTCTCGGAAGAAGACAGACTTTGGGCTATCCCCAGTCTTAATCTCCGACCTATTAAAAAATGGTCTGCCCTATCAATCCAAATGAATGCTTTAACTTTGAACCAGGGCATTCGAGCAGGCAATAGCAGGACCAACTCAGACAAGGCCGGGAATGCCACTTTTGATAGAGCACCTAGTCCTATTTTAATAGGATACATCTTGGTGGATGTTAGATTACGTGTTTTGGATATGAATGTTACCAGAAGAATAGATAGTGACCATAACACATTAGATCTTTCACTGGGCTTAACAACGAGTGAAGCTGCAGTCACAATTTCTCACCCCCTAGATAATAGATGCCAGCTATCAAATAACAAGCGAAGAATTCAATGGCTGTCTGTGAGTCACTCAGAGGAAACTATGAGGCACATATGCAGCTTAGTCGAAAGGAGCCTGGGAGCTCTTGTAACCTCGACCTTGATTTAAATCATGGAAATTCTTTAATTGCAAGAAGGGAGATTCATCTTAACATTTTTGAGGATCTCAAATAAGCTTTTTATACAGAAGTGGGGAAACAGGGTAAAACAAAGGAAGTACCAATGTAGTATAACAAGCAATGTAGACTGTCCAAAAAAGTCTTGATAATTGCCTTAAAAACTAATAAAAGAGGGTAGATCGAACAAACTGGAGCTGGTTATAATAAAATATTAAAGCTCATCAAAAAAGAATGAGACCATGGTAAATAGGAGTTGCTCTTGACAGCAACAAGATAATAAAATCATACAACCTTTTGGAACTTGGTTGCCAAGGGTAATGTAGAAAGAACTGCCAAAATAGACAACAATATAGCAGCGGAGGAATGGCTTTCTGATTTTTCTAGTTTATACTCATCCCAGCAAGGCAGTGGACCCCTTTATGTGAATCCATGGGGTCCTTGAGTTATTGATATAACTAACTTGAACAGTTCTGATGTCTTTCCTCCTATCACATGTGAAGAAGTTGAACGTGCCATCAAGAAAATAGTTCCCCACAAAGCCCCTGGCATAGACAAAATCCCGGTGGATTCATTTCTGTCAGAGATACAAATATGGGGCCCCTATCTTACCTTGATATTTAATGCTATCCTTAAGGACACAGGTTCCACACTTGGGCTGGAGCAGAAATGTTTCCAGTGTATAAAAAGGGTTCTTTTTTCGACCCTGCGAATTATAGGCCAATTAGCCTAATAGATACTACCCAGAAAATATTTAGCAGGGTCATTCTTTTCTGGCTCCACCAATGGCTAGATGAGCATAAAGTTCCATGTCCTTTTCAGATGGGCTTTCAATCCAGTAGATTGACTATAGACCAAATTTTCAGGCTCCAGTTAATATGTTGGAAGACCGTTACAATTGGTGAGGGCAGACTCTATGTTGTATTTGCGGATCTCAGAGCGGCTTTCAACTTGGTGCTGAGGGCTACCCTCTGGAAGGTGCTAGCTGAGATGGGCATTCCTGATTATATATGTAGAATTATAGAGAGATTGCATGAGTCTAATTTTGCCTTGGTCTGATGTGGTAAACTAGGTGCAGTGACCTAACCTTTCCCTGCAAACAAAGGTGTGTGACAGGGCTGTGTGTTGGCCCAAGCCTTTTTACGTTATTCATTAATGGTCTGGTTAGCTACCTAAACAAATGTGATAATGTTGTACCCAAATTAGCAAACTTGAGGGTTCCTGCCCTCATGTTTGCCGATGGCACTCTTCTTTTGGCTAAGTTGCCAATGGAGATCCAGAAACTATGAGACTAGCTTAGCAGGGTTTGCTTAGATATGGGGTTGGGAATTAACGTGTCTAAGACTAAGTACATGGTGTTCAACCCATGTCATTTGCCATGACCAAACCCATTGCTGAACGGGGTACCCCTAGAACAAGTCCATTTGTTTGAATATTTGGGTGTCACATTAAGTGGAACGATGTATTGGAACCACCACATCTCCAAACAAAGGATTAAACTAGAGCAACAGATAGGAGGGCTGTTAAAGATATATCGGGGCTTCATTTCAAACCATATTCTCCGGTTGCCCGGCTCTATTCTTGCCAGGCATTGGGGGTGGTCTTATATGGAGTGGAGCTATAGGGACACAAAAATGTTGAAACCCTAGAACTGGTGGAAAATAGGTTCTTGAGGCAGGTGCTAAACATTCCAGTCAGTAGACCTTTGATCCCTCTAAGATTGGATGCCGGCCTTGGACCAATCACGGAAAAAACTTCAGTTAGACCCGTAGTATTTTGGAGACGATTAAGGGCTACCCCTGAATTGATATTTTATTGCAATGGTCATAAGGAAACTTTCACATATCCTGCTGCTGTTGATCTTCCGTGATTAAAATATATCAGAGACACATTTTTTGATATGGGCTTACTCAATATGTGGGATGATCCGGGGACCAGCAGTTGTAATATCTCAGCGAAGGAACTAAAAACCCGGTTTAGATAACATATATTGAATAAGCTCTTAACTTCATTGACATTGGGTTCATTTACAGGTGCTTTTTTTAACGGGAATGGATACATATAGCACAGAATTCTTTTTAGATGATATTGAGCTGATCCAGGCCAGGAATCTTTATATGCACTTTCGATATGGTACTTTGCCACTTTGCACATGCACCTCAAGTTGGGCAAAGCCAATAGATGTAGCTGCAATTGGATGCCCAACTTGTGGCCATGAAAAGGAAACCATAGCCCATATGTTATTTTTCTGCCCAACCTATAGTAGGGCTAGGTGGATAATTCCAGTATGTAGACTTTTAGGAGTTACTAGACATCTGGAGGCATGTAGAATTATGCAGACCAATTTGACGCTCCCTATGGTGTTTGCTGTTTCCATATTTTTATTGAGTATGTGGTATGCTAGGAAGAAATTTGAAGTAGCTTCTAAGATCAAGTAAATCAGTGCCTGTTTATTAATTTCTGATAATGATGGATTTTAAAGCTCGTATTTATATTAGGAAACTGAGCATTCTGTTCTTAATTATCTATTTCCTTTATATAACTAAGGATTATATCTTCTTTTTTCAAAGTTTTTTGTAGTGCTTAATGCTTCATATTTTAACGTATGTTTGTCCCTTTTATGGTATTTGACTGAAATAAAGAGTTTTGAACTGAACTGTGTTAACATTTACCACCACGTGAAAGCAGATTTTGCCTTTCTGTTTTGACTTTGCATGTGGGCTGCACTGTACAGCGACATATAATGTAGGACATTTTTCATAATCTGTCTAGACATAGTTGTCTGTACTGGAAGGGAATCCCTCCAATACAAAACCGATGCCAGATTGACGCAAAGCGCAAAGGTGTGTGGCTAGTGTTTGGCTGCAAACATTAGCACCTGTGGTAGAGAGAGGTTGTGAGAGATCCATATCTCTGTAGATATGGCCCCCTACTGCTCTCTCCTAATCACGCAATGCAGCGCTGCATTTTTTGATGCAGTGCTTTGTGAAAATATCTAAAGTCAGGCCGTTTTGAATTTGGAAGGTATCATAGTGGTTGAGTTTGGCTTTAGTACTAAGATTGTATTTTGATACAATATGGAAGATTTTGTTGCAACATTGGGATAATGAAAGATGTGTGTAAAACATAAGGTACTGACCCTATGCTTGCAGTTTGCATGCACCTATTTGTGAAAGCTCATATGCCCTGATGCTATCTTAGGCTTGTAGCTTATGAACTGAAAGTAACAAATGGATCTTAGAGACAAAAGTAGTAACCCACAGAGTCATCAAACTAAAAGACATATATGTAATTGGCATGGTAGACGTTTATTGCAGCAGCCATATTAAGCCTCTTCACTACTTGATGTTGACTGTTCAATGCTTTGAGAGAATGGTTTATGCGCAACAAAATTCTCACAAACTGACGCAAACTGGATGAAAAGCCATGCAAAATGACACTAACATATGTCGTCATCGCACAACGCATGTACACGCATATGTATGCCACACCCTTTCCACCTACACAACTGCAAGAGCTTGAGGAGAATCATAGCCAGGTACACCATATTGGTAACTCTTTTAGAACAAATACCTGTGCAAACTTAAACATTTCCTACCTTACATTATTTTAGTGGTGGTAGCTAGGGGCATATTTTAAACATGTACAAACATAATCAGGGAACAGAGGGAGTTAAAAGTAGGACAACCCTGCATCAAATATTTGATGCAGAGGAAATAGGAGTGCTGCTATACTATGTGGTACATTACCTACCTTAAATGCTTCAGGCAGGAGGATGTGTAGGACAGAGATATCCCCTACATGAGATGTAGAATAGGTGGACTAAAGTAGCCTATCGCTTGACACATGCTAGTGGGCTAGAGCATACCATGCAACATGTCCAACATCGGTGGGCCGATATTGTTGCCCAGGAAAAAGATTTACGACACCACCTGGAGAGTGAAGTAAATGGAGGAGTTGGAAAGTGGAATCTGTGTATTCAATATATATTTCAGTTTTTCTTTAGGATGCAAATTAAAATGCTAAGATTGTTGCCATGATTACATTCATGGGGCGAGAAAGAAAGACGCACACTGGGGTGGCATGGTGAGCAAAAGAACAATGGATTTAACCCAGATCTATTGACTGCGGGTGAATGTTTGATTTGCTCTGCATCCGGTCCATCATCTGTGTGTCTTTTGCTTTCTTGCCCTAAGTGCGCCGGGTATGCCTGGACGTGGATCCCGGGCTCACTGTGCCACTGAATTAAAGCTAGCCTGGCTGATGAGGGGTAATGGCCCAAAACCGGTCCCAGGATGCTTGCTTCTGGTCCAGGGAGGACCCGGCTTGGCAGTTCAGTCTGGAGTGTTCCCATGAGGCACAGGGTCAAGACTGATTTGCATATGACTGGGTCTAAACTGGAGTGGCATGGTGAGCAAAAGAACAATGGATTTAACCCAGATCTATTGACTGGGGGTGAATGTTTGATTTGCTCTGCATTCCGTCCATCATATGTGTGTCTTTTGCTTTCTCACCCTAAGCGCGCCAGATATGCCCAGGCATGGATCCCGGGCTCACTGTGCCACTGGATTCAAGCTAGCCTGGCTGATGAGGGGTGATGCCCCTAAACCGGTCCCAGGATGCTTGTCTCCGGTCCAGGGAGGACCTGGCTTGGCAGTTCGGTCTGGACTGTTCCCATGAGGACCAGGGTCAAGACTGATTTGGCTGGGTCTAAACTGGGGTAGCATAGCGAACAAAAGAACAATGGATTTAACCCAGATCTATTGACTGGGGGTGAATGTTTGATTTGCTCTGCATTCCGTCCATCATCTGTGTGTCTTATGATTACATTCATAACATAAACATGTTAAACAGTGTATGTTGAGTGATAAGAATTTTCATTTGCATGTGTGTGTTGTTATCAGTAGGTGTTTGAAATTGTGCTAATTCCAGTGCATTGCCTACATTTATTTAAATTACATCAACAGATTGCATATGTTGATTACATCACTGTGTTTGCAATAACTTTGTATCATGTCATTAAGCATATGAAATTTAATATTTACATTTATCATATGTATGTTGATGTTTCAGGAGGACTGGAACCCATTTACCCTTCTGAGTTTGCTACAGAAGATGTGGATGATGGTCAGTTTATGTTTTAATAGTGCTGCATTAATTTGACCATA
The DNA here is from genome assembly GCA_963921515.1 of Calotriton arnoldi. Taxonomy (NCBI): domain Eukaryota; kingdom Metazoa; phylum Chordata; class Amphibia; order Caudata; family Salamandridae; genus Calotriton; species Calotriton arnoldi. The sequence continues at coordinate 48,034 of CAWUFW010007890.1, read as the reverse complement.
ATGTTTTTCACTGGCCATTTGTGATGAGATAGCAATCCTTGCTAGGGTGAGCCACAACCCAACCCAAAACTGTCCTGTATTCAACCCTCTGGAAGCTTGGCACAGAGCAGTCAGTCTTCACTTAGAGGCAATGTGTACAGGATTTGTGCTACACTTCAAACATTAATAAAGTGAACACACCACACAAAAGGGTTCCCAAACAAAGGTTGAAAATGTAACTTACTTTAATAAACAAACAAGACCAAAGCCACATAAATCCAATCAGTAGAACCATAGATATGCAATTTTAAAATAATGTAGTTAAAATTGCTCCAAAAAGCGACAAAGGACAAACTGTGGTTATCTGGTTGTGCGGGATCGGGACAAAGTCACAAGTCAGTGCTAACAGCGATGGAGTGCAGGCCTGCTACAGGGACCCTGTTAGGCCCAAAGAACCAAGTGCCTTTTATACTGGTTAGCAGAGTTTTGCAAGGATCTGTGCTTAGGAGGCGTTGCACAGGGGTGGTTGCGGTGGGGCTGTGAAGCCGAGGGAGCTCTTTGCAACTGATGCAATCCATGCAGCAGCAGTGATGTGTCAGTCATGCTGGATCCACATAGGCTGGCAAAGCACTTTAATCCCAATTCCAAGGTTCCAGGACTGGGAGGTCAACACTTGGCAGAGTAGACTCACAGATCGCAGAGTCCAGGTGCAGGTGCAAGGTTTTTGGAAGCCTATTGTGTCCCTGAGGCTTCAGATCAGGAGGCCAGTCATCTACAGCTTGGGGCCACTTTGGCTCCTGGGTTCAGGAGAAGCAGGTCAAGTCATTCTTATCAGGCAAGAGGGCAGCAGGCCACCTCAGCAGTCCAACAGTCGTTCAGAGTAATAGGCCAGAACAGGGGCAGCCCTTTCACAGTATTGAGGGGGACATGGTTCCATTATCCAAAATATATGAAATTACCCTTGGTACACTACTTTCATCAACGCTCACACTCTACATTCATACCAAACAACGACATGCATACCACACCTAACCTAAAAGAAATATATACCCCTGTAAAGTAAAATTAAATATATTTGGTTTTAATCTTTCATATCAACTGAATTAGATACTTAGCACATTGAAAATTTCACATTCTTCCTGACATATTTGAAATTACAACTGATTGACAAAGTGCAGAAGATATAATCTGCAATGCATTGGGGATCTGCATATGTTGTTTGTGAATTCATGGAGGCCTGGTGACATCTGAAGTAGATGTCTTCATGTGTGCCGACTAAATGTATTATCTGAGCTGATTTTCCCTATGTGATTTAGTTTCATGTGTTGGCAGATTGTGTCTGATAGGTGCATGACATCCCCTTTATGCAAACACATATGCATCTTGGGCCTGAGTGTACCAGAAGCATGGAAATATGACAAGATCATTATGAAATGATTCTGCAATTGGGATGGATCATGTGTGTGTGCCATGAGCTATGTGCTACCTTGCTGGGCTGTGTTGTTTCCTATACCGTGAGGGGAGTCACATTGTATTTTCTTTGGATGTGTTGGTGTACTTTATTCACACACACTTGCTACATACAAGAGTGAGTGTGGTAGTTTAAAATAATATCACACTTAGAGCAGTGAAATTGTGACATATCCTTGTCGTTCAACAGCTGTGAGAAGGCAGGTACCAGTGTGGACCAGCTCATTTGACAGAAGTTGAAATTGGTCTGCATGGTTTACAGAACATAATGCAGATATTACACAAATGATATGCAGCTAATGAGAGCCAATTCCTTGCCCAACAATAGGGATTTCACATACATTTGTCTAATCATCTTTGAGAAATAGATCATTGGCAATACATGGCCACTGATATATGAAGTCCGAAAGAGAAACACTATAACAGCATCTTATTAAAATGTGGAGCATTATCACTTATGCTGTTGCAGAAAAGGTAGAGACAGTTCAAGTTAACTTACAGTCCAACAGACCTGTGCTCCTTAGGTAGAATTGCTCCTAGTAAATGTCACTAAATGGGACCTCAATATAAATGGATTCCTCAGAGGTTTGAGCATATGTTATGTTATGTTAATGACATTTTTAAAGCGCATCGATTACCCGTTGGTGTCCTGGCGCTAGCTAGATCTCCTATTGGCCGAAAGCGGGAGAAATGATTTATTGGGAAAAGATTTATTGGGAAATACATACAGTTATATGGGACATTAAAGTGTTCTGTGTCCATGATGTGCCATAAGTGCTATCACATTAGATTTTCCTCAGGTGCATTTCCTAATGAGTTGCACTACATGAGAATACAAAAGCACTGTGAGACTGATGCTTTTAATTTTGATGAGATCAGTGCTTGGTATTTTAGAAGGTGATTTAGGGTACTGAAGACACACAGAAAGGAGATGGCCAATGCAGAAGTTCAAGAAAAAGTATGGACAGCTACAGTGGAAGAGTAGCAGAGCATCCCCTGTGTATATCTATGTAAAAATATTTTGTAGGTACAGTGCTGATCAATGGGAGCATAACACAGTGTTCATGGTAGTTGTTAGTGTTATGATGTTTCTTGGCTCAATTAGTTTGATGTCATCATACGTACAGACTAGGAAAATGTTTGATATCTACATGTTTTAATGTGTCTTAGCTCAAGGTAACATGGATCTTGCTGCAAAGGGTAAGAGATACAAATGAAAACAAATGTATCTCGACATGGAGGAAGTGCACAAACATTTTAGACAAATGTGAGAATGTGTGGATGAAAGATGAGAAGTGAAAAGACAACTACAAGAAAGTGGTTCTCACAGTAGCATCTCAACCAAAGATCTAGACAAAAGTCTGGAGGAACAAGACAGGGGATGAAGTGGGCAAATTTATGCCACTACAAGTGATCTACCAGGAACATCAGGTGCCGAAATGATAACTTCAATAAACAAACATACAAATATTTTAAGACAATATTGAAGGAAATTAGACTGCTATGAAGAGACGTACAACATCTACCTCTTAGAAAATTATAGGGAAATTGCACATATGTTGATTTTCTGTTTTATAGTCTGCATGCTTGCCATAGTTGTTGTATGGTGCTGAAGTTAACAGGCTTCTGTTGAAGAGATCTATAAATGTTGTGCCAAAAATGTGACTAATGTATCCTTGAGATACACTTTGGTTTTTTTGAGGTGGGATTATGTTTTTATCATCTACCTTACATTATAGAGCAATAGGTATTGATGTGTTTCTTTTAGGTTTTTTTTTTACATGTAATGTATGTAACATTTACAAATACATTTATACACATGAACAGCTTTTTGTCAGTTCCAAATAGGCCTAGTACAGCTGTTGCATTGAGATGATATATTATGAAATGATTATGTGTTATGAATGTCTCCCCATTACAGAGTGTACATTGATTGAGTCCTCATGGAGTGGGTGCAGTACCTTCACATTTGGCTGTGTTACAATCCACCTGCATCACATAGCTAATCTTCATTCTTTATTTCCCACATGAGGAAATTAAGTTAGAAATGAAAACACATCAACATTTAGAGAGTGGAGACATTTGTTGACTGACCCTTTTTAATGTATTTTGGAACATTTAGAAACTACGCAGGGCCAATTGCTTGTTAGATCTGTGACTTACATAGAATTTAAACATATTTAATCATTTTTAGACAAGATTTCATTTCTAAAAATTAACTACTTTTATTTATTATGAGCTACTATGGTACCTACAGCAAAAAACTTTGAGATATTTTTATTCATGACATGTTACAATACAATTTCACTGCCAGTTACACAAACAACAGGTGTTTCTAGCTGTATAATGAAGATGATGATTATTTGTTATACATTGCATCTTGTACATATAGTCTATCACATCACTCTGCGAGTAATCAGTTCATATGATAACATGGTTAGGTTGTAAAGAAATTATTCACCATATCCTGCCTATGCCTAAGACCTTCTTGTGATTCAAAATCTCTATTTTCATCATATTTATGGCATCTTTTTCAGATACATAGCTATTATCAAGATCTTCTTCAATATCTTTTACCGCAGTTATGTCATGTACAGCAAATGACAATCATCTTACACACCATGTGTGGCTTCTACAAAAGTCTACCTCCAGACATTGGAACCTTGATTTGAGAATGCCAAATGTTCGCTCAGTTATGGCATGAGTTCTGCGATGTGCGGCAATATATGCTCCTTCTGATTTTGGTTTTGGTTTGATGAAGGGTGTCAACAACCAGGGTCTGAGAGCATATCCCATGTCACCTGAAATGGAACCGTATTGACAGTTTTATGGCATAATGATGCCCCATCCTCTGCTGTTGCACACAATCAGCCAGCTGAGTGAGAGACTCACACCTTTGCACCATAATGCAAGGCTGTTTGTGTTATATTGGCATAATTTCATACTCAAACTGTTTGCTTTCATCAACAAATACAATGGTTATTCAAAATGCTACATTTCTTTGACATTGCATGCGTGCTGTACAGTGCAGCACACATAGGAAGTTGGTAAAGTGTTACAGATTGTCTAGGTATTGTATTTTGGTCTGGAAGGGTACCAGTTCAAAAGCTATGCTAGTCTCATGCAAAAAGGATTGCACCAAGGTGCGATGGTGTGTGTGACATTCTGTAACCTGATTGTGCATCTGTGCTAGGTAGAGGGGAGGAGAGTGACATATATATGTACATGTGGCACTTTCCTGCTTAATCCTTGTAACGCAACAGTGCATCTGCTGTACCTGTGGCCAGATGTACCACCCACCAATTTGCGACTCGCAAATTGCGTCGCATTTGCGACTCGCAATTTGCGACTCGCAATTGGGATGTACAAGAGTGTCTCAGACACTGTTTGCAATTCCTAATGTGGTCGCAAATTGCATGCCTCATTAATATTAATGAGGCAGGTGCAATTTGCGACCCCATTAGGAATGGCTAGCACTTACAGGGATGGTGGCCTGCTGGGGTCAGCAGACCACCATGTCTGTGGCTGCTTTTAAATAAAGCATTTTTTTTAAATCTATCCTGTTTTCCTTAAAGGAAAATGGGATGCATGTAAAAAAATAGAAAAATGAAACTTTTCAGTTTCATTTTTTAAGGGTAGGCAGTGGTCTCTGGGACCACTGCCTCCCTTAAAAAAAATGTTTTGACCCATTCACAAAGGGGAAAGGGTCCCCTGGGGACCCTTTCCCGTTTGCAAATGGTTTCCCACCTACTTTCAGTAGGTGGTAAATTGCAGGTGTTTTGTGACCTCAATTGCGGTCGCAAAACACATTCATACATACAAATGCGAGTTGCTATTAGGAAGGGACGCCCTTGGCATGCCCCTTCCTAATAGTGAGTCGCAAACCTCATTTTGCGAAACGGTACAATTTACCAATTCGCAAAATGAGGTTTGTACATGGCCATGTCCTAAATTGCGATGGCAAACGGGCTGATTGCCTGTTTGCGACCGCAATTTATGGTCATACATCTGGCCCCTGGTGCACTGTGGTGTGCGAGAGTTTTGGAAAATCTGAGCCCATGTGTACTATGGGTATTTGCTAGTGATTCTTTTTAAGACAAAAATAATTTTTTTAGTGATTCTTTTTAAGACAAAGTACCATGTGAGGTTCTGATGTTAACACCCATGTTGCACCCATGGAATGCTCCCCTGACAAATAGTAACGCTAAGCTACACTATGCACTGCTCTGCCTGACTTTGAGGGACTTTAGAAGTACTAAAAAAGTTTAGTGGTGAATATAAATTGTTACATATGTGTTTGCAGGCCCAGCATAGCTTCATTTTAGTAAACCTGACCAACCATTAGAATGCTTTTTACAGATTTATTTTTTTATGTTTGTTAGGACTTAATAAATAATGTTGTTATAATTCGAGCACTTACCAACCAATAGGCCCTCTTCATACGTTCCACTGTCAAAACGTTGATTGATGGTGCAATGCCTGAAGATGTATGAATAATGTGCGCTTCCCGGATATTTTGCAACAACATTTGTGAAGCAGTACTTGTCATCACAGAAGGCTTGTACATTTATGGGGTAGGTATGCTTTCTATTCCTTTTAGACACGATCAGTTAACTCTGCTCCGCTTGCAGAGTTTGCGGAATTTGGGCACTCCACTGTGGAATGCTGAATTCCTGGATTCTGACTGCTGGGCGCAAAGCAGATTTTTTTTTCCATTCGCGCTCGAGATTTGTTTCATGACAGTCTCAGGTCTAAAGCGTGCGAGACTTCGCGCCAGCTCGTATGGCTCCTGGTCTTGACGGCGCCAATATAGCTAAATCTACAATAAGAGGTTTTTGAGTAGATTTTCTTCTCCAACGGACCGTTGGAGTTGTTTATTTTGTGTGAGTAGCCTTTTTTTTTTTTTCAACAGAGACTCCAATTTCCTGTTCTTGTACAGCAGGCTCCTCAGTGCTTTGTCCATCTCCTGGTCACTTCTTTTTTGGATTTGGAGCTGGAAGGTTCACTTTCTTTGTCTGCTGTATATATGCCATTGGATTTAAGGACTTTGGGCCCGATTCACAAAAGTAATCTGAGACAAAATCCTAACTTTATGACTTTCAGTATACACAGAAGGCATTTAGGAGTACTAAAGTTAGGATTTTGTCTCAGTTAAACTTAAGTTTTGGTCTTAAGTTAAACTTAAGACAAACTTAAGTTTAACTGTGACAAAATCCTAGTCGTAAAGTTAGGATTTTGTCTCAGTTAAACTTAAGTTTGTCTTAAGTTTAATTTAAGACCAAAACTTAAGATTGACTGAGACAAAATCCTAACTTTAGTACTCCTAAATGCCTTCTGTGAATACCAAAAGTCGTAAAGTTAGGATTTTGTCTCAGATTACTTTTGAGAATCGGGCCCTCCGTATTTGAGATTTTGCAAGTTCGAAAACTCTTATATAAGGGTGTTTGTTTGATAGAGGGCATAAACCAGTATTTATTTGTACTTTTATTCAAATTTTCAAATTTATTGTGGCGGGTGACTTGCCCTTTTAGTAGAGGTCTAGTTACATTTTTGCATTTAATTCTTCTTCTTTTGTAAAGGAAAAATGTAGCACAGTTCAGTACACTTTTTCCATGTTTGTTAAATTTGCAATATTTATTTATTTTACTATGTGGCCCAGTCTTCCAAAGGGCCATCCAGTCAGTAGGCACAGGCCAGTGCTAGTCATGGGTACATGAAACAACTGTTTCTGTGGTATATGTTATTTTAAAACATCATTTAGGGCTGGGATGGCATTGGGTTAAATTGAAATTGTGTTTTCATGTTTTTTTGTGTGTACAAAAAGTGTGTATGTGGGGTACCAGTTGATGCCTCGGGAAGATATGTGTTGTTGTAAAATGTTTATAGCTCAGTTAATTTATGTTTTTGGAATTGCTGAATTAATGGTAGTGTTTTCTTCAGTGTTTCCATGCCTCCTTTGTCTGTCCAGTGTGTGTGTGTGCTTGCCATAGGCCAACATGGATTTGTCTTTGTTCTCCATGCCATGTGGCCGAGAGCCATTTTGTGGAATCTGTGTCAATAGGCCTGAATGTGTTCTCTTTGTTCCCCATGACTCCCCGCTCATTGTTGTTGTTTGACCATGTGGCACTGGCTGGTAGCCATTTTGTGCATCCAGCCAGTGTGCCTTTGACATACACTTGCATGTGTTCTTTGTTCCCCATACCTCCTTGCTTGCTGCTGTTATTTGACCATGTGTCTAGCAATCATTTTGTGCATCCAGCCAGTGTGTCTTTGCAATAGGCTTGCATGGAGGGATGTAATATCAGTTTAATAATATGCTTGAGGATCATTGTAGTATGTATATTAAGAATATGATTTTGATGAACAGTGCTTATCTATTACATGCATTTTTTGCATTATTATTTCGCACCACCTTGCCTCACAATAGGTTTCTTCTCATCCTCCCATCCAAACATCGACAATTATTTATTGTTTTTTATTTGTAATTTTTATATAAATGTTTTATTTTATTGCATTTACATATTTTTTATTTTAATGTACGTTTTTTATTTGAGTTTAAAAAAAAAGTAATTCTTTCCTCAGTCGATCCACCCATCCATTCACCATAGATGCACCACCACACAACAGCATTCATTTTTTTAGGTATAATTCCATTTCCTCCTGGTGCACTGCAGACACATCAGCATCATTCACTAACCTCCATTTTTTTAAGGATTATTATTCCATTTACCCATGCAGTTCAGAACATATGGACATAAAAGAAAGAGCTCTATTTGTATGTTGTGTTATCTTGATGGGAATTACATTTTATGGTATGGTGGTATGGTTTGATTTTAAAGTGGTTGATTTATTATTACCTAAGTAACCAACCACACTAATATTGCCTTTGTCTGTACTAATTAAAATTGCAACAATGCCATGTTTCTCTAAATGTTTCGCCCGCAGTTCTGCCAAACAGAAGACGTGTACAGTGACGTTCAGTCCTCCAATCTCTTCTGCTTGTGCAGCTTAGTGCCACTGCCAAATGAGAGATTTAAGAGGGCTGCAAAGAAAGTTGCTTCCAAGAAAGTGGTCAGTGAGAATACGCAGCTTTCCAGCAGTGGCATGTCGGCCCAATCCTTTTTCAGACAACGTCGTGTGCTTGCCACACCGGACTCCGGGGAGCAAGCTGGGAGCAGCACTCCCATATCAACAGCACCACCCCAACCTAAACCCAAGCCTGTGTCTGTCAGTGAGACAGCCACTACAATCATGGTGACGCCGAAAAGTAGTGATGGTGAATTGGATTTGTCCCTTTTCCAAACTAGTACCCAATCGTTTCAGGAAACAGATCAAACTGGACAATAGCTGCAGGCAGCAATAGTACATATTCCTGATTTTGGATTAGTATAGGAGGTTGAGCTTCCTGCCGAGCAAGAACCTCCTCTTTTAGAATCATTGGCTCCCAGACCTCCAGTAAGAAAAAGGAAGGGTACTACTCCACCATATTTTCATAGCACCACTTCTGATGATGATGATAGGGACATAGCGTGGACCACGCCAGAGTCCAGGAGAGACAAGGGAAAAGAAAAGTTCCTGAAATCCTTAGAATTATGGAAGGAAATGATGAGGAGGATGATTAGAGCTAGTCATTGTGGAAGGTGACACAGAGGAGTCTGACATTGCTATTCAATCTGCTCCAGTAGTGGGGCACAGGTAGCACTGCCAGCTCCCATATTTACAAAGCCCAGGCTGAGACTTGCACCAGCCCCTACCTCAGTAGACGTATGCACAGCAGAGGGCAATCGATGACATGCCCACCTACCTCCAATTCTTCTTCAGGCACTGGCCCAGTAAAAAAAGTACTTCTCCCCAGTTTGGGACTTCTTTACTGTTAGGACACAGGGGGAGCACATTGCAATATGCACCATGTGCCACACAAATGTTCTTCCAGGTAAGCCTGGTTCACAATATGGTACCAGAGGCCAAACGGCCCATATGAAAAACATCACGCAATTCAGTGGGAGGCGCACCTTAAAAGCATTGCTTGAAGTGGTTGTGGTGGTTAAGGAGAACCGGGGAACATTAGCTACAATTCTAATCATGGGGGGAGGTGATGAGGAGAAAGAAGAGGGTGACATCCTCGTGCAAAGCAGCTCTCTCCCCAGCAGTGCACCAGTGGAATCACCCCACCTCAGCGTCTTCACAATGGCCCAAGACTCTGAGTATTATAGAGAAACCTTGGCATACACTGACTGCCCAACCACGACGTGCACGGTCTACCACCACTTACTTCTCAAAAGTCACCTGCATTAGTGTCCCCAGAAAAGAAGAAAAAAATACAGGTTACTATTATGGGCATGTTGAGGGAGGAGGGGCCCTACGACCGTAACCACTCAACGGCACATTTGTACAACGGTAGGCAGACAAAATGTTAGCACTGGACCTCCTCCTTTTTTCTTTTGTGGAAGGAGTGGGATTCTTAGAATTTGTGGCAGTGATTTGCCAGACATGGAAGGTTCCAAGACAGACCTATTTTGCCAGAGTTGCTGTTCCAGCGCTGCATTGCGATGTGCTGCAATTGGTTGGACAAGCTTTGTAGCAAAATGTTGTTCACACTAGCCACCTGACAACAGACCTGTGGACCAGTTGTCAGGCCACTAATTACATGTGCTTCACTGCACACTGGATCTCTTTTGTCGGGTAAAGTAAAAGCTATCTACAGGTCTTGGCCCTGAGGAAAGTTTTAAGAGCGTTCGGTGGCATGCAGAAATCACATACAGCTGCAAACATCTTGGACGAATTTAACAACAAGGTGTCTGAGTGGCTGCAACCCAGTGGTCTCAGAATTGAATTTATTGCCAAGGAGATTGACAGTAACATAGTCAAGGCCATAGCAGAAGGTGGCTATTTCAGGGTTGTAGGATAGTGCCTCTTATGATATGGTTAGCCCCGACTTTTCCCCTGGAACATGAAGTGATTTCGAATGAAAGTGCACTGAGTCCTTGCTAACCAGGGTCCCAGTGCTCTTTCCTAGAACTGTACCATGATTAGCCTAACTTCAGCAACCCCTGTAAGTCCATAGTAAATGGTACACCTGGTACCTAGGGCGTTGGGACTGAAGAGGATCCACTAGGGCTGCAGCACAAATTGTGTATACCATAGGGACCCCTCATCAAGACCATGCAAACTGCTATTGCAGGCTGCGTGTCTTGGTGCAGAGAAAACTTAAGAATCGACATGGCACACATCCCTGTGTGCCATGCTCCCAGACCCTGCATGAGGTACAGGTAAATCACTCCTACTGCAGGCCTTAATGCTCTAAGGCAGGGTGCACTATACCACATGTGTGGTCATATCTTCCGGAGCATATATGACCCTACAATATCTAATTCCCTTCTTGAATAATGTAAGTGCGCAGGGAAGCCATATAGAGTACATGGGCTGGACACCCATCATTACGGGTACCCCAGCACCATGATGACTTCACTGTACCCAGGGAAATTTGGTACCAAACATCTCCTTTTAGTAAATCCACACTGATGCCAGTGTTGGATTTATTAATAAATGCACACAGAGGGCACCTTAGAGGTGCCCCCTGAAAACCTACCAAACACTGGTGTGGTCTCTGAGTAGTCTTAGACAGCCTGCCACCACCAGACATGCTTCTGACCTCATGGGGTGAGAGCCTTCACTCTCAATGGCCGGGAACAATGCCTGCTCTGGGCAGAGGTGCTTCACACCTCCTCCAGGCTGAAATGGCATTCCAATGCTGGAAGCTTCAAAGGTGATGCCACCTTTGAAATGCAACCCAGGCATCTCCAGCTAGTGGAGGATGCCACCCCCTCTGTCCTGCTCCATGTTTGGTGGTAGAACAGGTGGGAAAATTAAATTAAGAGGTGGGCCCACTCTCAGTCAGCACCACCCCTAAGGTGGGGCTGGTGATGTGGACCCTGTAGGAAACTGGCTCTCTGTACAGTGTACTAAAATGAAGTACACCGTGTAGAGAGTCTGGGGAATCCCCAATGGGTATGCAGAGGTATAAGTAGATAATGCTAACTCTCTTTTTGTGGTAGTGTGGGTGAACAGTTAGGCTTATCAGAGAGTAGTGCTATGCATTTGTTGTACTCTCAGAGGCAATAAATGAGACACACACTCAAGAATAAATCTAAAACCAATTTGTAAAAGTAGTATTGATTTTTATACAATTTTTAAGACCAAGAACCCTTTTCTAAGGTAAGTACTTTCAGAACTATGATTTCGCAACGTTCGTTAAATATATCACTTCTATGCGCAATTACGCACCATAGGTAACAATAGGGAAAAAGCAGAAAAATGCATAGAAATTCAGGCAGTGGTTTTACAAAGTTCACCTTCTCATTTTGTGTCATTGTTGGGACCAGGTCCGACTTCTAGCAGGAGACGTTTGGGATCATCCCGAATTGGCCAGGAGCAGAGTACTGACATCTTGGCACCTGGTGAACAAAGACGAAGGAGGCCATATGGAAGTGTACTGCACAGAGGGACTTACAGGTAAGCCCAGTGGGTCTCCTTAGAGGGAGGAGGCCGCTAGGGCCTGAGGACCATGGGAGCAGGGCTGGTTGGTCAGTGCTGGGGCCGATGGGGCCAGGTGCAGATCGAGCAGGTCAGCCGGGCATCATGTGTCTTGAGGTTCTCGTTATCAGGAGCAGGCAAATTGGAGAGATGATCTCAGGACAGCTGGGTCACTCAGGAAGAGGGTCTCGGGTGTCTCAGTAATTCTTGATGGGTGCTTGCTTCTGGGACTTTGGGAGTCCGGAAGGGACTCTTCTTCTTGGTGTTTGTCGCTGGAGGTCTGGTACCCCGGGTATTGGTACACCGCGGCAGGTCCTCTTGTCTCCAAACTTGGTGGGGAGACAGACCTGACACCCCGGAGCTGTTGTACCTTCTCTTGCTTTGGTGCTGTGTCGTCAGGAAGCAGCAAGTCGACAAACCAGACTTCACAGAATCAGTGCCTGTGCTGTGCAGGGGAGTGAAACTTTCACTTTAAGAGAGCTTCTTAGTTATTTCTTAAAGGCTAGAGGTACTCTGGGGTTCTTTGAGTCCTCTCAGGTTTCAAGACAACACAGCAGCAGCAACTGTCAAGTCCTATGAGCAGCCAGGAGGGTTTGACACCTTTTTTCTTCTGAAGCCCGGCTTCAGTTAATGTGCAGAAGGTCTTCTTTGTCATGGTCTTCTCTTGTCCATCAAAATTGATGTTCAGATCTTGGGGGTCAATCTAAATACTGAATTTAGGGGAGTTACAAGGGGAGACAGGTAGTAGCCAATTGGCTACCTACCTTTTAGTGTGTCTGCACCCTCCAGTGACCCCTTCCTGTGCACTACCCTAGCCCTGATACAATGTTTTCCCACCATCCCAAGAAAGTTGAATTTCAGGAGAGGGATTCACATTGCCTGCCTCACCCTAAGAAACCATAGCAAACAAGTGGCAAAGTGGCAGTCCCTCCTGGCAGCGCATATCCTTGTAGTTGCAGAGTCTCCACAGGACCCAAAATTGAACTAACTTTGGGGGTGTCAGAGGTCCAGTACCAAAATGTGTCTTTGAAGTGGAGGACACATCAAAGAGGTCTTTGAACCTCACAAGGTCCCTGCCCTTTCTTCCCTGGCTCCAGACGCACTACACTAGAGTATGCAGCTCTTTTTGTGGGGACAGGCACAGCCCTATTCAGGTGCAGGTGTCAGCTCCTCCCTCCTATTCTACCTCAGGAAGGCCCATCAGTCTGGTGATGGACCATCAGGATGCAAATGTCACACCCCAGGTCCCTTTGTGTAACTGTCTAGAGGGAATGCACAAAGCCCAGCTGCCATCCTGACCCAGACATGTATTCAGAGAAAGGCAGAGACACAGGCTTGTTAAAGTAAAATAATGCCAACTTTCTGAAAGGGACATTTTCAGACCATGAATTTAAATACTAACTTTACTAAAAGATGTGTTTTTTGATTGTGAGTCCAGAGACACCAAACTCCAATTTTCCATCTGCTCCCAATGGGAAATTACACTTAAAAGACATTTTAAGGCAATCCCCATGTTAGCCTATAGGAGAGATATGCCTTCCAGTAGGGAAAAACACATTTAGCAGTTTTTCACTAACAGGACATGTAAAACTCAAAAGTACATGTCCTACCTTTTAAATACATTGCACCCTGCACTTGGGGCTGCCTAAGGCCTATCTTAGGGGTGACGTACATGTAAAAAAAGGAGGATTTGCGCCTGGCAAGTGGGTTAACTTGGCAGATTGAAATGGTGGTTTAAAACTGCACACACAGGCTCTGTTATGGCAGTCGTGAGCCATGTTTAAAGGGCTACTGAGTGGGTGGCACAATATGTGCTGCAGGCACACTAGTAGCATTTAATTTACTGTCCCTGGATACATGTAGTGCACTTTACTAGGGACTTAGTAAGAGTTTAGGTTGGGGTAAAGAGTACTCTGGGTCTCTCAGAAACAGCAATGCATCATCTATGTGCCATCCACTGAATGGTGCTTGTCTCCTATTTTAATTTCCCGTCGCAGCTTGCATGCCAAGAGTTCGAAGGCCAAAACAAACAATATGGGAGACAGGGGGCATCCTAGTCAGGTGCCCCTCTATAATTGTCACTTGTCTGAGAACCTTTCCCCAGTACAAACCCGAACCAGGGGTTCTGAGTAAAGGAGGCTTATCTACTTCAGTATACCACCCCAATCCCCATAGTGTTCAGCAGTAAAGTATTGAAAGCTTTTTTTTATGTCTATGGAAACCAGGAAGGGGCCCCCTGCTGACTGTCGACCAGGTCCATAATATGCAGAAGCTGGCAGTTATTGACATGTATGTTGCTGTCATGGACAAATAAATCCACGTTCATCTGCGTATAGGCCGCCCATCATCCAGTTGTAATCACCACGTTGGTATTGCTGTGGATGCCCTCCCCAGTCAGTGTCACTAGCAGGGTGTTATGTTCAGAGTCAGTGGGACATAAATACTCAGTGTTATACAGGCATTGTATAAGTGTCACTGACTCCATAAGCCTGTCTAAAAGAGTAAATAGTCCATGTATCCCGAGTATTATTAGAATTCTCGACTTACAGGGTGTGCGTCCCACCACAAGTCCACTAGTTCCCAATTCATAGTCCATAGTCAGCAGCGCGTATGGACCCGATGGGGCGGTGGCACCGACAGGTCTAAGATACAATTGAGAACAATGTTATAGCCCCCCCCCCTTATCCAGTGAGTTCCTAGGGATCTGACAATGTGCGTAGATAGAGTCCAGAAGCTGTAATTGTTCAGTATTTGGCACATATGAGCTGGCTTTCAATACAGACATCCCACCCAATGCCCAGTCTAAAATTTTGAATTTGCTGTCAGGGTCTATACCTGTCCAGATTATCATCAGCGGGATCCCTGGTGACACCCATAACAACATACCCCATGTGAAGACAGAGAACAGTCTCATGTATTTGTCCCCTCCATTATTTCTCCAGTTTCCCTACTTTAGTGGCGGTCATATGGGTCTTCAGTGGACAGACAACATGTGTTTTTCTTTGGCGATGGAAGGAGTATGCCTTACATTGTTTCACCAGGGAATCTAGCCCCCTGACATTCCAAGTGATAATGTTATTTCTGTGAGTCATAGCGCTGAGTCATCGGGGGTGTATATTTGCGCCTCCTATATATGTAGTCTGTGTGGGTGCATAGTGTAGCATGTTGCGAAAGTAGTGTAGGCCACAGATAATAAACGTAGCTTGATGTCTTGTTGTGGACATTCCCCTTTACCCCAGTCAGAGCAAAACACGGTTTACCTACCTGAATCAAAACCAACAAAAGCTATAACAATACCACAATGTTAGCCTGAGTATGCTTGCATATCTGCAGTCTTTTGCTTCAGGTCAAAAGTAGCAATGCTGCCTCTCCACCATAATCAAGATAAAAGAAGTGTCCTCAGCTTGTTATTAGTTACGTTACCTCTCAATTCTCTCCAGGATGTGGTGCCACTAATGGACATGGGTGAGTTCAGATCAAATTGTCTGGAAATCTCAAGGGAACCTCTTGTCAGTGATGTCTGCCCACCAGAGGAAGTATGGAGGTGCACAAGTTATAATAATATGAAGGTTGCATGTCAATTATAAATTTAACGTTTAACTATAACTTTAGAATGTCTAATGTTTGTTTAGTTTAAGTTTGATTTGTATAGAGAGAATGATAAAGTTTTCCTAACTAAAACTAAGCTTTAACCTTTGTTTTTTTCATTGAATTTCATTTTTTTTAAATGAAAATGTTTTGCAGATTAGAGAGTTCAGTGTCGTTGAGCAGAGGGTCATTAAGTGGAGTGTCATACAGTACAGTGTAGGAGAGAATTGTAGAGTGTAGTGTAAAGTGTAATGGAGTGGAGTAGGGTGGAGTGGTGTATACAATAGAGTAAAGTATCATAGAGTGGAGTGGTGTGTTGTAGAGTAGAGTGGCGTGGTGTGGAGTGCAGTAGAGTGGAGTAGAGTGGCATAACATGGATTTGAGTAAAGTGTCATAAACTGGAAAGATGTGTCATACAGTAGAGTGGAGTGGTGTGTTGTAGAGTATTGGAAAGTGCCATAGAATCGAGTAGAGTGTTGTACTGTAGACTGTAGTTGTATTGAGTGGAGTAGAGTGCTGTACAGTGGAGTGAATGGGCATAGAGTGGAGTAGTGTGTTGTAGAGTGGAGCGGTGTAGAGTGGAGTGCCATACTGTGGTGCAGATTGGAGTAAAGTATCGTACAGTGTAGTAGAGTGGAGTGGAGTTGAGTGGAGTGGCACAGCACAGAGTGGAGTATAGTGTCAAAGAGGGGAGTGTTATGTTGTAGCGTAGAGTGGCGTGTCATACAGTGGAGTGGACTGGCATGTTGTAGAGTGTTGGAAACTGTAGTAGAGTGGAGTGACTTGGAGTAGAGTAGAGTGTGGTAGAATGGAGTGGCAAAGCCTGTCATAGAGTTAAATGGCATTGAGGAGCATAGTGTGGAGTTGTGAGAGGGGAGTAGTGGAGTACAGTAGGGTAGAGTGGAGTAGTGTGTCATACAGTAGAGTGCAGTATAGCGTGGTGGAGTGACATAGAATAACTTGTGCAGAGTGGATCTGAGTGTGGTATAGTGATATGGAGTAAAGTTGAGTGCCCTACACTTGCATAAACTAGAGTATTGTGTGGTGGAGTGGAGGGACATATAGAGTGTCTTTGAGTGGAGGAGAGTGTCGAAGAGCAGAGTAGAGTAGAGTGGTGTGGATTGCAGTTAGATAGAGTGGAGTGGCCTACACTGGAATAGAGTACAGTGGTGTGGCCTAGTGTGGAGTGGCATAGAGTAGAGTGGAGTACAGTGGAATACCGTAGAGTGGAGTGATGTAGAGGGAAGTGTTATTTTAGTGGAGTACCGTAGAGTGGTGTGGCCTAGAGTGGAGTGGCATAGAGTAGAGTGGCATACAGTTGAATAGTGTATAGTGGAGTGGCATAGACTGGAGTGGCATACAGTGTAGTAGCATGCTGTAGAGTATAGTAGAGCAGTGTAGGGTGGAGTGGTGTGCCCTAAAATAAAGTGGAGTGGTATAGACTGGAGTGGCTTAGAATTAAGTAGCATGTCCTAAAGCAGACTGGAGGGCTGTAGGATGGAATAGCATAGACTGGAGTGGCTTAGAGTGGAGTGGCGGACAGTGGAGTGGCGTGCAGTGGAATAGTGTAGAGTGGAGTGGCGTAGAATGGAGTATTGTAGAGTGGATTGGTGTAGAGTGGAGCGGTGTACAGTGGAATACCATACACTAGAGTGTGTAGAGGGTGGAGTGGAGTCACATAGAGTGGAACAGCCTGGAGTGGAGTAGCATACAGTGAAATAGCATAGAACGGAGTGGCATAGAGTGGAGTGGCATAGAGTGGAATAGTTTAGAGTGAAGTGGTGTAGAGTGGAGTGGCATGGAGAGGATTGGCGTAGAGTGGAGTGGTATACAGTAGAATACCATACCGTGGAGTGTGTAGAGAGGAGTAGTGTAGAGTGAAGGAGCATGTCATAGAGTAGAGTGGAGTGGCGTACAGTAGAGTGGCATGGATTGGAATCTAATAGCATGCCATACAGTAAAGTAGATTGCCATAGAGCAGAATACTACATAGTAGACTGGCATAGTGTGAAGTGGCAGTTCAGTAGAATAGCATAGTTTAGAGTGGAGTGGCACAGAATTGAGTGACGTAGAGAGGAGTGGACTAGAGTGGAGTGGGGCAGAATGGAATAGCGTATAGTGGAGTGGTGCACAGTGGAGTGGCATAGAGTAAAGTGGCATAAAGTGGAGTGGCGTACAGTTGAATAGAGTACAATGGAGTGGTGTACATTGGAGTGGCAGAGAGTAGAGTGGCATTAAGTGGAATAGCATAGAGTGGTGTGGTGTACCGTGGAATAGCGTAGAGTGGAGAGGCCTATGGTAGAATGGTGTAGAGTGGAGTGGCATACAGTGGAATAGTGTAGAGTGGAGTGGCCTACACTTGAATGGCATAGAGTGGACTGGCATACAGTGGAGTGGTATAGAGCGGAATAGTATATAGTGGAGTGGCATAGAGTGAAGCAGCATACAGTAAAACAGCATAGCGAGGAGTGCCATACAGTGGAGTGGTGTAAAATGGAGTGGCACAGATTGGAATATCTTAGAGTGGAGTAGCGTACAGCGGAGTGGAATACAGTGGAATATCATAGAGTGAAGTAGCACAGAGTGGGCAGGTGTACAATGGAGTGGCCTACACTGGAGTGGCATAGAGTGGAGTAGCATAGAGTGGAGAGGACTGTCAGGGAGTGGAGTGGCTTGTTGTTCAGTGGAGTAGCATAGAGTGGAGCGATATGTTGTACAGTAGCATAGAGTGGTGTGGGGTACAGTGTCTTAAAGTGGAGTGTCATAAATTGGAGTGGTGTAAAGTGAACTGGACGCCGTAGAGTGGAGTGGCGTACAATGTAGTGGCATGTTGTATAGTGGTGTGGCACATGGTAGAGTGGAGCGTTGTGTAATACAGTGGAGTGGCGTGTCACAAAGTGGAGTGGCATGGAGTGTTATAAAGGGGAATGGCATGACGCAGAGTGGAGTGCTGTGTGTTAGAGCGGAGTGGCATGTCATAGAGTGGAGTATTGTGTTGTGTTGTAGAGTGGAGGGGCATGGCATAGCGTGGCATGGCATAGCATGGCATGGCATGGTGTGGAGTGACATGGCATGGTGTGGAGTGAAATAGAGTGGCATGTCAAAGATTGGAGTAAGGTATCAGAGTTGAGTGGCGTGTCATACAGTGGAGTGGAGTGGAGTATCATAGACTCTAGTTTAAACATATGTAGTGTGAAAATGGCTGAACATATGTGGATGAAATTTGACAGGAATGTAGAATATGGGGTGGAAAGGGTAAAGGTTTGTAATAAATCTAAAATGACTAAGTAGTGTTAATGAATAAGTCACAAAACACTAAGGGGCCGATTCCGATCTCGGCCGGTAGTGCTCCGAATCGGATTCGGATTCACCGGATCCGATTCGGAGCCCTGTTTCCCGACCGAATCGTACGCGGGTCCGGCCGAGCGAGTACGATGCAAGCTCCCGCGAAATCGCCGACCGACTCGAACGCGGCTTCAACACGCTCCGACCGACTCGCATGGACACGACTCGCACCGCGCTATGGAGACGTTTCCCGGCCGGGTAAGTACGATGCGCGCCACGAGCAGTCCGACCGACTCGCGCCGTCCGGCTCGAAAAGGCTGTCAGAGTCGGACTTTGGGGGTCCGCGTCGGACCCCCCTGTATGCGTAGGCGCACGAGTCGCACACAGGGGGGACCCATGGGTACCCCCTACCTGTGCATGTACGGCGCAATGCGCATGGACGCGTACACGCTGTAGGAGGCGCCCTTGTCTGCCTCGCACCCATTGAGTCAGTGGGAGCCCGCGTACGCGTTGTACGACAGGCTCCCATTGACTTCAATGGGAGTCCGACCGACTCGAGTCCGATTGCATGCGTGCGCATCGTACTCGTTCGGTCGGACTGCTATGGTCCGATTCGGTCGGAATTCTCTCCGGGTCCGGCTCGGTCGGAGAGAATTCCGGCCCGAATCGGAATCGGCCCCATAGTGGCAGATATAATAAAATGGCACTCAATGCAGCACAACACCTTGCTGCACTGTGTTGCCTCACAGGGAGAGGGCAGGAATGTACCATATCTATTAATTCATGGAGGGTTTATACTCTTTGTATATGTGCTGCAGAATGTAGCATACTTGGAAAGCGGAAACAACAAGGAGAAATGAAGATATTTCTCCTGATTTTGCCTACACTAGGGACACATTCCCCCGTGTGCCAGTCTTGGTAAATCTGTGAAAGTGCCAAAATCCATGGGTGGATGCATGAGAACACCCATGCTCCACCCATGGTACGCATTCCCAGGGCAGAGTAATGCAAGGCAGCGACTTGCACTGCCTTGCGTTACTTCAGATTTACCAAGCAACACAGGGCCATGCATGGTGGCCTTGCATTGCTTGGTAAATCTGACTTACATATTGTGTTGCTTTGTGACACCATGCATGATGCAAGGTCAGTGCAATACATGGATAAATATGGCCCTTAGTTATATTTTGGATCATGGTCTAGTGCGGTAACTTCACAGTATACTCCGGTACATGCCGATGACAAGACAGCATATGACTGGCTAATGGCTGCCTTAATGAAAGTCAAAGGCAGCCATGTTGTTTGTACGGTGTTCTGGGTTAGGGCCTTAGATATAGGTAAATATTAGGTTTTATTGTTGTTCCCTACTAATTAGCACTTTCTTAAAAAGTATTAATATTACTCCATATTTTTTTTAAACGTTTATAGAGTACAGCGCTAGTAGAATGAACCGCAGTAGTTACAGAAACAAAAGAAAAAACTACACTGTAGTACAATATATTCGTGAAATATAGTGTGGTGCAGTCTGTTTTTCTTTTTTTAACAAATGTAAAGCTTTTTTTAAAGTTTTTTAAGTAGTGTGGTAATTTGTAGGTATTACAGTTGAATTTTTGTAAAGAATGAAATATGTTAAAAGTTGAAAAAACAATATAGTACAGTATATTTGTGAGAAATAGTGTAGCCATTCTATTTTTTTTTTTACATATTTCATTTTTTTTGTAAGTACTGCAGCACTTCCTAGGTAGTACCACGTGACTCCATACCTTAAAAAAATAGAAAATATAATTAATTTTCCTTACCTATTACAATTTAATAAAGTGGTAATAGGTAGGGAAAACATAAAATCTACCACTTACCTATATCTAAGGCCCTAAACCAGAACACAGCTAAAGTGTGGGTAAAACAATATGGCTTCACAAAATTTTGTGGTATTTCACAGCCTGGGATGCCACTAAGTTTAAATCCCTTGGGGCATATTCTCAGGAACGGGCGATAATTATCGCCAACCTAGGTTAACGCAACTTTACATAACGCTGTCTATCGCGGGAAACTAATGCCGTGTTAACAGCGTATTCTCAACACGCCGGCAACAGGCGATAGTATCCCGATAACGCGTTAAATGTCCGCGTAAAAATTACCGGGACGGCGATAAAAAAGGAAACCCGAACGTGAAAAAAGTAGCGATGGGCCCAACAGCGATAAAAACATCAGTGATAAGCAGCGCCAGGCTTGCTATTCCCACGTCAGGCGGGAAAAATCACCATAAAAGCTGCCAAAAAAACCACCACAAACTACTGAGAAACACCATGGAGGAAGCTGGAGCAACTACAGAGGCCAACCAGAACCCCACAAACCCCCCGGAGGACCAGCCAGGGACCTCGGGGAAGGAGAAGGGCAAGGAGAAGAAGAAGAGGAACCCGCGATTCAGTCCGCAGGAAACAAGATCCTGATTACGGAGGTGATAGAACACCACCAACAACTGTTCATCACCTCCACTGTGTCATTGGCAACTAAAAATACAATATGGCAGTCCATCTTGGCCAAGGTGAATGCAGACGGCGTGAAGAGAAGGGAAGTCTATGACTGCAAGAAGCGCTGGAATGATGTGAAGCGCAAAACCAAGCTGAAACTCGCCAACAACCGGAAAGCAGCAATGCAGACTGGAGGTGGGAGTCCAGCGCCACAGCAGGAGCTGAATGAGATGGAGGAAATGGTGTCCACAGTCATCAGTGGGGAGACGGTGGCAGGAGTTGGGGGACCGGACACTGCTCAACATGACCTGACCCAACAGCAACAGGGTGAGTAACGACCAGGGACTAGGGGGACGGTGGGATATGGGCACAATGGCACACATGCACAATTAAGTATAGCACAGTGCACACCCACAATGACTCTGGATCATGTCCCTGATCTCCTTGGCACACTGCAGCACACATAGAAACAGCAAGTAGGCCCCTGTTGACAATGTGGCCAGAGGGGGCCCTCCCCACACATCACTAATCTCACAACAAACCCATGCACATGTGCTGAACCCAGCAAAGCTGTGGGTCTGTGAGCCACACTGACAATGCAAGTGACACTGCATGACAATTAGCATGGCTGCATTCCAATTATCATGACATGGTGCACGCGGTGACTGAATGTCTGATTATATCACCTGAATCAGTAATTCTGACTTATTGCCAGCCTTATTACACAGCGTGCACATTTTCCCACTTTCGATTTACTGTGTGTTATCCACGCATGGCTTCATATGTGATTGAGATTGCTGTTCAAAACTTTATCGTTCCGCAACCAATCTCGAGTCACAGGGTTCAGGGATACTCCCACGGACGTGCTGACGCCGGCCACGTGACCACTAAGCCACGCCCTCTGTTCGCGCAACCCGGAAGCGCCTGCACTTAACCGGCATGGCTGCTCCAATGCGGTGATCCTGCAGGGAGTGGCAACGGGTCCTTGTGGGTAGGCGCAACAGCCAGTGAATAGCTCCACCAAGTAAGTAGATGATTGAGATGCGGGAACCGACTCTTTCCCTACGTCCTTGGGAACCTTACTAATCTTTCAGTTTTTAACCAGATCGCACAGAGAGTTATTTACCACGACCCCGACTCCCATGAAGCACGAGAACATCGCGCTTTTAGTAAGCCCCTTTTTTCCCTTTCCCACGAACCCAGTCTTCCCGTCCATAAACACGCTTGCAAATTACGCATGATTGTAATTTTGTCGCGCCCTCACTTATTTTAATGAGAGCGTCTAAACCCACTACGAATGTATGCTGTATGTGGTGTTTAACACAATATCCATGTACTTCATTGATACTTGCATGGGAATTGACTGCATCGATGCATTTGCACTTCGAATTCACTAGGAGTGCACAAAAACACCCACCTGTATGATCACAATGTGTGGGTAAGACCAAAACTTTTTGATGACCATTTGTGTCACTGAAATGAATGAATGCTCACCATAGTTCACTGCCTCCTCAGCTACGAGGCACACTTGGAGGCATGCTCTATCCATACGCTACGTTCAACGAATGTTGGGAAACACGAGAGCACTTATTGCCTGAGCAAGCACATTACTGCGACTTGTACAATTTTTATCTATTTGTCTGTTATTATATGTTTGTCTTTTCAGATAATTTTCCCTTTTTTCGAACGGAACAAAAGGATACCTGACCGTGAGTACATGGTTAGGTTATAGTGACCAAGGGCAGGGTACACCTTAGCGAGTGTATACCTCCCGGGTCACATTCACTGGTCCTAAAGAAAACCTAGTACTACCATTTACAGGTTGAAACATGTTGACCTTTTACTGCACTTTTTTTCCCTAAGAGATACCTGAGGGTCAATTTAACCTTCATGGCATCCTAACAATTTTTTAACATTGTCTAGTTGCCCCAGAATAAAGGTTTCTCAGTGGGTCATATCTGGCCAATTTTTAATCAACACTATTAAATCACTCACTTTTCACATCACAAAACAACCAGCTCCACTGTAATCAGGTGTCGCAGCACACCCGGATAGCATTCGGCTATTCGGGTGGGACCCCAATAATGAAGCATGTCACCAACTAGGTTGGTGAGTGAGGGGTCTTTTTAGAAAAGGACAATTTATTTTCCTGTGCTTTTGTCCCAACGCCATATAGACAGTGTGCTGTCTTTTGGTTATACTCCTTTCTTTGTTTTGATTATGGTGCACGCCACGACACTGAGGTGGCTGAGTGTGGACCACATCCGTAAAGGAGCAGGCCACACTCTGACACACCCACGTGAACAAACAACCCCTGATGTCAACAAGATATCTGCAGACAAACCATGCCCAAGAGTCCCAACTCCCACCAAGAGCCCAATTTACCCAAGTCTGCAACATCTCAGCACTGCATAAGCACAGAAGTGAAAGGCACACCGCCTGAAAGTGATAAGGGCCAGCAAAATCAGAGCTGCAGGGGCGACTCTCCCACAATGCAGCACACACACATAAGAAGCAAAGCACATCAACATTGACAACAATATGGTACAGACTGCAACACTTTCACAACAGAACAGAGGACACAACTGCTGCTGCTTGTGTGTAGAAACTGGCCAATCACATTTGGCATAGCAGGAAACTGTGAGATGATAATGTACAAGTACAACCCCACATCCCTGATGGTGTAGAAATGTCCACTGTCCCGCATCAAATAGGCATCTCCTCCCAAACAGTCACAATGTACATTGTCATGCAGTCTGTTTGTAAACTTGTCCAATGCGTGAACATACATGGAACACACTGTTAAACTGCATCTCCCCTTCACATTGCAGAGCGAGAATCAACACCTCCTGCAGAGCAGACTGTACATCACTTCACTGATGATGAAGAGGACCTCCACACCATTGACACCGATGCCCTCCAACAGCTCGTGGACACCCTCAGCACCCCAACACCAGTAGCAGGGCAGCCCAGCTGCATCGAGGAGACCCCACCCCCTGCACAGACCACACAGCAGGAAGCACCCACCACCACGGCTGTCTCCCAGGACCCCCACGACCAATACATGGCATTCCAACGCCGTTTGTTAGAGGGCCAGAAAGAGACTGCTGATCAGGTGCGGGTGGGTTTCGACCTCATGGCAGCCAAACTAGATGCCATACTTGGGTGTCTAAGTCCCATCAGGGACCACTTACAGTCCCTAAGAGACACCCACAGTCCGCTCCATGCTCTCCAACAAGCCATGGCTGACATCGCTGGAGTCATGACTCTGAGACAAGAACAACTGTCAAGTCAGAGAGGCTACAGCGATGACAGCCGGGAGTTGGGACACATGCGGAGGATCATGGAGAACATGGAGCGGATGCAGGCAGAAAGAATGGCTGCCACGGCTGCACACCAGCGAGATGTAGCTGGGATCTTCCATGCCCTGCAGATCCTCATCATGGCATTGCTGCCACAAGGCCTGGCGCAGATGAATGCTGCTGCTACTACTCAATCCACATCTCCGCCCCCTGACGTGTCAGTGCCTCACAGTGCGGCAGACAATCCACCTCTGGCCCCTGATGTGTCACTGCCACACAGTGCGGCAGACATTCCACCTCCGGCCCCTGATGTGTCAGTGCCACACAGTGCTGCAGACAAAACACCACCACCCAAATGTGAGGCACATCACACATCAGAGGACAATGATGTTGATGATTCTGCCTTTGTGGTAAGAAGGAAGCAGTAGCATTCATCTCCGCCATATGGCCTGTTTTAGCTTGGTTCTGCCCTCTGCATCATGCCCTGGAATAACACCTTCCACTGTCCCCCGATACACTCTGCGACACTCACCTTGGCCCTCGACATGGACTGCCATATTTGGTTTGGTTACCAATGACACAGCAATCAGACTGCGGACTGCACTCTTCCTCTTCCGATGAACTTGTCAATCCCTAAAGGACTCTGGCTGACCCTCCACGGGGCAACAATGTCAAGTGGGGTTTGCATGGCCATGTACTGGTCCAGCTTCAACACTCCACCGAATGTGATTAAAACATTCTAATTCAAACAGATGTGTCATGTCAATGATCAAGCAAGTATGAAAGTATGGATGAATATAGGGGCAGTGATTCCAAAAAAAGGTACTCCCTGGGAACTGATATCAATGCGCATGTTTGACCGTGACCCAGATAGGCAGTGAGATGACTGGGAATGTGTGAACTAGCTGTGGCCTCATTGCTCCTAAACAACAATCTCACAATTTCCCAACTTAGCCCCACGTCAATGTAGGAAATAGGGCTGTGTGTAAAAATGTCAGTTATGTGGATGCCACAGCTCGGAGCAATGATTTGTTTGAGTGTGCAGCGGTTGGACTCCTGGGATGGTCTGTGCGTAAGTGTGAAGGTCATTCCATGCAAGAGAACTGAGAGCAAGGACTTCTGTGTGTGGGGTGTGTATACGTTGGTCTTTAGTTAGAGCTGTGCATAGTGTGGGAGTCGTCATCAGCTGCTATGGTATCTCTCAGGGGGTGTCGGGCGCATGCAATTCCAAGGTCGGAGGTGCAGATGTGCCACCACCTTCTAGTTCAGACAAAGGAGCTTTCATCCCTAATGTTAGTTTGTCATCTGCTTGCATTCTGGAAATGTGATGTGGATTGGTGGGGGGTATGTCTCTGCTTCGCCTTCTGGCACGGTTGTACCCTTACCAGCCATGTATGTGCCCTCACTGTCAAATTTGCATGCTCTGATGTAGCAGTGTTGTTTTGCTTCAGTCTGACAGTGATGGGTACAGGTAGCTGTGAGGAGGAGCGTGACTTCTCACCTTGCACCTATTAGCTGACACTGTTCACTACTATTGATGGATGACGTCCGTGTACACATGTGATCTGTACATTGCACATATGTCCAGGGGACACCTTGGTGTGTTCTACGCAAGGTATTCCTGCTGGCTTTTTGGCTGGTGTGCATCTCACATGTTGCTGAGGTGTTCACTGTGCCCCCATCCCCCTTACGTCCATGTTGCTCATGTTGTGGGACTTGAGTCACAGGGTGAATCTCTGCATCAGGGTGGTTCATATTTGACCCCAAATGTCACCTGAAATTCCATATTTGACCCCAAATGACACCCGCAATTTCATATTTGACCCCAAATGACACCCACAATCTCATATTTGACCCCAAATGACACCCGCAATTTCATATTTGACCCCAAATGACACCCTGTTGTCTTTTTTTGAACACCAATGACAGCCTTCATGTCATGTTTTTGTACACATGTGATATGCTGATGAGTTGGATTACGTACTACATTTGACACCCTGTAATGGCATTCCGAATACGTGACACCCTGAACAGCCTCTCTGTACAGAGGTGACATACCCACCATCTATTTGCTATTTGTGAGCACTTAATGTTGCACTTACACTTGTCAGAGTGATGTGCTAATGCAGAGGACTGACATGCACACAGGGAATGTGTGTTGCAATGAATTTATATGCACATGCTGTTCATGTGGTCATTTTGTACTGTTCCATGATTGCTAAGGACTGTCACAATGTGATGTGCTCATGGGAAGAATTGTTAATGATTGTGTTCCTTCGGGCTATTCCTGCTGCAGCTGCAGTGGGGTGTGGTCCACCTGCCTCATCTTCCTCCTCATCGTCCGATGCATCTGGCACTTGGGTCCATGGGGCATTGGTGCGTACACATATGTTGTGCAATACACAACATGCAATGATCATCTTACACACTATTTCTGGGCTGTACAGGAATCTTCCACCTGTGATGTCCAGGCACCTGAAACGTGACTTTAACACACCAAACGTGCGCTCAACAATGCCCCTGGTGCGTTTGTGGGCCATATTGTACTGCCTCTAGGCCGGGGTGTTCGGGGCTCGGAGGGGTGTCATCATCCATGGGCAAAGTGCATATCCTTGATCACCTGTGAGAGGTAAGTGAGATTAGTGTAAACTGGTGGTTCTGCATGCTGTGTTGGCAGACTTACAAGTTTTGTGGTGTGTGATTTGTGTGACTTTGGGATTCATGTTTGCCATGTATTGCTTCTGGCCAATGTGCGGGGTCAATGTGTATTACGTAGCCTCACAGCTGCTCGTACCTCCCCTGAGCCTATTTACTTGTGTGCGCTGCGCGGTTGCATCACTTGCACTCCTACGGCACACCATTGTCATGCCTGTCCGAGCATGTCCGCAAGCCTGACAACACTGTGATGTTGGCCGTTGAAGGTGGGCGACCACGTGTGTGTAGGCCTATGGTAAGGATAGGGCAGACACAGATGTGGAGTTCAGGCCTGGCTGAACTCGCGCTGCGATTGAGGCTAGGCCTTTGGCTTATGCTGCGGCAATGAAGGTACATACACAACAGTTGGCATGTATGAGCCAAGACCCGAGCGGAATTGCGCTCCTTTATTTATCCATTCAGGTGAGGCCGCCCTCCGGGTGCATGCTACATTGCAAGATTGTCGATTAAGGGCCGGGTGGCGCAGACACTACAACAGAGACACACGCCATAGTTACTTTTATGGCCAGCCCGGAACTGAACCACGCCCAGAGCCCCGGGCCATTTCTTCACACTCCTCACACGCCTACGCGTGGGCCGCCGCCGTGGCGCTGGGATGTTGTGCGCTTCGGAGTATGTCTCCAGACGTTCCACCCAGGCTTTCCAGCGGCCTGCCTGGGACGGGGGTGGCCCCGTGACTGTGAAGGGCT
Organism: Calotriton arnoldi; assembly: GCA_963921515.1. Taxonomy (NCBI): domain Eukaryota; kingdom Metazoa; phylum Chordata; class Amphibia; order Caudata; family Salamandridae; genus Calotriton; species Calotriton arnoldi. Next base: position 20,005 of record CAWUFW010007890.1, on the reverse strand, counting down.
CCGGTGGTGTTACCGAGGACATGCTGTTGGCTGCTGGAGGTGGACTTGTGGGGTAGCCCCACGAGATGAGGACTTGCGGTGCACTGAGGTAGGCCCACCTGAAGTGCTGAGCAGGTGTGCAGCCTGCGATGATTCAGTAGGCCTGGAGGCTGGACGGTGACTTGTGGTGCACAGAGGTAGTGGCACCTGAGGCACTGCGTCCGGCATGGGCCAACCGCCACGTGGCGATGATTTGCGGTGCACTGAGGTAGGCCCACCTAAAGAGCTGAGCGGGTGTGCAGCCTGCTATGATGCAGTAGGCCTAGAGGTCCGGACTGGATTTGATTTGTGTGAGACCTGCTGGACCGCAGTGTAGGCCGGAGGGAGCAGTCAGCACACACAGAACTCCGCGGTGCGGTGCCGCAGGGTGGGGGCATGTTGCGCGGAAGCCAGCGATCGGCTGAGGAGGCTGCCAAGCTCGCGGGCCTCAGGCTTGAAGATTGCACCAGCACGTGGTGGGCCCTCTTGGAGACACGCCGGTGGCGGCAGGTGAGCAGTGATGGCTGGGTGTGCAGGGGCGGGCAATCAAAGCTGGGCACTGGATGTGTCTAGGGTCCAGCGGGCTGGGGTGAAGCAGGTGCACAGGATCGCGCAGGCACCACCGGTCACGGTGGCGGCCTCGTGGCAGGGTGAGGGGCGCCGCCCTGGCAGACACGCCCCTGCAGGCGATGACGAGATGTGCGCCGGGTGGCGTGTGACATAGCTACCTCGTCGCCGGTGTCAATTTGGCAGTTGAAGGTGGTCGGCCACGTGTGTGTGGGCTTATGGTCAGGATATGGCGGACACAGAGACACACGCAGTAGTTACTTTGGTGGCCATCCCGGAAGTGAACCACGCCCAGAGCCCCGGGCTATTTATTCACACTCCTGCGCTGGACTGGCGTACACCGGCCCAGCCCACTACGCTTACGCTTACAGGGGGGGCAACATAGCTACATGTCCAAGGTCTTCCCCACTGCCTGGGGTAACATGGTTGCATCCACTGTCCACAACACTACAGACACCAGCAGTATATGTCCACATGGACATGTCTGTGCTCTGCATACTCAAGACTGTCCAGCACATCACCGCCTCACTTGGCATTGTGTACATTCTTATTCATGGGTCAATTGCCTCCTTCGCACATTCTTGGTTCCCACCTCTCCCCACATTCTGCAATTGTGTGGCAGAGGGGCTATGCCTTTGTGGATGGATTGTCTACATGTCTGGCCCCTGTTACCACAGTTACTTGTGTTGTCGTGTCTGGTAGGTGGGCATGTTGGTTGGCATGTTGTATGTGATTTTGTTACGTGTGCATTCCCACAGTTGTGGGTTGTATGATTGTGGAGTTCAGGTGTGTGGTGTGTTCCGTTGGTACTTACCAACGAGCAGTGCATTTCCATAGGTGCCATCCTGAAAGCGCTGGATGATGATGGACTGTCGGAAGATGTAGGAATCATGCACACTGCCTGGGTAGTTGGCGACGACATTGGTGAACAGTCCCCGGTGGTCCACTATTGCCTGCACATTGATGGAATGCGTGTGCTTTCTGTTGCGGTAATTGTGTGCAGTGTCGGCAGGGGGCACAAGTAGGACATGTGTGCAGTCAATTGCCCCGACACGTGCGGGAAGCCAGCTATGGCGTAGAAGCCTTGCTTGGTCTCCAGCTGTTCCTGCGCAGTGTGGGGGAAGTGAAGGTGCTGGGGTATCAAGCTGATGATGGCATCCAAGACAGGTGTGAGGAACTTTGATAGGGCTGGCTGTGAGACTCCTCCTACTCTGGCAGTTGTTGGTTGGAAGGTACCAGAGGCCAACAAGTGCAGCACAACCAGCAGCTTTGTCTGCGGAGGGATGTTGGTTGTCCGCTGTGTTGGTACCGTCAGCCTGTGGGCAATGTGGGTCAGGATGCAGAGGATGGTTGTCCTTTTGAGACTGTAGTGGGCAATGAAATCCTCTGGTGTTAAGTCACTGAGGCTGGTGCGCTTTCGAAACCTCCGCTGTCTTGTTCTGCGCTGCCTCAGTGGCAGTCCGGGGGTGGGGTGGTCCTGGGGGTGGGGGTGGTCCTGGGGGTGGGGGCGGTGGGTGTTGTGGCCCTCTTGGGTCTCAAAGCTGCATGATTAGTAGCTCCATGGCATCTGTTGGTCTTCAGATGTGGCTCTGGGCTGGGCTCCCTTTATACTGCAGGTTTTCGTCCTACTTAAGACCAGGAAAAAGCAGGTCTTAAGTCCCTGCTGCTAACGTGCCTTATCGCCTGTTTTTTGGACCGCATCGCCGATCTGGCTGGTCGTTGAGAATATCGCGAAGTGGTGTTATCGTGAGTTTTTGCATGGGAACGCCTACTCGGCATATGATTAGCGTTAGTTGTCGCTGTCAGCCTTGGCGATGTATTCGGCGGCAGCTATCGCAGGTAAACTGATGATGTCGGCTGTTAGCGCAGGCTTGTGAATAGGGCGATAATTCTATCGCCACTTCGTGGCGGTAAAGTGCCGCTAATTCGGCGATGTGTCCTTGAGAATATGCCCCCTTGTAACTTTAAAAATACTTTCCCTACTTACCTGTGCTACCAAAAAAGATCCTCTGTACACCATAATCTATAATCCTGTCAAATTTTAGGACAATCCAACTAGCAGTTTGGCCGCTACACATGAGTAGAAAGTCTATGGAAAGTGCATAAGTGCTAAAATGTGTTTTAGGACCCCCCTGTTTTTTTGCTCCCCTTTGGCCAATCACCATATATAGTGAAAGTCAGCTAGTCAGAATGTAGTTTTAGTTAGGTTAGAGTTTCCATAAGAAGACCATTTTTGTTTTCTTAATGAATCTGTGTGAAACTTTCCATTAAATGTTCATCCTCCTTGGCTCTATCATGGAAAGATTCGTACCAATCTGTCATGAGGGAGCCAAGGAATATGGTGGTGCTGTATGAAAAGTGTGATTTCCCATGTTAATTCCCATAGGAAACATTGTTCTACAATACCGAAAAAAACAGCTGAACCCAATTTGGCAAAAAGTTCAACCTTTACTCAGATATTGTGTTTTTGTGATTTATAAGTCCATTCAGGCCTTATAGGGAAATTAAAGAGAGACTAACGTTGGGCATGAAAAGGTTAATGTTCAAAAAACGTTGGGTGTACCTGGATAATAGGCCAAGTTGAATGGTAGAGGGAACTTTCTGACCATTGGTTACTTCAGTGTCGCGGAACCAGTGCAGGTCCTCGGTAGTGAATGATCTGATTGGCTGGGCACAACACTGAAGACATTTTGCAGCTGCCACACATGTCTCAGGGACCTCAAGAACTAATTTTAAAATTAAAATAAAAACTTACATTCGCCAGTGAAAGTTTAGTGAACTAGCTATAACTGAGCCCTGTCATGCACTGCTTATGACCTCACATATTACCTCACTCATGACATGTTAAATGACTATTTTGATGGCATCACTGATGTCACCTCAAATGACATCACTGATGACATCATGCAGCCCTTTTGACAGCATCCTATATAGTTTGTGGATTTGATGAAATTCCACAATCTACAACTGTGACAAATGTTACATTTCCAATCAAGTGGTAATGGACAAAACCTTTGACCACATGCAGGACACAAAGCTTATTTGTCATGTCACACACATTTGGTAAATGTAACCCCCCTTTTAACTGGTATTCACCCATTTAACAATCAGAAGGGCTCATTAGATTTTAAAGGGGTCACCCCCTTTTTAAACCTTGAACAACCTCCAAAAAAGAGTTTTCACTCTATTCACCTTAACAGAGCTACCCTCTTCACATGACCTGCAACTTCAAGTCACAAGTTGCACAGGTATGCATTTATCACTGATAAGACACATTCTACAAGTACCTATGGACAATACTCCGTAGTTTGCTAAAATTCACAAAACACATTCATGATATGAGCACAATGGCATACAGTCTTAGAACCATGCTTACAAACCCAGTGTGTATTCCTCTTAGTGGGTCACTCCTACATTCTACATTACTCAACAATTTGCAATGGCTCACTATCTTTGGCGAGATTCTGGAAATAAAACATCCACCCTCATAAACATCCTTGTAAAATAGAATTAGTCTGTAGCAGTGTTTTGCCACTATTTAACATGGGTATGTGCCCAGATATCCACTGGTGTATAATCTATTGTCAACAGTAGCCTAATTTTTTCTTACAGATTTTTGAAACAGGCTTTGGCCTTAAGCCACAGTCTACTTTGAAACAAGCCTCTGCAATGCACATCAGATGCGCTCAGCCTTTACCTTGTCTATCACAGAGTATTACTTGCACTTCAAACTTTACTGATTTGTAAATGATCTGCTATATAACTTTCAACATACACAACTACATTAGCCTCCGAATCACTGACATAATATCGACGGGCACAATATCGACCTACTTTTTTATCGACACAAAAATATCGACTACACTAAGATAGATACCCTATACTTAATTAAAAAAAATACACTATTATCGACTCCAAAATATCGTTAAACATTAACATTGATAACACTATTATCGAACACATAATTTTCGTAATTTAAAATATCGAACATCATTTAAAAATATACCACATATCCAAAATATCGATCACAAAAATATAGACAGCAATATTATCGTTTTAAAAAAATATCGGCAACTTAAAAACAGATAAAACAAACAAAACTTGACACCATAAATATATTTAAATAAATAAACAGACACTGCATACACAATAAATAAAATACAATTAATTTAAAACATAGTAACACATATTATACAACAATAAATCATAAATACACTATTAATACCTATTTATATTTTATATTTAAATAATATACACACATTATTTAACATCACATATAATATAATACACATTTAAATCATTGAACCTATTTAAAAAAAAAAAAACAGTAACTGACTATTAATTAGCGTTTTTCATATAAAGAAAAGAACTACCAAAACAATTAAAACAATAAAGATCAACCAATGAAATACACACAATATAAAAATAAACCAATAGCGTTAACCAAACAATTAATTGAACACTATGGGGTCGATTCCGATTCGGGCCGGAAAAAGCACCGACCGACTCGGATCCGGAAAAAATACCGACCGACACGTACCCGTGGCGCACGACACGCCAAGTACGATGCAAGGTGCGAAAAATCCGACCGACACGTACTGACACCAAGTCGACCGACCGAGCCGCACGGAAAACAGCAATCCGGCCGGAAAAACACGCGAATCCAACCGACCGACACGCACCCGGAACAAATCCAACCGAAACGTACACGCGAACTCCAAACCGCAAAGTACGATGCAATGTGCGAAAACCACGACCAAGTCGGACGGAGGACAAGCCGTACGACCGACACGCATACAAAACCGAGCCGAAGCAACACAATACACCGCGACCGACGCGTACGCAGCATAGAAAACTGCACAAAAACAGCGTGAACGAAACGGAGAACACCGTACGAGACCAATGCAGGGTCCGACTCGGTCACAAGAACGTTTCCAACATACACAAACAGCACAAAGGAAAAATCACCCAAAAAAAGGCCAAACAACAATTACCAAGCCAATAAATACTGGGGGGTGGGGACAGAGAACAAAGACACACCCACAACTCCACCTATATAAAGGACACAAATCACTGCCATGAGCCTTTGCAAATGCCATTCCACTGCCAGCACCCAAGAGAAAGCAACCACACACCCACAGCTCATCCCTCACACAAGCCACACACCATCAGCACACCAACAAATACCTACCTCACATACACCCAGCAAAACACACACTCACACACCCTCACCTGCACACCAACACACACATCACCCACCATCACCACCCATCACCATGCCCCCCAAGAAGAATCCCAAGTTCCTAGATAGTGAATTGGAAGTCATGGTAGACGAGATCCTCAGGGTGGAGCCACAGCTGTTTGGCACACTGGTCCAACAGACCCCCATGTCGCAGAAAACCAAGATGTGGGAGAGGATCATCAACAGGGTGAACGCCCAATCACCATGTCGGCGCACAAAGACCGACATCCAGAACAGGTGGTATGACGTGCGCAGGAGGGTACGGAAAATGCTGACGAAAGACTACATCAACAGCCAACACACCGGCAGTGGCCCTCCTGCTAAGCCAATATACCTCAGGCCCTGGGAGGAGAAGGTGCGGGCCATCCTTTCGCCAGTGAACGTATATGGACTAGAGGACATCCCAGAGCCTGGTGAGTACACAACAAATGTACACAATATACTGCCACAAAACACACACATCACTGTCAAGGGGAGAGTCAAACCATGCACTCATAGCAATTACACAGCAACCAGAACAGAATCATCCCAAAATGTGTATGTCAGTCAGATAAACACAACACATGCCATCAAAAAAGTCACATCCAACTGTGCCAACACATGTACAAACACAACTACAACTACAGCTAGGCAGTGGCACAAATAGAACTAACAAACACATCCACACATGTAGCCACCACAACAACACCAACACACAGTGAACACCACTCAAAGGAAGGAATTCTGTGTATGCTGGCCAAGTCAGTGTAGCCAATAGCATCATGGGAGTCGCAGTCACACATATTGCCCCCCACAACTGTCCCATCAACACCACCATGAACCATGCGCACATCACAGGGAGTGGAGAAGGACTCACAAGATGGCTGACACTGGCTACTGCTGTGGGGAGCACAAGGCCCTGCTGGCAACTGTGCACCAACAAACAGCAGGACACCACTGACTGACATCCTGAGAGACAACTTACACTCCCTGCAATGCAAGCACGTTCCATGGTGGGATATCTGGCTAGCTGGGTGGGAAGGGGGACTTGCAGCACTGACCATAGTCACAAGCACCTCCCCTCACACCCCCCCAACACAAACTCCACAGAACCCACCTGGTAGAATGCAATGCCCCCCATCCTAACACAAGATCCCACAAAGAACCACCACCCTGGGTTATGTTGTGTGAAGCACAGGGACACTCTTGGGACTCTTAGCCAAACAACTGCCAGGACAACACTCCCAGCCATCCTGTCAGCACAGCCAGCCCACCCCACAGGGAAGCAGAATCAAAAGGAAGGAAGCATGGGCATGCTGGGAAGGGGGGTGGAGGCAATAGCATGATGGGAGTCGTAGTCACTGATATTGGTCACCCCCACAACTGTCCCATCAACACCACCCTGAACCATGCTCACATCACAGGAAGTGGAGAAGGACTCACAAGATGGCTGACACTGGCTACTGCTGTGGGGAGCACAAGGCCCTGCTGGCAACTGTGCACCAACAAACAGCAGGACATCACTGACTGACATCCTGAGAGACAACTTACACTCCCTGCAATGCAAGCACGTTCCATGGTGGGATATCTGGCTAGCTGGGTGGGAAGGGGGACTTGCAGCACTGACCATAGTCACAAGCACCTCCCCTCACACCCCCCAACACAAACTCCACAGAACCCACCTGGTAGAATGCAATGCCCCCCATCCTAACACAAGATCCCACAAAGAACCACCACCCTGGGTTATGTTGTGTGAAGCACAGGGACACTCTTGGGACCTCTAGCCAAACAACTGCCAGGACAACACTCCCAGCCATCCTGTCAGCACAGCCAGCCCACCACACAGGGAAGCAGAGTCAAAAGGAAGGAAGCATGGGCATGCTGGGAACGGGGGTGGAGGCAATAGCATGATGGGAGTCGTAGTCACTGATATTGGTCACCCCCACAACTGGCCCATCAACACCACCCTGAACCATGCTCACATCACAGGAAGTGGAGAAGGACTCACAAGATGGCTGACACTGGCTACTGCTGTGGGGAGCACAAGGCCCTGCTGGCAACTGTGCACCAACAAACAGCAGGACACCACTGACTGACATCCTGAGAGACAACTTACACTCCCTGCAATGCAAGCACGTTCCATGGTGGGATATCTGGCTAGCTGGGTGGGAAGGGGGACTTGCAGCACTGACCATAGTCACAAGCACCTCCCCTCACACCCCCCAACACAAACTCCACAGAACCCACCTGGTAGAATGCAATGCCCCCATCCTAACACAAGATCCCACAAATAACCACCACCCTGGGTTATGTTGTGTGAAGCACAGGGACACTCTTGGGACCTCTAGCCAAACAACTGCCAGGACAACACTCCCAGCCATCCTGTCAGCACAGCCAGCCCACCACACAGGGAAGCAGAGTCAAAAGGAAGGAAGCATGGGCATGCTGGGAAGGGGGGTGGAGGAAATAGCATGATGGGAGTCGTAGTCACTGATATTGGTCACACCCACAACTGGCCCATCAACACCACCCTGAACCATGCTCACATCACAGGGAGTGGAGAAGGACTCACAAGATGGCTGACACCGGCTACTGCTGTGGGGAGCACAAGGCCCTGCTGGCAACTGTGCACCAACAAACAGCAGGACACCACTGACTGACATCCTGAGAGACAACTTACACTCCCTGCAATGCAAGCACGTTCCATGGTGGGATAACTGGCTGGCTGGCTGGGTGGGAAGGGGGACTTGCAGCTCTGACCATAGTCACAAGCACCTCCCCTCACACACCCCCAACACAAACTCCACAAAACCCACCTGGTAGAATGCAATGCCCCCCATCCTAACACAAGATCCCACAAAGAACCACCACCCTGGGTTATGTTGTGTGAAGCACAGGGACACTCTTGGGACCTCTAGCCAAACAACTGCCAGGACAACACTCCCAGCCATCCTGTCAGCACAGCCACCCCACCCCACAGGGAAGCAGAGTCAAAAGGAAGGAAGCATGGGCATGCTGGGAAGGGGGAGGAGGCAATAGCATGATGGGAGTCGTAGTCACAGCTCTACATCCCCCACCACATGGCCCAGCAAGCTCACACTCACGCATGCACATCCCACAGAGAGTGGAAAGGCCCATCAAAGATGTCTGACACTGTTGCTGTGTCGTGGGGAGCACAAGGGCATGCTGGGTACTGCACACCAACCAACAGCAGGACACCACTGTCAGCCATCTTGCCATTGCTCTCACACCCACACACACTGAATTCCACACAAATGCAAGTAAGTATGGGAATGCTGGGAAGTGGGGTGGAGGCAATGGCATGATGGGAGTCGTAGTCACAGACATAGCTCACCCCCACAACTGTCCCATCAACACCACCCTGAACCATGCTCACATCACAGGGAGTGGAGAAGGACTCACAAGATGGCTGACACTGGCTACTGCTGTGGGGAGCACAAGGCCCTGCTGGCAACTGTGCACCAACAAACAGCAGGACACCACTGACTGACATCCTGAGAGACAACTTACACTCCCTGCAACGCAAGAACGTTCCATGGTGGGATAACTGACTGGGTGGGTGGGTGGGAAGGAGGGCCGGCTGTCAACCAAACACAACCAATGCAGACCATGTTCACACCCCAGAAAATACATAGAAATGCCCAAATAATGCAGGACAATGTGCCACACCAATATCAACCCCTGACTGTGACGACTTAGGACAATGCAATGTACAGGCCCACACCCAGAGGCACAGTCACAACTGTCATGTGTGTCAACCATTGATGCCTGCAGAAACATAACATACATTGTTTGTGTCTCCCAAAAACAGGTGATGATGGGGACACAGCAGCAGACGCTGAGGAGTCCCAGTCCCAGGCTCAAGAGGATGCCGAGCTCACTGGCGTCGTACAGCCTCTGTCCTCCTCGGACGATCAAGAACAACCTGGCACATCCGGTGCAAGTCAACATGCAGCACCAGCAGGACCACCAGCTGCAGCACCAGCAGGACCACCAGCTGCACCCCCTGCACCCACCCCTCCAACGACTGTCACCACGAATACCATCCCTGCCGACATGGACAGAACAAGGAGCAACACCAGCACAGTGATCCTGGACCAACCTGGGGCCATGGACACCACCACCAACCCCCAAGGTGGACCAGGGTTATCTGTGCGTGCCACTGCACACACTGCACATGTCAGCAGGGGTGGTGGGAGGGGTGGGAGACAGAGGTCGCTGCTTGCAGATGTTGCTGGTGTGCTTGATGACCCACAACTGGTACGCATAGCTGATGCGTACCAGTCCAGCACCGGAGAACTCAGCCAGGTAGTGGGGCTCCTCAGAGACATTAAACAGCAGCAGGCTGCCCATCATGCCCGCTTGGACTCCCACATGTCCCACGTGGAGTCACACATGTCCCATGTGGACTCACATGTCCCGCGTGGAGTCCAAGTGGGATGCACTGCATGAGATGACGGCGGTGCACAGGGACATTTTACAATGCCTCCGCCAGATGAACAGCAACCAGTCCACACCTCCCTGTGTGCCAACAAAATCTGGTGCCGAACAAACTGCAACTGCCACAGGGAGGGAGGAGGACTCTGGCGGAGAGTCCCCTGCACCGCAGCAGCCTGTACTTGAGGGCCCCCCCCCCAAGAAGAGGGGTCGTCTGAGGAGGGAAAAGTGAGAGGCCGATTGCCAAGCGCAACTCCCAGGAAGCCTGAACCTGTTCTGGATGTTCGCCTTTGTGCACAGACTGTTCACCCTGTTGACGGCAACACTACTCCCACACATTGCATGGGGAGTACAAGTTGGACCAATGTGTCAGACAACTGTGGCCCCGATACTGGGGATCCTGTCTACCAGGACTTTCAATTCACCTAGGAACTTGGGATTGCAAGATTTATGTACAGCACAACCCATCCTATGCACTATTAACACAAATGTATCACAATAAACACACTAATACACCATACTTGCCTCTGTCGTGATTCCAACGTGGGTGCTGTTATGGGGATGATGAACTGCAAAATTACACTGTGTATGTGAACTGCAACAGCAAGGACAACACAGGCATGTGAGTACAGGCAACGTGACACACATGAGGGAGACACACCACCAGGGCTACACAACACATACACACCTAGGCCATCTGACTCATTGCCTACACTGATGTTGCCAGGGAAGACGGTGCAATGCACAGACACCACACCTATTCCCAGTTGTAGTCAAGTAGCCCACAGGTGCAGTAAGCAAATGGCAGTCAAATGTGTGACCACAGACAACGCACATCACAAAGTGAAGCACAGGTTTATTACACAGTTGCAACATGCCGTAACCACTACAGATGCAAGGTAACCCCACCTGGCAGCGGGCACACAGTCAACAACTGTAGACGGAAGGAAGTCCATGGGTGTGGCGCACATCACCTGTAGGGACACAACAGCTACCAGCCTGGATGTGAAATCACGTCGTCGGTGGACACAGTTGACCAAACGAATCTGAAAGTACCCTGTGAAGGACAGAAATGACACACAGTCAAAAGCAATGGAGTACAGGACAGAACAGCAAAACTCATGCACAATACATGTTACAAGATACCCACCCAGAACCAAGTTAGCATGTCAACACTGTTGGGGAGTACAGCCCACCTGTCACCACACATCGCAACACACATCCAGTCAAGTAGCCCATGGACACACTCCAACAGCACCAGAGCACCACCCACACATCATGCCAACTCACATCATTGACATGACACCTCAGGATACTCACATTCAGCTAAAGAAGTTGGTGATGAGCTGTGTGCGGACATCACCATCACCATCATAATCATCATCGTCACTGGCATCGTGGTCCAGGCCAGGATCCTCCACAGGTGGCGGATGTTGGTCATTGTCATCCTGGATGAGAGGCAACTCCTTCCGCACTGCCAGGTTGTGGAGCATGCAGCAGACGATGATAATCTTGCACACTTTTGCAGGGGCATATGGGAGGGACCCTCCGGTCTTGTCCAGGCAGCGGAAGCGGCTCTTCAGGAGACCAAAGGTCCGCTCAATCACTCTCCTGGTCCGACCATGTGCCTCATTGTAGCGCATCTGGGCTGGTGTCACAGGGTTCCTGAGGGGTGTCAGCAACCACGGCATGTTGGGGTATCCCGAGTCACCTACGGACAGACAAGTGCACATTAGCTGACTTGGAAAAGTGGGCGGAATACTACAGATCAGATCACACACAATGGCACAAAGTCAGTACACACCGACAAGCCAGGCACGCTGGTTCTGCATCTGTGCCATCATCCTGGGGATGCGACTACTCCTCATCACAAAGGCATCGTGTGCTGAACCAGGGAAACGGGCACACACGTGTGTGATGGTCATGTCTGCAAGACACACCACCAGTGCATTGACCGAGTGGTAGTGCTTGCGGTTCCTGTAGGCCTGCTCCTGGGCCTGTGGTGGTACCAAAGCCACATGTGTACCATCAATGGAGCCAATTACATGTGGCATCCTCCCCAGGGCATAAAAGTCACTCTTCACGTCAGTGAGTCGTCGCAGTCTAGGGAAATAGATGTACTGGTTCAGGAAGAGCAACATTGCCGCCAAAACATCGCGGAGCACACGGCTGAACATGGTCTGTGACATCCCACCAGCAGTCGCCACAGTATGTTGGAAGGTACCAGTGGCAAAGAAGTGTAGGGCTGCCATCACCTTCACCTTGGGGGTCAGCGCTGTAGGATACGGCCGGCCAGGCTGCAAATGTGGGGACAACTGCACTGCCAAATCCTCAATCAGCTGCCTGGTGAAGCGGTACCGTCGGATGCTGTCCTGTTCCACCATCGTTGCCAGGTCTGGGAATGGCCGATGGACAGCAGGAGCCCTGCAGTGCAGAGGAGAAGTAAGCAAGATTGTCAGTCACCCCACATATGCGGCATTGAACACACTCAAGATCCCAACATACATCATTATGAGGCACAACTACATGAAGGGTGCAGTACCGGAAGGACATGTATGGTAAATACATGGCCAACATCTGTCAACACGGTACAACAGGTGGCATCAATTAGTCCCAGGTTGGCCCATTGGATATCACGAGGCCGTGTCACAGTTCCCATCTCCTGCTGCCGTGTCACAATAACCCCCCACAGTGACATGTGAGGACAGATGTGCCCCAGGCACCACAGCTCAACGACAGGTACATTCCCAGGGACCCTGTAATGCCACATGGACACTGGCATTACATGGAGTATCATGTATACACCACAGCAAAACAACCATGACCCCAACAGGTAGTGGCCCCACTTGCCACGGCAGGACAGACATGGACGTCTGTGACACACACGCACAACATCAGAGTCCATGCACACACAACGTGGATGTGGAGACTGTCTCCCATTGTGCACATGAAATCAGAGACATTGTAAACACTACATGCACAAAGACTGTGGAGGACCATCACTATTGTGCCACTGGGACACACTGGCTCAAACATACCGTCCCACATGGGACTCACGGGGTATGTGACATGACATACACATACACCACTGTGAAATGTGACCATGGCACATGCACAGATATGAACAGTTGCACATCACAGTGGTCATGTACACGTAACACCCAGGATCCTGTCCCCATGAACACGTGCACAGCCTGGGGGTGGCTGCCCACAGGTGACACCCACAGGACAACATGTACACCAACATACACACAATAGGAAATGCATCCTTACATGCCTTATGATAAAGTTTGGACAGGCTGTCGTGATGTAGGTGTGCCCCTCACTCCCTGGGAGCTATCTGTGGCTGGCATATGTCCATCTGAGACAGGCATGCTGACATATGCCAGTCACATGTACAGTGATGCCTTGTACCGCAATGGACCGATCGGTGCCTCCGGCCGGCCCATTGTATTCAATGTGTGCGGGTACGCGTTGTACCCCTGTGCGCGTTGAACTGCAATGGACCGATCGGTGTCTCCGGCCGGCCCATTGCATTCAATGTGTGCGGGTACGCGTTGTACCCCTGTGCGCGTTGTACCGCAATGGACCGATCGGTGCCTCCGGCCGGCCCATTGCATTCAATGTGTGCGGGTACGCGTTGTACCCCTGTGCGCGTTGTACCGCAATGGACCGATCGGTGCCTCCGGCCGGCCCATTGCATTCAATGTGTGCAGGTACGCGTTGTACCCATGTGTGCGTTGTACCGCAATGGACCGATCGGTGCCTCCGGCCGGCCCATTGCATTCAATATGTGCGGGTACGCGTTGTACCCCTGTGCGCGTTGAACTGCAATGGACCGATCGGTGCCTCCGGCCGGCCCATTGCATTCAATGTGTGCGGGTACGCGTTGTACCCCTGTGCGCGTTGTACCGCAATGGACCGATCGGTGCCTCCGGCCGGCCCATTGCATTCAATGTGTGCGTGTACGCGTTGTACCCCTGTGCGCGTTGTACCGCAATGGACCGATCGGTGCCTCCGGCCGGCCCATTGCATTCAATGTGTGCGGGTACGCGTTGTACCCCTGTGCGCGTTGAACTGCAATGGACCGATCGGTGCCTCCGGCCGGCCCATTGCATTCAATGTGTGCGGGTACGCGTTGTACCCCTGTGCGCGTTGTACCGCAATGGACCGATCGGTGCCTCCGGCCTGCCCATTGCATTCAATGTGTGCGGGTACGCGTTGTACCCCTTTGCGCGTTGTACCGCAATGGACCGATCGGTGCGCACCCATTGACAATGGGCTTGCCTGGCAACGGACGCGTTTTCGAATTTCGAACGAGTCGGTTGCTGTAAATTCAGTTGGTCACCCACAACAATGTTGCAAAATCATGTATGTCATGAAGTTGAGGATTTGAAGGATGCTGTGGGCGTGTTTTGGTGCTGCTATTCCATGGATTGGCCAGATTCAGAAGATGCAAACGACTTGGACCTATCACTTTGGACACAAAGGACAGTATCTGCCTCTCCAGCACATATATATTGCTGGCTGTTCCCCTGAGAGCTCACTTGCCTGCACTACATGCTCCAGGACGACATCTGCCACTGCACTGCTGCTGTCTCTGCCCCTCTGGACCCTGCAATGGCACGTACTGTGGAGAGAGCCCCAGCCTTCAGCCTTGAAGAGAACCAGGCCCTGCTGGACAGCCTACTTCCACAGTACAGCAAGCTGTATGGGACACCAGGGGAGCAGGTGAGTGTTCTGTGCACTGCCTTTCTGAATGTGCATTTTGTGTGACTAGCAAGGCTGAGAGTCTGCACGCCACTGGCTAGCAGGCTCACTGAGTAGTTGTCACCCCCATAGTGTGTAGTGACTTGCACTGGACAGGTATGGTGCAGTGACAGTGCATTTGAACATGGTTTTACTTCCCATGCAATGATACCATGTAGTGACGTCTGCCAAACTGTCCATGGTCAGCTTTGCACTGCCTGTGTACATCATGTGCCCCTGTGATTGAGACATGTATATACAACTGTGTCATGCACGGATATGTTGCATGTGTGGTAATGGCCTTTTCACTTTGTCATCCTGACAGGTTAATGCCCATCAGAAGCAGGAAATCTGGAAGGACATCGTCCGGGCTGTCCGGTCCGTGGGGGTCTACAAGCGCCGGATCCGCAACTGCCAGAAGAGGTGGCAGGACCTTCGGGGCTGGACCCGGAGGATTGCACGGGTCCAGCTGAAGCTGTCGCCTCCTCGCAGGAGGGGCGGAACACGGATCCTGACCCCCCACATGCTCCAGATCCTGGCGGTGGTGTTTCCAGACCTGGATGGGCAGCTGAAGGCCAGACAGCAGCAAGGAGTTGGTGAGTCAAAGACTGCACTGTGAACTCTGTATTACATGCTTTGTGCCCTCCTCTGGCCTGGTTCAACTGCCACAGTGCAGCAGTCATGTTGTCCAGGAGCCATGTCCCTCTATTGTGCACTGCCCACTGCTCATCTGATACCCAGGTGTGGCCCTTACATTCAGGGAATTGTGTCACTTGGGACTGTGTCCTTGCAGTTTGCTTCACTAAAGGTGGGGGACAGCATCTGTTTCCCTAACTCTGTTGTGGGCATCATGGGTGGGTCCATTGTTCACACAACGCCTGGGTTTGGACATGTGATCTGCGTGTTGCTTTGATATGCGGTCCACTTGCTGAGCTGAGCCACCACATGTGCCTGGGGTATGTGGCACACGCCCATGCAGCGGGTGGGAACAATGTTTGGGCCCCAGGAGTGTGCAGATTACGTGTGTCACACATACATAGCCAGCTATCCACTGTCCAGGGCACATCCCTCATTCATGTGGAGCAGGACAGTCATGCCTACTCCAGGCCATGCAATGCACTCTGTACTCCCACTCCCGTGTATCAGCTGACACATTGTGCACAGTGATTTGACCCCTCAGGTGTCTGCCTCTGTGTCAGTGTGCTGTGGATTAGTTGCCAGGACTGCTGGGGTGTTTCTTGGTAGGGGCTCAGCATGCCCCTGGAGATGTGACCATAGGAGACGATACTTGTGTGTCACATAGGTGTTTGATCAGATGCCCGTGCAGACTGGGGTATGCGAATGTGAAGTTCAGGCAGCTGTTCCCCATTCACAGCAAATTGTGAGGGGCTCAGGTTCCGAGGGTAGTGTCACAGGTCTCCCATATGTCCAATAGGTGTGACCTGGACAGATGAGGGTTAAGATGATGTGTTGTGTGGGGGATGTACATGTGCACTTGTGCAGCTCCAGGACTTGCATTCCCCATGACCTACTATTGTGACACAGTGCATAGTGTTGTTGTCTGGCTGCCAAGTCATACATCACTGAGACAGTGATGTATGACTTAGCAGTCATGCCTCTGCCATGGCATGTGTCAACTTATTGGTGGTCCTGCAGGGGAGTGACATGTGCTACATGCACACCATAGTGGCGCTGGCTATCAGGACATGGGTGCATCATGGTGTCTGTCGCTGGTATGCATCACATGCATTTCCTATTTGACTCTGGGCATCCCTTTCATCCGGAAACCTGTACTGACTCAGTGGCAAGAGCTGTGATGTGTCCACACCGTGTCCTCTGCACTGTCCAACTACTGTGTACTTGGTGCATGTGTCCACACTGGGGTGTTGCAATCCAACAGACACCAGACAGATGGGTGCAAGGCCATGTGGGATGTGAGTGCCATGCTTGGCATCAGACTGACAATTGGCTTCTCCTGTTCAGTTAGGGCACTTTTAGCAATGTACAACTAATGATGCCATGCTCTGTAATGTGCTGTGCTCACAGTGGTGTGTGCGTTTGATGCAGGTGACTGATGTCTGTATGTTTCCCCATTGTTTGCAGATACATCCACGGCCACGGAAGGGGACAGCTCCACGGACCAGGAGGAGCCAGAGAGCCAGACTGGGTCAGCAGCCGAGGAGTGGTCGGAGGGACCCAGTGGCACGGAGGGCGAGGGGAGCCACACCGAGGAGTCCTCAGCACCATCCACCTCAGCTGAGGACCAGAGCAACTCGGAGGATGACTCCCTTGTGGAGGCGGGTGTCAGCAGCCACCACACCCCAGCTAGTGTTGCTGTCCCCGCCACCACCAGCACCACCACCGCCCTCCCATCGGCTCCCATTCCCCAGGTCCGTGGAGGCTCCCATGTTCGGGAGCGTGTCTCCTTTGGCCCAGGCACCGCACCCCCTGCCCCTGTGTCCCCTGCTGCCCTGAGTGAGGAGTCTGTGTACCTCCTTCGCCAGCTCCATGTAGGGTAGACAGCCATGCTAAGTGTCCTCCATGCGCACACCGCACTGTTGACTCAGCTGGTGTCGTTCATGGAGGGCATCTCATCGGGCATGTCTGACCTACAGAGGGGCAACAGGTCCATGGACTCCTCCCTGATGGCAGCAGTGTCCCTCCTCAGACAGTCCCTCACCCCTCCTGCCTCTGCTCCATCCACACTCCCCAGCACCTTACCCGTCCCAAGCACACACACACCGGCACAGGCACACACCAGCACACACACATCCAGCACACAGACACACACGCCACAAACTAAACGCACATGCACGCACAGTCAGGGGACTGAAACCAGACTCACAGGGGATGGGGCCCTGGTACACACACACGCATCCACGGGCACTGCACAGTCCTCAGTTGCCTCTCCCTCCAAAGCACCCTCCCTTGCCTCACCTGCAACCCCAAAGACCCAGCGCCTCTTCCTCAGTGACCTCGGCCTCTTCCCCTCCGATCCAGCTGCCCCAGCATCCAGGGGGAAGAGGAAGACCCCCCACACGGAGCAGAGTGCCCCTCGCCCCCGGACACCCTCCCCCAGGCGCAGACAGACTGAGGCCCCCACCAGCAAGTCCCCCCGGAGTGCTAAGAGCAAGACCCCGCCTCCGCCCTGCAGCTCAAGCACAGGTCTCCTTCCTCCAACCCTCAGGCCCCCACTCCACAGGTGCCCCCACCACACCCTGCCCCAGGTTCCCCCACCCACAGATATACCATCCCCAAGAGGCTCCGGCCTTCTCCCCTGCCACTTGCTCTCCCGGCACCACACCCCCCGCTGCGCTTGTCTGTGCCACTGATGTGGTGAGGGTGTCCTCCCCCTCTGTCCAGCCCACCTTGCCTGTTCCCCATTCTCCTCCCCTGGTGGTAGGCACTGCAGTGGAGTCCACTACCACCCTGTCTGACTTGGGCACTGCAGTGGCGGACCTGTCCACTCCATCTGCAGGGTCCACTGCAGTCGTGCCGGCACCCACAACATCTGAGCCATGCCCCCCAGTTGTGCCGGCACACACCATGTCAGACACCTCCACTGCAGTTGTCAGTGGCTCTTCAGCACCCACCACCCCTTCCTGCTTCCTCCTGGTGAGCCCTGATCCTGTCCCTGCGGTGCCTGGCCTACCCCCCGGTTGCCCCTCCTAGTGGATTGTCCCTGGTTTTGTGCAGGCATGTGTAGGGTGGCATCTGCCACTGTCACCCACTTGTGACTTTGTTGATGGACTGGCCATTGGCCTTTGTTTATGTTCTACCGGACTTCTACTTTTAATGCCACATATGGTGAATAAAGCAACTTTCTGTTCTCTAGTGCTTTTGCTTCTGATGTACATGATGTTGATGATGCTAACCATGCCCTTGCTGCAGTGATGGTGATATTTGGTCTCATGATAATGAAGTGTTACTGTGCAGGAACCCATGTGGTCCAGGGGGAATGTGTCCTATCCTGTGGTGTATCCATGTCATCCATAGCAGCATCTGAGGGTGTCATGTGTTCAGTATTTGGCAATGGGATTTCCTACTTAGATTGGCAATTTCACATCTGTGGCTTCCACCCCTGCACATCTGTTGTGCCTGCCATTGTTCTATTCGTCTACTTCCCTGACCGTGTGGCCATCTCCAGTGAACATGCAGGTTTGGGCATCAATGGGGAAGGACTCATCTGTGTTGTCAGTGCAACATTGCTATACAAGTGTGTTGGATCTGTGCTGATGATTCCGTTGGCACTTCCATGACCAGGCTGATGGGACGGGAGCCCTCATTTGGTGCTAATTGTTGATTGTGTGTCCCATTGCTGCCATGGTATGGTATCTGTTCACCTCACATCTGCAGTCTCCACAGGGTATCTGCATGTGTGTGCCCATTGGTGCAAATATGTGGGTCTGCATTCGGATGGTCACTTCTGTCATTCTGTCATTGATGATTGTTGACGGTGTCAGCCCCCATGGGTGTTGTTTGTCTGCACATGGCCAAAGTTATATCTTATTTGCACTGCAGGATTTGGCTCCCCCAATTTATGTTGCAATGGGACACATACACTACTTTGCCACTGATGTGTTTGTTGTTCTGTGACCAGGAATCATCCATGCAGTTTGGCAGTTGCACCTCTTACTTTGTCAACACTTACCTTTTGGTCACTGTGATGATGGGGGTTTGGACCCCATTGCCACAATGTTCAAAATGTGCTGCAGCTATGGACCCCACACTTGCCTTTTGGTCACTGGGATGATGGGGGTTTGGACCCCATTGCCACAATGTTCAAAATGTGCTGCAGCTATGGACCCCACACTTACCTTTTGGTCACTGTGATGATGGGTGTTTGGACCCCATTGCCACAATGTTCAAAATGTGCTGCATCTATGGACCCCACACTTACCTTTTGGTCACTGTGATGATGGGTGTTTGGACCCCATTGCCACAATGTTCAAAATGTGCTGCAGCTATGGACCCCACACTTACCTTTTGGTC